>JANATF010000011.1:0-1200000 GCA_029449245.1 Mortierella alpina | reverse complement strand
GCGATGCAAGCGGACTCTCACGGCGTTGATCTCTGGCACCATAGGGGTCCAGTGACCACGGGTGTCATTCGAGTAAACTCGAAAAAAAGCGTTGAGATTGAAGTTGGAGGCGGCACGATCGAGGATGCGATCCTTTACCTTGCAGACTACGGCGTGAAGGATCTTTCCGAGTGGCCGTATGCTGATTCGGGTACCAGAAGCCTGAGTGACGTACTCAAGATGGCACGCGTGGCCAGTCTGATCTATGGACGCGACCGATGGCAAGAAGCCATTGAGAACTTGGAGGCCAAGATCGATGAGGCGACGCCAGGAGAGGGTTCGACAGAGGGTGGAGAAGAAGGAGATTCGACAGCGACAACGACGACGGAAAAGAAAGGCGGTGTTACCTTAGCTAATGCTGCAGCCGCATCCGAGGATGGAGATCCAAACGGATTTATGTGTGAGCTGGGTATTTTGAGTAAGGGAACGTTGTGGCATTGCTACAAATAAAGGCGCGACTTTTCAAGGAGCTAGAGAGCAAACATGCATCAAGCGTGGATTAAGCAGATTCCAGGCACCGGAGCGACTTTAAGCATTTCGTGTATTGATATTAGATTGAAATCTACTTGAAGCAGTGCCACAACCTTCCGTGACTCAAAATACCCAACTCACAGATAAACACGTTGGAACCTTCATCTGCACCTCCATCCCCGCCATCACCATCCTCACTATTCTCATCCCCGCTCTTGCCTTCTCCAGAGTCTCCCTCGTTAATCTTGGCCGTCAAGTCCTCAATCGACTTCTGCCACCTGTCACGTCCATACACCAGACTGGCGAGGCGCGCCATCTTCAGTACTTCTATAAGGGGTCTAGTACCTGAATCTGGATAAGGCCATTCGGAGGGATCTCGTACGCCGTAGTCGGCAACATATCTTATGGCGTCCTCGATCGTTCCTCCAATTTCGAACGGTGACTCCTTTTTCGACTTCTTTTGGATCTCGTCTGCGTCCGCCAGGCCACTGTAGTGCCAGAGATCGACGTCATGCGAGGCAGCCTGCATCGCTAGGAGGATCAGGCCTTGAAGATTAAAGGTCGAGTAATAGTAGCTGATGGGTCGTTCGGTTTCATACGGTTGAGCACCATCCTTGCGGATCTGAGGCCCCACGCGGACGATCTTGGCCTCTTCTGCGAGTGCCTTGGCTTCCGCATTGCTGCCCAGGAATTCGAGGATGGATAGATATTGGACGGTGAAGTAGGTGCCGTGGTTGTTGCGAGCCTTCATCTCGTGGTGGGCCTCCTCTGAGCCATCGATCCAGACCATATAGTCCCTGAACCAGGTCTGGAGTTCAGAGATCAGATTCGGCTCTGCCTGCATCGCCTTGGAGTCCTTGATAGTCTTGAGCGCCTCGAACACTCTGTATGAAGGGAATAAGGAAATTTTAGTGAGAAAGCGGCAGCGAATGTGAAATATCTGCAGCTTTAAAATAAAGTAGAAAAAAAAAGGATCTTACCCATAGACTTTGAACATGTCGAGAACTCCCTGTGCGCGACCAAGGCTCTCGCCAAAGATCCAGCTGCCGTACTTGACATTTGGGTTCATGCGCGTCTCAGGATCCAGGAACCATTGCTTGATTCGGTGGACAGTCTTCTCTGCATAGCGCTCGTCGCCTGTCCAAAAGTAAGCCTGACCCATGTAGTAGCAATCTCTAAACATCTTTCGCAGCAGGCGGTAATCCCACACCGAGTCCATTTCCGGGTTGGGCTTGCCATCGTGACGGACATAAGGCAGGCCATTAGGAGTATCAGGGTTCCTGTAAAAGTAACGCGCCAACGATGTGTAGTCATGGATATCACCAGAGGGAGCGATCTTGTTCTTTGGTTTGATGACCACAGAGTAGATCGTGTTGTTGCGGCAAGCAGTGTTGGCCTGACGAAGAATATAGCCGACAGCAGCATTACGTGCGGCCTGATGCGACTTTTGACTAATATACTGCTTCAATGCCGCAGCTCCAATGGTGTTTTCGAGAATTGTTTGCGAAGCTGATGGGAACGTAGATAGGTCAAACTCGGTAGGCAGTTCCCCCTGGGTTTCATCAACGGGATCGTTGTCCTCATGATCTTGCTCTGCGCCATCGGTGCCCTGGTTCCTCATTGGTTTCTTGGGATTATCTTGCTTCATCATCGCCTTGGCGGCGTTTACCTTCGTTTTGGTATGAATGACGCGCTTTTTGTCATTTAAGGCTGGGTTCTCAAGCAGAATCCTGTTGTTGTTGTGGACATTATTGAGCTCCAACCGTTGCTGCGGCTTCTCCTCTGTTATTCTCTCCTCTGTATCTTTGACGACCTGATGTTTGTACTGTGCTTGACGTTCTAGGTTCCGCTCCTGCTTTGTGGTTGAGATTTTGGAATCACGCCATCTCTTGGGAACTTGATTCAGCTCTTTTCTCGAGTAGGGTGTAAGCATGAAGAGGGTGCAGAAGACGCATAGTCCAATGACTATAGTCAATGCCCGTTTGGATATTCCTCGCAACATGACCACCATTGCTTTGACTGAGTGCTTGCGTGTCTCTTTTTCCTTTTTTTTTTTTATGGTTATATCGGAGGTGCTCGTGGAAAAGATAGATGTCGTGCAATGTTATCACTAAAAAAAACCGCGGGAGATCGAACGGAAGGGAATGTTATATGAGAGGAGAAAGGGTAGAAAGTATGTGGAACTGAAAAATGTAATCAAGCGGTTAGAGCTGTTTAACGAGGTGGGTTGCATGGGTAGTGCAGATCAAGAAAGGAATTCTAACATCACATATTCCTATTCACAGTGTCGTGGTCACATAGGTTAGTATAGACTTGGTTCCTGATTCCGTCTGCTGTGTGGATCTGATGATCTTCTGCTCATCCTCAGCTGGTGCCGGAAACAATCAAGTGCTATCTTCGGCTGGTTTGGTGAAGTGTACATTAGGTGGTTTTGAGCCTCGAGAGGGTGGAGCACTTGGTAGTAGTCGGATTCGACATCCACGACTATAGGAATGTGCGGCTCGTTTATAGGAATAGCAGTGTCTACCCCGATGTGGCTGTTGAGCCTTAGTTTTATTCAGAAAGGGATGGTGAGGGGTCAGATCGGCTCCGACGACGTCAAAGCCCACGTCCAAGTCGGTAGACATGAAACAGCCGACTATGGGGGATAAACAATGCGTCCATTACCAACATTGGTTTAAAAGGTTCGACCAAGAAGTTCTCTGCCTGATACGTCAACGCAAAAGTGCCGGGGTTGCTAGTAAGAATCAATCTTCTTCGTTGAAAGACAATTCGCGTGCGCGTTGTCTACGCTTCTCGTGTAAGGTCTGTCCTTGTATTGCCTTGAAGTGAGCCAGCGTTCCAATATACTACAGCATTGTTCGGGACCAAGCTAAAACTTGTACGCGAAGCTGACCTGAGCAATTGGCACGGGCCCACAATTCAGGTTATTGTTCCCCAGCAGAGTAGAGGACTGCTGAAAAGGGTGATTCGTCAAAACAAACAGGAAAGCTGGACCAACCAGAAACGACCGAGGCACACAAGAAAAAAAAAAAAAAGAACAGGGCATCCCAGGGCAGCCTTTTTTTTCCTTTCTCCACCGCTCCCTGCTGCTCCTTTCCTTCCGTTGTTCCTCCCCACTCTTCGCCCATCTGCAGCCAAGGAAACGCCATGAGCGCTTCGTCATCCAACCTACAGCTCTGGAAGGAGTACCGCATCCCGCTGGTCTGCATGGCCATCGGCATTGCAACGCTCTCCATCCTCATCTCCAACAAGGCAAACACAGCCACCAGGACCGACTCCGACCAGGACCAGAACACACACCCCAAGGACAAGAAGGACAAGCCGCTCAACAAGGTCGAGGAGATTGTCCAGGATATGGAGCAGGACCCCACTATCCCAGCCCTAAGCCAGGAGGCCGTCAACAGGGTCGTCAGTCAGGCGACCGATGAGCAAAAGCCCTATCAGCACCAGGGCCTGAAGAAGGAGGTCTACCGCAAACTGCCCAAGGTCATCCGCAAAAAGCCCAAAAAGAAGCAGGCAGAGCTGGATGCCGCCGCTGCTGCTGCGGCTGCAGCCTCGACAGCAAAGGCCTCTGGGTGCTGTAGCGGAAAGAATAAGCCCGAGGAAGACAAGTCGACTGGATGCTGCGGGGGAAAGTTCAAGCCTGAGACCGACAATTCGACTGGCTGCTGTGGTGGAAAGAACAAGCCCACGTCCGAGGACAGCGTTGTCAACACCTTGAAGACCACTGGGTGCGCTTGCTCGTCCGGAAACACCCCTGTAAAGCCCGCCGTGATCGACCCCTTGCTTTTGCCCGAGCTCATCGAGCCCATCAAGGTCTTTTACTCGACCATTACAGGAACGGCCAAAATGTTTGCACAGCAGCTGGCGGAATCCGCCGTGTCTTTGGGCTTGCCCCAGCCCAAGCTTATCGACATTGTAGACTATGACACTGAGGACTTTTTGACAGAGTCGTCGCTCTCGATCTTTATTCTCTCGACTTACAACGTGGAAGGTCCCAACGACTGGTTCCTCAAGTGGCTTGAAGATACTCGCTTCGACTGGAGAGTTCAAAAGGGTGCCCTGAACCGGCTCAAGTTCTCAGTCTTTGGTCTGGGCGACTCGGCCTATGGTGAAGACTTTTGTAACGGACCAAGATTGGCCGACAAATGGCTCGGGCAGATGGGTGCTCAACGTGTGTGGCCCTTTGGTGAAGGTGACAAGAACGGAGGTACGTCATTCGAGTGTTTGTTACATTTGCAAACTATGTGGCATTGCCACAAAAAACATCCAAGATACTAATCGTAGGCGTTTTGCTTGTTTGTTTGCCTTAGATCAAGGAGGTGCCTACAAGCAGTGGAATGACGCCATGCTGGATTCGCTTTTAGATCCCACTCAGAGCCATGTTCACGAGGCGTACTTTTCCTCAGATGAGGAGGATGGCGCATCAGCGTCGGAGCATGATGACGATGAGGAAGAGTTGGACGAGGATGGTGAGCCAGTGAAAAAGACCAAGGAAGAGAAGCTGGGTCTGCCTACGATCGACGGCGGTGATGCCTCCGAGGGCGAGATGGTTGACCTTGAAGATATGGGAAATGTGGCTCGCAAGATCAAACAAGCCAAGGAGGACAAGGCTTTGGACGAGGAGGCATATGCCAACCAAAATGTCCGTGCAAAGCGATCCGTTGGAGAGACCAAGGACGGAAAAGCGATCAAGCCTCGTGAGGTTCGCGAGATGGTCAGTCCCTTGCTGTACAAGTCCTTGACGAAACAGGGATACAAGATCATTGGAACCCACTCTGGTGTGAAGATCTGCAGATGGACAAAGGCGGCACTTCGTGGACGTGGATTCTGCTATAAGCACTCGTTCTACGGTATCCAGTCGCATTTGTGTATGGAAACAACTCCCTCATTGGCCTGCGCTAACAAGTGCGTCTTCTGGTAAGTACACTTTCAACACTTTGGATGTGTAAATTAGATCTGTTGCTTTGCCCATATTTGATAACTAATTGGGTTATCGGTTTTCTAAATAGCTGGAGACATCACACAAACCCCGTTGGAACCGAATGGAGATGGAAGGTCGACGATCCCGAATTCATCTTGGACGGCGCCTTGGATAATCACTATGGAATGTTGAAGCAGCTCAAGGGCGTTCCTGGTGTCCGTGCAGACCGCTTTGTTGAGGCCAACCAGGTCAAGCACTGCGCATTGTCCCTTGTAGGCGAACCTATCTTTGTAAGTTTTTCATTCGTGCTATTGTGTGCAGTTAATATCATGAACTGACATCATTAGCTGCACGGGTCAAGTTCTAACACTTTACAATGCTCCTACTTCCTCATTAGTATCCCCACATCAACGAGTTTGTGAACCTTTTGCACAAGAAGCGCATCTCGTCCTTCCTTGTCACCAATGCCCAATTCCCCGATGCCATCGCCAGCATGGACCCCGTGACACAGCTCTACGTCAGTGTGGATGCCTCAACCAAGGAATCCCTAAAGAAGATTGACCGACCTCTGTTCCGCGACTTTTGGGAGCGTTTCCTCGACAGCTTGGATGCTCTCGGAAAGAAGGGACAGCGCACGGTGTACAGATTGACGTTGGTCAAGGATTTCAACACGGACGAAATCACCAACTACGTGGAGCTGATCCGTCGCGGTCAACCTGATTTCATCGAGATCAAGGGAGTGACCTACTGTGGATATGGAGGAGCCTCTGGCTTGACCATGGCCAATGTCCCCTACCACGCGGAGGTTGTCCGCTTTGTGGAGTTGATTCAGGAGCAATTGGGAGCTGGGTACGAGATTGCAGCAGAGCACGCACACTCGTGCTCAATCTTGGTTGCCTCGACAAAGTTCAAGAAGGGTGACAAGTGGTACACGCATATTGACTACGACAAGTTCTTTGACCTGGTGGAGTCTGGACAAAAGTTCACGAGCTTGGACTACATGGCAGAGACACCCTCATGGGCGTACTTTGGCGCACCGGAGGGAGGATTTGATCCAGAGGAGACGAGGTACTTCAGAAAGACAAAAGAACAACGCAAGGCGGAGAGGGAGAGGCGCGAAGACGAGCAGGACCAGGACCAGGAGTAGGGAGCGTAGTTCATCGTAATATAATTTGCAATCGCACCATGACCTGCACAATGAAAAGCGAATGCTTCGTTACTTCGCTACTGCGACCCATTCATAATTGTAAGCACTCAAAAACACTCTTGTCGATGTGTGCAGATATATTGTTCCAAAGTCCCCCATTCCCCACTCCCCACTTGAACTACGCGTATCCGGCCATCTTTCTAAGCGTGATGATGGTGGAGATCACCATGACAAACACACCAAAGACCAAAAGCACACCAGCGCTAATGTCAAGCCATAACTCTGTCTTTTGCCTCCTCCGCCTCGGGCTCCTGGTGGACGCGCTCGCCAAGTCGGCGAGCGAGACACCTGACTGCAATGATTCAGAGGTGGACAGCAACAACGATGGCGCTGAAATAGTACCATAATGACCCTGAGTTCTGTTCAAAGGCCCCCTGGAGTGAGCCTCCTCCAATGCCAAATCGGATTTGCGCTCCCGCGCGAGCTTGTGCTTCAGTAACCGTTCCTCCTCGTCCTGCTCCTGCTCCTCCTGCTCCTCCTCTTCCAAGGAGTCCTCGTCGTCCTCGTACCGGTCCTGGCCATGCTCACCCTCTAAGGGTCCGACAGCGTCATCATACGACTCGTGTCCTCCGGTGAGAACGGTGCCGCCGTGGGTAATGGGGGTCTTGCGCCAAAAGACCAAGAAGTAGCAGGATGCTGGGATGATATATGCCAAGAACGTCGAACAGAATCCTCCGATGAGCTGATAGAGTAGTCCCAGATCTGCCACGAACACACCGCAGGCGAGGACAGGAATAAACAATCCGAGGGTGGTGTAGAAGTGTTGTTTGTCGGTGGGGATTCGGACGTTGTCTTCATGGCCAAGCACTTTATGGGCGGCAGCTCGAGCAGGGTAGAACTAGAATGGGTGAGGTCAGCCATCTAACACAAAACATACGAGAGTGAAAGAGAAAAAAACGATTGAAGACATACCGCCTGCGGGAAGGTGAGGAACATGGAGAAGCCCAGCAGGCCGCGACCAGCGTTGATAAGACCATCCGTGAGCGGGAACGAGTTGAAGATGTTGGGCTCGACATCCTCTCCAAAGGCAATAAACCCAATGATTGCAAACACGAACGAGATCATCCATGAAAGCGAGACCGCGATGCCGGTGGCCTGAGCCCACGCCTTCTTCGTCGGCTGAGCCAGCGTTGCAAAGTTCAAGAATGCGGTCTGTGAAAAAAAAAAGTACCGATGTGTTATTTCTCAGCGTTTTCTACATCACAGTTCGTAAGGACGGTGCTGGGATGTTTACCTGAGCAGAGAGCATAGCGAAAGCCATGACACCGATGGCAGGGAATACATTGTCACCCACAAAGTCGTATGATCGCCTATGCTCAGGTGCATATTCAAACCCGCGGACCGCGACAGCAAACAAGATGAGTGGCAGCGTCATCACAGAGATCATCGACACTCGAGCCAAGGAGCCAATAGAGCGATAGAAGAGCAATGGGAGAATCTGAGAAGAGGGGGGGGGGGATCGTTAGGTCATATTTTCATGTTCAGGATTGGGAATGTCGCGACGCGACCGCATAGTTTGTACAAGTGCTTACAAAAGCGATCGAAGATAGAAAGATGACCCATTGCCGAGAAGTCTCCCATCCGAGAATACTGAGCACAATTGGAATGGTATCTCCAATGACGATCATATATGTTATGCAAGCGCCTGCAGTCTGGAAGAAGATCATACCGTTCAGAAGGTAGAATCCGAACGGACCCATCGTTGCTAATAGCCATTTTAAAGGGAACTGTCAGAACGCCACAAGAAAAAAGCGAGATCCTGGAAAACCATTGGTAACCTGACGGTACCTTCACATAGAATCGCATATTTGTAGATGCCAATCTTCTGTCCTGTAACAATAAGAGTGTAGAGCGCCAGCCAGCATAGAATCGCTACAGCGATCGAAAGGACGATGCCCAGACCAAAACCACTCTCTCTATTTTTTTTTTCAGGAACGAGTCTTAGCGCTCTGATGTGCTCAGTCAAGGACCATGACCATGTGCGTATGTCTTTTACTTACTTGATTGCAAAGGCCAGCGCCAATATCCCAGATCCGACAGTACAGTTCAGAATGTTGAATGATACTACCACAGTCAACCAAAGGGTCATTATTAAAACACTGTTCCAGTGAAAGTGTTACCGGCCGCCCTGTGCGGCTAGTGACCATTGCGAAGACGTTCCCCCGTATGGCATGTCGTGCTTTCCACCGTACGACCAAAGCGGGCTTGCTGAGATATCTCCTTTCATCTGATTGTGGTTAGCATTTTTCGTGGTCGCTCTCCTTCGTTCTTTTCCCCTCGATGGCGAAATCCTGCTCGTGGATGGCTCATAATTGCTGGGGCTCGTGTCATGCTGGTTCATGACAAGAAAGGGCTGCATAGCTGTGTTGATTTTCATTTTTGGGTTGTGACAAATCAGCGCACACACACTCTTTTGCACACCATTGCACGCACACACTCCACCACAAGCAATCCGCAACTGGGTGGAGAAAGACTTAGTGGGAACAGAGGGTCAGGGTTAATACCTTCAAGGACCGAGCATGATCCAGCTCCAGGCTGGTTTATCGACGTCGTTGGTCCTGAAGTGCTTCCAGGTCTAGACATGGTGATGTATGAATGTGGGGGTAACAACTTCCACTCTCGCAACAAGACAAGGGAGTAAAAACAGAGACGAGGAAGGAGCAAGTGATATGCCGAGAATGAGGCCAAGTATCGTTTTGTAGGTGTGCCTTCTAGGAAAGGAAAATACGACAAGGAGAAAATGGACGAGAAGGAGAGCTGCGAGAGAGAGAGTATTAAGCCCTGATGTTGCTGCTGTGGTCGAATCGCTCTTGACACAACGCAATTGTGTACAGCTGGGCCGAGGAACAAATGAGAAAGAGAATATGGGATTTTGTTGAAGAAAGTAAGAATGAAAGAAAGAAGGGAAACGACAGAGAAAGACTAGGCCCTGTTTTACTTGTATTGGCGATCATGGCTCGTAGGTCACACGACGCCTAGAAAAATGAATACTGGACCAGACCTATGCGCGGGGCAGGATCTCTGTTTGCCCTGATGATCCACGCCTTACCCCTTTCCGGACGCAACGCGCGTAAAGTCACCCCCATCTGTATCCTCTCGTTTGGCAAAATAAACCATCAGTCCGGAGCTCTGTTTCTTTCTATGGTGGTTGCTGTCTTGCACTCGTGGCCCTACTGCAGGACTCTCCATGGCTGAAGACGAAGGACCTGTTTCGAGCGATACTCTACTTCCTTTTGTTAAAGCTGCGGAGTTCCAGTGGAAGGTTGACCCTAAGCTTTCCTTTAAATATCTGACGGCAGGTATTATTGAGCACGGGTCTTCAAAAGGAAATGAGCGCGGCCGTGCGGTACATGCTTGGCTGTTCAATGATTTGATGTCACGCGCGAACACGACGATTACCCAGAAGAATATGAACAAAGGATCAATTAAACATCATCTCCCGTAGCCCGCCTTTGATGAAGACCGAATAATTTATTTTTTTCTATTGTGCCTTTCATACAAATTTTTCTGAGTAATTTTCAGATTTGGTGATATCGTCGAAGCAGAATTGATTAACTCGTTGTTGTTCTAGACGAAAAAAGGGCTAGAAACACAATGAATTTATCAATTCTGGTTGTTGGTTTTGTTAAAAGAGTGGAATGACAGTGTTAAGTCGTTGAAAATGGCTCTACGATGGTGAAAAAGTGTCTGCTCGATTCACACCAATTTTGAAATTTAGTGACACAGTTGACATTTTTATGTGAAAGGCACAATACTTCCACATTGAGGAGTGCTATATGGCATTATTATTTATGAAAACCCACCAGGATACGAGACACACACATCATCAGCCGTCGCAAAGGAAGGCTCCAACGAAGGCACTAGCGAAGGTACAAGGCACTCTTCCTCAAAGATCATCATATCATCAATGGACTCCAAACGCAAATTCTGCGGCACATCCAGTGGATCTTCAAAAAGAAGGGACTCTTCGCCAAAGTCCAGTGCCCCCATATTCGCGGCAGCCATGGTCACCGCTTTTGTGAGCTCGTTCTGCCACAGTCTGGCAATATCCTTTTTGCTTACATTCTTCAAGGGCTCCTGAAGCTGAATCGAGGATGTCCCATAAGGATGGTGGAGCCCAGTCGTGGTCTGATTGCGTTTGGCGGACTCGAACATGTTGCTGATGGCGACCGACGGGGAACTGGAAGGGTCCACTAGGGGCGCCACGAACTTTGACAGGTCATTGAGCGCCTCCTCTCTGCCCTCCGATGACGCGGTTTTGCTCGACAAGATGTCAAGGACCATGAGCGTCAAAGTGTCTGCCATGGGGAATGTCCTCTTGATAACATGCGAGCCCTTGACCAGCTTCAAAATATTTTGACGCGTGATCTCGAACGATCCGTGTCTGTGCGTTGAAGCATTTTGTATGAACAAAAATCCCGCGTAGAGGAGACATCCGAACGTGTAATAGGTCGAGTCGAGAAGCTGCTCGTTCAGCAGCATTGAATCGATGAAGTGGCTCACGTTAACGACCGACGCTATACAGATGTTGCGAGAAGAGGTCACCAGCTTTTCATCTATCGCATGCGAGAGGATGTCCCGGAAATACGGCCGATGGAGAAGAGCCAAGGTCGTGTAGTACATCATATGCATGACGGCCGTTGCTCGAGGAGGTGGTTGGTCCGAGTTTGGGGACATGGTGTATGGTGTATAATTGAGCTCCTTGGGGAGCGCAAGATACCAAGAGGTGAGGCTGTTATGAAGCTGAGGAAGTTTGTGCTTTGCGAGTTCGGCAAGGACGTTGTCGTCAGTCTCTGCGTCGATCGAGTACATTGTGTTGACCACTTGACCCAACTTCTTGGCGAGCTTGACGGTCCAGAGCAGGCGCAGTGATATCATCCGCTCTGACTCGAACGGGTCTTCTGCTGTGTCGTCGCCTATCACTTCCGGTATCCATTCCACCGACGGTAGCATGACCCTGCAGGCATCATCACGTATCGCCAAGGGTCGTCCAAGCATCGAGTGTCCAAATCGATCAAAAATGTACAAAGCCCACCAAACGCGGTTCCGGACCTCAGCTTCGTCAGCTTCATGCTTCAGGAGATCTGCACGGTGCAATCCCATACCCTATATGAAGCAAGGCGTCGAGTTAGCACCCGGCAAATAAAATAATGGCAGAGGTGCAGTCCTTTCGATTAGCATTTACCTGGGCGACACCAATGGCCATTGCTGTATATGTGAATCCTGCCGAGAGTGCCCCATGCGCCATTTGATAGTGGTTCATCAATAACAGTGCCTGCACAGTACTGAGTCTTGAATGGTGATAGGTTTCATCCAATATAACCTTGGCGCGGTTAAAATATTTGCCTGAATCCTGTTGAAGTGCTGGATCATCCGAGTAAGCGCAGACGATGCTGAAAATGGCGTTCAGGATCATGATATGTTGTAGATCCAACCGCTTCTTCTGATAGTCCTCCATGAAAGTCTTGCGGATGAACAGCGGTGCGAAAGGGTACACGTGATAGAAATACAGCTGCAAGAGATGGTCCATGACTTCTTTGGGTGGTAGATCGCGCTCGACTGTGGTCCTGAGGGTCACCGACCAGATATCGCTATCCTTCAGGTGGACAACAGGGATTTTATCTACGCAGATACCCATAACAGCGATAGACAGTTAGTAGGTTGTATTGAAATGAATGAGTACGACCACACTGTTCTGACAATCATCACTCTTACAGTATCCGTGAGTTGAGCGGGAGCTATGATGATAAACCGAGCATCCTGAGCTACTTGCAATCAAACTAAGAGGACGGGAATAATAAACGAAAACATCAGTGAGTGGTGCGCACCTTTGGATGCAATTGGAAAGTCAGCAGCGTTGATGAAAAAAAGCAGGGTACGTACTGTTCGCCAGTTCCGTCCAAGACCATTGTTGAGAAGGCCTTCCTGAGAGCCTCTCCTTGTTCTTTTTCAAACGCAATATGGAAATCTTCGACTTCGTCCATCTCCACCGCCGGTGCCGACACTTGAGGAGGAGGTCCTTCCGGTCGTACAGACTCCGGCACTCGTCCAGCATTCTTTCTCTTTGCCCCTGGCTCGAAAGTCCCTTGATCAGTGGGAACGTTTGGTTTCGTTTTGATTGCGGCGGGTGCATATCCAGAATGAAGGGATTCATCTCCGGGATCGCGCTCATCGTCGGTATTGAACGGGTTATCCAGCAGCACTTGCTGTTGATCGGCGTAAGATTGTGGTGGAGGTGAAATGCTAGTCTCGGGGACAGCGTAGTCGTGAGAGACCGAGACCAAGGGGGCTTGTCGCACACTGGATAAGTCACCAGAGTCGGTCCAAGCTGTGGCCGTCTTGGGTTGTTGTCGCGTTGCGGATCGTTGCGCCGAGTCAGAGTAGACGTAATCGCTTTCTTGTGGCCGATATGTCATCCACTTATGCGGCCGAATTTCAGTCTGCGCAGTGGTATTAAGAGATGTCTGTTGCTGCTGTTTCTTCTCATGCTTTTTCTGTTGCCTGCGTTGGTGCTTTGGCAGCTGCCATTGCTGATCGGGCGGGCTCTGTGCTTGTTGACGTTGACCCTGCGAAGTCTGTTGGCGTCTTTCCTCTGGCCACCGCAGCTGCTTTAGTGTCTGCTGCCCTGGACCCTGTGATGGCAGCTGTGCCTGTGGTTGCTTAGCCTGCTCTCCATGCAATTGCGATCGGTGCTGCACTTCTGCCCGTCTCTGTGGTTGCTTATCTCGCCCTTGTGATAGCAATTGTGGTTGGGGTTGCTGTTGGGGTGGCTGTTGGGGTGGCTGTTGCTGTTGTTGCTGTTGCTGTTGCTGATGCTGTTGTTGCTGTTGCTGCTGCTGCTGAGTAGATTTTTTGGGTTTTGGGGCATACTGGAGAAAGTGATGGCGTGAATTGTCACTGGCCGCCGTGAATGAGGGTTTCAAGCCCGTTGATGTGTACAAACTCTGAGTGTTGTTTGCTTTCAAAAACAAAGCCTCGTCAATCACACATTCGATATTATTCTGGACACATCTCTCGCACTGGGGGGAGCCGGAGCATCTTAGTTTGTTTTTGCGGCAGTTGACACATGCTGTTCCAGCTTTGAGCCGTCCCTGACGAGTGCCTTGATTCGGCATGGGATTTGAAGGGTAAGAGTGAAGGAGGTAAAGGACACGGAGTTATGGGATGGTAAGGAAGCTATAAGGTGCGGAGATCAGAGGTCAGAGAAACGATATAGTCCATACAACGCGAGCCAGGTCAAAGAGAGGAATGATGAGAGGTTACATAGATGCCACGGAGGTGCTGGTACTAACATGAAAGCGAGACAAGGTAAGGCGAAGCGAAATGAAGTGTAGATCTGGGGGCCAGCGATACTAAATGAATTTATTAAAGCCTCGGCTGAATCGGCATGCATGGTTCATTTTATAACCCTCCCGGCAGGCGTCACTGGTCCTGTCGCCCAAGGGCTTTTAGGCCTAAAGGTCGAGACCAAACCGAGTGGTGCCCTTTTCTCGTTGGGGAGGCCTCTCTCATTAGCGACAAGTGCGCGGACAGGTCACCACGTATTAAAAAGCAGGGCCAGACGGATGACACCATGCTTCCAAAACCATCGGAGTGCTCTCGCGCGAGGTCTGTTTTTAGTTTCACAGCCCTTTGAGTTCACTGCACCCCCCTTGTCTGCATCTTTCGCCAGAACTCGCGCTCGCTCCATTCGAATTCGACATGGCCAGGAAGGTCATCATTCAGGTCTTGACTTGAATCACATTATGTTCAACGTTCGGGGCTGGCCTTCATAGCCACGCGATGGTAGACACTCAGTATCAGTAAGGCTCACGCTATCACAATTGCTCCCCAAGCAAATCAGAGCTAGAATGAGCCTACTTTTGCCTACATGTACCTTTATTGTTTGCTGCATGCATGCATACTGCACTGCTTCCTTCACTACAGTACTGAGCGGCAAGCGCAGAATATCCTTGATCTGCCTTTGTGTTCAAAGAAAAGGCAGATTAAAGTCCGCGCGAGTACCTGCAGTGCATCAGCACTTGAGGCATCAGAGCTGCATTGTTATATACGGCATGGCACTATTATATACGGCATGGCACTAATGCAGTCAAGGCGTTTGCGGACGTAACCCTTGACGGGAAACATGTTACAATGGCAATACCATCCTCGTAAGGGTGTCAGTTGATCTGAACTTGTTGGACTAATATTGATCTGGGCTCGGAACGATTTCTCAAGAGTACTGCTTGATGCCCATTAAGTCCGTTGCATTGTCAAGCAGGACCTAGGCTAATCAAACGTGTAAGCCTTTCTCTTGGTAGACCTCGTCCTAGAAACCTTGAGCAGCAATTTATGCACAGTGAGGTATTGGTCCAAGGCACAGAATCCGTGCGTCGCGCTATTTGGTCACCTAAAACATATATTTCTAAGCATAGCCTTGGGTATGAACTCGTAAGCAGGAGATGCTTTGAACCGCAGTCGTGTCGCAATCCTTTTTCTGATGAACCTGAGACGGTATTGTTACCAAAGCACTTGAGCACGAATTTATTGTCCAAAGCCCTGCCCAAGGATACCCTGGGTGAGTTGGACATTTACCGATGGTCTTCGCACCTATAATCAATCATTTCGCACAAAAGTTTTTATCCGCCAAGGTCACATCGTTCATCAGCCTAGAAAACGTTCAAAAAGACTGGGCCTAGAACGAAGGTGTCCTTTCTTCAGCTGTGAAAGACGTTCGTGACTTATTACTTTGAATAAAATACAATTCGGCTAGGGAAGCTCGTGAAATACCCATTGGATGTCCTTTACGCCTAGCCCTCCATGACAGCGGCGTACACGACATCTTCTACTTCTGCTGGCTTGGTATGTTTTGCGTAAACCTTTTTATCAGGTTTCATCGTTGGCTCGGCGTCCAACGGCCGGGGTTTAGGGGTCGAGGTCGATGTGTAGCTTCCATCGAGCAAGGACGGTATTCCCAAGAAACACTTATTCAGCAGCGTCAGTCTCCTCAAACGCGCCCGCACATCTGCATAGTTGTACCGTTTCTGGTCCTCTGTCTCATCCTGGACCACCTCTTCATGCAACTGCACCACCATCTCTCGCAAACCATCACAAACCCATGGCTCTCCCTGTACGATATCTTGGATAGAAAGGGCCGTGGCTCGCAGGATACGTAATCGCGGACAACATTCCAGCAGCTGCTGTACCATCAAACTCGGCACACCCTCGCAAGACTGCACATCCAACACCTCGATCGTCCTCATCAAAGCACTACCATGAGCCCTAACCAAGACCGACATGGACTCGTTTCCGAAACCTGAGTGAGACACTCGCAGCTCCCGTAAGCCATGGTATTCGTTTTCTAGACCAACGCCGCGTTGACCTTTGGCACTGGGGGGGACTATCAACAAGGACGACAAGACCGCGGCGATGCATGGGTCCGTAATGTTGCCGATCTTTGGGCTCTGCAGTTGTAGGGTTTCGAGCCTGCGCCATGTTTGGTCTTTGCCCGCCAGTTGATGGAACGTCGCTGCGGGGAAGGTGTCTCCCTTGTCCAAAACCCAGGAAAGGTGCCTCAGATCAGGTGCCTGGGCTATCAGTGTCATGAGCAAATCCTCTGGTTTCATATGTGGGGTCTCGCCTTGGATTCGTAACGCCTTCAACTGTGCAAACCTCGGTGAGGGCGATAAGAATGAGAGTGTCGCATCCGCTGTAGTAGTAGAGTTCGCCATTGTTGCTTTCTCCGAAGGTTCCTGATGGACAAGGCCCATACCGTACCAGCCCCAATCTTCATCATGGTTATCCTGCCACGGAAACGAGATATTTTCCATCTCAAGAGCTTCGATTCGTTCACAGACCTGCCAAAAGAGCTGTGCGATAATGCTGGTGTCGAAGCTGAGGTCTTCCACCTGCAGATCCTTGAGCCTGTTAAACGGAGAGTGCGCATCGCTGGTCATGGCCTTCCAGAATCCCTCGCTCGGTGCAGGTTCCAAGTTTGCTAACCTGATGGTTCTAAGAGTCGCTCGGGATTGGAGGATCAATGTTGTGTAAAGTGCCCAGATGCTGTCGCTCTTCTTAGGATGACCTAGATTCCCGGAGAGTGAGATATAGGCGAGGTGTAGAGTTGACTTGAAGACATCAGATTGTGGGACGAAGCCGTGAAGCGAGAGTTGGCGAATGCTGGAACTGTACGTTTGCAGGTGGTGTTCATCCGGAAGCGAACTGTGATGGGAACTGCCGATACGGGTGGTGTGCCAAAAGACCGGGAGGAACCAAGATTGAAACTGCTTGCTGACGCGCAGGCAATTGGCGACAGAGGATGGGCAAAGGAAGTAGCCTATACGGTCCTGAATCTCTGGAATATCGAATACCGCCTCCATTGCTGAATAAAATGTGTGCATAAGATGAACAGTAAGAAAGATAAGGAGTAGCGAGAGAGAGAGGGAGACAAAAGGACGGAAATTCGGCTTGTGTTTTTTGTACAACAGATCTCGGCGATACCATCTAAAAGTGTCCGAGTTGTCCGAGGAGAGGAGGGGGGAGGAGGGGGTGGTGCATTTTTTGTTTTTCATGCAAGATCCTGCATCGTTGCCCTGTCGCATGTTCGTAGATAGAGAAGGCCATCACAGTACATACCCTTGTCATGGTATTCTACAGCCCATCTGAGGTATTCTTGAAACGTCTGTTGGCAAACCATGCGTTGACCTTCTTTAATACGATTCATTTATTACATCCAGCTCTTGTCAATCGCAACTAATCCGTCATTCTTGCACAATACAGCAGCATTACTCCTCCCTAGCAGCCTCGTATCCAGTGCTAGCAAGGTTCCTCTCGAGATGATCCAAGATGAACGGGTAAACATCCTTGTACGCCCTGTCTCCGAGAATACAGTCCAGATGTCCATACCCTGGGATCACCTCCCTCCTGTACATGCCCTGAGAGTCCAAGGTTTGTCCCGTTAATGGCAAATTGGTGTTTCTCAGCGCCTCCACCGTCTTGAGGGTCGCCTCTGGAATAAAGACCTGGTTCTTGGCACCGTGGATCAGCAATACGGGCACCTTCTCGAAAGCCCTCTTTATGTTCTCGGGCAAGACCAAATTGTTCCCTTTTACATCCATCAGCGTCTGCTTCTTGGCCCAACCATCGACCAGTCCCTTCAACGACTCAATGTTGATCGAGCCCAGAATCTCATCCAGGTTATCGTGCAAGTTCTTGGACAACTTGTCGTGCTCCCAGAGCAGACCAAAGCAGAACGAGGCACGGTGGCAGACTGCATTGTTGCAGTACTCATCCAAAGGCATGGGCAGGAAACGCAACGCGTTGTCAATCGCCCGATCAAGAAGTGTCACCTTGGGTGGGGTGGACTTGCCTGCGATGGCGACAGACTGTTTTGACTGCTGCTGCTGTTGCTCCTGATCCTCGTGCTCTGAAGTGGAGGGCGAATGAGTTACACAGTCGAACTCATCTTGTCGCAGGACCTTCTCGAACAAAGGGACCAGTTGAAGGTTCTGCTTGATCTTGTTTGCGATGGTGATCAATGGGTGCGTCGCGACCTGGGACGAGACCAAGGAGCCCACACCCTCAACTTCACCATTCAGCATACCAGCCCATAGAGTGACCGATCCAACGCAGTGGGCTATGACCTGAATGTTCTTGACGCCAGTCTCTTTGAGGACGATTTTAATGGCGGCGGCATGGTCGCGAGCTCCGCCATAGATGGGGGACTGACGGTGGGAATCCTCGACCAAGATAGACATGCGCCAATCCGACAGCCAGACATCATAATCGTTGGCCAGAAGGTAGTCGCACAGGTTGTGTGGGATCAAGTTGGTAGCAAAGATCTCGGAGCTGACAGAGGCTCCGTGCAGCTGTTTTCAGAATGAAAAAGGCGGGTATAGGACATTAATAATCGTCGAACAGAGAATAATGGCGCGAAAGAATGGAAGAAAAGAAAGAGCATTCCTTACCAGAAGAACAGGACCTTTCTTGCCGCGGTACCGGGTCAGACGGGTTTTAAAGCCATCCGAGGAAAGCACGTCAAAAACTTCGGGTGTTGGACGTTGACGGGCGAAAGTCTTGTGTTTGTGAGAGTCCTCTGGGTATTTGAGCTCGTTCAAGAAAGGCAAATAGGTCTTGACAGTGGCACTCAGACTCGATACGCTAAACTCTGTGATCGCCTTCAGGTTTGCAGAAACGCTCGTGGTGTCGCCCTAAGCATGAATAGAGTCAGAGATTATGATCAAAAAGAAAAAGGATGATAATAAAGAGAAAAAATGAACATACCCGAACGTTGGCGATTTGCGAGAAAAAGTCGCCATCGTGCTCTCCAAGCTTGCCTCGGCCAAAGATTGTCTCGACTCCGTTTTCAATCTTGTATACGGACACCAAGATGCGTGAGGGTTTGATCCATCCCTCCAGGATATGGCCTGTCGAGATGGGCTTGCGACCCTCGAATCGGTACCGCTCACCAGAGGTGCAGAGCAAGCCCATCTTGTATAAGATCGCACACTCGTCCGCGGGGTCATCTTCAGTGCCCGTAAAGACGGTAAACACCCCGGACTCTATCATCATGGGCTGATCCGAAAGCGCCCTGCATGAGACCGTGCCGGCTATCCGAGCCCGATGGTCCGTCTTCTTCAAAAACTCCTCGATTGGGCCAGTCGCCAGCGTAAGCACAACCTTCATCGTTGAATCCGCAGACCGAGCCTGATTATCGGCAGTATCAAAGTCCTCAGTCAAGATGACCGTCGAGAGGTGACCCTTCAAGACCTCTGTCAAAGTGACTCCAGCCTTCCTCTTCAGCTCGCCCTTTTCAGCCTTTTCATCTTTGTCACCCTTGCCCCATGAGGAAAAGACTTTGGGCAGAGTTCGATAAGGCTTGGCTTCCTCGTCCTCCGAGTCACTCGAGGATGAACTGCTGTCGTCAGGGAAGGGTTGTGCGACGACTAAACCGCGGACTTCGGCATCTCTATCTGCAACGTCTTGCAGAGACGACTTTCTGAGCGACTGGGCTAAGGCATAAGCCTCTGGGTTGGCTTTTTGCTCATCATAAGGGATTGGGAACTGGGGTCTCTTAAAGTCGATCGGGACGAGCGTGGGATCGTACTTGATGGTCCAGCCGCGATCGCGCGCCAGCAGAGTACAGGCACGTTCAGCAAGCGCTGATATGGTCAAGAATGGGTTCACGCCGAGAGACATGGGCATGACAGCACCATCCATGACATACAGTCCCTCATAGACCTCCTCGCCCTGGCCAGTAAAGACTTGACCCTTGTGGTTAATCACACCCGAAGCGCCATCGCGTCCCATACCGCACCCTCCAATAGGGTGGACTGTGACTACAGCCTCGTCCGTTGCAGCCGTAAGTGGGTCACGCACGTAGGTACCACGGACTGCTGCGGCCAAGGGCTCTAGAAGTGTATCCAGTCTCGAAAAATTACGGCTCGAGCCGACATTAGGCCAGTGGATGCGGATGCGATCGTCCTGGAGAATGAGCTCGCCCCTGGCGTCGTCGTGGGACATGACCAGGAATGTTTGTGTGTTGGCCATGGCACCTCTATAGACACCTGTCACATAAGATGCAAGTTCGCGCGCGTTCCTGCCAATCTTTTCCTGGAGGGTCAAGTCCTGAGCGGTCTTGATGGACCTGCTGGATCGCTCGCTCATGACCTGGTAGATGGTTCTGAGGAGCAAGGCTGCCTGGGATGGAATGGCACCTTCCTCGACCACGTATCCGTCCAAGACGTTGTCGGTATTACGGTAATCGATCAGGCCGGTGATGACAGGGCCGACCTTGTGCTCGAACTTTTTAGGATCCTCGTCTCCCATTGAGACTCCATTGACAAGGGTCTCTCCATTGTACGAGAAGGCAAGGAACTATTCAAGCAAGTCAGCCATGACGGCAACATGAATGGAAGAATATGCATAGGGGTTGCAATAAAAAGGAATAAAGATGTTGAGCATCCATGCCTGTACAAAGAGCAATTTTCACATGAGGCTCGAGAGCAAAGGCTGACGTGATGAACAAACACCTCCGCTAGCCTTTGCATCCCTAAAAAGGAGAGGAGTGATTTTTCCTGCACTCCTTCCTCCGCTTACTCAAGGAAAATAGAGAATCTAGAACGCTGACTTACATCGCCGTTACCGCTAAAGTGCTTGCCCAACTGCTCCGAGGTCTTCAGTCCACTCTTGCTTGATCTCAGCAAGATCTCGGTTGAGCCAAGGGCACCAGCTCCCATGACAACAATGTCAGCAGTGACAAACATGGATGCCAAAGACGACGGACCCTGTTCGTGCAAAAAATCTCCTCGCGATTGGTCTTGCCATTCAAAGTAAACGATGTAGGGCGCCTTCTGCTTGGAATTTTCGCTTGACCGCTCGACGCGCAAGACATTGCACGCAGTAAAGATCTCGGCGCCATGGTTCCAGGCGTCAGGAATGTAGTTCATCAAAGTGGTGTTCTTGCTCCAGTCGTTGATTCCCGTGGTGTCGTTGCCTGTGAGTGTGCTGGCTTTCTGATAGACACCTGCAGGGTTGAGTGCGTCCTTGAAATGGACCGTGATTGGGGGGCGAACAAAGCGCTCGTGAGCGCCCGCACCCTTGGCCTGGGCCTCGAGCGTTGAGAGTTTAGGAAGGGTGGGCCAGTCCTCTGGGTACGGCGTGGGCTGGAGCATGTCGGTCGCACGCTGGAAGGATTGGTCGAGCAGCTCCTTGTCCTGAAGGATCTCTTTGGGCCAGGCCTCTTCGTTCCAAAGACGAGGTTCGGGCTTTAGCGCTGTGTTGGCATTCAGCAGCGACGTACCACCAAGACTACGCGCAAGAGAGACATTAGCGTTAGCAGCCATTGCTGAAAAATCTGGTGAAGCGCTCTACACGAACTTGAAACGACTACAAAGAAGTGGGCCGAGTACACACCATCCCCAACAGCCGGTCTTCCTCCCGTTGCCCCATTCCACCGGCCCCATGCGCGAGCACTTACCCGCATGCAACGAACGCCCATTGGTCCTTGTTCTTGTGAATCTCATACAGACCCGTGCGCTTGCCCTCCTGGCCGTGCTCGCCGTTGAACTGGACCTCGGACGCTGCCTTGAGGGTGTCCTCGGGGTACTCGCCTGGCCAGCGCTCCTCGCCGCGCTCGAGAATACACACGCGCTTGCCTGCACGGGAAAGACGCGAGGCTGCAATGGAGGCACCGTAGCCAGAGCCGACCACGACAACGTCGTAGTGCGTCTTGAGCTTTGTCAGGGGTAAACCGATCCTAGGAGGATGCGCCTTGTGCTTGTGGCCGACCATTGTTTTGCTTCCTTCTCGGTTTATTTTCGGAGGGTATATAGGGGAAATCGTTGGAAGAACGACAAACGACTGGCGTGGAAAAACGAGAGCAATGCAAGAAGGTGGAGGAATGTTCCTTCTATATGTGGAATGACACGCCAAAAACTAATGAGCAGCAACTAGACGGCGAGCGGAATGCTACGAGAGCTGAGAAGTGGAATAAACGATGAAAGGATGAGGAGATGAGGAGCAGATGTGAAGCGGGCAAGGCGCAGGCGCAAGAGGTGTGCTTTTTATCGCTGCCCTGGCACTGAAGCCTTGCGGCAGTTTAGGTCCATGCTCTCAACAACACAGGACAGCTGGGCGGGGATTTGGCCAATTTTTTTTTTTCGTTTTCACGCCTCGACACATGAGTGCATGCTCCTTCGCCGCGTTACTTTCTCTTTCACCCTTATACTACCTTGTACATGTACATCCGAGGGGGCATGCCATACTCCCAAATGTCTGTACGGTGGAAGTCTACGCCTCTGTACCAAGTCCTGATTTGGTAGAGGGGGAACTTGAATGGGATGCTGAAGCAGCATTGGAACCTGTGCTGCTCTATATCTCGTTTCTCCCTTTTCCCGAGGAGAAAAAATCTCGCGCAAAGAGGGCTGTGTTCCGTGCGTGCATCGACAAAGAAACGAAATGGCCGAGAACCTGTGTGAAGTTGCATGTGAACGTAGAACTCACGGTCCCCCTCCCCCATCCATCCATCCACTTCACAAAATATGAGGTGAAGCTGTGGCTGTTGGGAAGGCGTTTTTATGAGGAAACATATCTTCATTTTTCTTAATCTTCTATCCTCCTTGCGGGCGCATGTTGGTCTTTCTGCGGTAGATTCTAGACTTCTCGGCGCTCAAGTTCCGCGTGGGAGACTTGGGGCTCAACAAGAACTCTTGCTCCGCCCTCCCCTGTTCCTGCTCAAGCTGCTCCCTATGCACAATCTCCATGCGCTGAGGCAGGGCGTAGTAACGGATACCGATATCTTCAACAGCCTCCTTAAGCGCAAAGTTGAACTAGAGTCGCAAATGAAAATACGTGTTGGTTAGCGCTCTCTTATCGACCGCAATTTAAGACAGCCAAGTGGTAGAATGATCACGTCGAGGCATGGCACAAAAGCCAGTTAGAGGGGAGGCAGGGCCTTACCTTGGTTCTACGGGCCCAGCGACGGCCAGAGTCTTGCCAATTACCCTTGTGTTCGATCACCATGCTGATCTTCAACTTCACATCCATCTCCTGGATCTGAATCTCCATGTCTGGCAAGAACTCTTTGCTCTCTTTGACCAAAAAGTCACGCATCCTGGCTCGGAGCTCAAGGATCTTGCACTCTGGTGTATAGCAGTCTATGTTGAGAACTATAGAATATAAAAAAACAAAGTTTCTTGTTAGAGAACCGAACCTTTGACTACCTACCGGATCCCAAAAAAAATCGCAATGTCTTTCCATTTACCAATCTTCTCAGACATGTTGGGGGACCGTCGGACGTTGTGAATGGGCTTCTGGCTGAGGATATGATTGGGGAAGTACATGCGCTTGCCGTCCCAGGTGACAAACATGGTGCTGTTCAAGCCAACTTCGCGCACATACATATCGATGGTGTCAATGCTGACAAGATCGCCAGAGTCATAAGGATGCTATGATGTTATTGACATTGAGAGAGAGGAAGAAATAGTAAATGTTAGCACTGCCTAAGGAGGACATATGTCTTGAGAACACTGCACCGATGACATAAAAAAAAAGAGAGCCTTACAGTGATGAACAGAAAGACAATATTTTCAAAGAGCGTCTTGAGCGAGTTTCCGAAAACGAAGCTGATGGCGATGAGGAAAGAGCCAAACGGCACCATGTTCCTGAGAATGCCCGTTCCCGAAATCGCCAAGATAATCAGTATCCACACGACTGCAACCAATGTAAGGAAGATGATGTCAAGTTTGCCCACAGCCTGCGAGAGGTCCCTCAGGGACGTGTGCAGGTCCTTGCGCTCCTTGTAAATGTAAAAGATTTTCTCTTTCATCTCCCACTTGGAGATGTCGCCGTCTCCGTCCTTGTCAAAGATAGCAAAGGCCTCTTTGGCGTCCGCCTCAGAGTCAAAATACGGGAAGAAATCCTCCACGACCAGCTCATCGCCATTGCCCTGCAAGTTGTGAAACAATGACTTGGCGACTCGCTTGGCATTGGCTGTCGAGTTGATGTCCTTCGTGGGGATGCTATCGGCCATAGCGATGCCCTGAAGCGTGCGGTTGATGCCCTTGAAGAGGTCGCTGGATTTGCCCTTGCTGTCGCGTTGAGCCTTGCGAGGGGGGTTCACTAGGGTCGACATGCGGCTGTTGTTGTGTTCGGTTGGAGTGCAGAGGGGTGTACTGGTGTTCGAGTTGGGATCTGTCAGGTGGATCGTATCACTATTGTCAAGGCTCGGGGAACGCGATTGCTGACGCGAGCGGTATCCCGCCCCAAATGGGGACATGTAATCGCCGTTCTCGGCTGTATTGTTCCTGCTGTGGGTGGGGCGCATTTTCCGGTGGACTCTCTTGGAAGTCCCAAGGCGATCCAATACCTGAAGAGCATACTTGTTGGCCTTGATGCGGTCTGCGTACGCGGTCTGGTGAAAGTTTTTAGAAATGATCTGGAGAAGGATCTTTTCGATCAAGAGCAAGGCACAGCCAGCAATCATGCCGCCCAGAATCCTCATGATGACCGGCTGCCAATCCTGCTCCGCAATGATAGGGTGAATGATGCAGGAAAGGACCGAGAACGAGCCGATTGCCCAGCAAGACGCGCAGAGCCACTTGAAGTACTTCTTCGTGGCAACAAAGATGAGAAGCCTGGACTTGATGGTTTCGAGGCGGTGGCTGGCCACCAGCGATGTCATGCGGACAATAAACACAGGGATGACATCCACGCCCCAGTTGGTGACGCAGACAACGCACCACATAGCGGCCAGCCAGGTGAAGAACAGGACGACGGCGTCTTTGCGGACTTTTTGTGCCGTGTAAGTGCTCCAGGCGACTGTGTCGTCGGGGCTGGTAGGCACTGGTGGAATACGGTAAAAGAACCGAGTCATGACGGCTGGGATGGCTACAATCGGCGCAACAATGAGCATGAGGATGGTCATCCGGAGGCAGGGCGAGAGCCGTCTCCACTTGGATCGTTTTCCATCTACCTTCTTGCGCCCATCATCCTCAATATTAATGTCCTCATCCCAGTCAAAATCAGACTCGTCGCTGCCCATGGCCTGCCTAGGCGGGGTAAACTCCTTCTCGAAGGCGGCATCCTGCTTTAGGATTCGATCCATCTCGATCATCGTCGCCGTTGGGGGTGGGAGAGGAGGAGAAGAATTTGGAGAATTGTAGGTATTGGGGCTGGGACTACTGGTATTGTGGTATTTATTGCTGGTCGTGTTGTTGCCGTTGTCGTGTGCACGTTGGGGTACGACGGGCGCGGATGTGGAAGACGTGAGTGTGGAGTAAGGGTGGAGCTGTGCTGACGCAAAGGGATTTGCAACTGGGGGTGGCATGGGTGGCCCGCCTGTAGGGTCGCAGGGCGAGCTGGGGGTGAAAGTCATCATGACCGGGATATCTAGCGTGGCAGGTTTATGTCTGTTAGCGCGAAAGAACTTTCCCATGACGGGCATGCGAGTGTGTACTTGTTTGTTATATATTAGAGTAGGGAGAATATTGTCGATCCTGCTTGCAGTCGTTGCTCGGAAGAAAGGTCATGCATGTGGGTGTCGAGCTCTCAACAAGAAAATGCGCTCTCCACATGCAGGACGCAGTGGATCTCCCAAGCACAGACCCGGAATGGTGCAGGACGAGAGTAGAGCGAGAGGCTGAGCAAGTGCACAGCAATCGAAGAGTGAACAGAGTCGCAAGATCAGGGGCACAGAAACAATGTTTATGAAAGCTAACACGAATGAAAAGTGCACACACACACACACACACACAAACGAGGAGTGAAAAATGAAAAGAGAGCTGGTCCTGAACAGCCCGTGCCAATACTCGTTGAAACCAGGACCAATTCTAATGAGCGAAGGTGGATGAGGAAAGCCACAACGATTCCTACCTTTGAGAGTGAGGTATTCAGAGTCAGAGCCCGATTCCTGCTTGCCCTGGCTATCTCGTTGCCGCTTGAACTTCATGACGGGTGGTGTGAGTTGATGTCGTTGTGTTTGGTTGTGAAAGGTCGCCGTAGAGAGAAAGGGTCGTTACTGAGAGTGTGAGGTGGTCAAGTCGTTTTGGGGGGATAGTGGAATTTTGGTAGTGTTCGTTAATGGTGTCGTGGGGTGAGAGATGAGAGATGAATGATGAGGTATAAATGTGAGACGAGAGAGAGAGAGGTATGGATGAAGGAGAGAGAGAGAGAGAGAGAGAGAGAGAGAGACAGCGATAGACAGAGAGGGGATTGAGAGAAGAGAGGAAAGGAAAGGTCGCAGATCGGAGCGAAGGTTAATAATAAATGAACGGCCGGTGAACCAGTGGGACAAGACCGAGAAAAAACTGACGCTTAAATTGCTGCTGGGCACTACGTAACTGGCAGCCTATAGTACTGAAGGGCAGCACCAACAGTGCACAGCGCCCACAAAGCAGTCGTCAGCTGAAGAGCAGTCAGGTACCCCAGCAATCCCAACTTCACCTTCAAAGATGTATATATGTTTTTCCTGAGAAGTTGCGGGCTTCTCATTTGTCAAACCGTGTTCTATTGCTGTTTCGCCTCAGTCGATGACCTACGCAATTGCGTGCAATATGTGGGCAACAAGGCGCAACAACCTGGATCCCAATGAAAACCTTAATAATCCACCACAGTTGGTCACAACGAGGCTGGCCGTGCCTGGTCAACTGCTGTATGAGAATATGCGAACGCATGAGTGAGTAAACTGTGTCATGTCGGGTGAAAGACATCCACCTTTGTGAGAATATTACCGTAATAGGCGATCATTCATGCAGTGTTCGCTTCTACCTCGATACGCCCTCTCTGGGTCTGTCTCGTTTGATAGCTCAAGGCGTAGGCTCTGCCCTGCCGCCTGTTTAAGATCCCACAGGAGCCTAGAGTGCCCGCCTCTGCTTATCTCAACAGGGCGTAGGGACCCTGATCGGCTGTGGAGCGAGGCACCACAGCCTTGAAGGCTCTTGGCGCGCATCAAGCCACCGTAGCCTGCACAGAGAGAAGGGTTCGTGCACCCTGCATCACAATCTTTTTTTTTTCCCGATCTGACCTCAAATGCACCGCGGTGACCCCGCGCCAACTCCTTTATTACATGAGGAAACATTAATTTCAATACAAACGCCGCGAGTGCACGAACAGGGTGAGAGCTCTTTTTTCCCACATGGCATAAAGTAGTCTACGGCACTCAGTGTAGCATTCTAAAGCAAAGAACTTTGTACCGCCACATGGTAAATATGAAATCAGCTCTGTAACGGATCAATGCCCGGCTTTTGTCAAAGATACGGCCGTGGTGAATCTGTCGGACGTCGCTGGCCAGGAAAGTGGGTCCCATGCCGTGTCTTGTCTATATCTTTGCTTTCACCTAGTGTGATAAATCTGAGACTGGTCTCCGAGCAAAAGCTGAACAGAGTGAGGAAACGGGAAATACTCTTGAGGTTCAGTAATATCCTGGGAACGGTATCTTCTACAGGTCATACGAAAGCTTTATGTTGGGTGAGAAGCGCCACGAGGCGAGAGAGTGGAGGAGTGGAGGAGTGGAAGAGTGGAAGAGTGGAATGAAATCTCAAAGCAAGCGACTGAAGTTTGCAGGACCAAGCCAACCGAGCAATCTGCTATCTGGATACATAAACGCATGGGATGGTAGTGATGAGGCCTCAGATGGTGCTTTTTGAAGTGTATCAGGATCCAGCAACGTGTGGGCTGCATGAAGACGGAAGTCCTCGCTGAGATTCAAACTTGTGCAACCCTTAACTTGAGCTGCCAACTTGATATTTTTGCTGGATTGGCGGCGCAGGTTTGCTCCTCCTCTTTCAACCCCACTCAACATTACACAAATGGTATTGTGCAGTGCAAATCTCTCTGTCGTGGTCCATCCATCCATCCATCCAGCGTATCCATCCATCGCACCCACCTGTCTGTTCGGACGAGAGACATTGGCACAGTGCAAACGCGATCAACATGGTCATGGGAGGCGCACTAGACATGGGTCAAAGCCGCGCTCAGCAGACAGGGATCAGATCTACGAGGATGTGGATGTAGCATCTCAACACTGGGATCTCATCACCAATGAACAGTGGATGTGGACCAAAGCTTGAACTGGCTGAGATGCAGCCCATTCAGCGACATCGACTCATAAGGATCAGCAAGCACGCTTTCTCGACACTCATCAATCAGAGATCTAACCGCATCTATCGTCTTCTACCCTCTCAGGCTGCTCGTCCCGTTATCTCCGTCTTCTCCGAGTCTGGCAAGGAGGCCATCGGCACCCAGGTTCTCCCCGCTGTCTTCAAGGCCCCCATCCGCCCTGATGTTGTCCAGTTCGTCCACAAGAACATGAACAAGAACCACCGCCAGGCCTACTCCGTCTCCGAGAAGGCTGGTCACCAGACCTCTGCCGAGTCCTGGGGTACCGGTCGCGCTGTTGCCCGTATCCCCCGTGTCTCCGGAGGTGGTACGCACCGCTCCGGCCAGGCCGCTTTCGGTAACATGTGCCGTGGTGGTCGCATGTTCGCCCCTACCAAGATCTGGCGCAAGTGGCACGTCAAGACCAACCAGAACCAGAAGCGTTTCGCTACCGCCTCTGCTCTGGCTGCCTCTGCCCTCCCCTCCTTGGTCTTGGCCCGTGGTCACAGAATTGAGCAGATCGAGGAGGTTCCCCTCGTTGTTGGAAACGGTGTCGAGTCTTTGACCAAGACCAAGGCTGCCGTCGCCCTCCTCGAGGCCGTCAACGCCTACGCTGATGTCGTCAAGGTCTCCAACTCCCGCAAGCTCCGTGCTGGTGTCGGTAAGATGCGTAACCGTCGTCACCGCCAGCGCCGTGGTCCCCTCGTCGTTTACGCCGAGGACAACGGTATCGTCAAGGCTTTCCGCAACATCCCCGGTGTTGAGCTCGCCAACGTCCGCACCCTCAACCTGTTGCAGCTCGCTCCCGGTGGACACATGGGTCGCTTCATCATCTGGACCCAGGGTGCTTTCGCTCTTTTGGACCAGATCTATGGTACTTACCGCAAGGCCTCTGCCCTCAAGAAGGACTACTCTCTTCCTTCCCACATCATGTCCAACCCTGATGTCACCCGTATCATCAACTCTGCTGAGATCCAGGGTTCGTTGAAGGCTGCCGGTCCCGCCAAGACCCCCCGCCCCTACACCCAGAAGAAGAACCCCCTTCGCTCCATGGCCGTCATGAACCGTCTCAACCCCTATGCCCAGACCCTTCGTCGTGCCGAGATCCTCAAGAAGACCCAGAAGAAGTCTGCCAAGAAGGCCCCCAAGACCTCCGCTGCCTTCCTCGAGACCCTCCACGCCGAGTAAATTGTCTGTTGTGCTTGTTCCCAGTAGCATCATGGACAGCTTCTTTCTTGTTGTAGCGGGAAGGATGATTCAGCAGACACTGGCGTTTATGTGCCTGTGGATGTGAGAAGTGTACTTGCCAATAAATCAATAAAGAACTCAAATCGAGCAGATTGTGTTAAACTTTTCTATGCTATCGTGGTCGCTCTTGTCCCTGGCAGTGAAATAGCAGTCGCGCGTGGCTTGTTTTTGTTTGTGATTCTTTTTTTTTTTTTCTCGTTCACCTCACTGCAGTGTTGTAGCGGAGTTGTGTCCCATTCAAAGAACTGGTGTGTCCATTCGTCCCTTTTCCTAATCACTCATCCATCCCCTTTCCCATCCACTCTCCTTGCACACATCAGACCATGCCAAGCACGCGACCGACCAAAAAGGCTGCTGCCAAGGCTACTGTCAAAGCCGCTCCAGCAAAGACGAGCGCCCCTGCGCCCAAGAGCAAGAAGCGCACCGTTGCACAAGCACAGCAGGACCAGGACTCGGACGATGAGTTTGGCGACGTTGCTATCGACATGGCCTCTGACGACGATGACGAAATGGACAACGAAGCAGAAGAGGGTGACAGCGATGATGACGAGGAGGCCGACGAGTTCCCTGAGGACGACGCTCAGGACATGTCTGCAGCTGACATCGAGGAGGACGAGGACGAGGACGACTCCGAGGGATCGTACATGGACGGAGACAGCCTCGTCGACAGCCAGGAGGAAAACGACGATCTGGAGGAGGACGAGGACGAGGAGGGAAGTGACTTTGATGACCTGATCAACAATGAGGACGACATCGATCCCAACTTTGGACACAACCTCGACGAGCCCTTGCCGGTCGAGAGCGATTACAACCCTATCAAGAGAGAATACCCCGAGATTGATGCCGAATACGACAGTGATTCTTCTACTGAGGAGGTATGTCCAAGGCGATTGTGGTTGTCTAATACTAGTGTTTTGACTGCAACTCCACTAACCTCGCCAACTCCTTTGCCTTCGCTTTAGAACGAGAACACTGTTGGAAACATTCCCATGGAGTGGTACGACGACTATCCTCATATTGGTTACGATATTGACGGCAAGAAGATTATGCGACCTGCAACTGGAGATGAACTTGACAAGTTTCTCAGCACTATGGACGATCCAGATTCCTGGTAAGAATTATCCCACTTTTTCATGCACTCACTCTCGGTGTTCTGATAGATAAGACATAGTGCCATGTGCTAATTTTACCACCCATCGACTTGGTGAACAGGTTGTCTGCCCACAACTACAAGCAAGGTCAGGATGTTAAGCTGTCAGCAGAGGAACTCGAGATCATTCGCAGATTGGAAGGCAATCGCATCCCAGATGCCGACTACAACCCATATGAGGATCAGGTCGAGTTCTTCTCATCGCATACAGAGATCATGCCTTTGTCTGCTGCACCTGAGCCAAAGCGTCGCTTCATTCCTTCGAAGCATGAGGCCAAGAGGATCATGAAGATTGTGCGTGCCATTCGCGAGGGCCGCATCGTGCCCCGCAAATCAGGATACGTGCCCCCCAAGCCCAAGTATTACAACCTCTGGAACGACTCTGAGGATAAGCCCAGGGAAGAGCATGTAATGCACATCACCGCGCCCAAGATGAAGCTGCCTACCCACGATGAGTCCTACAACCCCCCCGCAGAGTATTTGCCCACGGAGGAGGAGATCAAGGAGTGGAACGAGATGGACAAGGAGGATCGCCCCAAGAACTACTTGCCCCAGAAATACAACGCCCTCAGGAACGTTCCTGGTTACGGCCAGTTTATCCAGGAGCGCTTCGAGCGTTGCCTGGACTTGTACCTCGCTCCTCGTGTTCGCAAGAACCGCCTTAACATTGACCCCGAGAGCTTGATCCCCAAGCTCCCCTCCCCCCGTGACCTGCAACCCTTCCCCACTCGCCTTGCTATTGAATTCTTGGGGCATACAGGCCGCGTTCGCTCTATCTCCGTGGATCCTTCTGGTCTGTGGTTGGCTTCAGGAAGTGATGACAAGACTGTTCGTGTCTGGGAGATTGCTACCGGCCGTTGCATGACTACATACCACCTGGATGAACTCGTTACTTCCGTCGTTTGGGGTCCTAATAAGGAAGTGGCCGTTCTGGCCGTTACTTGGTAAGGATTCTTGTGCTAGAGCAAAAAGTTGATGGAGTCATCAGTTGGTGCTCTTACTTTTGGTTCCTATTTTCTAATCATATGGAAATCGTTACTCCTTATGAAATTGTAGTGGATACAAGGTTGGATTAATCTTGCCTGAAAAGATCTTCTCGCCCGAGTTGACTTTGCACTCGGAAGAGTACTTGAGAGCCGGATTCGCCAATGCGGCTACTGCAGAGCCCAATCCCAAGGCATCATGGAAGCAGCCAACGCCAGCAGAGTTTGAGCAGGGTATCCGCGTGTGGGTTCATTTGCAAAAGGCTGTGAAGCAGGTGACATGGCACCGCAAGGGCGACTACTTTTCGACGGTGGCTCCTGATGCCAACAACTCTGCGGTTCTTATTCATCAACTGACCAAGCACCAAACGCAGCAGCCCTTCAAGAAGACCAAAGGAGCTGTCCAGAGGGTGATGTTCCACCCCACCAAGCCCATGTTCTTTGTGGCGACTCAGCGCTATGTGCGTCAGTACAACTTGCAGCGCCAGGAGCTGATCAAGACCATGATGACGGGTGTGAAGTGGATTTCGTCGCTGGATGTACACCCTGCAGGAGACAACTTGATCATTGGATCGTACGACAAGCGCCTGTGCTGGTTTGACCTCGATCTGTCGTCCAAGCCCTACAAGACGCTGCGGTACCATCAGCAGGCAATCCGGTCTGTTGCTTATCATAAGCGCTACCCGCTGTTTGCGTCGTGTGCGGATGATGGTAATGTGCAGATCTTCCACGGCATGGTATACAACGACCTGCTGCAGAACCCGCTCATTGTCCCCGTCAAGATCCTCAAGAATGCGCACGAGCGCATTGATGCCCTCGGTAAGGAAAAGACGACGACGGATGATAACACAAACGCATGCAATGCACAATTCAAGTACTGACCCGAGTGATATTCTTCTGTATTCTACTAGGTGCACTGTGTGTGGAGTGGCACCCTACACAGCCATGGCTGCTCTCCAGCGGAGCAGATCACACCATCAAGCTGTTCTCATAGACACCCCGTGAGTGATCTGTTTTGTTCCTCACCTTTGCCCCACCTACCCTTAGCATTCTATTCCACGCTCAGCATCAGCCCGCTCTCTCGTTTATTGTTCTTTTTCCTGTTGTTTTTCTCCATCCAAGTGCCATAAAGAAGGTGTTTGACCATGATCAATAGCATTCCCTATTTACTCTTTCTTCATGCCCGAACAAGCACCCACCGGTTGGGATGGGAGCGATTAAAAGTAAGCACAGGTCGCTCGCTACTTGATGACGAACTCGTGATGACTCTTGTCACTGGCATAGTTGTAGAGGTTCCCTTCGATATCGATCGGTTTTGTTGCAAGTTTTCGTCTAGGCGTCATCTTTTGCTCCTCATACCCTTTTTCGTACCGCCGTACGGAGGAGGAGGATGCGGTCTCCTCCATTGTGCCTGCTACTTCATCACGGTAACAGAATGCGATAGAGACAGTTCATAGAACAAGGCGCAAGCATTCGCACAACGCGAAGAGCAGCATCCATGCTGTGTTCTTAATAATACGCTGTTCTGCCTTGCGCATCAGACGGCCGAAGGACCGCTAGCTGAGCGGCAAATCTTTCTGGTCTCGCCCCAGCACTACGACGCCACCTGCGCGCGTGGACAATGAGCATTAAGATGTGTTCCATTCATCAGCTCACGGTCCTCCATCCTCCCTGCTGCCAGTGCATCACACTGTTTAATCTGTGTCATCTGCTCAATCTCGCTGCTTTCCCTCGTGCCCCTGTCGGTTACACACAGCTACTGCACACCTGATACCACTGCACACACCACATACCAGGTCCGCTGCTCACCCACTCCGTCCTCTCTTGCTTGTGCTCACCCTCACCCATGCACAGAGGCATCCACGTACTGACTGCATCGCATTGCATTGAACCGACTCTGCAGTGACTCCCATCCGACCATGAGCAAGGATGAACCCCGTCCGCCCACCCACATCTCACTGCACGCCCCGCCTGCAGACGCGCCTGCGGACCAAGCTCAGCAGGCGGCCCAATCGGCACCGCACAAGGCACCTCCTCAGCTGGAATTCCCTCCAGGAGAGGCCACTCAGACGCACGATGCCGCCAGGAACGTGGCGCTCTCATCCCGGATAGGCTCAACGGGATCACAGCTGGTCTCGCAGGTCAACGAGGTGCGCAAGCGGACAGGGCGCAGAGTTCATCACCGCCCAAAGCCGTTGGACCTGGATCATGCACGCCTCCATGGAAATACCAGCAGTCGACAGCAACCACCGCAGCACTCTGCAGCCTCTGGACCTGGATCAGAGTCGAACCAAGCTTCTGCAGCTCCCTTGTCTGCGTCTGGCCCAGGACTAGGGCTTCTCCCGACGAGTCCAGCCCAGAAGGAGCCCAAACATCGGGCGAAATTCCCGCTGCTGCAGATCAAAACGGACCTGAATCGCGCCTCTACATCTCGCCGACCTGCGCCCGTTACAGCGACGACCACCAATCCATCCGATGCCGCAAATCCCGCGAATGTCACCAATAACACCACCTACACCTACGCCTACAACGGTGATCAGCAACAGCAACATCAGCATCAACATCCACCAGAGAGGAAGGCACCCAGCAAATGGCAACTTGGTTTGGAGCGTATGTTGAAAAAGATTGAGCGGCGGAAAAGGGCCCCTTCCAATCTGACATGGTACGCGGCTCATTCAACAGAGTCCTACCTTTCTGGTGCCACGCTCGAGTCCAGACCCGGGGTCTCGAAGCAGGAGGTCGATGCAGACGCCGACAGCCTGCATTATGGCAACGACAAGCCGCCTCAGTGGGTTGTGAACTCTCTTCAAAGAGATAATATGTTCTTCAGCGACGACACGGTCGAATTGGTTATTGGGCTGCGCGACTACCTCATCAAGGCCACGGACAGCGGATGGGATATTACAGAGCTGAAGGAAGAGATGTTCTCTACGTAAGTCATCCCTGATCTCTTGACCACATGCTGTCTTCTGCACACACACCTAACATTTTCTCCGCACTCCTCTCTCTTTTTTCTTGATGCTCAATACAGCGAGCCAAAGTCTGTGTTCCATGGCCGAAGAAATAGATCCGTCTCGCCACATGCAAGTCCGCATAGAACGTCTCCCATCATCAACACCTCTGCGCCCACATCACCTGGCGGCGCCTCACAGGACTCGGCAAACTCCTCCCGGCGAAACTCTAGGAGCTCGATGGACTTTGATCATTTTTCTCAACATGCGGCTGGCCGTTACGTGGAGGAGGAGGAAGGCTCTTATCGACTGCTAGACTATTTTCTAGCCATACTATCAGACATCATCTCACACGATTGCCGGTATCGAGTTCAGCACCTTCGCCCATCGCGCCCAGAATGGGCTCTGCACTCGCTCGTGCTCGATGTCCTCGTATTCCTAGCAAGAGCGCTGGTCCACGATCACAAAGCAATCTACGACATTGGCATGATCTCGCTGTCGGCGTTCCCTGTTTTCAAAAACTACTCCCTAATTCGACTGTTGGATCTGCTGACAGACATGATTCTGCCCTCCTTCGCAACGTCCAGGACTTGTCCTCATGCCACGGTCGCGCCATCTTCCCCTATCGCCTCTTTGCACCCTGGATCACCTCGATCTCCGTCTCAAATACGAGTGCAGCTGGACAACAACCAAACATTTGCAATTCAGGTTCACTCTCCCACAGAGGAATTGGGGATGCTCTCCGTCCCTCGAACGAGTCGTCCAACACTTAATTCTCCACGTATACCCAGCTCCAGATCCAGCTCAACTTCGCTTTCCCGACTAGGACCACAAGCTCCAGCCTTGGATACCATGGACACTCATGCCGACTCCCTCATATCCCTCACACTTTTATCTGTCCTTCAGCAAATATCCGTCTCAAAGGCGTCCCTCCCGGTCGCCAAACAGCTACAAAAGTCGATAGGACGGCTCCTCAGGACCAAACCAGACCTTTCAAAGGACCTGCTGGAGGTGATTGCGATCGTTGAAAACGAACAGGTCATGAAGAGAGCACTGGAAGCCCTGTGGTGGATTGAAAAGTCATCTCTGGGCCATCAAACCCTTGGTGAAAAATTCATCCCGCTGGACTATGAATCAGTCTTGCTGATGCGACAAGTGCAGCAAGAGTGGAGCGAGCCAGGAATGACCGGGATCGGGCCTCGAGCGCACACGGAAAAGTTGGAGACCATGTTTTCCTTCCGCAAGTCGCTGGATGAAAACACCATTCCAAGAAACGACTCAGCCATCAGGAGCAATATTCTTGGAAGCTTTATGGTACGAACCAAACAGCCGCATCGACGATCGCTGCCCTGGAAGGCTGCCAACGAGTCAGAAGCCATACCCATGTCTAATACGCAGCATCAGCACCACCAGTCGACCCACACGTCCGCCGGTTTTGATTATCTGGAAGATCATGAGCTATACCCATACATGTTTCCAACCGTGGAAACAGCCGACCCAGACTCATCTCACGTAAACAGTTGCGAGCGTTGTGAGACAGCCATGAAGGGATTCGGGCTCTACTGCTATCATTGCCGAGACTCGATCCATCTGGAGTGTTTTTACTCGGTCAAGAAATACGCTGGCGTTGACTGCACTCAGTTTGGCAGCGCACTGGACTATGTGACACGGCAACCGCGGAACCAGCTTATTTATCCGGACGACGGCAATGTTTTCGAAAGCCCCTGCAATAGAACGTACATGGTTCGGACGGGTCATCACTTACAGCTGGTCAATATATTTTCAACCTGTCTGTGCGTCTGCTGCGAACTGCCTTTATGGGGCCACCACCATCAAGCATACCGCTGTCAGGACTGCGAACAGCTCATGCATTTGGATTGTAAAGTAGCCGTCGCTGACTGCTCTTTGACTACGCAGCCGCAAGTCACCCGACCAGCTTTCCCAACTTTCATAACGTTCGACAGCCTAAGGCGGAGCTTTCGAGACTTTTACCAGAGCTTGATATTTACATGGGAAGCCCTTCAAGCGTCGGCTCCAGGATCGGCCACACTCTCCTCACCGGGCACACCATCGTTGGCGCATGCAAAAGAGAGGTACTCGTTTGAAGAAGCGAGTTGCAACGCGAGCGTCCTCACACTACAGCTGGAACTGCTACAGAAAGGTATCGCGCGAGGAGAGATTCAAGTGTCAGAGTGGACGCAAAACGGACAGGCGGCCGACCCCAGCGCCTTGGCGTCAAGTGATTTCGAACTGGTTACACTTCAAAATTACTTTGTGGAGCTCTCTCAGGCATTGTTGCTTCCAGGATCCTTAATATCTCCATCTTTGTTCCTCTCGGACTTTTTCGAGGACTCGAAACCAGACCAGCTTTTGCTCTTCTCGCCGGCATACTGGAGTCATTTTGCATCCATGACCAAGACCATGATCACAGAAGCAGAAGCTTCGCACTGGGGCCTCAACCATCAGTTTTTCCCGCCGTCAAGAGAAGGTGTAACTCTACAGGAGGACGACATTTTCGCTATAGGACTGGATGAGGCGCAGGAGAAATTGCTCGCAGATCATTCTGTTCGAGCATCCAATATCTCCCTGGCAGCCATCTTTCGGTTTTGTATGAGGCGGCTTGGTTTCCAAAGCTATTGGTCAATGCAGCAGGTTCTGCAGGAGTGGGTCAAAATTGGACTTTTGGAACGTTTGGATGGAGAGATCTGTCTCTTCGAGCGTGCAATTCGGGATCCTCCATCGGTGCCACCTCCTCTGCTGTCCCCTCCTGGATCGGGCTCGCTTGGTAGCAGTCCTTCCGGTCTTCCCACGCTATATACCTCGTCCTACGATAGCACGGGCCAGAGCAGCAGCACCGCGAGCTACAGATCCGTTCATTGTCTCTTTCCTATCGTCACTGCCATTGACCCGACATCAGAGGTCGAGAACCTGATCCATGCTATCTGGCGTTGTCTCTCCAGCGTGGATTTGTCTGTCAACGAATGCGGGTTCTTGCTGTTGACGCGCCGATGTTGGCCTGACCCCTTCATGTCTGACTATACCGCGGAAAGGCTGGTGGGGTGCATCTTCCATTGGCTCTTGCTGGAGGATGATCAGCTTTTTGTCATTCACAAGAACTATGCGTCCAAGGGGAAAAACATTCCAGGGGTCAGGAGTGGTCTCGAAGAGCAGATTGCCAGGAAAAGGATTGTGCTTGGAGGAGGTATCCAGTCTGGGGTTGTAGGAGGCGGGAACACAACCCCGGGAGCGTCATTGACGAGCGCTCACACAACCAGCTCGACGGCGGCGGCGTCGACGACTCCTGCTGCTGCCATAAGCAACGGCATCAATGCCAATGCTCGGAGCAGCTCCACTCACTCGAACCTGTTTGGTGCAGTGGGATCCTATGTGAAGACGAGGAAGCTGATGTCCAAGAAGTTTGCATTACCGTGGTTGAAGCATATCAGGAACCAGGATCCCGGGAGGTATCAGGATATGGTCTCTCGGCAGATCAGAATCTTGGAGCGGGAAATGGCATCCGAAAACGAAATCGATGGACAATCGCCGGAGGAGAAGCAGGTATTTTGCAATCTAGAGCGTTTTCGGTAGTGTGCGGATCTCGACACATTTTTCACTTCTTGCTGTTGTTGCTCACCCAATTTTTGTCTTCTCAACCATCGTACACTTTCAAAGGCATTTCGTCACGCGCAAACTGAGCGTCAGCTTGAGTTCATCACAAAACTGCGGCAAGCTGGCTTTCTGTTTTCATCTTTCTCTCATATTCTCTGTAACTGGTTGGCGAGCGTCGAGGAGATGCTTGAAGGCATGGATCTCCATAGCAAGGGCTTCAAGACTTTGAATCGTCTCTTCTTAAAGCCGAATAGCCGAACCGGCAGTGGATTGGGAGGGGCCGCCAGCAATATCAATCCGGTATCCAGCGGTTATGCAACACCAACATCGGCTTCGTTCAGCAAAAGCGGAGCTTTAAGTGAAAATGAGTGGCGATCCCGGCTTCGATCCAAGCTTCAACATGGGTCCACCATAGGAAGCATACGCAGTCAGTCTCCCTCCAGCTCAGAGAGCGCTCCAGAGTCCGTTATGGATGGCGTGTCAGCTTCAACACTGGAGAACTTGCTACAACAAACATCTCAGAACGAGGAAGGAGAGACACCGCTGAGTATTATTCGAATGATGCTCAAAGACGAGGGTCCCGCACGTGGTATTGAAAAGGCCCTACACTGGTTAGAACTTATGGTTCGGAGCGGCGTTCAGGTACCGACGTACGTTTTTCTGGAATGCTGCGAAGGTCTTGTTTCCTTGGCGCAAGGGCCGTCGCCCGCTCCTTCGGGAGGTCAGTATGCATCAGTTCCCTCGGCAAAGGCCGGGCTAGAAGCATCTACGGAAGCAGCAGCAAAAGCGTCCCCCGCACCAAGCCTATCCCCTTGGGAAGGTTCAATGGCGCTGGAGCTGCCCAAGATGTTCCTGAAGACGTGCTGGGAGTCTATTAGCACTACCGTCCATCGCATGTCGGAGGCGGACGCTGGGCGAATCCTAGACGGGGTCATGGCCTCCAACCTGGCTACGATCATGAAAGTGATGAACGAGGGCTCACTAACGGCAGATGCAGAAAGCCTCGAGTGGTAAGGATGTTGGGAATTCTCATCTTATACCACCTGTCTCTATCGAGCTAACTAGCGCGGAAAGTATCCATTGCAGCTAACGAGGACACTCTATCGTATTGTTAGCACGCGGCAGTTACTGAAGTATGCGCTACTGATAACCATGTTTGTGTATGGATGCCCTACGCACATTATCCTCAAGTTGGAAATTGTGCCCTCGCAGTCTCAGAATAGGTAACCGGTGAACTTGGACTACATGTAATCTTTATTCGTATGCCAACAGTCAGCTCACCACGTCTTTTATATCATGTCCATTTTAGCGAATCAAGCACAGGCACTCACGGACCTGGAGGATTTATACCGCTTCAGAAGCACCTCCACCTTCGACAACAGCATCAGACAGCACAGCCAATCACACTTGACCGCAGCAGTGCGACTATGGATGTGCTGCTGGAGTGCCTTAGATCTACGACGCTGTCTATCCAAGGCGAGGTTGTCAAAGGCATTGCCACAATTGTTGAACATGCAGCCAGGGTCTCGAACATGGATATGTTCTTGGATAGTATATATGAAGAGTTTGTGCCTTGGTAAGTCCCACCTACGGTGCGAGCGAGCACCATCGTGCACATGACATTACGCAGCAACTGGTTCTTTTTTTTCACACTCCAAACTGATGCGTTTGCCCTTATAGTCTCTGGGATCTTTTGTCGCCTCTCAATGACCACCTGGCAGATACCACGTTGCCGCTGCTCATGCGACTTGTGTCTGGTCGCCCTGAGTACTTTTACAAGATAGTCACGCGCTGTTTTACGGATCAGGACTGGGAGGTTCGATTCAGTGCTCTAGATTCGGTCTTTGGCTTGTTTTCAAAGCTGGATGACGGTCTTGTTCTGCGATTGTTCTTTCAGCCAACAACCCCAACCACCATACACCCAGCTGGTACTATGAATGACAGAGGCAAAGGCACTGAGCGACTTCGAAAGCAACAGAGAGCTGGAACAATGTCCTTCATACCCGATGGAAACGAGCGGACCGCTACGGACTCGAGTGCTCACAAGGAAAAAAATGGCTACAGGACCAGAGTTCCCAACGGAAAAACCGATCCAGTGTATTCAGTCACGTATGCACAGTTCTTACCCGAACAACTTCAGGTGCTCGGTCCAATTTTCAGTTATTTTGTCTCGTCCATGTGGGACAAGGAGGACGCTGTCCGTACCAAGGCTAAAGCCCTGCTCAAGTCACTACAGCCGGTCCATGTTAGTCATGCCCTCAAGGCATGGGAACTACACTTTGTTGCGAGCACGCTCGAGGTTCAGCAGACGCTTTTGACACTGATGACACGACTGAACAACTACTTTCCAAGTTGGAAAATCATGGACTATGGACTTATTTTCAGAGTGCTGACCAGCGGCGGGCTAGGCCGGTCTGTCGGAGCGGGCTCGACCGTCTCACTGACAAGTCATGTAAAAGCTACCGCAGGCGGCACAACCCCATCCGGCAGTGGAGGCACATCGAATGCACAGACTGGCGCTTTGGCAAACGTTGCACCCATCCATGATGGCGGTCCATCTGCTGCGATCGCGAGGGATACTGGTACCAATAACCAAGAACGGGCGCCAATAGTGCTAGAATCCATTCACGGCAACTCGTCGAGGGAGGAGTTGGAAGGTGGAGATGGAGGAGGGGGTTTGGATGAGGAGGAACCATCCCTGCAGAGACTGCCATCCAATTCTTCTTCAGCGATGCTGGAGGCAGTGCCACCCATGGTCGCGATCATACCTGCTGGTGAACCATCTCGACACCAACGACGAGAGTCCATTATCTCTGCAGCCATGTCATCCACAGGCTCAATGGAGGCGGGGCCTGCAGCTGCGGAGGCAGAGGAACGTGAGAAGCAACTTGCACTAGAAGACGATGTTCATTGCAGTCTTCTGAATTTGGCACTGCAAATGGTTGCCAACGGGTGTGAGCCGCGACTGGACGAGGTGATCCAATTGAAGTATTTGGTTGTCTTTTACCTGGATTTTGAAGGATGCGAGCTGCTGAGTCTTGGACAGGGCAAATTTCAAGTTCGATACGGAGAGTACATCCCTAGACAGAGGGTCAGCCCCATTCCAGGTCGGACGATGGGAGAAGACTCGACGGATGGAAACGGACCACTAAACGATCCAGGACACGAAAACTTTGTCTTGACCATCTGCATGAACCTACAGCTAATTCTGGATCGGTATATCGATATCAAACCCGACAACGAGAGGGGCACACCAACACTGTATGATCAGATGCAAGCGAGAGAAGCCAAGGAGTACGAAGGCATTGGCTATGAGTATGAGGGAATGGCCATGCAGTCCGATCACCATGCATCCTCGCCTTCTGCAGGCAGGACCTTCAGCTCCGCGTCAGAGACTACGGCTGAATATGGCAAGGCCTCTAGCCACAGCAGTGCCTCAGGGTCTGAGCTGGACGACGATAACGACGGCAACGACGACGACGGCGAGGATGACCATGGACACTACCGTAATCACGGCCTATTCTGCTTCCCGCGTCATAAGCAGCATCAGGACGAGAACCACCATCTGCAAACCGGAGATGGCTCCGGCCAGAAGAGCACCGCTTCTCAGAAGAACACTCACCACTATCAGCACTTGCATGGATCCCAGCACGGGCAAGCATCATCGGCGCGGTACCAGCAGCACCCACATCATCATTACCGAAGGAATCCAAGCCGAAGATATGATGAAAATGCTCCAGTAGTGGGCACCTACTTTGTGGATGTCATCCTGCGGTTTTTTGGATCCGAGACCGATTTGAGCGTCTTACCTGCTGGGAGACTGAAGAGCTGGCTTGAACTGCTTTTGATTGTGGTGTACAAGTTTATCAAGGAGGTTGATCCACTGTCGGACTTAGTGGTAGTGCTTATGAAACGCATCATCGAGATGCTGATGGTCAGGAGGAGTGCGCCAGCCTCCACCACCATTGCTGGAGCTTTTGCGGCCCCTGCGGGCATAAGCAACGGGAACACGATCATCTCGGCGTCGCCCATCGAAGAAGAATCCATGTCGGAAGAGAACACTCTTTTGGCAATCTCGATCTGCTCTACTTTGTTGAAACGCTCCTCGACCATGACGACTGCGCTTTTGTCAAGGGAGATCATGGCCATGGGCAGGCTGATGACCAAGAGGAGGGAGGACCCCGAGGATCCAGTGTTGATCCGGGCGAAAACATTTTTGCACGACGCATTTGTGCACTTTATGGGAAATGGTCTCTTTGTGCTTGTTTTCAAGGTGAGGATGGATGTGCCCATATACCAGCCTTGTTTGCTGCCTTGCTTTGGACTTCTGTTTTATGAACGAATACTATTTTTTTATCATGTTGATAGACACAGCCTACGTACAACCTCAACGCATTTGGCTGGGGGGAGAGCGAATCCAGAGCAGACAGCGATCTGGATCTGTTTTATGTCTTGAGCACAGTCTTGGGCGAAAATGAAATGGTACCTCCTGAACCGATGGCCAACAATCTCAGTAATTCTTTTGGATTATCGGCGACGGGAACCACTCCAGGCTCGTCTACCAATGCGCGTCTTGTCCACATCCGGGATCAACCCATTCGCGACATTTTAGACAGGGTCATGATCTTCAGAGATCTTGAGCCTCTCCAGGTGTCGACGATCCTGACGAACTTGGCTCTTTATGTCGAACGTGTCCACTCTAAATTCGAGGACGCGCGTCTGATGCCGGACATGGGCCAGTTTCTGATCAAGCTGACGAAATACACGGCGGATTGGGATCAACAGCAACATCAACGGCAGAAGGAACTGGCGCAGCAGCTGAAGCAGGCACAGGAGCAGAAACAGCAACAGACGCAGCTACAGCTCTTGCAACAGCAGCATCAACAGCAGGCTCTCAAGAAGCGTGGGACAGACGGCCAGTTTCCTGGAAACGCGTCCACCATGTTTTCGAACGGATCAACATTACAGCTGCCATCGAGTCCTGCCCAAAAGCAAGGAGTCATGTCTGTCAACTCTGGGTCCACTATCGCCATTGCCGACAATGACCTATCGGGAATCTATATCCCGTCCCTCGACACCCAGGTTCAGTCAAAGGCTGTAACGGCGACTAGTGATGAGCCGCAAAAGACTACTACTGCCTCTCAGGCGATGCCGCTGACAGCAGCGACGCCCCTGACATCAACAGTGTCGGGTCTTGCCTCTCAGCCGCAGCCGCAGTTGGAAAAGCGGGCGGAACACGCAGAACAGGCACCTTTGAAGTCGATCCTGATCAAGAACGTGGCCTCGTTCGATCCCAATATCAACCCGTACGCCAGGTTCAGTCGTCAGGACACCCTGACCTCGAATGGGTCGTTCCCACTCTCACAGACCGCATCCGATCGCCACACACTCCGACCCACTCAATCTCAACAACAACAGCAACCACAGCATCAGTCGACCCCAGACCTGAAGAAGGCGCTCTCTATCTACCACTGGGATTATGTGGATCCAGTGCTGAATATGTGCTCTATTGTGATGATCCAGAACCCCATGGAGGGCCATCACCTTATTGCTGCGGTCAAGCATGTGCTCAAGCAGGCTCTCTACCGAGACCGGATATCGGCCCCTGTCATGATCCGGCTCTTGACAGGGTACTGCTTTGTGGCAGAACTCGACTTTTCGCTCCAGTTAGTGAATGTCTTTGGAGAGTTTGTGGTCGATGAGCTCAAGACTTCCATTCTGAACAATCCCAAGGCTCATAAGCATGACTTGGACGGATCCGAGGGTCATCAACACGCTTACCAGCGCGAAGCTGAAGCTAGGGATGAGTCGCAAAAGTTCCATTTAGGTCGGATGCGCAAGGACAGCAGTAGAACGGCGTCGCTGCTGAGAGGAGATAAGGAAAAGTCCTTGGGACTCGGCGGAGGCGGAGAGGCGACGTTGACAGGATCCGCAGGTGTCAGTCTTGGATTGGGTGGTGTCGTTGGAGGAGGTGGGCCACGTCTTGCGGGCGGTCGGACCAAGTTCTTGGCTAGTAACTTTCACTTGCTTCACCACGTAAGGTCTTTTTTTTTTGATTGCTTGATTGCTTGATTGATTGCTAGGCTGTCACCTTAGTTGGTCTCGTTTTGACCTTTTTTATATGTTATCTTTTGTAGCTACTGATCTGGGACGTGGACCCGAGTTACAACCCAGAGTGGACAAAGATCAAGTGGGGTATCTTGGGCTCGATGCGCTTTCCGCCTGGACATCCGATCCTGCTCCCGGGCGCGAACGACGCCCTTCGTCAGGAGACAGCAGCCATAATTGCCGACTGGGCCGATGCGTGATGATATAGGATTTTTTCCTAGCAACATGAGTTATTAAACCAAATTACACGCCAAGGACGAACAATTGTGCTTTATTTATGTTACTCTGATTCTTTCTCTGATCCTTGCCCAGTTGTCAGGACCTTTTTCTTTTTCTTTTCCCTTCACCAAGCAGCAAACATGCCAAAGTAGATATACCCCAAGAAAAGAAACAAATAGAACAGCTGTAGCGCACGGAAGCCTGCGCTCTCGACCCACATCACCTCTTGCCTCATCAACATCTTCCACTCAGACAAGCCCTGGCTCTCGACAATAAAGTCCATCTGCATCAAGGTGAATCCGCGCAAGTGGATCAACGTCTTGAGCGCATTTTCGACCGTCCCCCGAGTGACCCGGTACCGTTCCAGAACACTATCGTACTCGTCCATGAACGGATGGTGGATCGCGCCGTGGTTCAGCGGGTCATGGAATTCGGTCGCGGAGGCGGAGGTCGCAGGGCGCAACAGATACGACGGTGCCAACGTCGCCATGAACGTCGAGTTGTGGTAGGCGTGATGCAACGGCAGGCCTTGACGACGCTGATACTGGTTGTTCATCAACAGCCCTCCTGCTACGCCCCCGGTCGTGGGGGAGGCGTTCTCTCCTCCGTTTTCGAACGAGACCCCTGGTGAAGCTGTTGTCGACCACAATGCGCAATCCCCGTAGGTGACCCATTCATCAGTGGTGGTCTCGCCCAGCCATGCGCTAACTTTTGGAGGCGATGCAGGCCGCAAGGGTGGGTGTCGCTCCATGCTCTCTGCTCCAGGAAATAGACTCTGGTGTCCAAATAAATTAGGCGGCTGCTGGGGCTGCTGCGCCTGCGGTGGAAACTGCTGTGTTTGATAATGTCGGTGCGGATCCGAATAAAAAGTCCGCCCCGATCGACCAAACTTAAAGTGCCAATTGGGCAAGTGCGGTCCGCGACGTCCAGCACTGAACCCAAGTCCTTGCATCTGCCGCTGCTGGCGTTGAAGACAATCTGGGTCGTCAAAGTACAGTCCCTCCAAACGGTGGCAGTGGGGCAAGATCACATCCGTGAGAAACTCCTCTTTGAAATGTTGGGTCTCCAGAACAAGAAATCGCAGAGTCTGGCCGGTGCCTTTCAGAATCTCGGCGACACCCACGGTGGTCATCTTGACAGTGCCGAGCTCGAGTCTCTCGAGGGGTGCGACAATCGTTTTCCGAACCAATCGCGGTGGTGGAGGCCTGTGGGTGCTATTCATGTCGAGATGGCCCACTAGGCTCGGGTTCACGGTTGAACCGTCGAAGAGACCCACACCATGGAATGGATGCTGTTGCTGAGGTTGCTGTTGCTGTTGGTGTGAACCGGGTCCTTCGACCTCGATACCCAAGCCCTCCAAAAGATCTTTATCCCGAGCCAGAGACCGATGCACACCCAGGACGCGGAGTTTTGGGCACCTTGTGAGCAAGCTGGCCAAGGCACCGCCACCAACATCAACACAACTGGTCACTGTGAACACTTCCAGAGAATGTCCTGCCGCGGTTATCAACTTCTCCACCGCACTGTCAGTGACTGATCCAGGTCCGAGAAAGACGTGGGATAGGCGACAAGGCACGACAGATGGTAATGGCGGCGATGCGGAAAGTGAAGGGGATCTACCGTAAGGTGGAAGCCCCCCCGCTTTATCCTGACTGCCATCGTCTGACAATGAGCAGGTCGAGTTGCGGGACGTTGTGCAGCCCATAATAATGGCGTAGAGCAGCTGGTTGTCGACAAACCCACCCTGTAGTCGCAAATATCGCAGCTTTGTGAATCCAGATCCAAAGAGGCGCTTCAGCTCCGCTGTCTTTCTCAGTCCTGCATCCTGCATCTTTTCATTCGCATGCAGATCCAAGGCTTGAATCTGGTCAGGACAGCGTTGGCCAATGCACTCTAGAACTCTGACAAACATCTGAGAGGACGCTTGGGGATGTGCAAAGTTTAGGACAACTCTCCGCACATGGCGCCGATAAGGCCATCTTGACCCGCTCGACCTTCCACGGACTTTGGCCGCAGAGCCTGAAAAATCCTTGCCATGTTGTCTGTTCAGCGCCTGAAAGCCATTACCGGCAATATGAAGTCCCGCCAGGGTGTGTCGCCGCTGCCCATTGAAGGCGGCGGTTTGTTCTCCATTCGGTGTTGTAGCCGTCACCTGCCCCGTGTTTGAACTCTGGCCCTCTGGTAGCCTCTGGAGCCCTGAAAATCGTTTCAGCGAGCTGTTCAAGGATTCTATCCAGCTCCTTGAAGATTCCTGATGTTCGGTCGCCCACGGAGGCGTCCTTTCTGAAGGTGTGGTGGAAACTTGTGAACTGTCGCCAAACCTCTCCATAGTTTGGCTCTCCTTATGACCGTTGACTTCCCCCTCTTCCTCCTCCTGATCCTCCTCGTCAACCTCCTTCACGTTTCGCAAACCAACCCATTTGGCGTCAAGATCCAGATGATCCTCCCTGCAGAGCGTTGAGAGCAGCGACTGCATTTGGTACATATTATGGCCATGGAAGACTATATTCCGCCAGAGAGCCTGAACCGCCGCGTCTGCAAACCTCCTGCTGACAAGAAGATTCCGGAAGGGTCCTGAAAGGTGGATCGAATCGTCAAAATCATCCCTATTCTCCTCGTCCTCTGAATCGTTGTCCGGGTTGTCCGATGATGAGAGGGTATCCAAAAGATCCCAGTCGCCCTCCTGCCCTGGGAATCCGCTTGATCGACCTTTAGTCAACCCTGCACTGCTTCGAGTCCGGCCCATGGGTGATGAGGTAGAGGACGATTCTGCAACATGCGCACTCAAACTCATGGTCCTTCGCCTGTGTGAGGATCCCTGCGAAGCATTGAACGCAGAGCTGTGGCCATTGGAATCTATGGAACGCCGAGCAGTGGATGACCGTGTTGATGGATCAGACTCTCGGGTGACAGAGTATAGAATTCGTGGCGGTTCCACTGTCCTTTCCAACTCTGGATATGGATTCAAGTTCCTTGGAGTGGTAAGATACGAGGAAAACCTTTCAATACGTTGCCAAAGGCCGCTGAAGGCGACTTTTGCTGGCGGCTGCATGTATGAGAGGGATGACATGGGGGGGAGCGAGGGCGTGAATAATGCTGCGATACGCCAGAGGAGCGGCTTCCGCATCAGGTGAGGTTGCTGCATATGGTGACACCACGGACGGTTCCCGTTCCGGGGACAAGGCTTTGATCTCCGGAGCGAACCTGATGATGAGCCTTGACTGCGTGGTGTGAGCAGTGGGATTCTGCCGCCATTGCTATCCCTTCCGACAATGGCTTGAACATGATTACTGCCATTGCGAAAGGGTCTGCTGTCGTGACATCGCCTCCTTCTTTTCCTCAGCACCGACCCACGAGCCTCAGTTTCGCTGGGAGGATCCTCGTCTAGAGTGTTTGGGGTGCGCCCGTTGCTGCTGCTGCTGCTACTGCTTCTCAAGCTACTGCTCCGATGGCCGTGTTGCTGTAGCAGGCCATTGGACGTGCGCGGGACGGGGCCATGGCATAGCGTGCAATGGAAACAGTCGTGGCAAAATTGATCTGGAAGGGTTACTAGTGGACATGACCATAACAAAAAGTCGAGGTCCTGACAGCAGTACTCCAGAATTAGGCATAGGATCTCGTCGGGCAGATCAAAGATATGGCGCGGCCGGTGCGAGATAGATCGCCGGAGCTTGTGGATGAGATGCATCGATGTGTGCTATCGTAGACAAAGAGACGAAGAAAAAAAATAGAGTCGGCCTTGTTAGTAAGCCATGAGTATCTTACAGCGACACAGTGGAGCTTATGGGCTTTGACCTCTTATTGCCCGAACCATGCGCAATGCATATCAGCTGCAGGAGTCGGATTGCTGAGGCAATAAAAAAAGTGGCATAAAAAAGGCGTGCAGACACATTGTCCATCCGTCTGTTCATTCCTGCTCCCTCCATGTCTGCTCTAACGAGCGCAGCAAAGAGAGTCCTCCCGATGGAACATACTTATGAAGCACAGTGAGCAGTTGGCCGGGGGAAGGGACAACGAGAGCACTGCAGACGATGTAATCAGCAAGCACAAAAGAGAACGTCTACTCCTGCTGCAATGGAATGCAGGTCTGTCTGAGCTGATGAGGACGACGTGGGGGAAGCGAGGGGTGCTGAGGTGGCCAGGTCTGCTTTTCTCTTTGTTTGAGCGCTGTTGCTGCTTCTGCTGCTTCGTCGTCGTCTCCTTCTTCTCCTTCTCCTTCTTCTCGTTGCTTATGCAGCCTGTTTGTTCGTGTTCGCTGCTGCTGCTGCTACTGTGGTTGTCTTACTGCGATGAGTGAGAGATGCAAAGGGAAGACGGTGGTGGATGGGTGGATGGACCGAAGGAGGATGGACGGCCGGTGTTGGAGTGAGATGGGAGCAGAAAATAAAGTTCATGGCCTTTTTTTAATGTACCGTGGACGTGTGAATCCGTAAATCGAACACGTCGTGCTACCCATATGCCGGTGTGCCATTGCTCCCCTATGTTCTTCTTATCCCTCTGTCCGCCTGTGTTCTCTTGTGTTCTCCTGTGTTCTCTTGTGTTCTCTTGTCCATCGCACACTCGCCACCGTTGCTTGCAAAAGGGATGTTTGCGCAGGACTTTCAACGGATCAAGACCCTCCCTTGAAGTTCAATTCAGGGTCCCTGCGCACACGGAGGATTACAGCTGTACACTAGCTTGCCTCCAGCACAACCCCTCCTCCTCCTCCTCCTCCTCTCATTGCATGCAAACAGAGATGGAGCAACAACGAAGGACACAGGATATGCACGAAGCTCCTCTGGCCTGACAGAGATGTGGATTGGAAAATAGGATGCTGACGGTATGAAGCTGGTGTGGTCGATGATGCATTCGCACATCCACCTTGCCCTCCCCTGTTCGTCTATTTTTCATTACTGAAATGCGCACCGTCATGAAGACGAACCTTAATGTCCCCGAAAAATAGTGCCCGAAAGGAACACCGGTTCTCCTTCGATCCTTCCGCAGCTCCTGTTGCTCTGCCTTTACTCTGAGTCTTACGGTTTCCTTGATAGACAAAGTGATACTGAAGAAATGCCTCAAGAGGTCGATGTGATAAGCAGGTATACAAAGGGTGGAGTCAGGACAAAAGAAGCATGGGATGCGAGTACAAAAGAATAAAGCAGATCAAGGCGAAAGGGAAAAGAAGCAATGATCGACTGAAGAACAATAACAGTTTTACGTCCCCATTTATTGTTAGTCTGACTGCTCGGGAGCAATAGCCCAGTCGGTTCAAGGAGAAGCCGGCAAAGAAGCATCGGTGTATATGAATAGATCAAGGACGAAGGGGTCATAGGCGGGAACGGAAGAGTGTCTTCGTGCTCGTAATCACGCTTGGGACACCATGACCAAACCAACCATTGGACTTTTTTTTTTCTCCTGTTCTCGGTTAAAGAAGATAGAAGTGATCGACGCGCATGTGTTCCTGGCCGCTTCCCGCTCTATCCACTTTGCAAGCGATTGAAGTTTACATGGGTTGTTTGATTGCAATATCACAAACAAGGGACTCCACGGTAGAGAAGGCAAGGGCTAGCGACTGCTCAAACGGTGTGTCTGTGAGAGCTTTTGCTCCCTTTTCGGTCGTTTCATGTTTATTCCATTCCTCGTTTTAGACACATGCTCCTGGCTCTTGATCTCGTCTCGCTCCTCCTGTGTGTCTTTACTTTTGTATGCACCAGGACTCCCGTGCATCGTTTGGTACCATCGGGCAACAGTCAAAACATACCTGGCGATTGGCGTAAAAACCTATCCTTTTTCTTCCCTTCTCAACATTTTCAATACTTGATGCATATATGCTTGGGCGAGCACTGGCTCAAACTAAACTAGATCCAGATGGGATAACTTGTTACTGCAGGTTCAGTGCAGAAAGTTGTCGCAGCCCACGGTGCCTGTCCGAAGCCGTGTGCCTTAGACAGAGGTGAATAAAGAGAAGTATTAATCCACAGGTGGTTGTGTATGACTATCTATGCACTTACCTCGGAACGGGCGAGTCCATTGCAAAGGGGGGAGCGAAGGTGAAAAAGAGATGCATCCTCAAACGACGGTGAATTTTATAACGGCGGCCGGTCGCCGCCATACGGCACCACTGCTTCTTACTGACAGAAAGTCATCATTAACATATCATCTATAAACCTCTCTAAATTCTTCTCTGCCTCTTCTCTCTGTCCATCAACTCTTATCCAAAAGATAGCTCTGATCAGATTGGTCCGCGCGTTGGCTCACTATGGTAAGCAAAGTTGCATGAAAGAAACGAAGGGATAACTATCCATGGTCAAAGGATGACAGGTCGTCAGAATGCGATATCGGCGTAAAGTTGTGTTCCGAGCACCAAAACACTTCTTCTCAACAAAAACAAACGCTACAGGATCGACAGTTGCCAAAAAATACTCAACCATCCGCTCAAAACAACAAGCAATCATCTTATCTGAAAAGTTGACTTTATGGCAGGCGAGCAGATCTTAGGGTAGGGATTTTAACCGACCACCCTTTTGGTCAAAGCGTCAATTGACCTGAGAACCTTGCTAGTTAATCGGTTAAAAAGTCAGGTCAACTTTTTAGTCAAACGTCGGTCAACAAGGTCGGTCAACCGGCCAATGGGTTAATGGGTCAATGGGTAATGGGTCAACCGATTTGACCAGTTAACTGGGTTAGCCAGCCAAGTGGGTCAAGTCAACCGGGTTAATCACATTGATGAATGAAGACGTTCTGGCGCCGTGCCTTGCCAGATACACGTCGGTCAACTGGTCTAATGGTCAACGGTCAGCTGGATAGCTTGTTAAATGGTCAAGTGGTCAAATGGTCTAATGGTCAACTGGTGGTTAAAAAATAATGGTCAATGATCAGCAACAGAGCAGGTCAACTTTTTAACTCGGTCAACTGGTTAACTCAGTCAAAAAAAAGTCGGTTAGAATCCCTATCTTAGGGTAGCAAAAACAAAAGATAAGTGCCCACTGCAGGGATCGAACCTGCTACCTTCTGCTTACTAGGCAGACGCTCTACCAATGAGCTAAGCGGGCTTGTCGCCACTTGAAGTCGAATTCCATTGGTTGGAATCCGAAACATACCCAATAATTGTCTATCATTCGCACAGATCAGGCCTGGTCACATGCCTAACTCATAAGTCATGTGATTTAAACTAAATATATCACGTGCCTGAATTCATATGCACCCACCTTGGCCGTTTGTTGCCCTCGAATCTCCTTCCCAAGCACCAATGAGCGATGCACAGGACTTGGAATCCATCTCGGCGTACATCTCGGACCTTCAGAGCCAAGTCCGGGCCTCCTCCCATGGACTTGCAGCCGTGATTCGCGTCCTTGCTGAACCATTGTCGTTTCTCGGAATGCAAACCGTCACACCCCTTTCTGATCCTTTACCGCCCTGGACTGGACCAAAGGAGCCAACGACGGCCAGGAGGCTCTACTTTATCAGGCATCTGCTTCCCAACCACCTTGAATTCGTTCTGGACACCATCACCGTTGACTGGCTGTGCGCACTGCCTGCGGCTCAGCAGTTGGCTTTGTTTGATGCGTACTTCATTCCTGGGTCGACCCAGCTGCAACCTAGCCCACTCGACAAAGCCGTAGCAGTGGTATCCCTGCAGACACTCGCCAACAAGCTAAATCGGCAGTTTCATGACAACCACTCTTTTCTCAACGAAACAATCCTTCGCCTGCTACGAAAACAGCTGGACACAATCTCTCTCTACGACTGTCATGAAGGATGCACCCTTCTCTACGGACGGTTCGATCTCGGCGCTCAACCAACCTCCATATCACAAGCTGATGCAATCTGGGATTCGCTTCTCTCGAAGTTGTTCTCGATCCCCACGCGGATATCCAACGTTTATGGAGGTTCCAAGACGCAGATCGAGCATTGTTTTCAGGAGACGCCTTTTTTTCAACGGCAAGTCAACCAGCTCCAGGAGTGTCTTGAACGCACAGCAACTCTGGAAGGCGATATAGGGACCCAGCATACCAGGGCTTGGGTTGTTGTCATTAACAAGTTTTTACGACTGGGCTACGGGAGTACGATTTCACTTGAACAAGAGGTTTGTGAATTTCTTCAGTCTCGAGAGAACGTTTTTTACGAGAGGCTCATCATTTGTATTTTGTTGACTCCTTTGTAGAAATACTCGCCGAATCTCTTGTTTCAGCATGTTGGAACACGCACTCCTCCCTGGAATTAAGCCTGAGACGGGCACTAACAACTTCACCATCATCTCCAGGAACCGCACAAGGTTTTTTAACAACCGTGATGGAATACCTCGACGGGGAGCAGCTGGCCTTTGATAGGCATCGCCGCCCATCCTTTGTCGAGAACCAACGTGCAGCAGTGCACAGGGCGGCAAGGCTCTTAGTGTCAATTGGATATGGGATCGGCGAAAAAAATAACAACATGGTGGAGGGTGTGCTATCTCAAGGAAAGGTCTTTGGCATCGGAACTCTGCGCACTCTAATTTGCGTGCAGGCCGGTTGGCCGGCAGAAGTAAAAGTTGAAAAAGGCAAGTGGAAATATTAATCAATTGTATGCAACGTCTTTTAGCGGGCTACGCAACTACTTTAAACTACTAACGCGTAACTATATTATCGAGCATAGATTCCATACTCGGGCAAGCATTCATGAAAGCACTCTCTATCTGGTCTGATTCTACGTTTGTTAACCACGCATCTGTGGACTATCAAAAATGTATGTTGGATGCATGTATTGGGTCGCAACCTTGATATCCGAATGACTTGTGCTGAGCACCACTGTTTCCTGGTTCAACTAGTCGTCTGCTATCAGTTGCTGCTTATGATTGGATATTTCAAAGCAACCCACCTTCTCGATATGGCAGTAATATCTGCGTTTAACGCTGGTATGAGTAATTGGCTGGATCTTGACAGCTTTCAAAGGAAGCGAATAAGTTTGGTAAGCCAGCAGTTCAGTATGAGCTTTACATACCTGAGATGTTGCTGGTACGGAAAGATTTTGGGACTCACACATTTGACAACGGCGACGAAACACAATCGATAGGTGGTGGCGGAGGAGGTCTCACGGGCTGTTGACACGATAGGAGCGTCGGCAGACTTTGACTTGGACATCACTGACCCTGAAATTCAGTTTGCTCGGTCATTGGTTGAACTCAGGGACGGATGCATCCCGCTTAGTCTTAGTGTGATATCGGAGCAGGAGGCTGCAAAGGCTGCAGGTGGAGTGGATGATGAAATCCAGACTGGATCAGCTGCGCTATCGACCCAAGGCGACCAGAAACAGCTATTACCGGATTCGGACGACGAAGAGGATCCAGATGCTATTGTAGGCCCATACACTCAGATTTCTGCAGGGGACAGTGATGTGGAGAGCAGTGAAGAAGAGGATGACAAAGATTTAAGGCCTTATGATATGGACTATGAGTCTGACCCCGATGAAGACCCAGAGGCGGTCAAAAGACCCAAGGTCGTAATGCCTCTTTACTTACGAGACCTACTTTCGTATTTGAGGGCGCACGAGGATCGCGACAAGATGGTGGTGGGACTACAAAAGGCTGAAGAGCTCATCCGTCGCAAGGCCGGTAGTCTGGAGCTTGGTATGTTAAACATATTTTCACTCCTAAATTGTACATGGCATTTATGAAGCTCGAATACGCCCTCTAATTTGACACGCCAAACTGCAGAGGAATACGCGGAAGACTTAGCAGACGTCTTCGCGTTACTTCAGGATAACTTTGACACCCAGAATTTCTACAAGCTGCGGGAAGGAGCATTGGTGGCACTGGTTGTTACGGCGCCGCTGCCTGCTGTAAGGTGAGTCTAAGAGGGAGTTTGGATGTTCGCCAAGACTGACGTTAAGCCATGAAACTAACTGCACGGCTTGTTCTGTACTAGGGTTTTGACCGAGCACTTCTATGCGAAAAAGAATTCACAAGGGCAAAGGCTGAACATTTTGACTGCCATCGGACGCGGTGCGCAGGAGCTATCCGGATATGAGCCTCCGTCCAGCGCTAGATCGAATCCCCAACCACAGGGTGCTTCCGGATCAAAGAATGGAGGCGCAGGATCAGCCCTAGATAATGTAACCTCAGCCCGCACAGCTCTAAAGCCATCATTTGAGACGATTTCGACATCCATTGCGATGGAAAAAACTCGTCGATTCTCGCAAAAGTCCCAAATCGAAGCCCGTCGTTCAGCACCAAAAGCAAATGCATTTGCAAACTTGGCATCTGTGTTTCTGGGAGGCCTGCTTGGTCGTTGGGGAGGCAATCGTGGCCCAGGAGTGGAGCGAGGGTACGATGCATTGCTGAGGGCACCAGCTCTATTGCTGAAGAAGTTTGTCTTGACCATCGCGTGTTTGGTACACTTTGCAGGTAAGCTCACTGTTTACTCAGCTCTTGCTTCATCTCGAAAAATCTGTTCAAAGGCATACTAGATATTTTGAATCATATTCGTCCTCACGATTTTTCATCATGGCCATGACGATGGATAGGCAATTCACCACACCTACTACCAATTACAAGAGAGCTTTTTCAGTTCCTGCTTGCTCTTCGATACCATTCACCGCCTGCTCAGCCAAGTCCAGGGCGATTTTCGACTGGAATGTCGCCAGGTCAGCCCCAAGATCTTTTGTCTTCTATGATGGCTGCTTCGTCCGTTTCAGGGCAGCCTTTGACGTCTTTGAAACTACCTGGAAATGTTGGTAACTCTGCTACCGCTTCGTTACCGAATGACCGGTCTCTGTCGCAAATATCGATGACGCCACCACACAATGTGGATCTGGTTGAAAACCTTCTCTTTGGCCTCTTGATTCTCGTCACCCCTTCGCCGTCAGCGCTCTCAGATGAACTGTTAGCCACAGAATTCTATCCTGAGATTATGGAGTGCCAGCAGTGGGCAATGGAGCTCTGGGAGGAGCAGAAATCGAAGGAAGGGGAGGACAAAAGCAAGATGTACTGTGCCGCCTTGCTGCAGCGTTGCTTTGAGCTCTTGAAGATCTGACTACTGTGTAGTGCATGTAGTACAGCCCACTCTCAGATTAAGCAACTTGATGCGAGGATGGGCATTCTATTAATTCAAAAATATGCCCAAATCTTAAAGAAAAAGAACGTTTACGCACAAAGTCCATGAAGAACAATTATATTGGTTTCCTACTCTGTTATTCTCAAGGCCCTATTCTTGCGCACATCACGCTCTAAATAGGATGGATTCCTACAATCATAGGGTATAATCATGAAGGGTTTGAGCGTTGTAGACTCAAGAATGAGGTCTCCAAGGAAGAGAACGTGTTTTTCAGGTCTACATGGCCGTTATGACATGAAGTTTTTTGGTTTTTTATAGTTCGCATAGATTTTTAAGTTGATAGAATGCCCGCCCTCGCATCAAGCAACAATTTGTTGCTTAATCCGGGGGTGTCCTGTACAGTACTGTACAGCATCGGCACGTAAGTACATAGACTAGTCTACAGTACTCTATATGCTCAAGATGTAGAGAGAAACGTGGGCTCTGCCATGCAGCACTGTCGTTTAGATTCAGGGGGATTTCGGCTGGCTGGTGGCTAGCGCGTTTTTTATGGTTGAATAGTATTATAGCGCTCCCCCCTGTATTGTCTTTCAAAAAGGCTTTATCTCCTTTCATCGGCGCACTGAGTAAACTCGCTCACACCTAAGGCTTGGCATGGCGTCGTCAGCAATCTGACGTTCTATGTAGGGGGATTGTCGAGTTCAGTCTTCAGTCCGCGATCCGTCGTTCCTCCCTTTCTTCCTTTTAATATCGCCTCTCTGGCTGTTGTCGTGGCCAGCCCGTTTCTACTGTACACTCACCCGACTCGGTATATAGTACATCTTTCTTCCAGCACCGTGAACCGGCCAACATTGATGGCTACTCCTTATGCCGCACGTTTCTCATCGAACATTATACTCTTGAGAGGTATGCAAAGCCAATTATGGTGGCCCGAAGAAAAACAATGTCGGTTAGTAGTCATTCGAAAGGCACCGACAGCTTTTGCTTACAATCATGTCCTACATCGCGAAACCAGCCTTTGAACAGTCGCCATCGCCTGGTACAACCGATGGGCTCGCCACCCCATATGAGACGAGCGACGCGTCCATTAACTCCCAACCACTCTGCGACTGGCCACGCTCAGTAAAGGGTTGCAGAGACTCGGACTTTATCGTAGTGATGCTGATTACCTCTGGTATCATTCACCTCCTCCTGAGTTTCTTCGGGATCGGAGTGATGTGGCTTCGAAGTAATGGCTTCAAGCGATCCATTGTGGCAAACGTTTTAAAGAACGTGAGACCTGATATGCATCCTGATATAGTGAGTGCCAAAGCACCGAGGGGCTGTTGAGATAAGGCAGTGGCATGCGACAATGTGGGGTATGAATATGATAATATGATAGGACTAATGCACTTCTAAATGGTCAGTTCGACCTCTTTACCGTTTTCACGACAGTCGCCTGCTTCATTAAGGTAGCAGGCACCGCTGTGCTAGTACTCCACATGCCGCAGTGGCTATGCATTGCGCTGGACCAGCTCTTCTGGTGAGACAAATAGCGTGTTGAGTCATTTAATATAAAAGTCAGTGCAGAAATTAATGCAGTGTCAGATGTCAGTACTGACTTTTTGACATCAAATGTAGGTTAGGCGCCGCAGTTGCTTTCATGCCATTTGGGCTCATCGCCTTGAACATCCTTCCTTTTACGGAGCGCCAGGGTAACTTTGCAATCTATAAACCGGAGCCTGTGTGCGCAAACTTTCCGCAACTGGCGATAACTTTCTTTTACCCCGCCCAGTGGAAAGGGGTTATCATGGTTATTACCTCCTGCGGACTCACTTGTCTGCTTGGCGTTGGGATTGCATCAGGAGTTCTATATGATCGAGGCTACTACGATTCTGCACGAATTTTGGAGATGATTCAATATTTTGGTCTAGCTCCCATTTATTGGCTACTTGGATGTATCTCGATCTACTACGGACAAAAGGTTAAACTCATTCTACACGCCAGCATCAGCACAGAGACAGCATGGAATATAACACTCCATCCTCTGGGAGAGCGCCGAGTGATAAAATCTCCAGCCAGACCTTTAAGCATTTTTGCACAGATTATAGCCTTCGGCGCGGCGCTTCTCTTTATATTGGCGGGGTCGATGTGCTGTGCATGGGCGTGGAGGAAAGACACGATCAGGAGTGCAGAGACTGTGTTTTGGCCCCATGTCATGGCAGTTATATGGACATGCGGGAGCGGGATCGCATTCCTGACCGGACTGGTCCTTGTTGTAACGTACTTCAGGATCACCAATACTGCATCGCAGAATCACAGGAGCTACAGCCCATTATGCTCTCCCAGGTCCTCGGCCGATGGTCAGAGTGGCATCGGCAGCGTGACTATAGCGCTACAACACAGCGTCGCCTCATATTCAGATGCGCAGCGAGAGCCTGAGCGTGCATCCTTTGACCGCGTCACAGGAGGCGAATCTCGCGAACCTACATTGGAAAAGAAGCATCATAGAGGTCTGTCTCTTCTGGCTATAGCAGCCACGATACGCCATGATACGAGCAGTGACAGCATTATTAGCAACACATCGCCAACACAAACTATCACACAAACTTTTCCGCCACTCCCATTACATGGCAGCACGCCAGGGGCTCGGTCCCCTTTATCCACATCCAGCTCCCCATCTGGCAGAGAGCAAAAACTTCAAGAAATTCAAACGTTACAGCTCCAGTATCTATCAGTCCAGCGGAAGATACAATGGTTACAAATTCTACAAGAGCAGAAGTCATCCCCTGCGGAGGAATGTCATCGGCGCCTACTCAATCTAGAGTTAGGGCTACAGGAGGTACATAGTCGACTCGAAAGGCTACAGTCAACTGCAGAGCAATATCTGCAATCACATGAGCTATTACAAACAGTCGACAGGCATGACATTATAGCCAGCATTAAGGACGTCTGCCTTCTCAACGATATGTGCATATTGGAGTTGCAATTGGAGTCTATACTACATCACCTTATGAAGCAGACGGATGAGTACTACTCTCGATTCATGGAGCAAACGATACGCGCCGCCGGATCATCGTTTTCGCCAGTGTCTATAGGAGATCATCAGCGACAGCATGAAAGGGCGTCTCAGCAAGAATCGTGCTGTGACCCCTCTTCCCTCCCTCGTTTACCATCCCGGGGTTCCATTCACTACCAGGGGTCAATCTCCATGTCCAGTCCTCGCGTAAAGAAAGTCAGCTACAGTTGATCGCTTTGATGTTGTGCGCGGCAATAAATCAATTTTTAGTACAATATACAATGGAGATTATGCCGATTTCTTTCCTCAACGCCCTGATAACTATGTGAGCTTCACACGCGGTCACCCGCGCAATTAATACTCTAATGTATACTGAGCTGGAGAGCACTGGAAGGTCGGTTGGCTAACGAGCTAATGCTCTTTTTTTTTTTGCCTCAAGAGCAGCAAGGTAGCAAGGGCAGGAAAGGCCGTTGACTCCCCGAAATGATTACTTTGGTAGCATCATTAAAAGTCGCCGAGGGGTGCTCCTTTGAGAAAACTCTTTTCACTCCTTGTACACTGTACACTGTACGCTGTACAATGTGCAGCTTTAACTCTCATTTGGTTGCACCCGCCTGCAGAAATTGGACATCTTGAATAGCAACGAATAGAGTCTTCTGCTTCACAAGAGGCACCTCATTGCTGTCCCTCCGAGGCTTCATCTCATCTTGTGTCCTAAGGGATACGGCGCATCCTCTATCCATCCAAGCTGCGCATTACCTTTCCTCACTTTACTACATAGTAGCCAATTAGAATCTTTCCCATGTCCTTGTCCGTTCTGACAATTGTGCTGTGCTGTATTGTACAGGAGTACGTACTAGCCCTGAGAGGTACGTGGATTAAGCATCATTTCGTATTTACCTTAGGAACGTCATCTCATGGCGAGTGACTAACTCCTCGGAGCACTGTAATGGTCAACCACTATGATGCGGCGTCGGCCCCGGTAGTGCCGCTAACGTCAGTCTTGGGCAACGAAGCATTCATACCGTATAATGAAGCAAATACTCGCGTGGGATTACAGCTACTATGCGATTGGCCGCGATCCGTCGAGGACTGCAGAGACTCGGACTTTATCCTGTCGATGCTGAATGTCTCTACGATGTTCCATTTTCTCCTGGGTCTCTTCGGCATCGGACTGATATGGTTACGTAACAAGGGTTTCAACCAAAGGATGATGACAAGTTTGTACAAAGCGTTTACAACTGACTTTGATCCCGACCTTGTAGGTTTTTTTCTAATATCAGCATACCAACCACTAAAGGTGTAATATCTGAAACTAACGCGCCTCCAAATGCTTAGCTCGACAATTATTTGTTTTTCTCGACAGTCGCCTGCTTCATCAAAGTAGCAGGAAATGCTGTTCTTATAGTCCACGCGCCAAAGTGGTTATGTATTGCACTGGATCAGCTTTACTGGTAAGATAACTTGCTCTCTGGACCAGAAGTCATCGGTCACAGCCAAGCTGACGCTAATAATGAATTACAGGATGGGCTTTGTAGCCTCGGTCGTGCCTTATAGGTTCGGCGGTGTAAACGCCATTCCTGTCACAGAGCGTGAAGGCATGTTTGCAGTCTATACACCAGGATCAGGAAGCACAGGCTTTCCACAACCGTCAATAGCCTTCTTCTATCCCACACGTTCTCTGATAGCTGCTCATTTCGCCTTCTGCGTGTCCTATTCCTTCACGTTTTCGCTCACTGCTGGGATTGTATCTGGGGTTCCGCAAGATCGCAGCTATTACGACGCCGCACGAATCTTAGAAAAGATTCAATATTTCAGCTGGGTATCGTTGTTTTGGTTTCATGGATGTTTGCTTCTCTACTATGGCTACAAGGTCAGGCTTATTCTACGCGCCTGCATCGGCGTGGCGAAAGTGACATGGAATACACCCCTCGATTCTCTGGATCACTGCCATCAAGAGATAGTATCGCCTGCTAAGCCTTTAAGCATTATTTCACAATGTTCCGCGTTTGGCGCAGCGTCTGTCTTCATTTTGGCAGGATCCCTATGTTGTGTATGGATGTGGTGGAAAGACACGATTAGGCGTGCAGAAGACACGGTCTGGCTTCATGTGCTGGCAGCTACATGGACATGCGCGAACGGGATTACAATTCTGGTCGGACTGCTCCTCGTAGTCACCTTCTTCAACATTGCCAGGAAAGAACACGAGCACTGCAAGGACAATAGCCCGCCATGGTCCCCAAGATTTTCCGCTGATAACCATAGCGATATCGGTAGCGCTGACATTTCAATGCGACAGAGCGTCGCCTGCCATCCAGATGCATTTCAAGCGAGCGAGTGCGCACTTTTTGACCGGATTACAGAAAGTGAACATTGTAACTCTGCAGTGACTGGGTCTACGCGAGAAAAAAAGAAGTATCGTGAAGGTCCTGTATCAGCTCGGGTAGCTACGAAACGCGATAATCCAAGCAGGGACCACATTAACAGCGGTTCACTGCCACCAGAGGCTTCCGCGCAAGATTTTCCACCACCCCCGATACACGAAAACACAATGGTGACTTGGTCGAGCCCTTACAATGAGCCGTCCGCGAGAGAGCGGAAGGCCCAAGATTTGCAAACATTACAGATCCAGTACCAGTCAGTGCAACGGATGATACAATGGCTATACATCCTAAAACCGCAGCAACCACACCTAGAGGAGAAGCAGCGACAGCTACATGTGCTGGAGCTAAAACTGCAGGAGGTGCATCAGCAACTTCAGCGATTAGAGGTAGCTCAAGTACAGCTCCTGCAATTACAGGAGCTGCTGCAAACAGTCGACAGGAATGGCTATCTGGCGAGCATCAGAAGTGTCTGCCTTCTTAACGACATGTGTATACTGGAGTTGCAGGTGGAGTCCTCATTATATCAATTAACTCAGAACACAGAGAGTTATAGCTCTAAGTTGATAGAACATCACATTGCTGCCACTGCGCTATCTTCGTCTGCGACTCTTGCAGACGTATGGCAGCGTCAGCACGAGGGGAGGGCTACGTCAAGGCGTATTTCGTGATCTCTCCTCTCGCCCGCCTTCACCACCTCTACGTTGTGTTCGTTCGAACGTTCGAACCACCACCAGGGTCGTTATACAAAGTACCAGGGGTCTCTTTCCATGTCCATTCCTCCCACCAAACAGGATATTTACTCCTGAGCAATCGTTTCAAAGAGCAATATAAAAAATCGTTCAAACTGTACACCTCAAAGTACATGTGAACCGGAATTGCAGTTTAGGGCTTGAGAGAGCTCCATACATGTACTATATATCTTCGACAATTTTGTATGTTCAGCCTTCAACGGCCCGGAACCATGTGCTGCGGCTTTTGGCTCACATTGCTGTTAGGTATCTCGTTTGAGGTTCTTGTATTGAAAAAAGCCCTGTTGCAGTTTTCGCTGCGACACGAGAATTTGCCAATTGAGGTCATCTATTAGGCGCTTGCTTCTGCTCGAGCGCTGAATGAAGATGCATGTCAGATCGCGATTCATTTCTGGAAAAGCGTAGACTTTGCATTTTGTCTTTCAAGGATACGTGCACTGGCGCATCGAGACCTCACCTTTTTTTTCTGGAGCATTTTTTGTTTACCCTAGATTATTAATAATAACTGCTTCAGCGGAGACAATCATCACGCGCCAGGGAATTCTAGCGAGGTAGCCCAATATTTAAGTGCTCGTTAGCTGAACCGCTCTTTGTACATCGTGAAGCCTTGCATTTCTCGACGGCTGTCAATAGACTATTACTAATATTCAAGCTGGATTAAGTGGGGTGTCCTCAGCGATGCTCGCCACTGCGCACAGAGCTGAGGAGCAACTGACCGATTGATCGCTCAAAATTTAAGGGAGCGTCAACAAAATCTTCCTTTTGTTCAGTCTTGCTGGCTTTCTGTATATCTGACTCCTACCGCTTCTACCATCGTAACACGACATATGCAAGAAGCTCCACCTCCTAACAACACGACAGCCGCAATCGTTCCAGGTCTACCAACTGCGACCTCAAGCAATAATGACTTTCACTTGCAATCACAGCTGCTTTGCCACTGGACACGCAGCGTGTACGATTGCAAGGACTCTGAGTTTATCAAGTGGACGATAGTATCGTCAACGCTGCTGCACTTTGCAGTGCTTGGATTTGGCCTCTGGTTGCTATGGTATCGTAATGAAGGCTTCAAGCGATCGATTCTCACAAACGCGTGTAGCTCTTTTCAGAACATAACCGCACCTCAACCCGTAAGCAAAAGTTTGAGCGAGTCTTTTGAGCTATTAGTAAAAGCACGGATAGAGTGGCAGTCAAGAAGGAAGTGAATGCTAACACTACTGTTGATACCGTTGGTGACGACGATATTATTATAATAAATAATGTCAGCTTATTTTTTCGTAGGACAGGAATTACCATCATGGTCTGGGTCTATGTTTTCGGGATGCTTAACTGCGTGCCTGTGACAGAGTTCAAGGGCTGCTTCGCAGTCTACAGGCACGAATCCTTCACAACACCAGTGTATATATTATACCTGATATATTATACCTGATATATTATACCTGACATCCCGCCAAAGAAGAATCTTTCTTGTCATCTGCACCATAACCCCAGGTATCTTCTCGCTGGGTACAGGAGTGGCGGCGGGGGTCTTGGAGCTTCAAGGTCAAGATCATATTTCAGATGTCGCGAGCACTGTTCTCTATTTAGGCTGGTGTGTGATATTCTGCGTGAAGACGGCCGTTGGAGTGTACTACGGGATCAAGTTCGCGACTGTGCTACAAGCACACATCGTTACAAGCGAAGCGAAGCTTGGGGCTCCTTCAAAGCCTTTTGGGATCAGGGACCTCAGTTCCGCATCGGCTCCAAGATATCTGTTGATAATGGTTGAGATCACGGTGTTCGGAGGAGCTGCTGTCTTTTTGCTAGCAGGGTTACTCTGTGCACTCTGGGCATTGCGCAGGAATTATATCAGGAGGGCTGAGGATGAGCGATGGCCTCATCTTAGGACTGTTCTGTGGACTTGCGCGGTCACTTTTCTTGTCAAGCTGACCCTCTTCTTGTCAAGCTGACCCTCCTTACCTTTCATTTCCGTCGCAGTAAGAGGAGAGGACCGCTTGACGTATCTATCTACTCCGCTCCACAGAGTTCCGGCGCCACAGTCGGCCATGCCAGGCAGAACAACGGACGGGCTGTCTAGCACGAATGCCATCTTGAGCAAGAGTGTCATTCGAGAGCGCGTATCCAGTGATGGATTGGAGTCGTGCGCCCGGCTCGAATGATCCGGCATCATCACGGGTATCGCTTGAGAGAGAACGACAGGTCCAAGAGTTTCAAGCGTTGTGGCAGCTGTATGGATCGGCAGTACGTCTTGTCGGGCAATTGCAGGATCAATATCAAGATGAGGAGTCACCAAAGAGACAGATGCAGCATCTAAACGCCTCAAAGCAGCACCTGCAGGCAATGTGCGTGAAATTGAGGCAGCTCCATGATTATCACTCTGATAACTGTGTCTACGACGAGCCGCGGAAGCCCAGAACCCCGCTGCATGTGAGCTGCCACTGTAGTACAGTTGAGATCTCTGACGATGTTTACCAACATAGTGACATGTTGGTGCTCCAGCAGAGCCTCAAGTTCTCATTAGAGGCGATTATCCGAGAGATAGAGTCTTACTGCCAGCAAGCATAAAGCGCGTCAGGACATATGCAGCGCCAGTCCCCAAAGTTCAGCCAGCGTGGCTGTGCTAAGAATAGCGTGTCTTGGCGGTGGTCATAGCCTTGTCAGGTTCGTTTTCTCCTGACCTTTCTTCTCGTTCTCTCATTCTCTCGTCCTCTCGTCCTCTCGTCCTCCTCCCCTTGTCCCCTTTTTTCATGAGCGACTGACACTCACACTCGCAATCACACTCGCAATCACACTCGCAATCACACACAGGCGCATTGTCAGTACCGCGTGTGTCCGCTTTCTCCTTTCTCGCCAGCTACTCACTCCTCCATTACCACGCATCACAATCAAACAAGAGCACATTAGCACATACCTCACCATGGAGCCACCATTGCCTCAGCCTCCGGCCAACGAGACATCCCAGTTCTACAGCTCCTCCTCGGGCCCTGCGCGTGTGGGCTCGCTCCTGCTGCAATCCGTCAAAGTCACCGTACCCACATTCTCCAAGGACCTCGACCTCGGGTCCATCGCTAATCCCCAGCGGCACTCAACGCTCAAACAGTACCTCTTCGCATCGTTACTTTTCAAGCCTCTCTTGGCACTCCTACTCGATTGCTTCTCACTCGCGTTCCTCTCAAGCTGGGTGCGCAACTCCGCTGGTAAAGGAAACAGTTCAGGACTAGTTGTCTATGCATTAGCGACGACAGGATCCCTGTCGATTGTAGCCTATGGCGGTTGGAGGGCAAGCCAGGTTCTGAAGAAAGCCCATATCCAGGCCATCTTTGTGAACAGAGAGGCCTATCGGTGGGTGTGTCTGAGGAGCAAGGAGCGGTTCTTGTTCTTTGAGAGGGTGGGTCAGGGGTATGGGCACATGGACGCGCTTGTTTTTTTCACCTGGTTCACACTACGAGGTATTACTGGAACACAAACCTGAAGAATGGACTTTTCTTGAAGATGGTGTCCGAAACGCGTAGCCTGACCGCCTCCTCATCTATTTCCCGATAGACTGGATGCAACATTTGCTATGCGACTTGCCTCGCCTCATCATCAACTGCACCATCCTGGGACAAGTGGCATATCAGCAGTCGCTCCAGAACAGAGGAGAGGCACCAACACTGAATTTACCAGAGCTGAGTGGAATAACCCATGTGGCCTTGGCGTTCAACATCATGCTTCAGCTCTGCAATCTGATTCAGTTCCTTGGAGCGCTCGTTGTCCTGGTCCTGGTGCGGATGGGCAAACTGGTATCGTTGCGGAAAGACGAGCATTTGCACACGTATTGTCAGCGAAATCTAAACGTGAGGTACGAGTTGTTGCTTTTTTTTTTTTGCCGTCGAAAATATTGATCCGCCTTGTAGGTTCTAACCAACCCAATATTACAAATATATTGCTGCCAGAATCGTGCGATTCTATAAGATTGCAAAGGCACCGGGAACAACGGCGCCCCTACGGGAAAACAACCACCTGGAGCAGCAAATGAATCAGTACAGGGCCGAGGAGGAGGCTATGGGACTGGGACCTGAGGGAGGGATCGATCTGTCATTGGCAGCTCTAGCATGGGATACTGAGACACAGGACGACCATGTCGACTACAACCATTATGCATATAGACCAAGACCCATGTCGAGCCATCCTCCAGCACGAGCAAAGCAGTCATCTGGAAGAGACGATGGCGAGAGAATTGAAATGGCTGAGAAGCAACCCACGTCTCCTTCCACCACCTACCAATTACCTGCTTTTTCAGGACCAGCTCCAGTCCCGGGATCGTTTTCGTATGCGCAGATGCAGCACCTGCAGTTGCAGCGTCAAAAGTACGGCGAAAACAAGGAGCTCTATGAGACAATGGTTTGGATTCCATCCATGGAAAATCACAGTCAGGGCAGTCAGGGAAGTCAGGGGCCAACACAACATGTAGCACCGCCTCCTCCACCACCAACAGGTTCAAACTGGACACCGCAAAATTCAGGAACACCTCTACCACCCATACCTAGAAAAGACTATTGAATACAGAATTTGTTTCCTGTTCTCTTCGTGGTATAAAGCCTCAAGTCTCCCACGGCAATATCGAATCGCATGTTGGTCTAAGCCTCTCTTCTGTAGGCTGACAGCCGCGAGAGTGGAGATTCATAGGAGGCGCTCGTCGCGCAGGAGTATCAATGTTCAAATGCGCCGTTTTTGCTTCTCAACTACAGTACTGTATCTTCTTGTTAGTCTATCACTAGTGAGTACAGACTACTATCGCGGTGCTACAATTGAGATATCGAGAGGGAGAAAGGCTTGGAGAAAGGTGCGGAGACTGCTCCTATGGGTCATAGAGCTGTGACGCGAAATGGATGCAATTTCGATACAAAAGTTGCGCCGACAGCTATTGAGGCAAAAAAAAACCCATAAAAGCTGGGCACGTTGATCAGATTTTTCATGCACCCATTCTCATCTCCTCGTTCACCTCCTTATCGTATATCGCCGGCAGAGGCGTCTACTCTACAGTGTCTTCCCCTCCTTCCCGTAGCAGCGGCGCTAATTCGCAGATGGGTGACTATTGAAGGTGAAGCCTTTCCTAAGACAGGGATATTTGCCCCAGACTGATGAAGCTGTTTGTTCCTGCGCCTATGACTGAAGTAAACAATGAACAATAGCAGTACCCCCCCCCCCCCCCCCCCCCCCCAAATCATCAAAGAGGCACGCGCACACCGAGAAAAAGGGGTTAAAAAAGTAGGAATGTGCTATTTCATGGCCGCAGGCAGCGACTACATATCCATGCTTCGGACCAGCTCTAATGTGCTCTAGTCAAGTAGCCTGTGATTACGAATACAGTAGACAATAATAATATTATGGACAGGGGGCGAACACCTCCATAGCCCAGACGCCGATTTGTTGTTGGAATAGAAGATGGCTGCCATTTGGAGACAGTGTTTCTCGGTGAATTCGACTCCGATGACCCTTAGTCTTCTGTGCAGAGACCGGCGCACCCTCTAGGCCATTTTAGAGTTCTGCGCTGATCTGTCCGCACCTCTCCCGAGCAACAGGCACAAACACAAAAAAAAAAAAGGGCGCGGCGGAAGAAATATTGCCAACTCGCAGGCCAATCAGGGCGGGTCCAGTCCTTTTAGAACGGCGCGCCCTTAAGTGCTTTCCGCCATTTCAACTCGTTTTTCTCTTTTCCCCTTTTCCTTTTCTTTCCTTTTCTCTTTTCTATTTTTTCTCTGCACTTTCCCCGCACACAGACCCTTACACCCACACCAAGTCCACGTTGCTCGTCTCGTTCCCAGCGAACCTCTGCTCATTTTTTTTTCTTTTCTCCTTCTCTTGCTATATTTGTGGACGTATTCTCCACCCTTTCATACAACTCCTTCAACCTATCGTACATACCAGTGATCGCCAAGATGGCCTCTCTTTCAGCTTAAACGCCTTGTACATTTTGTACATCAAACCCCCTTCGCACCAGAACACAAACGAACCCAGAACCCCCCTTTCCCCTTTAGCCCCACCCCCCAGCCTTACCTTTACAACCTTTACGGTTCAAAACAAAGTCTTTTCAAGATGGTTTCCTCAATTACCCCCCCCACGATTTATATCAATATCCCAGTAGCCTCGATTATCCCAGTAGTAATCCCCTCGATTGCCTTACTTGCCTTACACTCTTAAAGCGTCCTTTGCACCTTTTCAATTGAAAATCCTACGTATCCATTATACGCATACCACCACCGTTTCTCCCACCATGGCCATCTCCATCGATTTCCCAATGTTTGATATGACCAACCCCAAGCTCTCAAAGTCGGCCGACGCTCTGGAGTCAGCCCTTGCCCAATGTATGTATAATCTTGTCTGGATATCTTTGATTTTGTGAACCACATAGGACCGCCTCACTGACTGCGCCTCAAATCTTGTTTTTGTATCAATAGTCGGCAAGAACGCAACTCCATGTGCCGCAGTTCACGACAACTCTAACTTCATCACCGCACCCGCTGTTACGAACAACGGTAGCGGATTTGATGAATGGTTGGCATCTGACTTTCAGTTTGGTGTCCTGTCGGGCGATGATTCATCGCTGTCGTCGAGCCCCTTCTCTGCCCTTGAGGATTCCCCCGTTTTAGGCTTGGACTCTTTCAATGCCGTTATGGGACCTTCGCTCTTCGACATGGACTTGGGCTTCACGGGTGTTGACGTTGTCCCCTCGACCGTCGCCTCCCCTGTCCTCTCCGCTGCTGCCGATGCGCCTTCTCAGATCAGCGCACCTCCCATGCTGACGACTGCAGCTGTTCAGCAGGCCGCTGCTGCTCTCAACATTCCTTGGAGCCACGATCTGGAGCTGGCTGTGATGGCCCAGGCTGCCAACAACGCATCCCCTGTGTTGCCTCTCAACGCTCCCGCCATGGTCATTCCCAAGTTGGAGTGCGAGCCCATGGTTTCTGTTAATTCCGTGGACGCCTCCAAGGGCAAGGGTAACAAGAAGCGCGCCGCTTCTCCTGAGGATGAGATGGACGAGATTGTTGCCAAGCGTGCCAAGAACACGGATGCTGCTCGTCGTTCTCGTCTCAAGAAGTTGATCAAGCTTGAGGGTCTCGAGGCCAAGGTCGCTGACTTGGAGTCTGCCAACAACCGTCTTACGATGAAGGTTGCTGTTCTAGAGACCGAGAAGAACGGTCATCTGGTTAAGGAGGCTGAGCAGAGCGCTCGCATTGCTCAGCTCGAGGCCAAACTTGCTGAGGCCCACGCTGCTCTCACCAGCCGTTCTTGATCAAGCATCTCTGTGTTTATAGTTTTCTTTTTATTGTTCTGCCACCCAAATAAATGTGTCTCTTTTTCTCTCACACTGCTCAACAAAGGCTGGACATCAATGCTCTCTTGTCATCCCAAAGTTCATATCATGACGGTCTGTCCTCTTGCCATGCCAGAGATCCTCAGCCTCGTCCTCGCTATTGGCCCACCCTCCCCAAGTTTTCTCCGCAAATATAGTAGCCTTATCAGAAACTTTCACATTGTCTGGGCAATGACAAAGGCTTTGATTATATCGTAGGCTCGGACCTCACACGCGTCATCAAGCCCATGTCTAGCCTCAAAACTCTCCACTTGCGTCTTACAGCCAAAGCCTGTCCAGAGGCAATAGTAGAGCTGCTGGCATCATCAAGGACACGCTTTGTATACCAGGACATCGGTACTATGTCTTACAAGGATGCAAAGGCATTTTTTTTCGTGATCTCGTAACCCTCAGGCAACCCACGCTGCATAAGTGCAGGACTTTGGCTGTCGTCAATACTATTGCCAGATCGCAGATGCCACACCTAGCCTCTCTATCTTGCACTGGGAATCTTGCTGAATCCGAGGGCGACTTCTTCGGTAGCGCATCACTGTCCGCTTTGAGGATAGAAGTGTCTGCAGAATTCCCAAGTCTGTCGGTGTTCTGCAACACACGAATCACCTCGCAGGGCTGATCGGCCTTGCGGAGCATTGCAAGACGCTGTTCTCGAAGGATGTCTCCGGATCGAACCTCCGGGGTTTGGCTATCATTGAGGCATCTCCTTTTCTCGCTCATGTGAATCTCGGCGGGACGAGAGCTAACGATGCAACATTGATGAAGTTAACGACACCATCGAGTCGGGCTGTACATCCGCATATCCTAATGCTGGAGAACGGAACTCGCCTCAGTGCCATTGGGGTCGCCAGCATTGTCCAGTCATGTCCAATCCTTTACGCGCTGGATTTCAAACTGTACACGGAGGGTTCGTTTGACATCCTCAAGGAACCAGCGTGGAAGAGCTCCAATCTAGAGATGCACATGAAGCATGTTGGCGCTAACACGACCGGCACCCCGAGTTAACTTGGGGACAAGTACAGACAACTAGGCAGGCTTACGCGACTTTAGTCGTTGACATTCGGGGGGCAGCGGTTCGAGGCGCTTTGATATAAATAAAAATGTGCACACAGCGCTTCTTTGTTTCACCAATAATGGACGATACCCCGCTCGACCTGCCCGAGATTAGGGCTCTGGTCGGGTCGTTTCTCTCTCGCAGCGAGATTGCCATCTGCGCGCAGGTCTGTCAGGCATGGCGATCCACCTTCGCGCCGCTCATCTGGCGGGACACGGTCATCTATCCATACGAGGCTCATCTGCGCAACTTTGCGCCTCCGCCTCCGCCAGCTGCCCTCCGTGCTAACGCCCACCTGATCCGATCTCTGGCGTTCGAATCTCGATGCGCGTTCAGGGACATTGCCACTCTGGCCGAGGAATGTCGCCGCCTGTCGCACCTTCGACTCACAGCAACCGCACCGCCCACACCACGCTGCAGGCGAATCCGCAACACCAACTGGCTAAGTTTTGAGCTTTTGGAGGACTATGAGATCCTGGTGGACGACGTACACAATGACTACAACAGCGACAATGAGGAAAGCAGCACTGCCTCCAATGCACGAAATGGCAAGACTTGGAGCAAGCTGGCAACTTTGGTGGGCGGGAACAGGGGAACACTCAGGTCCTTGGAGATCTCACTCATGTTTTCACAGCCTACAGAGATTCCAACAAAGGAGTTTTGGCTGTCGGTTGCGGAGTGCTTCTCGCCCACACTTTCGCCATCGTACTCTTCCACGCGGTTGACATCATTGGAGCTGAGCGGACGGGAGATGCAATGGTCGGATCTGCTCTTGGTTTGGGGAGCAGCCGGTCCTCACCTGGAGACGCTCAAGATCATTGGCTGCGCCGTCGAGCTCGACCGAGAGTCTTCGCCAACAGAACAGGCGCAGACAGCGCTGCGACATCTCACCCTTGTCAACATCCGGGGCGTCACTCTACTGATGCAGTTCAAACTCTTTATTGCTCAGAGTCCAAGGCTGAAAAGTCTTTTCTGGATATCTCGGTTACTGCACCCTTCAAACGTCTCGTTCCTTGAAACTGAGCAAGAGCAGGATCCTGGTTTTCATCGATGGGCAGAACTCGAGTCCGTTAATTTTGGGCATGTCAAAGCGCCTTCGGGTCACCCAGGCTCCAGAATTGACAGCTACGTTCTGGAGCGCATCGGGACCGGTCCTGGTGGCAAGGGCAGTCTTGAGTCTTTGACCTTGCGATCCCCGGAGGCGGGCTACCAGTTGGTTCGATCATTGAGGCAACAATTTACTAGTCTGCGGATGTTGGATATGATGCGATGTCCCACTGTCAGCGGAGCCATGGTCCAGGACGTTCTGTCGTCGTGTCCAAACTTGGTCACAATCAAGGCGGATGTGATTCATGCGCACGATATACAGGAAGGAAAGCCTTGGATCTGTTTGGGCTTAAAGCACTGGACGATATTCATTAATACGTTACCACCATTCTCAGCAGGAGATTCAGCGCCGGCATTAACGCCGGACTCGTCAACGCCATTACGGCAACAAAGCGGAAATGCCCACAGCGGTTATGATAGGGAGGCCCTGCAGCACACTGTGTTCCAGCGCCTTGGTATGCTCACATCCTTGGAGGTGATGGACCTTGACCGATATTTTCCACTGAGGTCACGCACGGCTTCCGGATATGTAGTGCCTTTGGATTGGCGACTAGAGGCAGGGTTGGGTAGGCTTTCGGGTTTGAAGAAGATTTCAAGTATCTCGTTCATGTCTGACCAGACAATGAATATGCCGAGGAGTGCTGTCTGGTGGATGCTGAAACAGTGGCCACTGGTGAGTGTTCGAGGTAGATTGGGCATCAAGAAGGCGGACCACAAGGAGATCGTGAAGATCTTGAAGCAGAGTGTTATTGCTGTAGCATAGGAAGCCCTAGCACCCCTCACTTTCCATAAACGGCAAGAATTATCCATACCCGCCTTCTTCAAGGCAAAGAGATCCCACGAATAGTTTAGCTTATCTTCTTGCGCAAGTAAGTGCGAAAAAGGAACGAACGAACGAACGACCATGTCATGACATCTTGACCTCCCTTTTTTGTAGCGATCCATTGTCGTGTTAATACTTTCTTTTCAATATTACTTTCCTGTTTCTCTTGTTTTCTCTACATCCATATCCATCCTACTTCTATCACTATAAATGCGCTTAAAATTCCTCGCTATATTTGTTTTTTCTTTTGTAGTCCATCCTCCGCGGATCCTTCTGATGCTGATTTGCTAACTTGAATAAACACATCTTCTGTCTGGCTCCCTTGCAGTATTTATTTTCTTCCTTGTCACTACACGATCGTATCATGTTCCACATTTAGGCCTGGTCATCTCCGCCTGAGCTCCCAGATCTAGTAGACGGAAGGGTCGCTTGGCTGCTCCCAGAAGCCTAGTTTTGTCGTGCTCATATATCCGGCTACCATGACCTGACACATGGATCGAATCTAGATCTGGCCAGGTCAACGACCTAAAGAGATTGCAGAATTGGTTGCTTGGGAACGGACGGAACCAGTCAATCGACCAGCACAACGTTCGAAGTTTAGGGCAGGGGCGGATCAGCAGCTCTAATTGACGGAGTGGGTGTGCTCGTCTCAGTCTTCGGATAGCCAGTTCCTGAAGTTGTGGAAACCGTGCATAAGGTCGATCGCTTTGAGAGAGGTTCTTTGTTGATGTTAACGTGAGAGACAAATCCATGTCGACTTCATCCAGCTCCAAGCTCTCGAGACGGCTGCATATTGCCCAGAATGCATCCAGCTGCCGACCTAGGATCTTGCACTTGACAAGAACAAGTGTCCGCAAGTTCATATGATTGGAGCAGCTCAGGATTGGGCTCCATAAAGGTTGTCCGGAGAGAGGTTTAGTCGCTTCATACTTCCAGTTGATCATGGTCAGCGATCGCAACGAATCGCGGTTTTGCTTTATGAGAGTTTTGCAGCTGTTCCAGTGTTTGCCAGTCTGTGGGTCGTCGATAGAGGAGCGAGTGATGGTGAGTGAATCCAGATGAGAGCATTCTCTTCCTAAGGAAAAGTGGTGGTGAGAATCGCTATTGCTAAACGTAAGGTTTCGCATCCACCTGGCTTTCTCTTGAAGAATGTCAAAGAGCTCTTGTCTTGGTCTGTCGGCGTCGTCTTGGTTGTAGGATATGCTTCGCCTCAGAGGCGACTCTTCGTGCGGGGTATCGTGTGTAGTGAGTAGAGTGGGATGTCCGAAATGAAGGTCCTGCCAGATGAGCGGTGAGAAGGAGCTGTAGAATGAGCGGCAGACGGAGGAGCACGCTAAGACTTGCTTGGCATCCAAGTAAAGTCCAATCCTGAATAGGATCTCTGGCAAGTCAAGGGCATGCAGCATGGGAATTAACTATCGGCGGTCTGTGCGTTGGATGAAGAATGGAAGTGGAGAGAGAAGAAAAAAAAAACAGGGCAGTCTACATATATGCAGGTTGTTTGGCTGCGGCACGGAAATTACGCATTTTCAGGGCGAGGTTAAACCTCATGCTGAGTCACATCGTATAACGGCAAATTCACAGCAATGCCACCGACAAAGATGAGTGTGCGAGGTCGACTGGGTCTCAAGGAAACGGACCAGAAGAAGATCATGAAGATCTTAAAGCAGAGTGTGACAACTGCAACATAGGATGGCTTTGCATCAATTGCAAACGCCTCTCTCTGCGACTTTTACAACAGAACACTCAAAGCACACTTTGGAATACTTTTTTACTTGTTCTGCATTTGCAATGACTCCCTAAGCTGCAATCGTCAGACCCTTTTCCTTCAAGTATCGCTTCGAGGGCTGCTGTGGCTCCACGAAGGCCGAGCCCCGATTTTCGACGGGGGGCAGAAATGCGGCCAGGGGTCGGTAAGCGACGGATTTCGCAAAACTCCGAAGTAACACGGACTTTGGGATATAGTTTGCAAAAACGTGGCGTGCAAATCGCTCCATGAGGGACTAGAGTGTGAGTGAGTGAGTGAGTGGGTAAGGGAGTGGGAATATCAATAGGTGCGAACGTGGGACACATGGGCACAGGAAAGAAATGAATGAAATGAATGCCACTCACCTGCCCAATCAAGAGCTTTCCCATCATCTTACTCATCTCAAACTGCTGCTTTGCGCGTGGCTGACGAAGGCTTTGGTATTCTTGGAACGCAGCATTGATAGCCTTAGGAGTGTTCTCCTCAATGTCGTAAATACAATTCACAAGAATAATAGCGTCCTGCATAGCGCTCACTGCACCTTGACCGGCGCTTGGGAGCATCTACGAATGTTGATATGATATAAAGAACTTTGAGAAAACGTCGCAGACAAAATCTTCAATGGCCGCCATCTAAAAAGAACGTTATTTACCTTATGGCATGCTAACAGAAACACAGTCAAAGACGTGTCGAGTTAGAGATATGTTTTGCATGACACAGCAAGTTTTTATGTTAGCCGACACACACTCACCATCTCCAATCAAGCAAGTCCTGCCATGGTGCCAGGTATCAAACAGACCCTCTTCCAGATACACCTTTGAAATGAGGTTCCTTGGCGTGGCATCGATGAGATCGCCCAAAACACCGCCAAAAGGAATGGGGAAGTTATAGATATCCTTGATCATGTCCTCGTTGGATTCTGGTCCCCACTCTGAGTTCCTGAACATCATGCTCCTGGCATGAGCCGCAGAATCCAATTGAAGCTTGACACTCCAACTGACTCTGTGGTTGGGCATCGAAATGACTGTCCACTATAAAGCGAGCAAAGGTCGGGCATCGCAATATTGTAAAGCCAACGTTAAGTTCTCCCCAATGACACCACTGTTGGATGACTAGGACGGCAACTTTTTCTCACTCAAATTACCGAATACGGCTTGTTCTTTCCGACCACTTGAGTGAACTTTGCAATATCGCTTTTCAAATCAGGATACTTCTCAGGATCCAGAGATCCAGTGGTTCCCACCATGCATATGAACCCAACATGTAGTTCCTCCTTGTCGTTGTCAGGCAACTCGCCTTTCTTCTCAATCTTCTTGTACATAGCCTGGCGCACGCCGCTGTACGCACCATCAGCTCCCACAAGTATGTCGCCATGATATGTCTCGCCGTCCGAAGCTCTGATCATAACTCCGAGATGGTTCTGCTCTAGAGACATGATCTTTTTACCCATGGTAATCTTAGATGACGGCACTTTAGAGGAGAGCAAGTCGTGGAGCTCTGCTCTAGTAAATACGATGGAGTCATATCCGGTTCTGATGGCGAAAAAAAAGCATGGTGCAATAAGTTTAGAGGTTTTTCGGATGAGCAAGCAGTTTTACAAACAGTCTGACTTACGTTGGTTTGGACTCTCTCATGTCCAATGACATTATCCTCTCCATGTTCTCGCTGCAGATATCAAGACTGTGAAATGTCATTGACAGGTCGAGAATCTCCTCAAGCATACCTAGTTGCTCAAAGATAGGTAAAATGTTCGCATTGACAGTCATACCAGCGCCTGCGGGTCGCGCGTTAGTTGACCTCATATATTGCACAGCTACTGGGTATTTGAGTGTGAGAAGAGGACTTGTTCCTACCGAGAGTCCTCACTTCTTTGGAGCGATCAAATACATGATATGAAATGCCAGCCCTTTCAAGGAGAATTGCGGTGAGAAGTCCACCGATACCGGCTCCGACAATCAGTACGTGCAATGGCTTCGACATTAGTGACGGAGGCTGGGGAGGAAAAGCAGATGAGGAAACAATCAGATGAGATGGTGGAATGAACGATGGAGGTGCAGTCTGTGTCATTTGCCCCTCCGTAGCACTGCAGCAATCAGTTCTGTAGCACAGAGATTGCTTGTATATACAACCGATGTGCCTGAACTTCTCGTTTGTCCTCGGACCAGAGCCCGAAAGAGAGACAGAGCCCTAAAGTGAAGAAAATGCGCGAGCGCACTCTTAGACACCGAGCTACAATCATGCAAAATCTACAGTCTTTAAACCGACTTCATTGCACGAAGGTAAGCTGCTTCGCTATTTGAGTCGTCCAGTCTATTGCGTAGCCTATTTAGAATATTGTGTCGTTCTCTCCTATTGCGGACGGCTTGGACTGCGAACAAGGCCATGGCAACAAAGCCAATGAACTCAAGTGAACACGTCCATAGTATTGCGAGCGCATGTGCCCAAAATCCCGTATTAGCACCCAAAAAGGCGTTTCGGAAGATGGCAAAGGCCATAGGCGCCGATCCCGCTAAAAGGAAGACGACGGCGCCTCCATAGAACGTGATTTGCAGCATCACCAAAAGATATCGTGCTGGCGATTTCGGGTCACCGACCCCAAATGCCAAACGCGGTGCTTGGACAGCCGCTTCTGAAACGATGATGTTGGCTCGCAAGAGGACAGTGCACTTCAGTCCGTAGTACAAGCATTTGAGCACCAGCGAGTAAATGGCCAATCCCCAAGCAATATGGCTCATGGTCGTCATGATCATCGAAAGATGATACTGGCCACTGTCGTACAACACTCCAGCCGCAATGGCAAGGCCTGTGCATAAGATGGCTGGGTAGAGCAAAACAACGGCCAAGAATACGATCCTTAGTTTAGGTGAAAGCATAAGGACGTGTATGGGACGCTGAGGTTCACATCCATGGATGCTTTCAGGCTCATACACTGCCCAATTGCCTTTGTGTTTTGTTACAGGCATATGACAAATGATTCCGACGAGGAACGATTCGAAGCCCCATCCTGCAAAAAGCCTAAAAAAATGAAAGATGAGTCTTTGGAAATGGAAGACACAACGCTTATACGTGGCGTTTAAAAGCATCGCAAGCTTACCAGAAAACCTGCTCTACAGCGACTCGAATGAACAAGCGATTCGGCTGCCAGTCAAATATGATGATCAGGTTGGCGGGAATCTTGGAAAGGAATGCAAGTATCAGGAAAAGGATCATGCAGCTCATCTGCTCAAGAAAGGCGAGTTAAAGCCAACGTCAGTGTCCGAATGTAACATACGACACTACCAGCATCTTCTTGAAACTTCAAGAGCACACCTACAGGCTTAGGCCGTATTTTATATCCGAACATGGAAAACAATCCCGTCAAGATTTTCTTGTTGAAACCTTCGTTGCGATAGATCATCAGCCAGATACCAAAGAGTGCAACTAGCAGGTGTAGTATTAACGATACCAAGAGTATAGACTTGGTGAAGGATGCATCTCTGCAGTGCGCTGTCGAGCGTGTCCAGTCGCATAATAAGTTTTCATTTTCGAGGTAGCGGTAGTCATTTGGCAAGATATGCGGAGTTGAAGGAACTGGAGTTGGTGGATCACTTGCTGACGCCAAGAGTGCTGAAGCGCTTGTTGCTGTGATGACAGTCATAATGGATGTGTTGTTGTGTGGTCGCATTTTGGTGTGATATGAATAACACATGGCGCTTCTGTGAACAAACAAGCTGAACTTAGCGAAATTGATGGGAGAGAAAGGAAGCCACACTCAAATGGCTTTATGGCTTTATGACTGGTGCTGTGGGATCTGTAAAACTACAGCTGGCGACCAAATGAAGGAATGACCTTCAGGAATGGCGCGTAGAGATCTTTTGGTACGTACGTTCAATGATATATTCATGCATACGGTACACGATTCAACTACACTCCTTTCTGGATTGGGCCTTGCAAGCGTGTCTCTCAGGGAGAGGGAGTTCGTAACCTCAGTGCGGAAAGCTATTGAGGGCTTGGAGAGGTTTTGTCACTTCGAGTGAGGGCTTCACAAATACATATGTTTCTCATATATCTGGCAAAACTTGTGGTTTAGGAACAGGCGTGAGCTGTTGAAGAGATTTGAGTACATTTTGGAATCGGCTGAGCCGAATGACCTAAGTGCTAAGAGATGGTTAAGGTCATTTCTATACATGGTCGGCACACGTGCGGCTGCACGAGGGTCATCAACTTGAGCACTAGTTCCTCATCCATAGTGGGCTCCGCTGGCTCTGCAATGTTCATTAGCGTCGATATAGAGCCCTGTCCTGATGCTGGTACAGTATCAACCCCATATACTAAGGCCCAGATCACGAAAACACAGCGCACACTATCAGCTTGAGCTAAGCAGAACAAAAAAAAACATTCCAGCTAACCTTATGCATCATTGAAGAAAGCGTCTGTTTTAGTGGGTCCAAGGCGTGCTGTCATAAGCGTCGTACCGCAAAGGGGATGTTCAAGTGCGTGCCGAACCGTTGGCACAGGTGCGTCGAGCTCGTTTACTGGAATCACGTTAGGTGAATCAGAGCTCGCTTCACGTCCAAGTTTTCACAAACAGCTTATTAAACCTCCTGCCCGATCTTTATATGGAAGCTCAATCGTACGTTCCCGTCCACCCAGGGAGTTTTCCGGTGAAAGAAATTTTAAAACGAAAAGAAGGACTCAGACCCAAGCCGAGAGGAATAAAAAGGAGGATCAAAAAGTCGCAATTGAACCTCTTCTCAAGGCCCGCCTCTATTGCGTGATCTGAAAAATCAACTATAGTGCCCTGTCAGTCAGACTTTTAATATTCTTCGGATTACACCTCCCTTCCGCTATTGATTACGATAATCCTCAAGCCTTGTCCTTATTTGCAGGTAAGTGATAAGTGCCATCACTTCTACTGCAACTGTTCTTTAGGCGTCCTGGAGGCAAGGACGAAACTATTAGGACGCATTCTATACTTGTTGTTCCACAGGAGGATATTTAAAAGACACGTCTACTTCAATCTCCTCAAGAAAAACGTCGTTAGCAAAAGCAGCTTCAATCGACGCGACACCATGTCTCCTGTCTCGAACGTGAGTGTCGCGAGCCCTCCGCAGGAAATCACTCTTCTTTGCGACTGGGCGCGCTCCACATCTAAATGTAGAGAATTTGAATTTGTCAAGTGGACTCTTGTTGTCGGTGCAGTTCTTCATTTCCTCGTGGGAGTCTTCGGCGTTTGGGTATTGAGATATCGTAACGGAGGCTTTAAACGCGCCATTGTGACAGACCTATTCAGCATGGAAGGAAGCGGTCTCCGACCAAAGCCGGTGAGTGTGCGCTTTAGATTTGTTACCTCTGTGGTAAATACATTAGACTTAGTTTTGCTGTTTCGCCTCCGAATAGGCTGATTGCTTCCTCCTCTTCGAGACGATAGCCTGTTTTCTGAAGCCTTTATCTCACTTCATTCTGTTATTGGACAACAGTTTGACCCCGCTGTGGTTTCGAATCGTGGTAGATCAGCTCTATTGGTATGTGGGCGAAGTTGCAAACTAACAGGATAAAACCATGTCTAAGTATTAACAATGCATCTTACAGGTGGCTGGCATATGTTATCACTCCCGCATTCTACTTGGTCGGAACATCCTATGTCATTCCGGTGACAGAGTTCGAGGGCTGGTTCGCAATCTATAGGACCCCGGCTACCCATGGACAACTTCATTCGGAGATTCGAATCTTCTACCCAACTCCCTTCCAAAGAAACGTCTTCCTCGTGATTGCCCTCGTATACCCTGGTCTATGTTGTGCATCATTTGGAATTACTGCAGGAGTATTGGTGGATCGAGGGCACCACCGTGCCGCGGAAATACTGACAATCATTCAAAATGTGGATTGGGAGATCATATTTTGGTTAATGGGATGTATCATATTCTATTATGGCTTGAAGTTCACGCTCATCCTACGCGCCCACATCATCACAACAGAGGCACGCCGCGGTCTACCATTCGCTGCCTTCGGACTCGGTAACCTCAAGTCGAGATCGCCTGCCAGATACTTGTTCATCGTACTGCAGCTGACAGCCTTCGCAGCGAGCTCCATACTTCTGCTTGCAGGATTACTGAATGGCCTTGAGACATGGTTTAAGAGGGAACTTTTGAAGTCTGAGGATGTACGGTGGTATCGTGTCCTAGTGTTCATGTGGTCGGCTCCGATGACGGTTGCCTATATCGTCAAGTTCGCCCTCATTACTGTTCACTGCAGCCGCAATAAGGATCCGGGACCGGGACCTGCCATCGCTTCACAACAGTCCACCACCTTAGCTCCCAACTACGGTGGGCAAAGTATGGAGTTGTTAACATTACACTTGCACCCCAACTTTTCGTCGTTTTCAGAGTCAACACAGGCACTGGAGAGGGGACTATATGAACTCGTGACGATGCACCATTCAGAAGACAAGTGGCAAGAGGAGTCGACGTGCAATTGGAAATAGAATGCAGGGGGCAAAGGCGAGGGTACAAACAATTGGTCCGTTCCGCCGGCCAGCTTCCCTTCCACTACGCTCATGGAGCATGCGATACAGATTTATCCCATTGGACTTCAGTTCCTCGCGCATAGGGCTCAAGCGGTTACAAACACATCAGCAAAAGCAACAGTTATCACCTCAGAATATATAACAGCTACGAGTCCTCGAAAACAGGGAGAAGATGCGGAAGAGATCGTAAAGCAGCCGGGAACATTGGCTGAACAGCACCAGCAATCTCAGATAGGGTGTTTCCAAGAAGCCCATCACCACAACGAAACAGTGACAATGACCTTCCGCGAAAAATGCGAATCATGCGGCTCCAGGGCCGCCATGTTGAGTCCAACCGATCCGATCTTTCTCATCAAGCCATCATTGCCTGTTCATTCGGGCAAGACAATATTCAAACAGTGAAATAAACGGGACTGGTGCTCCAAGAAGGTTATGCTAAGGCTTTAACAACTGCTCCCTTATGAGTTAGAGTATTATGCAGCCGATTATGGGCCGAAGGCGCACAATACTCGTTAGAGCAATAGTAATAGATCTGTTATTCATACAATCACCCACCGCTGCTCTTTCTTTTCCTCAATTCTCCATCATCTTGGCACTCATAAATTCCCTGCATCCAGTTGAGTCTCAAATCCTAGCCTTCCTTTCAGGTATTAATACCTGTAATCGCAACTGTGAAAAAAAATATTGGTGACGTTCGTTCATGGTGCTGTGGATAGATGACGCGCATCAGGAATTAACCATTGTCAGCAGTACCCTGTGATCCGATTCAAACGCTAAGATACAATTGTCCTATAGTGCGAGTCACCTAGTCCGTACAAACATGACCCTTGTAACAAATTTCTGTGAAAAGTTTACATGGGAATAGTGCAGGGTGTGGGATGGGTGCCACGAAAGAGTTTTCGAGAACACCTCTCACGCCCATGTATGTAACAGATCAAAAAAGTGTAACTTTTCATCCCGGCACTCAAATGCCAGAGTTTGAGGGCAAGTTTGCAGTTTACAGGACGTCAACCACTCATGGGCACCTCCAATCCGAGATTCGAGTCTTCTACCCGACCCCGCATCAAAAAAACGTCTTTCTTGTGTCCGGAGCCTTGTTCCCTGTCTTTTTTTGCGCACCCTTGGGGATCGCCGCAGGAGCATTGATGGATCGAGGGCATTACAATGCCGCAGAAATCCTGACGGTCATTCAGAACATAAATTGGGCGCTTATATTGTGGTTTTTGGGATGCATCATAATCTATTATGGCGTAAAGTTCACGCTCATCCTACGCGCCCACATCATCACAACAGAAGCAAGACGCGACCTGCCTTTGGCAGCCTTCGGACCTAGCAACTTCAAGTCTAGGTCACCTGCCAGGTACTTGTTTACCATGCTGCAAGTGACAGCCTTCGCAACGAGCCAGATCTTTTTCCTGTCGGGACTACCCAATGGCATTCAGACATGGAACAGATACAGCCTCTTGGAGTCTCAGGATCTCCGGTGGTACCTCCTAGTGTTCATGTGGTCATGCCCTGCGGCGCTTGCTTACTTTGTCAAGCTGTCGCTCATTGCTATCCACACCCACCGCAATTCGGCTCACGTATCAGCAAAAGCCCCAATTCCGGCGTCCTTTGCTTCGAAAGACAATGTGCAAAGTTTGGAGCTGCTAACTCTACATTTGCACCCCAACTGCTCTTCGTTTCCAGAAGCAACTCAGGCATTGGAGAAGGCACTTTTTGAACTTGCTACGATTATCCAGGATATAGTCAACAAGTAGAGCCGAAACACAAAGAGGATTTAGAATGCAGGGCGATTTCGCGAAGGACTGGTCCACTGTAACGGTCATCGAACTGAGATCAGTCACAGGCATACCACTCCTTCCATCGGCATACGTTTACACCACCGAGCAAGATGTGAGTCTCCCCGCGCTTAAAAATGATGTCTAGATGTTAGTGTGTCTTGAAAACAGTGATACCAGCTCCAAGAATCCAAGGCATAACATTTACCTGATGATCACTACCGCGGCTCAACATCGTCCCCCAGTGATGTTCACCATCGAAGTGAACTGCAAACGTTGCGTCACCAGGTGAAGACATCCTTAAAGCAACTGTCTCACCGGATCGATCTGTACCAATGGAGTCCTCGCCCTGTGCCTATGTCAGCGCAGCCCTGGTTGGTATTGCTACCGTGTACTATTTTACGGTAAAAACAGAATAAAGCAGATCAGACGTCTTTTCAAGCTAAGTATTGATGGTATGGTATAATCGAGGCGGACTGATACCCCTGGACAATGTGCTTCTAGCCACATTTTGACTAAAGGAGATGGGGCGTTGACAAATTTCCCTGCTAGTCTTACGTGAGAGCCTTCAGCCGAGGTTATATTAGTCAAGGACAACCCTATCGTGTCTAAGCTGAACGACACAATATCACTCGCACAAGCCGTATCTGGCGGCAAACTTGCTCTATCGAGAGGTTTACTTGCTGTTGTATGACTAACATGTCATTCTGCATTACCGGAGAATGACAGCTGTCTGTAACATAAGCGGATGGTGTATGCACTAGTATCACAGGTACGGCATTTTGAAAACTTTACGGTACAGGTTCACAAGGTGTTAAATAACGATGCAGCGGTCATGTTCGCGATTGCAGCATCGAGGAAGGCAGAAGAGGCAATTCCTATATCTGGAGAGAGTGCGTTGTATGCGGAGAAAGAGACATTCTTATGCCATAAAGATTCGTGAGAGTTTAAAGACAGAAAAATGACACTCAGTGAAATGAAGGGGACGATGACAGATCTTGCGCGCTTTATCCACTTTGAGGGTCGTTCTTTCAATGAGCTGATGATTACGGCATTTGCAGACTTGAATTGTGGGAGGTAGCCAGGATCGAGAACTCTTGGAGCGATGACTTCACTTGATGTTGCAGTGCCAAGAGATCACTGTGTAGGCAATGGTCTCTCATGCTGCCTATCAAACCGAGAGTATTGCCTGTTTGAACTTGTGTTTGCGACTGCTGGTAGTTTTGAGTAAGCACTTGAACTCTCTGTACTTGCAACTTGATCTCCAGCATCCGCTTTTGAAGGTCTTCAAACTGCTCTCGGTTGTTTTGAGGCTGTCGTTCTTGGTGATGTAGTATCTGCAACCACTGTATCTGTCGCAGCGCTGACTGGTACCGTATTAGAATTGCTTGCAATTCTGAAGCCTGCTGTGCTTGATCCAGCAAAACACTCGACGGTCCTACAGTGGTGATAGAATCAGCATAGCTGGAGTTTGTAGCTGGATCGCACTTTACCTCAACGCTAGCTTTCCGTCGCTTCCCTGTCTCGTCGTACACATCCTTGCCTTTTGAGGATACTTGGGCCACGTCTTTTGATGATATCGGGAGAGAGACTGAATGACAACTATAGATTGCTCGATCGCCCACAGTAGCCTCTGGACTGAGGGCCAAAGCAGGACGTTGTTCCAGAAGTGAGTCCACGTTACTGCTGTGATATTCGGAGACATCGTAGCTCTCCGATCGTAATGGGGCATCATGCAGAAGTTGATGGGGCTCCAGGTTCGCGGTAAGATAGGGATGGATAGCGATGATGCACATCTTGACAAAAAATGTCGAGGCGGTACCGCACATCCACAGTACTTCTATGGTGCGAGTACCTCGTACATCCTCAGCACTCAAAATCGCTTCTTTGTTCCATGCCCATAAACAAGTTACCAATCCTGCCATGAAGAAGGCGACACCCCCTCCATAGGCTGTGATCTGCCACATAATTATGAGATGACGAGATGTCGCCTTCAATTTGAAAGCGAAAAGACCGAAACGCAGTGCGACTGTGCGCGTCACGTTCATAGTGGACTTGTTGGAGTGCGTCAAAATGGCGGCATACTTGAATCCGTAATAACAGGTGCAACTTGATATGAAATAGTACAATAGAGCCAAACTGGTGTTTTGGATGACGTGGAGAGTCTGAGAAGCACTGTAGAATGCTCGCTCCTTCAAAACTTCAGATGCCACACCACCACCCACGCCAAATATAATCGGGTAAATGGACCCGAGCAGGAAGAACTGAGTTTTTTGGCGCATAGTCGGATAAAACAAGTAGATTGGTTGGGAGGCACCGTCAGTTCCGGGCTCGGGTCTGTAAACCGCGAATACGCCCTGACACTCCGTCACGGGTATGCTATTCAGGACCCCAAGCGCGTAAGGTAGAACTGCAATGATATAGCTTGCCCTATTGATGGAAATGTGTCAATATAGCTGCAAGTAGCTATAAATCTTCAGTCAAAGTAGGGAACCTACCAGTAGAGTTGATCTATAACAATCCGAAGCCAGATGGGCGCTTGAGGAGGGTCGAGTAGCAATACAAGCACAGACAGGACTCTGAAGAAACAGGCAGATATCCCGAGGAGGACAAAGCAATCGAGCTGCTTGATCACAGTGGAGTGATGAGTGTAGTGATGATTAGAGCCTCTTCTACCCGTTAAAACCAGCTTCGTTGTTGAGATGAGCTATGCCTTACCGGCCTCTTTGCATTTATCGTCCATCCCGTCTTGCTCAGTAAATCCGTGACAATGGTTCGCCTAAAGCCCCCATTGTGTAACCTCAAGACGAAAATCCCGAACACGCCTACAAGGGCGTGCACTATAGCCGAAGATAGCAATGTCGCTCTTGTAAACTCTTCATCCCTGCAGTTGCTTGCTGAGATTGTCCAGTCGCAAAGCAACTGTGCAGCTCCATAGCTCACACTGCTGATAGAGGGGGATGGCAGCGCCTGAATCGTTGAAGAATCTGTTGCTGTTGCGGATGTTGTGTTCATCGTCGACATGTCAAATCCTTACGTCTACTCCACCTGTATACCATGGGTAAAGCGGATTGTGGCCATTAGGGAAGGCTCAGAAATGCAAAGAACGTTCGCCCAACGTGTTGTTGATTATAGTCTACATACTGTAATTATTTTGCTATGAGGGCGGCAAGTGCAAAAGATGAGGCAAGGACGATGTGCGCAATGTGAAATGGCTATGCAATGCTGCCGCAACGATCTCGAATATATAGAAAGGCGAGGATGTGATGATGATAGGACTCTTTATAGCCGAAAAATCGGGAGAGATATGACCACCGAAAGGAGGCGTCTGCCAAAACTTCGACTAACAAGGCGGCTCATATGTGTTGGAATCGAACTACGCTAGCAGTTCATTAAATGCCGTAGCTACATGTATATACATGTACTCTCCTAACCGCACATACCGAGACGCCTCACAAACGTTTGCGGAACCGCACCAAATGTTTACAGGAAGTGGCTTGCTTTTAGCGCACACGCGGTTTGCTTTTTCCTAAAATCAGAAAGCTACCCGTGGTCTATGCCACGGCGGATGTGGAGGCAGTGAAGGCAGTGGTGGTAGTGGATGAAGGAGTGGGGTGTCGAGGGTGCAAAGGCCCGCACAGCTTTTGAAGAGTGATAAGCGGTCCATTCGACATCAAATGGATATTCATTTAGGAGGAATTGATCTTGCCAGGCCCACCACCAGTGCGACCAATGGGTCCTTTCACTCGGGCAACTCTGAGGCTGCACAGCGGCCTCAAGAGGTTGCGCTCGCCCCTTTTGCTGACCACAAATCGCGCGTATTCACGTGACATGGCCGCTTTTTTGAACACTCCCGCAAAAGCCAAGAACGGTGAAACCCTCACTCTCTCCTCATGGACGCCCTCGTTGCCTACGGATCCGACTCGGAAGAATCTGATTCTGGAACGAATGACCACATCCAGGTGTCTAGGACAGTAGTTGCTGGCACTGTTAGCTCAGCAGCAACTACTGCAGCACAATCCAGGATCAGCTCTCTTTCGAGCATGTTGCCGCCACCGAGAACTCAGAGCACCAGCAACATCTCTAAACAGGCGACATCGGCTGGAGCAGCGGCATCAGCAAGGAAAGTCAGCAAGTATTCGTCTCTTCCAACAATGAACTCGGACCCAGAATCGGACTCGGACGAGGAATCAGAGTTTCGCAAAAAGGCAAAGATTGCGGCTGCCGCCAATAACAGCGGCAGTGGTGTTGGAGCCCTTTTCGCAATGCTGCCTGCACCCAAGAACGGACCAGCGTCAGGCTCTCGATCAACGACAATAGTGGCAGGAAAACCTGTGGCAGCAAAGGCAGCGTTTATGCCTCGGACGGTTAAAAAACCTACGACTGTCCCAGCTCCTCAGAAACTTGCAACAAGATTGGAGGCAACTAAGGACGATGACGAAGACGATGATGACGAGGAGCCGGTTTCCTTCTTTCCTCTTGGCGCTCAAGTGACTTCAATTCCATCTGGCTCAGCTTCTGCGTCCTCGAAGGCAGCCTCGAATACCTACATTCCGTTCTTTTTCGACAAGAAGCCATTGACGACAGAGGAAAAGGAAGCGCAAAATGCAACATTAGTGGACGTATCAATGTCGAACGAGCAATATGCCTATGCATATCCGACGAATGACCAGTATGCATATCCAACAAACGACCAGTATGCATATCCAACCAACGACCAGTATTCATACCCAGCGCAAGGGACTGTCGCTGGTTCGTTTGATGCGAATGTATACGCTCATACAAATGACGGATCGAACTCCAGCACAGGAGGTCGTGGAAGCAACACAATTGAATTGGATGATGTTGGTGTAAGGCCTTTCTTCTTCAACTTGTATGGGTTTGATACTGAGTGTGCAGTGTACCTGTTATTGCTATGCTGAACGACTTGTTTTCTTGCATATAGTTGCAAAAACTAGGCATGAGAAAGGCGCGGGATGGACCTATCAAGGTGATTGACGTGTATGCTAAGGATCAAATGAACCATGCTCAACAAGTGCGACAAGCTGCGAGTGCCAGTAACTCACAAGTGAAGCCAGTCGATCTGAGCTCTATCCAGGTGAGACCAGCTTTTCCCAAACCAGGTTTATTCTTTTTGTCTGTATTTTTATGTTCTAACACTTGATCATTTTCTACTTGCTAATAGCATTTGAAGCCGACAGCGGGACAGAAGCGTAAACACAACATCATGTCGCTGGCATATGAAGCCAAGGCAAATGAGCAGCAGCTCAATGCATCGTGGGCGTCAAGCCGGCAGACAAAAGCAGAGACTCAATCGAAATATGGCTTTTAGTCCTGCCAATAAACTGTATATACATTACGACAACGAATACTGGACTTTATTCTGCCCGAATGTACCTGTGTCTCGCCTACTGCGCTAGCCTCTTGACGTTCTATATTGTCCTCGAGCACGCGAGCCTACCAGTCGTCACTATCATCCTTAAGGTTGGTCACAGCACCAACAGCAAATATGGCCAAGTTACTTGTTAGGTGCATGCCAAGTCCTGTATACAGGCCACGGCAACCCAGCGCAGCATACCACGGTGACTTCTTTTGCTGCTTCGATCCTTCGCTGTCAGAGTCGGTGCTGCTCCTTCTACGTCTCCTTGAGCTTCGTCCCCTGTGGCCTACTCCTCCTTCCTCTTGAATAATCTTTTTCACACAGTCCATCACGCCCGCATAGGGTCTTGTTCTAGTCTCGACCACAGTTTCGTACCGCTTCCCAGGAATCTTTGCCTGGATCTGGATCTGTAGTCTTTTCCTGACAGTCTCGAGTGGGAGGCGGACTAAAAGATCCAGAGTGTCGAGACCAAGTTCCGCCAGCGCGTAAAGCATAGGCGAATCCATTGCTGAAATACCAAACACGCGATCGATGATCAGCGGGATCGAGTTAGTGAAGAGAGGCGTGAGGGTGTGGTAGAGGATTGTAGGGACAAAGTTGACACCTCCCCAGAGGGCCAAAAAACCTTCCTCGGAGATGATGGTCGAAAGACAGTTGAGGAGGCCGCTGTACTTGCGCTGTTTGGGGTCAGCAGTCTGGACGATGAGACTAGTTTTCGAGGTGGAGGATGGTTAGTTGGCGAGGCAGTCTGGTCAGAAGGATTTGCAGTTACAACCGCTGACGTCGCTGCGACCAGGAAAAAAAAGTCCCCTTTGACAAAGAGCTCATACCGTGTGCGCACCAGTTCTAATGGCGAGAGAATAAATCCGACAATAAGATGGGATGTGACCATGGTCGCCATGTTGGGTCCAACACGGTCCAAATTAACCAGCGGGATCGTGTCATCATATAGATCAAAGGTATCGTTCAAGGTCGCCTCCAGTGTGGGCTGAGCAAACAGGTGCAGAATCTCGTAAACCCAGTTGGTGTATTGCCCTAATGCGATATGAGCGTCCTTCATAAGTATCCTCCATGCGCGTGAACACTACACAGCCCGACTCCAGTTATAATAAATGGACACAAACCTTTCCAGAGAGACAAATATCCTTCAGTAGGGTGTTTGGCGATTGTAGTCACTGTCTTCCAGATGCCTCCTTCGATGGGCGCGACACGGAAAGCCGGTCGCGAGTTGTCATCGTAAACGTCGTCCTGGACCAAATATCCAGCCTGATCGAACGCCTTGACCTCTCGAAAGACGGCTGAGCTGGGGTCTAGTTTGCTTGGAGTAGATCGAGGCGAAGGGAGATCCGCCCCACGGCTGTTGCTCGAATAATATCCGCCTCCAGATCCAGATCCATTATTGTAGTACTCCTCCTCCTCTGCTGCTTCCTGTGCGCGTCTAAACTCTTCATCGCGTCGTTCCTATAGGACAATGGACAGCTCAAGAATGGTTAACAGGACATGCCGTTTGCAGTTCAACTAGTTTACTATATACAGTCGGAGAGCATGGACCAAGTCATCGAAGCTGAATCGCATACCTCGTCCGCGGCCCAAGTGGCATCAGCAGTCTCTGCGCTCGAGTCATCCTCATCGGGAAGGTACTGAACCTGCAAGAGTGTCTGTCCTGCCTCAAATGGCGCAGCAATAGCCAGGGTAAGGTACTTGAGTGCACCGTAGCTGACCAGCTCCTTGGCAGCTTGCTGAGAGTTGAGTTCATTCGCATGCTCTAGGTCGAACTGGGAAGTTGCAAGAGTGTTGCTGTAGTAGGACTGAAGAGGGGCGTCCAGCGGCGCGCCGTAATAGGGGCGGAGAGGAGTGGCGCTGCTGTTGGCGTTAGGAGCGCCGCCAGGCGGGGGAAAGTTGAAGTTGGAGGACATTGCGAATTCTCTTTGGTAAAGAAAGGCAAAGTGATCTTAAGAAGCGTGAACTTTTGACGGTGGTCGGAAGGGCGTCTTGCCTAAATCCGTCCGCAAAAAATCTTTGGGTGTCGCGCGCAACAGCACCCTCTCGCACACACCCGCCGACGTCCAGCCCTGCCAAGGCCACATGCGCCAGTTCTCCAGTGGGCGTTTGATTCGGTGGACATTCACAGCGACATCAAGCGTCCTGGGCAGCGTCTGTAGTCGCTGATCTTGGTGCGCCTGCGTCCAGGACGTGTGAGGCATGATTTTGCTCCTGCAGCGATCTTGAAGACCCATGATGCCCTGCGCTGCCTGCACAGGACTCATGGGATCAGGACAAGGCAGCTATCTCGGTCTCGTTCACGGGCTTATGGGTCTGTGTATCGCGATGTCGAGAGACAGCCCCGGCGGGCTTGCTCAGGGGTTGGTGTATGGAAGCCTTGAAGGTGGATCATTTGGGTGGCGCATTTTGGGCCCAATATTTTCCATCATATGGAGTGTGTGCAGGCTGTTTTTTCTTCTTTACCCTAATCTCCGCCCACCCCCTCATCACTCATCATGGCACCCTTCGCAAAGCCCGAGTCCGTGCTTCGCAGAGCCGATGGTAAACCGTCAATCCCGTGCAGCCCGCCCCTCGCCCCTCCACCTTCTACCATCCTTGCTCTCGACCGTGCTCTCGTCTCCTGTCATCTGCTGTCATCTGCTGTGCGGCGGATGATCTGCAGATCCAGCGAGACATCCCACCTGAAAAATACACACACTGCATTTTCAAACCGCGACTGCGACTGCACTGAGCAGAAATCATATCAGCGGCAGCACATCACCCCAGGATGGATGCCCACCCATCGATGCACCCACCATCGATCCATCCATCGATCCCAGCATCGGTCGACACGCCAGCTGTAGCCCATCATCCGCCATCTATCGCTATCTATCGCTCACCCGTCGTCGCCTACCATCGCCACCCACGCTGCAACGCCCCTTCTATCTCGCACTGCAGGAATTGAACTGGACTGAATGTAGACTGAAGCCTGCCAGGCACAGACCAGACACTGCAATGCAGCACACACAATCCAACCTCCCACACCTCAACCACCCGCTCCTTTTTAACCCCGAGCCTGCCCCTCTGCTCTGGGATTTGAATGCTGACCCTGTCGACCATCTCCCCTGTCGCATGCAATAGAGCTCATCGCTGTCAACCAGAATGCAGCAGCCTTGGAGGCTCTTCACGATGTGATCATCTCAAAGAGATCGCGCAGTGTTCCTCTTGCGTCCTTGGAGCCCATCATGCTCAAGTTTGTCGAGCTGTGCGTCTCGCTTCGCAAGGGCAAGATTGCCAAGGAGGGCCTCCACCAGTACAAGAACATCTCCCAGAACACCAGCATCGCCACGATCGAGGTAAGAGAGCCCGCATCCATGCGCCAAAGAATGCGTGGAAGGTAGCGAGTGTGTGTGTTCAAGAGAAACTAACAGATTCTTTTGTTTCCACTGATTGGGCTGACTGCAGCTGGTGATCAAGAAGTTCATCCAGCTGTCGGAGGAGAAGGTCCAGGAGGCTCAGGCCAAGGCCGACCAGATCACCCTCGACGGCCTGGATGACCTCGAGGCCATCGAAACCCCCGAGTCGATCCTTCTCAGCACCGTCTCTGGCGAGCAGAACAAGGACCGTACCGACCGCGCTGTTGTCACGCCCTGGCTCAAATTCCTCTGGGAGGCCTACAGGACCGTCCTCGACATCCTTCGCAACAACGCCCGTCTCGAGGCGCTCTACCAGACGACCGCCCACCAGGCCTTCCAGTTCTGCTTGAAGTACACTCGCAAGACCGAGTTCCGCCGTCTGTGCGATCTCTTGCGTAACCATCTCCAGAACATTGCCAAGTATGCCCACCAGCCCCACTCCATTAACCTCAACGAGCCCGAGTCGCTCCAGCGCCATCTGGATACCCGCTTCCAGCAGCTCAATGGTGCTGCCGAGCTCGAGCTGTGGCAGGAGGCTTTCCGCTCTGTCGAGGACATCCACAACCTGATGACCATGTCCAAGAAGATGCCCAAGCCCTTTATGATGGCCAACTACTACGAGAAGCTGACCAAGATCTTCATGGTCTCTGACAACTACCTTTTCCACGCCGCTGCCTGGAACAAGTACTACACCCTTGTCAAGACCCAGAACAAGTCCGTCACGGACGAGGAGCAGACGCGCATGGCCTCCTTGGCTCTCCTCTCGGCCCTGGCCATCCCCGTCATCTCCTCCAAGGACAATGGCTACGAGGTTGACGAGTCCAAGAACAAGTCGCACCGTCTGGCCGCTCTCTTGGGTCTCAGCCGCTCGCCCAACCGTGCCAGCCTCTTGAAGGAGGCCCTCAGCAAGAACATTCTCAAGCATGTTCGCCCCGAGCTCCGCGAACTGTACAACATTCTCGAGGTTCAGTTCCATCCTCTGTCCATCTGCAAAAAGATTGAGCCCATCATGAACAAGCTTGCGGAGGATCCCGAGCTCGTCAAGTACGTCAAGCCCCTCCACAAGGTCATCTTGACCCGCCTCTTCCAGCAGTTGTCCCAGGTCTACACCACCGTCAAGCTCGACTTTGTCATCGAGCTGGCCTCGTTCGCCGCTCCTTTCAACTACGACTCTGCCACAATCGAAAAGTTCATTATGCAGGGATGCAAGAAGGGCGAGCTGTCTATCCGCATTGACCACGCCACTCAGTCCTTGACTTTTGAGACAGACCTCTTCAACACGGACAACAAGACGGTCACCGATGGCCCCGTTCTGCAGTCGCTCCCATCTGATCTCATGAGATCCCAGTTGACTCGCTTGGCCACATGCCTCAACACCACCGTCACCATGATCTCGCCCGAGATTGTCGAGGCCAAGAAGGAGGCCAAGAAGGCTGCGTTCATGAAGGCTTTGGTCGGCATGCAGGAGGAGCACAAGCTCGCATTGGAGCGCAAGGCCATTATTGAACGCAAGAAGGAGCTTATCGAGACTATGCTGGCGCGCAAGGAGAAGGAGGAGGCTCGCGAGAAGGCACTCCGTCTCCAGGCTGAGCAGGAGGCTTTGAAGGTTCGCCTGGCAGAGGAGCGTCGTAAGCGCGAGGAGGACCGCATCCGTGCCGAGCAGGAAGCTATCCGCAAGACTGAATCGCTCAAGTTGGCCGAGTCCCTTAAGAACAAGGCCGGTGTTGAGTTGAATGACGAGGATCTCGAGAACTTGGACAAGGACAAGTTGGTGGCGATCCAGATCAAGCAGCTCGAGAAGGAGAAGAGTGAGATGGCCTCGCGCACCAAGGCCATTGGCAAGCGTCTCGATCACGTCGAGCGTGCCATGCGTCTGGAGGAGCGCCCCTTGTTGGCCAAGGACTATGAGCGCCAGCAGAAGGCCGATCTTGTCTACTACGAGGCTTCCGTCAAGGCTAACTTGGAGGCAGCCAAGAACAAGCACACTCATGATCTGATGATGAAGAAGCGCATGACCAAGATCGTGGAAGACTACCGCAAGGTTCGCCACGAGATGGAGGAGAAGCGCCAGGAAGAGTTTGCGCACAAGCGTGAGGCTGCTCGCATCAGGATCGAGGAGGAGAAGGCCAGACGCATCCAGCAGTACAGAGAACGCAAGGCCCAGAACGAGGAGCGTTTGGCCCGCGAGGAGAGCGAGAGGATTGAGCGTGAGGCCGAGGCTGAGCGTCGCGCCGAGGAGGAGGAGAAGAGACGTGCTGAGCGCGAAGCCCAGGCTGCCAAGGAGAAGGAGGAGTACGCCGAGAAGATGCGCCAGCTGGATCTCATGGAGGAGAGGAAGCGCGAGAGAGAGGCCCAGATTGAGGCTCGCCTCTCGGGCTCCAGACCCGGCTCGGCTGCTCCTGTCACACCCCCCAAGTTTGTTCCCTCGTCCTCTGGAGGAGAGAAGCTCAGCTGGAGAGAGCGTGAGGCCGCCAAGGCTGCCGCTGCCGCTGCTGGCGAGGCCCCCGCTGCATCCGCGCCCGCCCCTGCAGGAGGCGCTTACCGCCCCCCTGGTGTGCGCACTAGCGAGCCCCGCCGCGAACCAGTCCGTGAGCCAGTCCGTGAGGAGGAGCCAGCACCTGTCCGCCGCCCATTGTTTGGCGGTGCCACTGCCGGTGGTGGATGGAGAGAGCGCGAGGCTGCCAGGAAGGCAGCGCAACAGCAGCAGTAAGAGCAGAAGCTATCGACGCGCGATACATGAGAATACAAATAAAAATCTACCAATCAAACAAACAGTCGTCGAGCTGTGGTGACTGCCTTCAGTTGCAACCGGTTGCCGGGGGGTGTCGCGGATCGAGCAAGAGATCAATTGAGGACACAATTCCATCGCAATCAAGGACGCACAGAAGAACGGACACCCACAGCTGATCATGCGAGGACACGCAAAAAGAACAGGAACATGGCTGACTGGAGCGGCCCGAGCTGGGCCACATAGTTTTTCGTTGCATTGTTTGAACTGGCTGGCTCAGAGGTGTCACTCTGCATGTGCCCGATCGCAAACCCGGACGTTCATTTCGTTGCCCAAGATACCTACCATGCCCAATCTTCTAAAGCCGCTCTCCATCTCCACCTCTCGACACTACCAGGATCGGACGCTGCTTAAGTACTCACAGCAAGAATTCTACAACCTTGTTGCCAACGTTGACGACTACCACAAATTCCTGCCCTGGTGCACCTATTCCAAAATGTCTGCGCCAGTCCGATCAGGTGTCACAACTAAAAGCATGGAGCTGCAGCAAGCCTTGGGTTCGACAAGCGGACCAAACCATGGAGAGACCACGACCCGACATGGAGAACTCGGAATCGGATTCAACTCACTTCAGGAACGGTATATTTCCACCGTGACCTGTCAGGAACCGTGGATGGTTCGTGCTGTTTCATACGATTCCAAGCTGTTCAAGGAACTGTCAACGACCTGGAAATTCACACCTAACGTCCCAAAGACGACGACGCTGGAGGCAATGATGGACCAGGAGGTACAAGAACATCAATTACTCTTCAAACCCCCGCAGGAAGCCGAAACTGGCGACGGTCGAGACTTGGACGGTGTCATGCCTTATTCACAACAAACCTCGGCAAATGGGACAACACCGTGTGTACAGGGGCCAATTATTCCCCAGCATATTCCCCAGCCAATGCATTTTTCCACCGCAGCCTCTGTATTTGGAGCGGCGGCAGTGCCGCGCACCATAACCACGGCAACCAAGTCACCCATTGAGCCGACCGAACCTACCTTGACACCACTCTCCGCACTCACACAAGAGCAAGTGCGGCAGATAGAGAAACAGCACCCTCCACGGCCACTTCCCCCGTCACCGAAACAGACCATCCTGAGGACGGCCTCGCGCTCGAACCTCACGACGATGAAGCCAAGCGCGTCGGTCTGGGTCGACTTTGAAATTCAGTTTGAGTTTGCGTCTCCAGTTCACGCGACCATGTCGTCTCTGTTCTTTGATCAAGTCAGCGGGGAGATGTTGGCGGCGTTTGTGAAGCGAGCGGAAGTTCTCTATGGCAAGCGGTAGAACTTGCAGAGGTCGAACGTAGTCAAGCATATTAATCATAGAGGCATCTCTACAGAGAAAAGAGTTGAACACCACACGTATGCGGGATTTCGAACTAAAGCAGGCGAGGGACGGAAAATAGGAATAAGAACCAAGAGAGAGAATGAGAAAGGGTGAGGGGTAGGTGGGCAAAGAAAAATGAAGGAAAGTAGGAAGAAAAAAAAGACGCGGGAATGGATCATGGCCAAAGCTCAAGGGGTCAAAACGGGCACGAGCCCTTGTTGGCTGGGAGAGGGTCGGGGCAGAACAGGCCATGTTTCCGCTTGCTCAAAGCAGGAGGTGCGGTGTGCGCATTTTTTCTGTGCGGTGCAAAACCATATGTGTTGCGCTTGGGTTGCTGTGTGCAACAACTGAAAAACGATCCTGAAGCTGGGATAGCAACAAAGAAGAACAGAAAAACGCGGGGAGTGGGCACGGTGGGAGGATCCCTTTGGTGTTTGTTGTGCTGGCTCTCCTTGGCGCTTTGCATTCACATTCGTCTCGTCTCTCATCCTCCTTCCATTGAACAAACACTTTTTTTTTCTTTTTACTTTTGACGCTCACTTGACCTTTCCCTGTTCTGCCGCCATGCCTGCTTTACCGCCCGCGCGCTCTATAGGAGCCTCCACCTCCTCGTCCACGCTAACACCGGTCCCTCTACAGTTACAAGAACTTCTTGAGCGCATCCTCTGTTTCCTCAACCAACCCACCCTTCGCTTCACTGCCGCCCTCGTCTGTCGCCGCTGGTATGACATTGTGCGTCCCCTCCGCTACCGGTCCATGACTTGGGTCCTGGATCGCCCTTCTGAAGCGATCCCCCGAGAAAAAGCCCTCCTCCACCTGGAGATGACCCAGATCTTGACCATCAAAGAACCGACTGGAAACGCGTTCTGGTATCGGCATCCGCCAGCACGTTTCCTACCCAACACCTGGAAGGCATTCACAACCCGACTCAGCGCCCTGGCCAACGATGAACACCGCCTCAAGATTCACGATTTAAGCGTGCTGTATCATATGCAACTCGACACTGAACTCTATCCACTGCTAAAGATCCTGGGGCCCTCGTTAACGAGTCTGAGAATGGAGGGCATGAAGCATGTGGACGTACCTTTGTATGGCATTCTGGAGAGGTGCCCCAACCTGATCCGTTTATCTGTGAGTTTTAAGGTCGGCTCCTCTTTCTGTAGTGAAAATTCAGGCATTGAGGGGGACGACAACCCCCTTCCTATGCGCAAAACTCTGCGCTCCTTGTCTTTAGGCAATATGGCCATTGAGGAAGTCACCCTGCTGCAGCTACTGGCCACATGTCCAAATCTGGAGAGGCTTCGATTGCATGCGCTCCAAGGATCTGCGAGCATCACTCGCCTGGACACGACGGCAGTGGCCATCTCTGAGGACCGTCTGGTCTCGTACTCCAGAAAATCGTTCCTGGAACAGTTGGCTCAGCAATGTCCCAAGCTAAACAGCCTTCACCTGTCCAAGAGTGCGCCGTACCAGTGGAGGGTGACCCGGCTGAGCAATCCTCAGCTGGCCATGATACTGGAGATGTTTCCAAAACTGAGGGAGCTCAGTCTTCCAGGATGTGATTTCACCACAGCGACGTTCAAGACCCTGATGACCATGAAGACCTGCAACATCCCCAGGAATGCGTTAACGAGCCTCGAGATTGTCGGGTATGGATACATGAAGGGCCTTGAGAACAGTCTACACGAGTTTCTCTGTGAAGCGCCTCACCTTCTGCACCTCAAGGCTGAAGACATCAGTTTCCCACGTGCATGGTTTGATCTAGAGGGCATTTTGGACAGGAATGAAAAGATTAGTCAGACCAAGGATGACCTCTGGGGATACCCTCACCCGACCACAGATGAAACGGACCGACCCGATTATCAATTGATGGAGTCCATGAACCGAAAGATTTGGGCCTGTCGCAACTTGCGCACGCTCCATCTTGAGTTTGACCAGCGGGGGTACGGAAGCGTGTGCTCGGCCGAAACCTCAAGAACGATTTTTGGGTATATAAGCAAAGTCTGCCCACGGCTGGAAGACATACGAATTCGACGCAGCTCGCTGAACCTAACTCTGGAGGGAGGTCTCTGCCTGCTGACGAGGCTCGAACGACTAAGGCGACTAGTCATTGTGACAGACGAGGAGTGCTCCATGGTGCAGCAGGATATTGAATGGATCAGCAGGAAGATGACACACGAGTTGAACACCAAAATGGTCAAGCTAGCGACACAATATGCGGCCTCCGAGAACAAAACGCTCAGGGTGAGGACACCATTTATCAACAACGTCTCATGGACTCAGACTTTGCACCAGCGATTTCGGAACCAATCAGGATCGCACCATCAGTTTGCAGCCCACAGTAATGGCTCCAGCATCGGCGGCAGCATCAGCAGCAGCATCAGCAGCAGCCGCAGGACCCACAGTAGTGCTGGCAGCAGCGGAGAGCCAAACGATGTGGTCAACGGATCAGAGTTCATGATCAGCGGTGTGGATATGAGGCATCTCGGTCGAGGACGCGACATCTTGGATCTGTTCATATCTGCATCGTCCTCCTTGGACTGCTGCTGGCGAGATATGGAGTATTTTGAGATCAAGTTCCTGAGGAATTGCTATCATGGAGAGCGGCTTCCACTTGTGGAGTGGGTCAAGGAATATCGGCCAGAGATCGAGTTTTGCTAGCCCTCTCTCATCGAAGTTGTAATACCATCTATTTTAAAAGTTCATTCATACCTTCGTTCACCCTCCCCTATCCTATGTACCCTACGGCGTCTTCCCTTAATACGATATGTTTCTTCGATAAGGTATTGTTTCCAGTTGTCAGTAGGGATTTTAACCGACTATTCTTTTTGTCAAACGCCAATTGACCTGTGGACCTTGTTAGCTAACCGGTCAAAAAGTTAGCCGGCCAGTAAGTCAATCGGCCAACTAGGTCAACTAGGTTGACTGGATCAAATGATCAAGACTCTGTCTCTCTTCTTGGTTATGTCGTACACAGGTGATCCAAGATATCCTGGCGCTGTGCCTGACAAGATAGTAGGTAAATGGTTATTAAAGTAGGTCCCCAGTCGTCAGCTAGGTCCTAGAGATTGTTTTTATAACAATATGCCTCTCAAGTCGAATGACGCTACGAATCTTAAGAACGACCTGGCAAAGATCTACCATCCGTTCCATCCTCCCTGGATCGAGTCCTAGCCATCATAAGACAAGTCACGTTCCCTGGGTTCCGACCCCTCAGGCCCGCGCGACTATTGCCACGCCTCATCAGCGTGTCTAACGGACGAAGGTTGCTGTTATAAAAAGAGTATCTTCCCTACTCCCTCCATGGTGGTCCTGAGCTGCTTTCCCAGCCAGCACTCCAAAAGTGTGTGGTCCGCTGCGAGTGGGTCACGGACTGGGCCTGGGCATTGACCTTTATGGTGCTCGACGGGCAAATGGCTGCATGGGCAGTGATCCGGACTGAACTTGAACCCGTACCCTGAGCTCCAGTCGCCTCTGGGTCCGTGATAGACGGCCCTCTTCTGGGCTGGGATGATGCCTTTTTCTCTTTCTCATGAAATGGTGGCTTTACATCGGGGCTTCCATATCAGCTCGGTGGCCTGCTCGGCCAGGTACCCAACGAACTTGTGGATGACGGATTGTGCGACAGATTTTGGGGTGGCAAAGAGGTTGCCCACTCCTGAATGTGGCTAATGGGGGTAATCCCTCGGTAGAGGTCCGCGACCGTCCATTTGGGATCCGGATGGCTGTCTGGTACACCTTCGCCCAGAAGCACCTCGCGAGCACCGATAATGCTCGACAGCCCTTGGATATTGTTGCTCGAAGATGGACAGGCCCACTCGACCTGCGTCTCCTCGTGCGCTTTGTTGTATTTGACCGTTGCAGTCTGACCCCAGCCATCAATGCGGGCCAGTGCAGCCTCCCAAATGACCGTGTGAACGTCATCCAGCGCGCCGCAGCTCCAGAGGTGGTGATTATCTTCTTCCTCTAGCTCACAGCCGCGACAGATGCAGTGTGGATAGAGGTGGGGATGACGCGCTTGCATGCTGTTGAACGTGGGTAGCATGCCATGCAGAGTTTTGACACGGTGTGTGCGCTGATGGGTCTCCTTGGCGCTGCTATAAAACAAGTGGACGGAGCAGCGGTTGTGGATGTGAGCCAGTGTAGACCGCCACTCGATGTCATAGATGTCCTTGACGCCGCTCTTGACTCGTCGTTGTGTAGTCCATGACTGATGGTGGCGTATGACGGATTGTTGCTTGAGAATCTGGCGTGAATCTTTCTCAACCAGGACGCTCTGGAAACGCGCAAAGTGCTGTATATCGTGTTGTGCGCCAAGGTCCACACTGATGTCTGTCGTTCAGTCGAGATGGTGTGGTATCTAGCCAGTTGACATACAGGAAGGAGGACCAATCGTTTGAGATGAGGCAAGCAGAGGATTGACCATTGGCAACGATAGCTTGTATTCTCAGTTGAAAGGACTAGCGAAAACACACATAATCCGATAACATCCAGTACACACCTTCAAATCCACATACCCTAACCCCAATCTTCGATGAGCGACTCTTCCGGAGCCTCTACACCTACCAGGAACCACACAAGAGAACGCTCAGCCTCTGTAGACCCTATTCAGACTCTGGTCTCCGGGTTCGAAGCTATTTCAGTTGTTACTCCAGTCCCCACTACCGAGCCACGTGAAGCACCCATGAACCCCACACCACACATAGGAGTAGGGAAGGGAAATAAGGGAAGGGAGGAAATAAAGGAAGAGGAAATAAAGAGGCGGGAAATAAGGGATGACTCGTGCTGGGAATACTTGGTGTCATTTTAGGCTCGACAATTCTGTTACGGATGGTGGAACGCGGAGGTCCGTAAAGAGGGTCAATTGTCAAGCTGAAGTCAAAGTACAAGGACAGGGCTAACTCAAGAGCAAAGTCAAGATGGGGAAATCAAAAGAATAGACTTGGTGTTTGGTGTAGTGAAGGTCCGAGGGCTCCAAGAAGGCTCCCTCTCTTTATTTATAAGAATGTCTTCAGCAGCGCCGGTAAAACCTCTTCAAAAAGACTATGTACAAGAAAGAGGAAAGGTCTGTTGCTGATCGACCTGGTGATCCAAAAGAACGAACAAATAACATATAATGCAGAGTAGAAAAGAGTCAAACGCGAGTGAGGATGCATGCATGGGGCGGTAGAGTCGCTTTTGTTGATATCGCGTGGCCGCTTGACCAGTTTCTCCGTAGTTTTGGTGTTGTTGTCCGCAACGCCTACATATCCTGTTGTCCATTGACATGTTCCAGGGTACATCAAGTTCATTTTCGTCCAACAATTCAACCAATAAGATTCATCCTGGTTAAGGAGGATTGGCGCAATTGGCAGCGCGTCCGTCTCCAAAGCGGAAGGTCGGGAGTTCAAGTCTCTCATTCTCCATATCCTTTTTTGTTGTTTGAATGCGCTTTTTTTTACCGGAAGAACATACATGCACACGGGTGTGTATCTGTATAGCGAAAAAGATAATATGACATGACATGTCATTTTAGTTGTTCTGACAGCACCACCGTTTTACGTCAGTTTAGAGTCTTTCCATATATTCTAACATGCATGTCATTCTAAACAGATACATGTCAGAATAGCAGGATATTGTGACATTACCGCTCGGCGAGACGAGGGTGAAATGGCTTCATTTTGGCTTGGGGATAACGGTGGAGATGAGTATTTGACGAGGACTTACTTTCAGAGTCGTTGTGCCAGTTTTTGTCGAATGAAACGGAAATGAAGGTAGCTCCTCCTGAAAACGATATTGGGTAGCCGTAGAAGATCTGGTACTAATAGCGAGCAGAAGCACCGCCGTTCATATCTGCTAATACAAATGAGGCGTTGACCTAACACTAATAGCGGTTGCTCTTCACGTATCATGGCCGAGCAGGAAAACAACCGTGTGCTATATACATCTTCTTGCGCTAGTGTATGAAGCACGACTCGTCTTTTCTCTGAATTTGCACAAGTATACGAGCGAGAGGGGTCTAAAGCACACCTACAAGAACGAAGGCTGCCTCGCAGTACGGCCGTACCTCGCAGACAGGCATGCTGGCTTGAGAGCTGCAAGTGCCTTCAGAACAGCCATATCACATTCATAGGTTACACTGCCTACAGCACAGCTGCACACCATGCCAACGCGACCATTCCTTTTCAGAAACAACTCACCGGTTGCGAAAAGACGCAGTGTAACACTCCTCCTTGTAATGGCACGATGATCGGGGTATGATGACTGGGTAACACTGGTATCAAGGAAGGGGTGGTAGGTGTTGGTTGCTATGATAGCACAGGGGGAGCCGACGATTTCTATTTCGAAGTAATCAACATGGTCGTGTATTGGTGTCATAGGTTGGGTAGATGTTACGCTAGAGTTCCTGTTGCACTTGCCCAGAGCCTCCGCCTTCTGTCTCCTACAGCACTTTTTGAAGCAATATGTATATTTTAGTGTTCTTCATAGGGCGCCGTTCAACGGCACCATATCTGTATGCTTTTCTTAGATCAATGTATTACACTCACAACACTCTTCGGCCCTATACCCCGTTTCGAACCGCAAAATAAAATAAAAACCACCACGTCATGATGATTTCTGTCTTCTGGAGGCATGCGATAGCACAAGAATAGGTGTTCGAATGAGCTAGAAGCAGGTCATCCAACTATAGACTTGTCGCGTGTTGGATCAAGTATACTGGACTCTCAATAGAGACGAATCTCCTGGGCGTCTCCTTAAGTTGAAGCTGGGGAGCTGTGCCCAGGCACTCAATAGTATCACTCTTTGTGTAGTTGTAGCGTGCGTGTAGGCTGAGTAGTGGGTCAGTGAAGATCATGGCAGCAAGGCCATACCTTTAAATCGTGCTATGTTCAAGAATGAACGGTGATGGTACGGTTCCCCATTCAGGCACAAACACGGTTTGATATCCTGCAAAAAAATCGTGCATCTGCTGGGCGAACGCTTTACTCATTCGTCTCTGCTGCGATATCAATACCTGATCCGGCGCTCTACCAGTCTCTAGATATAGAGCTTTGTCCAGGCTCTCCAGAACCACTCTTTGTGTGGTTGTAGCATTCGTGTAGGCTGAGTAGTGGGTAATTGAAGATCATGGCAGCAAGACCGTACCTAAAAATCGTGCTATGTTAAAGAATGAACGGTGATAGTACGGTTCTCCATTCAGGCACAAACACGGTTTGATATCCCGCCTAAAAATCGTACATCTGCTGGGCGAGACGCTTTAATCATTCGTCTCTACTGCGAGCTCAAAACTAGATCCCTTGCCTTACCAGTCTCTAGATATAGAGTTTCGTCCAGGCCCTCTCCAGAACTACTCTTTGTGTGGTTGTAGCATTCGTGTGGGCTGAGTAGTGGGTCAGTGAAGATCATGGCAGCAAGACCGTACCTAACAATCGTGCTATGTTCAAGAATGAACGGCGATGGTACGGTTCCCTATTCAGGCACAAGCACGGTTTGATATCCCGCATAAAAATCATACATCTGCTGGGCGAGATGCTCTAACATTTGTCTCTACTGTTAGTCCTACACCTGAGCTAAAGCTCTCACAAACATCCCTTTTGCGTTGCTCTAGCATGCCCGTTGGGGAAAAGTCGTAATACTCGGTCAAGAACAAACGATTCATCGCAGAAGAGCTGGAGACATGAAAGGCGCCGGATTAGGAATTGAGCTCGCAGTAGAGAAGAATGTTAGAGCATCTCACCCAGCAGATGTATGATTTTTAGGCGGGATATCAAACCGTGTTTGTGCCTGAATGGAGAACCGTACTATCACCGTTCATTCTTTAACATAGCACGATTTTTAGGTACGGTCTTGCTGCCATGATCTTCAATTACCCACTACTCAGCCCACACGAATGCTACAACCACACAAAGAGTAGTTCTGGAGAGGGCCTGGACGAAACTCTATATCTAGAGACTGGTAAGCCAAGGGATCTAGTTTTGAGCTCGCAGTAGAGACGAATGATTAAAGCATCTAGCCCAGCAGATGTACGATTTTTTGCAGGATATCAAACCGTATTTGTGCCTGAATAGGGAACCGTGCCATCGCCGTTCATTCTTGAACAGGCACGATTTTTAGGTACGGTCTTGCGGCCAAGATCTCCAATGACCCATTGCTCAGCCTACACGCATGCTGGAAGTACGAAAAGAGTAATGCTGAAGAAGGCTTGGGCACTGCACTGTAGCGGTAGATCTGCAAGGCCCTACGTTAACTGCCGGCCTTTTACTAACACCGAAGGTGATCTTTCTTGGAGTATGACGTTCTCAGAGCTGCAGTGTCTCGGCGAAAGTAGCACTATACTGAAAGTTGAATACACGGAGCTGGAAAGAATTTCCCTGCTGTCAAGAACAAAGAGATGGCCCCCAGGTCTTGGCTGCATAAAAGATGCACACTCCGGGGTGATGCAGCTCTTTTAACGTGCGGAAGCATTCTCGGAGGGTTAAATAGAAGCTAGATCCATTCGCACCCTACTTGACCAGCGTGATGGCCCTCGGTCACCAAAGGCTCCCATCGTGGCTGTGCTCAGATTTACCAACCAATCCACCAGACCAGTTCTCCAGAGTGGAAGTCCTGACAATGAATGTCATAATAGCCTGGATCTCAAAAGATAATATGACATGGCAACAAGAGTGGTAATAATGTCATTTCAAGTTGTTTTTTCCGAACTTTTGAGATATTCTGACATTACTATCAGATTATCTTCATTGAGCTACCCGTCCTGTGCTTCATCCCCAGGCATATCTACCCCATCGCGTTCACATCTGATATATTGCTTCAAAAGTGATTTATTTTTTGAATCTATTGGCGTTTCCGTTTTTCCTGAAGGCTTCGTGGTGAGGGTATTTAAGAGTAATCACCATCGAGGACCTTCTTGCAGCCATAAGTCGACTTGTTGACGGGGCAGTCGCTCTTGGTCTTGCAGCAACGGATGCAGTAGATGTTCTCATCGGGCTCGGTCAACTGAACAAAGTAGTTGTAGCCAGCGCACTTGGCTCCAACGGGGGCCTTGATGTCTGTTAACATAGCAACAACCACGAGGTGAGGAAAACGCTGGATTAGAAGCTGAGAACCCAATAAAAAAAGGGTAGCACACGGCGCGTGGCATGGTTGCTTTTTCAAACTTTTACTCACCGTACTGTCCGCCACCATCGTTTTCCTTCAGGCCGTACCTGCTGCCATCCATGCGACCAGTGACCTGAACGTAACCCTTGCCAGTGTTGGAAACAAAGTGTGCCGTCTGGATAAAACCGGCGGGCAAGGTCTGAGCATTGGCGCCGGGGAGGTTGGGCTTGGTGCAGAAGGCAACAGCCTTATCCTCGTTCTCGGCGATTCCTCCTCCTCTCATGGGAGGCAAGAAGATGCAAAAGTCGGACTGGTTGAGGATCACTCCAGTCTGGCCTGCCTTGCCCTTGATTGGCTTGGGGGCAACAGGCTTCTTAGCCTTAGGGGCAGCCATGGCAGCAGTGGCAATCAGGGCCACGAGCATGGCTGCGATGACAATTTTGAGATTGGAACGCATCATTCTCGGGTAATGTCTGAGAAGGGAGTGAAGTGAAATGCACCAGAAGAAGAAGGTAGCGTAAGAGTGTGGAAGAGGTGAAGAGAATTGAGAGCAGATGAGGATCAGGACACCGCAAGGACCACAGCGTCCCTTATCTACGAAAAAACACGCATAATATCCAGACCGAATGGACAGGTCTGTACGCCTAACATACGCCGGGTAATGTCCAAGCGACTGGTTCTCGAGATCGATCTATTAATATCTGAATGCTGGAACTGAATGTGTAGAGTAAAAGATCAAGGTTGACGACTACTGTTACAAACAAACTCAAGTGCAATCGCCAAGATACGTAGTCTATCCTTGGAACATAATGCGGCTGTTGCCCTATTTTAGCCTATGTGAGACGCCACGATATCCGAAAGCGGAGACCTCCACCCAGCGGACATCTCGAAACAGCAAATGGTTGCAGAGGTGGACGATCGGGCGTCACAGGCGGGTTAGACAATGTCTTGAGACTTGCAGGCATTACCAGGGGCGGCTCCCATTCAGGGTCTGCCCCTCTGTGTGCCAATCCGTCCACTGCATACTCTAATTCACAGAGCCTGATGGGACTACACGATCGTAATAGTGACCCTCTATCGCCCCAACACCAAGGACCACGTTCAATTGCTGATATTCGCGCTGACGATAGATCAGAAGACAGGGCGTACTCTCCTCGCGCAGCTATTTCACGCAGCCACGATGAAGTCCAAACCGACTTTTACGCTGTAGGAAAGTCCTTGGATTGTTTGTATCACAGGTTGGTCATCACAGGTTTATTTTTACAGCGACGCCGTGGAGTGTGACGATGCGCTTTTTCCGGGAAAGTCTGAACTGTTCCTGGACATGTTCTGTTACGCTATCGATGTGAAGCATCGGCCCTTTGGTTTTTTCGTTCTTCTTCTCTTGCTTGACCGCAGTGATAAGAAGCGAGTGTGCATCTGACGTCTATTATTAACTTGGGCGCCATGAAAGTGCGAGCGTGATCATTGAAAGAGGTATGCAGCGCTCACGGCCCTTTGCCTTGTGCAGTACGTTGTAGGATTATTTCCAGGCCTTCAGCCCATGGTAGCATTCCTGCTCCAAAGGTGGGTGCATGCAGCATAAGTCATGAGTGAGACCTTTGGCTCACTTACAGTCTATAACTGTCTGCAAAGTCCAGTGTCTCAAAACGAGGCGGCGCGTCCCTGTTAGATACGACACGCATGTCAAGGACTTTATTTGTCCTGGACGGTTCGATCTTGCTACCGAACCCTCGACAAGGTCTGCTACTATGCCATACGGGTCTAGCAGGAAGAGAGATATGTCCTAGGAACTACTGCTGTACCACATTGGACATCAAATGGAGGTATTGGAAGCCCGGGAAAGACGATGAGCAGGGAGAAAATGCTTGCCCATTTATATTTGGCGACGCAATGAGGTTACATATGGCTCCTTTTTGCGCCAACAGCTCTGTGCCAGTGTTTCTCGCACACCTCTCAAGATCCGACCGGAAACTCCAGTGTGGCATGGAGGCTGTCGCAATTGCCTCACGGGCCGTGAGGGCTTTTCGTAGTCCGTCGTATAGGCTGGGATACAACTTTCTTCCGGGGACACCATGATACTGCAGTGCCTCATTCACTTCCCCATAAGCGCCCAACGACCCAGAGCTCTCCGAGGACTCGTCCTGAGGCGCAAAGATGGTATAGCTAGCTTCCGGCATCAATATAGCGGCTGATGCCCGCCTGTCGCAGCCCCTCTACAAATTTGGTGGCATTCATACCGATCAAGTACTTGGCTGCAGTCCAGACCAAGGCGCTCGGAAGCAGCGGGCGGGAGACAGTGTGGATGACGCCGTTCGCTGCCAATATATCCGTTCGCTCCACCATTGCATTATCAGCCATGAGCTTGTCGTCCAGACTGACCATCAACTCTTGTCCCTCGACGGTTGAGACACTGCTGGATCCCGGCTGGATATCCTGTCTGTAGAGAGTCCCGGTATGGATGTGGTGCTGGACCGTGGTCTCAGGATCTTTGAGACCATGCTCGTGCTGCAAATAGCGCACCTGGATGGGGTTGAGTTTTTTAAGCGCATTACCTCTTGGCGCAAAGAGCGTGAAAGGCCGGTGCTGTCGTAGAAAGTCGTCCAGTCCTGCATTGCGGATGATATTGTACAAAGCAGACAGCTCTTCATGTTTTTGCAGCGTGTCGACTACAAAGTCCGACGACGTGACGGAAGATAGGAGGTGGGAGAGGGCGTTAGTGCTGCATGAATGAAGTAAGAGAACACACTAACCAGATGCACACACTACCATCATGATGACATGATATTCAGTGCACCAGGGTGTATGCACTGCCTCGGTTTTATCGTTTTGCACTTCTTACCGATATCTCCTGGTGGAATCATTAGTCGATCGACCACATGGACGACGCCGTTGTCTGCTTTCCAATCCTTTTGCAGAAGCTCTGCGTCCCCCACAAGGAGGTGGCCTAGTTTGCCCGGCCTCCAGCTGGCTTTGGAGACTGCGACCAGTTGTCCCTCGCCGTCGTCGCCCTGGTATCCAAACCTGACAAGGAGTGTCTCGAGCAGCATGGCGTCCTTGAGGTCGTGGCTAAACACAGACTCACCCAGGATATGATGCAAGAGCGTGTTCCTGCGGTCCTTCCTGCTAGGGTTCTCTGCGTCCCATTTGGCGAAGGCGGCGTTGGTTGGGGCAAAGAAGGTGCATGACTTGCAGTCCTCGCTGTGGGAGGGATGCTGGAGGGATGGGTCAGTGGCACTTGCTGGGTGAGGATGAGCAGAGTGGCGGGGGAATGCAGAGCAGCACTGGAGGATGTGTGATATGTGGGCGTATGTCTTTTCTCTTTCTCTTATAGCGGGCGGATAGACGCAAACAGCGAATGTGGCCAAGCAAAATAGGGTGAAAAAGACGGAGTGGGAGTGGAGCAGATTTATTTTGGCTCACGCGCCTGTGTACCTGCGGACTTTACATATTCCTCACGCTCAACACCATCAAAACGAGCACTGATCCTGGTTTTCTTCTGAGAGGAGGAAATGCATGGAAGGCATGCCGCGATGTATATTTTGGTGCGTGTTCTATGGCGTATGCTGTAGGGGAAAAAGACCTCCAGTAACCAACTCCAAGGTGTAACCAACCCCAAGGTGTAACCACGCTTGGGACTTCGTCTCATTAGGAAGACTTGGCGTTTTCACTCTTCTTGACCAGACTGTAAAAGATGCTGTCGGGGTTATTGAGCAATACCTGAGGCGGATCAAACTCGGCAACGCGTCCATGATCAAGGACAATGATGCGGTCGCTGTCCATGATGGTGTTGATACGGTGGGCTATCGTCAACACTGTGCAGTTCTGGAACGACTTGCGGAGCGCTATCTGGATGGCGTTGTCCGTTTCAATATCGATTGCAGCAGTCGCTTCGTCGAGACAGAGGATTTGAATGTGCTTGTTGAGCATCGCCCTTGCCAAACTCATCAGCTGGCGCTGACCAAGCGACAGACTGTCGCCACCATTCTCAATCGCCGCGTTGAGTCCCTCCTCCAGCGACGACACATAGTCTTTCAGCGAAGCAGACTCTAGGGCTGCCCAGATGTCAGCGTCTTGCCATTCGTCAAACGGATCGAGATTGAGGCGGATCGTGCCACCAAAGAGGAAAGGCTCCTGCGGAATAATGGCCAAGCCAGATCGAAGCTGATGCAATCCCAAGGTCGAGATGTCAATTCCGTCAATGACAATCTTGCCCTCCGCAGCCTCAATGATTCGGAAGAGGGCCAGCGTCACGGAGGACTTGCCCGCACCCGTGCGTCCAACAATACCAATGCGCTCGCCAGCGTTGATCGTCAAGTCAATGTTCTTGAGCACCAGATCATGACCCTCGCGGTATCGCGTGGAGTAGTTTTGGAACTCAATCTTGCCCTGCTGCGGCCAGCTGTCGTCCGTCTTGGAGTCGGGAATCACATCGCGAGCCTCTGAGGGGAGCTGGCTATACTCACGGATACGTTCGACAGAGACGATGCTGATCTCGAGCTGGCAGTATGCCGTCATCATAACTGTAGTCATTCCCGTCAGAATACCGATTCGACTTAGAACAATGCCAAAGAGTCCAGCACTGGCCGTGTCGCGCTGGAGGACGGCCATCAGAGCCACAAAGCCAAGAACAATGTCGCTGAGGAACTCAAGCATCAACTGGAGCCATAGTTGGGTCAAGTTGGTCAAGTAGAAGACTTGCTGCGACCGATCAAGCATCTTGGTGGCCTGCAGGCGAAACCGTTCGCCTTCGCAAAAGCTGCGAATTGTCGCTAGACCGTTGAGCGTCTCTCCAAAATGGGCATACATTGGCGAGCGAGCAGCAGAGTCGAGACGCTTGAGCTCGCGAGATGAGACTAGATAATATCCGGCCAGGTAGTAGTAGCAGATACAGAGAGGAACCAACAAAATGAGAGAGTAGGGTGTAGCGGCGATTGCAAACCCAAATTGTTGGAGGACGAAAAGGATACCGAAGAGAAGGCCCACAAACTTCATTGGCAGATCGAGGTCAACCGCGGTGATATCCTGGCTGAACCTGTTGATAATCTTGCCCGAGGACGTGATGTCGAAAAAGCTCATGGGAGAGCGGACCAATGGTTGGAGCATGCCAGCGTGCAGGACCTTGGAGGAGCGACGAGCCAGCACGAGGTACGAAACACAGTAAATGCTCCCGAGCATCACCACAGACCCCAAAGTCCAGCCAAGTGAGGTCAAGATCCAGTAGCTGAGACTATGAGAAGGCGCAGCTCGTTCATTGTCGCTTCCCCACTGCTGGAGCCAGAACTGGAAATAGAACTGAATCACAATGAAGACGATGTTGACGAAAAGATAGATGGCGCAACCAACCGGACCAGCACACTGCATGTAATGCTTGTAGACTTCCCAGCCTACGCGACCCTCCTTGGTCACCTCTTCGTCAACATCTTGATGCTCGTCAAGGTCGAAATCGTCCTCGTGCAGGTGCTGCGAAGATTTGGATGGGCAGATAGTGGAGTGCTTGATTAGACCGTCAGATTGAGCACCTTCCTTGTTGCGGGGAACTTCAACAACTTCCTCCTCATTCTCAGTAGACGACGTGTTGCCAGACATGTCCTTGAGCTCCTCTTTGTCCTTGGCGTCTCCAAGAGTCAGATTGCTCTCCGCCACCAATCGGAAAAGATCACCTTCAGTGTCCTGGATAAGTTCATCGTAGCTTCCATCCTGAGCAATCCTGCCCTGCTTGACCACAATGATCTGGTCCGCGTCTTGAAGGTGGTGGACTCCGTTGGTGATCAGAATGCGAGTCTTGTTGGCGAGGATCTGGCTGATCGCTTCTTCGAAAATATGGTGGTCAACATGTGCATCGACAGCCGAAAGAGGATCGTCAAAGATGTACACGTCTGCGTTGGCGTAAACGGCACGGGCAATAGAGATACGTTGCCTCTGACCGCCAGACAGGTTGATACCCTAATAACCGGTAACAAGATCAATATGCATAAGTTCATCTCTTCATTTAGAACCAATTCTCCCTGTTGTCTTCACGTGTGGTGTTCTCAGCTCGTTTTTGCCTACCTTTTCACCAATCAGCGTCTGGTCACCGTTGACGAGCATCTTGAAGTCAGGGATCAGGGCACAAGCCTTGATGACTTGCAGATATCGTTCCTTGTCGTACTCATGGCCAAATAGGATGTTGTTGCGGACAGTGTCATTGAGGATCCAAGCTGACTGGGCGACATAGGCAAGCGAGCCATAGGCAACGACAGAGCCACTGTACTTGTACATCTCGCCGAGAAGGGCACCGGCTAAGGACGACTTGCCCTGACCAACTCGACCGACGACAACCGTCAACGAACCTCGCTTGATGGTGAACGATACATTATGCAGCACAGGGCCAAGAGTATCGCGTTTTGCCTCATCCGTCTTTTTGTCCGCGTCTGCCTCTTCAACCGGCAGGCTGGTGCTATCCGACGCTGTCTCTGACTCATGACCAGTCTTCTCATTGTCAGTCTTCTCTTCGACCTTGCCTTCCTCAGCTATAGGGTCTTCGCCCTTTCCATTCCTGTTTTGGTTGTTCTTGTGTTCTTTGGCCGCCTTCTCTGCCTTTTCCTTGGCTTCGTTCCCGCGCCTCTCATTCATATTCTTGATAGTTTCTGGGGTGTACCAACCAAAGGTGCCATCCTTGACCTCGTACGCAACATCAGAGTCACCCGCATGTGGATTGCGCACAACATTGTCGGGGCTGATCTCTTCGGATCCTAGGAACGCCTTGACACGACTGTACGATACTTTGCCGCTGATAATAATGGGGAAAGCCGTCTTGGTTTGGAGGAGTGGGGTGTCGAGCATGTTGATATAAGTAAGGGCGCTGAACAGGCGGGTGATATTCAGAGGCATCCCAGAAGTGGCAATAGCGGCATAGATCGACACGGCGGCAAACGAGGCGATAGTGGTGGTGGAATAGAGCAGGGCTGCATTGACCGTGGTCCAGATGTAATATAGCCTGACATAGTACAGTTGCTTGTAGCGGGACTCGGTGATGTTCTTGACAAAGTATCGCTCCCAGGCATACAACTTGATTGACTTGATGTAGTTCACCAGTTCGCTGATCAACTTCATGCGCGTGTCAGCTTGAATCATTATGAGCTCCTGGCAAGCACGAACGCTAGGAGCCATACCGCCACAAGCAATAATGATTACAAGCACAACGCCAATAGTGGCAAACATGGCATACTTGATCTGCTGGTAGAGAAGGTAGGCGACCACAACCAGCTCGATGATACCACTCCCGAAGAAGTAAATGTTCGTGAAGATCAGAAGAATGCGGTCGACGTCCGCGCTCATGTGGTTGACAATGGCGCCAATGCCTTCTTGCTTGTTGGTCGAGCTTAGACACAGTGCCTTCCGGTAGATCAGGCTAACAAGAGCGCCTCGGGCCCTCATCGACGACTGGAAGCAAATGTTGGAGAACTGGGCGTTGAAGATAGCACTGAGGACCGCAGAGACAAAAATGGCGATAACATAACCGAAGCCCTTCCACGCTGGCTCAGGCTCAATGCCTTTCGCCTTCGACTCGGCACTATAGCTTGACAGAAACTTCAGCAGGCTCGTGAAGAAGATGGGTCGGACGTACAATGCAGCGATGTAGAGGATACGTAGGACGGCAGCACTCCAGAAGCTCCAACCCACTGTGCTCATGAGGGCACTGTAGAGGTTAATCGAATGTGACTGTGCGGAGGGGGTATCGTCGGCACCCTCTGCCTTCAACTGCTGGGCGCGTTGGCGGGCAATGGCTTCGTCAGCATCGATCTTGGCTTGGCTGGTGAGGAACAGAGGGTACGACAGCAGCTTGGGGTGCAACGCCCAGATGTCATCCATTCTGAGCGTCTTTGTTTTACCCTTATTGAGCAATGGAAGGAGCCAGAGAAACGTCACGCGGGCAAAGAAGTTGGAGTAGGGTTCGGGCGAAGGGTTTGCTTGCACCACCTTCTCGATTTTGGGTCGCTTCAGCTCATGGTGGTGAGCTTTGGAGACGTTCTCCAGACCGAACACAATGAAAGCCACGATGGTGAAGAGGAGCTTCAGCAAAGGCAATGGGTCTCCGAGACCATTGGGCGATTTTTGAATCCACGACCTGACTGGGAATACGGAAAACAGCGCCGTGAACAACCAGTATACCAGTAATATGCCTGACGGATTGGGCATGTTGAAATGCTCGACATAATGTAGCGCAAGGGCAGCCAGCTATTCGCAACACAGATATCGAGCAATTATCAGCAACAATATCTCGGCCTGTAACGATGGGCCTGAAATATTACAATGCACTTACAATCGAGACAATATACAGCACAGAACTCAGAAGAGCTGAAGAAGCGTAGCCATTATTCTGTACGACAATGGCAAGGAGCGCGACCTGTAATGCAAAGGCAGCAGCAATACCCGTGATCTTGACTAGGAACAATGGTGTTGAAGTGACGCCTTGAAGGCGACCCTTGGACAGAACAATGAAGAATCGAGGTAACACAGCCATCAAGAAGATTGCACTCGGCAGTACCAACAGCACACTAAAGATGCAATGCAGCGAGCAAGTAAGGGTACAGATATCGGGTTAAGTGATTGCTTCGAGTCCAATATGGCCGCTGCACACATGTATCATAAACCATTACCTGTCCTGGACGCAGAGGGTAAAGTCTAACGTCCGTCTGGAGCTCACGGGACCCCACCCTTCATCAGCATCACAGAAAGGCATGGTGTAGGGAGCGACCGTGAAGGCGGAGGAAGAGAGGGTACTTTTGGACGATAGAGCAGGAATCGAAGACAGAGTTCCTGTGGGTGTGTACGTGTGTGAGAGATGGCTCCCTTAACATGGCGATGCTGTTGCGCCCAGGCTTTTTATGGCCGCCCACCGTTGTGTTTGTTCGTCCAAGCATTTGTCAGACGGGAGAACTCACTGCTGTGTTCTTCTGAGCGTTCATCCTTTCGTCGATGCAGTTTTATTTGTGTTCGAGGGGACATCGTACAACTGTCAACAATACACCCAGCCCACCACCAATTTCCCATCAGGAGAGATAGACAGGGTGGATGGGGGAGAAAGAGCCCGTATGGGCGAAAAATCGGGAAGCTGACGTGCTCGCTGTGGACAGGAAATGACTCTTCAATTAAATCGCTCGAGTTTAAAAAAGCCGCATAGTGTTCCAATAGACTAGCAGGGTGCATGGAGAGAGCTTGGGCGTGATGAAATGCAAGGGTGCAAGACACTGAAAGGTTACACTTTCCCACTAAGATCAATTGTTTGTCGCACAGAACTGCTTTGAACAGCACCGCAGAAGGGCGGAACGTACTTTTTTGAACGCCGACCACTTCAGAATGTGACTAACTTGGCAAACGCTTGCCATACCGCGCTCAGTGCAAGACAAAGAAAGTTTAAACTTTCTCACAAAAGGCAGTTTTTGTCGCACAGACATGTTTAGAACAGCGCCGCAGAAGGGCGGAACGAAAGCCGACCACTTCAGCACGTGAATAAATTGGCAGCGCTTGCCATACCGCGCCCACTGCTGCAAGGCAAAGAAAGTTTACAGTTGCGCACACAAAGAGCAATTTTTGATCGCTCAGATATACTCTGAACGGCATAGCAGAAGGACACAACGTACTTTTTTGAACGCCGACCACTTCAGAACGTGACTAAATTGGCAACGCTTGCCATACCCTGCCCATTGCTGCAAGGCAAAGAAAGTTTACAGTTGCGCACAAATCACAAAGAGCAATTTTTGGTCGCGCAGACATACTCTGAACGTCATAGCAGAAGGACACAACGTACTTTTTTGAACGCCGACCACTTCAGAACGTGACTAAATTGGCAACGCTTGCCATACCGCGAAGTTTACACTTTCTCACAAAAGGCAATTTTTGTCGCACAGACATGCTTAGAACAGCGCCGCAGAAAGGCAGAACGTACTTTTTTTGAAAGCCGACCTCTTCAGTACTGTACGCGAATAAATTGGCAACACTTGCCATACCGCGCCCAGGGTCGGAAGGGTGGATGCCTGGGCGCGTGAGGAGGCGTGTGTGCCCTGAGGGAGAGACCGCATCGAACAAGCAGGTAAAGGTGGATGGTTGCGGAAGGAACTAGGTAAATTGGTGTTTATCGGGGATGCATGCAGCCCTCCTCCAAAAATCCTAAGCGAGTGTCAACCGCCCAGATGCCTTTTCTGCGAGCCTGGCATCAACAATATAGCCAGAATGAGCATACGCGTATGTCTATTTCCCTCATTCCTCTTAGTAACGATCCATATCATGATCATGGCAATGTTGGTGCTTTGAGAGATTTGGCCTGAATGTGTGTAAAACTATGCAAGGGTATCAAACTTCTCCTTCTTGTTCCTCCCCAATTTCCACCAAACATGTCCATCGTCCACCAGTTCTCTCTTGCACGCGCCCTCCCTCCCTACTCAAATGGCCATCATCGCCCCGAATCTCAGCCAGCTGGACTTCTTGCTGCAAAACAAGGGCATCTTTATCATTGCATTCAACTGCCGACACAATACTATAACCCAACTGTACCGATAGAAAGTTAGAATAAGCTCTCCAAAGGGCTGCATAAAAGGATGCTATCAAGGTCAGAGGTTTGATGGGCAACGTCAGGTGAATGAACAAGGCCGGATTGGCGGAGTAGTGGATTGGTCACTCGCAACTGAACATCTGTTAGGTACAGTATAGTCACTGATGCTGAAGCTCTGAAGCTTGCTCGTCGGTAATATTCCCGCGGTAAGTAATGGCGTTCCTTGTAGTGGAGCATCGAGAACTTGACCGAAGTTCCTGTCGATGGCGATCTACTCATATAAAGCGTCGCTCTCTGCTCCTACGATCCCTATATTTCAATTCAACCAGTAGCGTGATGAATTACTCTAAGTTAACGAGACACTCATAGCGTTTCTTGAATCATTTGTTTCAGCTGTGTCTCTTGGTGCTTTGTTTTCTGGCCAAGAAGTGACAAAACAACTCGCCCCCACTTATATAATATTTAGTCCTTATGCCAGAAGTTCAGAGCAGAATAATTGGTTCAATGCGGGATGGTTACTCGGATTATCCCCGCCAGCAACTCCGAACAAGAGATTCTCAACATTACCAGTCTAGATGCAAAGAACCTGCCAACGGTGAAGCTGACCAAGTATCTCCTCCATAGACACGAAACTGAAGCAAGTGAACGATCGTGAGAGGCGAATCGGGATGTAATCGATTGAATTGGATGGACATGCAATAATCGGGTAATAGAGCAGCTCGCACTCAAGTGAGCGCATATGGAGCAACGTCGATGGGTTTCATAGACCATTCCGATGGGCGTTCTCTCATTCCGCTTGTGGCAGCAAGGACAGAAAGCCCACGCTTAGCAAACCAGAGCTCGATTCCCAGTGAACCAGGCTTCTGGCCGCGCCACCACACACATCAAATACTAAATTTATCTTCTTGAGGTCAAGTGTCCAGACCAGTCGATGCGGGGCCACTTTGAAACTTTGCCTCCTCCCTCTATTGTGGAAACACCACAGCGGGGGCTGAGGTTCAATAGACTAGAAGACTAGACTATTTACCCTGTTCCGCGTAGAATTGGAAATTAAACTACAGCTTGCTTGCTCATGGATTTCTCTGTGCCACATAGCCATAATCCTTTGCAGCTTGTGTGTGTTACTACTTATTTTGAGGTGTAGTTTCTCTCATTCGACGATAATGGCGCGACTTGTGTAACGCGGTGCGACTTGTGTAACGCGAGAGTCCATGAGACGCCACGATTTTGATTTCTTGCATCGTCTTGGTTGTTTTCTTGCCCCCTCACCAAACACAAGCACCCTGAATATAACTAATCGCAAAGTACAACACGTTGCACAGTTTACGGTAGGTCGTACAGCACGTTGCACAGTTCACGGTAGGTTGCTAATAAAGAAACGTAACCTTGCGTTGTTTGTGGGAGCGTCGAACCTGACAAAGCTAATGAATAACAGATTTTATTATAAATTTTGACGATCAACATAAGGCATGTTGTGGATGAGAAGGATGTAATTCTCCTGTCGCGCTATCTCGGTTACCGGTCTCCGAGATCCCGAGAAAGTACATTTCAGAGTGCCTTTCAAGGCACTCTTGTATTTCCATGCTGGCAATAGACTACCAATGCTAAAGTTTGTGTGCATTGCCAAGACGCATGGCATTCTTCCGATAACATCTTACTCGTGTGTGACACAACCTGAGGAGCCGCGTTCACGATGGTGTACCTGCTACAATGGGCGAAGTTCAACCCCCGAAAACGTTTGGTTTGCGTTAAAGACGCAAGAGCGTGCAAAAGATTGCGCCCTGGGATGAAGTTCTATGGCGCAATAGTTTATGCCGCAATAGTTCTTGCCACAATAGTGTTTGGACCTGCCAAAGTTGATTGCAATGCAAAGGCGAATGGTAATGGTCCAATGTGGGCGCTCTTTTCTGTGAGTTTCTTTACACTTTCGTGACACAGATCGGCTGTTGCATTCATGGTTGTTCGTCTGTTGTGAGGAAAAGGCAAAAGAGAGCCAAGCTCTATCGCTCGATAATAAAAAGGCTTCGAGAGGGAGAGTCTTTCCCATCAAATTCCACCTCTGTTACCACATACATACTTAGACCAGCAGGGTATGGTCTTGATTTCTGTTCACAATGTCAATGAAAATCCTAATACAGTCAAGTTTGCAAGAGTCTCAGGCACTCAAAGAGAGTTTACTCACAAATCTAACTCCACGCTTCCTAAACAAAACAAAACAAATGTAGATGTTCAACCCTTTGGAAGACATGTAAGTGTCCAGATAAACAAGAAAAACTTTTGTACATGGCGAAAGGTTGTTGCTGATGATTCTTTTCACGATCTAATAGTGAAGGCAATCTGCGCCTCTCTGACGCTTTGGAACTTACGGAGACGTTGGCTGTAAGTGCATTCAAATCTCCAGGGGGCAGTACATGCAACGTGCTCTGCAAACTAACATTTTTTTACCATTCCACAGCAACACACAATGGGCAAGGTTGATCATATCAAGCAAGCTATCTCCTATGGTACAGATTTTCTCATGTTCCAGCTTGCCGAAACAATGAACTTTCTCTTGTCCTCACTTCCTTCCATTTTTTTTTGCCTTCAACAGAGGCGGTCGATGTCGACGTCGTCCACGGTCTTTCTATCTCGGGCGGTGGTGTCTATGCTGGGCATGCCGCTGAAAGGACCAGCACGAACAATGACACCGATACGGTAATGAGAAGAGATGTTGATCAAGCTTTCCAGCTTTCCAGGGGACGGCGTGTAAATGCTAACAGTTGGTTATCCCTTTCACTTTGGTGTAGGCTGTCAACACTCCTAGGTTGGGCAGCCCTGAGCCACCCTCAGGCGATTCTGGTACGAGCACCCCGAACACGGCGGTTAGCCGAAGGTATGTGACTCAAAGCACAAAGGCTCCTCTTCTAATGGTGCAGTACACTGTCAAAGTCCCTGAGAGCAGCGCTGATCATTTTAAGGCTTCTATGTGTAAACAGCTATCCTTCCACGCCTATGACTTCGACTTCAGTCAGTACCTTCCAAGCTGTTGAACTGGAAGATGAGCTCGCTGCCAAAGAGGGCTTCAAAACTCTGCTCGATTACCGGCTCAGATCTCCGATCAATGCCGCCATCCAATCGCTCAATCTCCTTACCGACCGTCACCGCCCTGCCGAGCATGCCGTTGAGGGAGCAAGGTGTTATCTACATCTAGAAACGTCACAGATACAGCATCTTGCAAGTCTTGGGCACGACAACGGTGCAGCTTTTACAGTTGTAGCACTTGTCGCCTGGGGCGTTGTTTTGTCTCGACTCTCCGGCGAAGACACCCTCGTCATTGGCATCAGCAGTGAGAACAAGAACTGCTTGCCAACCGATGCCATACCTGTACTCGTTGATCTTTCTGGAGAGCCAAACTCATTGCAGCTGCTAGAGCGTGTAAAAAATGCGCTTCATGTTGCAGGCGATATTCCTTCAGTCAAGCTTCATGACACTCTGCCGTTCCAAGTTGCATTCTACTCACACAACGGGGACCTTGCTCAACCGACGACCGACTCTGTCTCCGTGCAGCGTGATATCGGGCTGCATATGCTGCAAGACGAGGATGGTATTTCTCTGAGCATTCACTACGCCACCGCTTTGTACAACGCGGACACGGTCGAGAGATACGCGGGCTACGTGGAGACGGTCTTAACGAGCATGTTGGCCAACCCTAGTCAGACAGTCGCTTTATTTGACATCATGTCTCCTGCGGAGAAGAAGCTGATCTTCGACACATGGAACGAAACGTTTGCAGAGTACCCAGGTGATCGCTGCATTCACCACTTGTTTGAGGACCAAGTGGAGAAATCACCTGCTGCGGTTGCCGTCGGGCATGGCGACCGTTTCATGACCTACCGCACATTGGATAATCGCGCCATTCGCCTCGCCCACAAGCTCGTTGATTTGGGAGTCAAGCCAGGCGACAATGTAGCGATGTTGTTGGAACGGTCGTTCGAGTTGATCTTTGCTCAGTTGGCAATTCTCAAGGTCGGAGCGACATATGTTCCAATCGATGTCAAGGCACCAGTGGACAGACAAGCCTACATTGCATCGGACAGTGCAGCCAAGCTGCTGATCACCAACGACGAGATGCATATCCCTGAACAGATTCAGACTCCAGTGATTCGACTCAGCGCCAAGCACGAAGACATGGAAGAAATGCAAGGTACTTTAATGTTTCCACTGTTGGGGGTGCTCGGAGTAACGGGAAGTCTCGATGGGTAATGGTTGTGAAGAACATCTGCTAACCGTACTTTGCTATGTCAGGTCCAGTAGCGTTCGACAGGATTGTGCAACCTGCCGCTTCAAGTTTGGACACAGCTTACATCATGTACACCTCTGGGTCAACTGGTCGTCCCAAGGGTGTGATGGTCTCCCACCGTGGCATTGCTCGCTTTGTCATCAACAACGGCTTTGCACCAATGGACTCAGAGGATCGTGTAGCATTTGTTTCCAATCCGGCTTTCGACCACAACACATTCGACGTTTGGACCCCACTGTTGAATGGTGCTCGTGTGGTTATCATCGACAACGACACATATTTGGATCCGCATCGCCTTGCTGCAGCTCTTGATCACCACCAAATCACCACCCTCCTCTTTACCACTGCTCTGTTCCACCAGTATGCCTCCATCATTGGACCGTCGCTGTCCAAGCTGAAGTATCTTGCCTGCGCAGGAGAGCAAGGTTTGGTCGAGGCATTCGCGGAGATGCAACGTCATGGCGGAAACGTTCGTCTTGTCAATGCATACGGTCCCACGGAAGTGACTGTGCACAGTACAACTTACGAATTCACAAGTGCGTCCAGCCAGTTGGATCGCCTGCCGATTGGTCGCCCCATTTCTAATACTCGGACGTATGTGCTCGACAAGTACCGCAACCCTGTCCCTGTTGGAGTAGTTGGAGAGCTGTACATTGGTGGACCTGGCGTTGCTAATGGCTATGTCAACCGCCCAGATCTCACTGCTGAGCGGTTCCTCTCTGATCCGTTCAGCAATGTGCCAGGCGCTCGCATGTACAAGTCTGGTGATTTGGTCCGCTACATGTCTGACGGCAACATTGTGTTCTTGGGCCGCAACGATGACCAAGTGAAGATCCGCGGATTCCGCATTGAGCTTGGCGAGGTCGAAGTTCGCCTTGCTGAACATCCTCAGGTTCGCGAAGTTGCTGTGCTCGCGATCGGAGAGGGAAGTGACAAGCATCTGGTGGCCTACGTTGTGTCGGAACCCGACGACAACCTTGTCTCAGCCCTTCGGGAGCATCTTGCAGCCGCTCTGCCCGAGTACATGGTCCCGTCAGCATTTGTGCGCATGGATGCCTTCCCTCTGACTAACAACGGCAAGATCGATCGCCGTGCACTCCCCAAGCCCGATAACAAGTCATTCGCTACGAAGGATTATGTTGCTCCTCAAGGCGATGTAGAGATTGCACTGGCCAGTATCTGGTGCGACCTCCTCAAGGTTGATCATGTCGGACGTCACGACAACTTCTTCATGCTCGGAGGTCACTCTTTGCTTGCGATCCAAATGATTGCACGCTTACACCGCCTTGAGCTGAACCTGTCGGTGCGCGCGCTGTTCGAAAACCCTGTGCTGAGTTCACTGGCGGTGTCTCTTGGCATGCACTATGATGTCATTGAGGTGCCGTTGAACGCCATTACACTGGACACCATGATGATCACACCTGAAATGCTTCCTTTGATCGACATCGCTCAGGACGACATCGATCGTATTGTCGCTCAAGTTCCTGGAGGAATGGCTAATATCCAGGACATATATGCCCTTTCGGCTTTGCAAGACGGAATCCTGTTCCATCACATGCTAGCTACCAAGGGTGATACGTACTTGCTTCTACACTGCACATCATTTGACACCCGAGGCTTGCTGGATCGCTACCTAGCTGCCTTCCAGGAGGTCGTTGACCGCCACGACATACTGCGCACGGCAGTGATGTACGAGAGCCTGACCTCACCCGTTCAGGTTGTCCTACGCAAGGCTACTTTTTCTATCACGGAACTGTCGCTGGATATCGCCGATGGACCTATCTTCGACCAGGTCAGGAAGATCTATGATCCTCGACAGCACCGCATTTCGCTGTCCGAGGCACCTCTTATACGCTTCGCTGCTGTCCAAGATGTTGACGGCCGGTGGATCTTGGCACAGCAATCGCACCATCTCATCGCTGACCACTCAACCCTGGAGTTCATCCAAGAAGAGGTCGAGGAATTCATGAGCGGACGGGGAGAATCACTTCCTGCACCGTTACCATTCCGCAATGTCATTGCTCAGGGTCGACTTGGAGTCACTGCAGAGGAGCACGAGAGGTTCTTCAGCAAAATGTTAGGCGATATCGATAATCCCTCGTTGCCGTATGGACTGTCGGATATCTACAACAACGGTGCTGATGTTACCGAGGCGCACTTGACACTCCCTCAGAAACTGAATGACACACTCCGTGGCCATGCTCAGCGCCTTGGAGTGAGTCTTGCCAGCTTGTGCCATCTTGCGTGGGCGCAGGTGGTGGCAGGCACCAGCGGCCAGTCTCCCGTGGTCTTTGGTACGGTTCTCTTTGGACGCATGCAAGGAGGGTCAGGTTCAGAGCGAGCACTTGGTCTGTTCATTAATACGCTGCCATTCCGAGTCGATGTGGAAGGTGGCAGTGTTGTGGATTCTGTCCGAACGGTGCAAAAGGATCTTGCTGCCTTGTTGGAGTACGAGCACGCATCGTTGGCTCTTGCCCAGCGATGCAGTGGTGTACCCTCTGGATCACCACTTTTCAGCTCTCTTCTTAACTACCGATACAATTCCGCGCCTTCCAAGGAGACCGAGGCCAATTCGGGCATAAAAGCGCTCTCGGAAGATGAGCGTACCAACTACCCATTCGTGCTGTCAGTCGAGGACTGTGGATCATCTCTCGGATTAACGGCTCAGGCTCAACATCCCTACGAGCCCATCAAAATCTGCCAGTACATGGAGCAGGCACTTGCGAATCTAGCAAACGCACTCCAGCAGGAACCCGAGACCTTTGTGCAAGAGCTTGGTATCCTTCCGGCGGATGAGTACGAATTGGTTGTTGATACATGGAACAAGACCGACGCACCTTACCCCAGCGACCAATGCGTGCACCGGTTGTTTGAGCATCAAGTGGAGAGGGCTCCCGAGGCAGTGGCAATCGTGCATGACGACCGTTCGATGACCTACCGCACATTGGATAATCGCGCCATTCGCCTCGCCCACAAGCTCGTTGATTTGGGAGTCAAGCCAGGCGACAATGTAGCGATGTTGTTGGAACGGTCGTTCGAGTTGATCTTTGCTCAGTTGGCAATTCTCAAGGTCGGAGCGACATATGTTCCAATCGATGTCAAGGCACCAGTGGACAGACAAGCCTACATTGCATCGGACAGTGCAGCCAAGCTGCTGATCACCAACGACGAGATGCATATCCCTGAACAGATTCAGACTCCAGTGCTGCGACTCAGCACCAAGCACGAAGACATGGAAGAGATGCAAGGTACTTTAATGTTTCCACTGTTGGGGGTGCTCGAAGTAGAGGGAAATCTCGATGGGTAATGGTTTTGAAGAACATCTGCTAACCGTACTTTGCTATGTCAGGTCCAGTAGCGTTCGACAGGATTGTGCAACCTGCCGCTTCAAGTTTGGACACAGCTTACATCATGTACACCTCTGGGTCAACTGGTCGTCCCAAGGGTGTGATGGTCTCCCACCGTGGCATTGCTCGCTTTGTCATCAACAACGGCTTTGCACCAATGGACTCAGAGGATCGTGTAGCATTTGTTTCCAATCCGGCTTTCGACCACAACACATTCGACGTTTGGACCCCACTGTTGAATGGTGCTCGTGTGGTTATCATCGACAACGACACATATTTGGATCCGCATCGCCTTGCTGCAGCTCTTGATCACCACCAAATCACCACCCTCCTCTTTACCACTGCTCTGTTCCACCAGTATGCCTCCATCATTGGACCGTCGCTGTCCAAGCTGAAGTATCTTGCCTGCGCAGGAGAGCAAGGTTTGGTCGAGGCGTTCGCGGAGATGCAACGTCATGGCGGAAACGTTCGTCTTGTCAATGCATACGGTCCCACGGAAGTGACTGTGCACAGTACAACTTACGAATTCACAAGTGCGTCCAGCCAGTTGGATCGCCTGCCGATTGGTCGCCCCATTTCTAATACTCGGACGTATGTGCTCGACAAGTACCGCAACCCTGTCCCTGTTGGAGTAGTTGGAGAGCTGTACATTGGTGGACCTGGCGTTGCTAATGGCTATGTCAATCGCCCAGATCTCACTGCTGAGCGGTTCCTCTCTGATCCGTTCAGCAATGTGCCAGGCGCTCGCATGTACAAGTCTGGTGATTTGGTCCGCTACATGTCTGACGGCAACATTGTGTTCATGGGCCGCAACGACGACCAAGTGAAGATCCGCGGATTCCGCATTGAGCTTGGCGAGGTCGAAGTTCGCCTTGCGGAACATCCTCAGGTGCGAGAGGTTTCTGTGCTCGCGATTGGTGAAACTAGCGCTGACAAACGGCTGATAGCCTATGTTGTGTCTGATCCCGACGACAATCTTGTCCGTATCCTACGCGAGTATCTTGCCGCCGCTCTGCCAGAGTACATGATCCCATCGGCATTCGTACGTATGGACGCCTTCCCATTGACCAACAACGGCAAGATCAATCGCCGAGCTCTCCCAGCGCCAGATGACTCCGCATTGGTCGGATTGGTCTACGAGGAACCTCAAGGGGAGGTCGAGGCTGAGCTTGCAAAGGTTTGGTCCAGCTTGCTCAAGATCGACAGGGTTGGTCGACAGGACAACTTCTTTATGCTTGGAGGTCATTCCCTTATGGCCATCAGAATGATCGAGCAGCTGCGACAGCGTGGACTTTCTTTGTCCATTCGCGCTTTGTTCGATAAGCCTGTTCTCCATGTGTTGGCGGCTTCGCTTGGTCAGCAGCAATCGGGACTAGAGATCCCTCCAAACCTCATCACACTGGAAACCACAAAGATTACTCCAGACATGCTTCCCCTGATTGATCTCAGCCAAGAAGATATCGATCTTGTCGTTTCCCAAGTCCCAGGAGGGGTGACTAATATCCAGGATATCTATGCCCTGTCGCCTTTGCAAGACGGTATCCTGTTCCATCACATGCTGGCTACTGAGGGTGATCCATACCTGCAAGTGGCCTGCACTGCCTTCCAGGACAAGGAGTTGTTGGACCGCTATCTGCATGCATTCCAAAAGGTTGTCGATCGCCATGACATTCTCCGCACCGCTTTTGTATGGACGAATTTGTCAACGCCAGCTCAAGTTGTGTTGCGTCAGGCTACCTTGTCTGTCACAGCACACTCTCTGGATCCAGCCGATGGACCCATTGTCGACCAGCTCATGGAACTCTACGATGTGCACAAGCATCGCATGGAACTGAGCACTGCTCCTTTGACTCGGTTTGCATACGCCCAGGAGAGAGATGGTCGGTGGATCTTGATTCAGTTGCTTCATCATCTCATCGACGACAATACCACATTCAAACTCATGAGAGCAGAGACCGAGGCGATCATGGCTGGTCAAGATGATGGTCTCCAAGCCCCTCAGCCATTCCGTAACCTCATTGCACAAGCTCGTCTCGGTGTGAGTGTGGAGGAACACGAGGCATTCTTCCGCAAGATGCTTGAGGATATCGACAATCCTTCGTTGCCCTATGGATTGTCTGATGTTCACAACGAGGGACAAAGCGTCACTGAATCGCACCAGGTGCTGCCTCAAGACCTCAACGACAAGCTCCGTGTTCATGCTCAACGACTTGGAGTTACCCTCGCCAGCTTGTGTCATCTTGCTTGGGCAATGGTGATTGCAGCCATCAGTGGTCAGACTCAAGTCGTATTTGGCACGGTTCTCTTTGGACGAATGCAAGGAGGCTCAGGTTCGGACCGCACTTTGGGACCATTCATCAACACATTGCCATTCCGAGTTGATGTGGAAGACAGCAGTGTTGTGGATACAGCACGACGAGTGCAGGCGGACTTGGCGGCACTGCTGGAGCACGAGCACGCTTCATTGGCTGATGCGCAGAGATGCAGTAGCGTGCCCTCTGGCATGCCACTCTTTGGTGCTCTTCTGAACTACCGGCACCACGCAAATGAAGTAGAGGAGGCGAGTACCGACTCCAGAATGGAACATCTTGGATTCCATGAACGCACCAACTATCCATTCATCTTGTCCGTTGAAGACTACGGATCTTCTCTTGGCTTGACTCCGCAAGCTGCACAGCCTTATGATCCGTCGATGATTTGTGGATATATGCAAGAGGCTTTGTATAATCTAGCTAAAGCTCTGGAGCATACCCCGGAGGTCGCTGTTCATTCTCTTGGCATTTTGCCCGTAGAGGAGTTCAACTTGGTTGTTCATTCGTGGAACAATACCGACGCACCTTACCCCAGCGACCAATGCGTGCATCGGTTGTTTGAGCATCAAGTGGAGAGGGCTCCCGAGGCAGTGGCAATCGTGCATGACGACCGTTCGATGACCTACCGCACATTGAATAACCGCGCCATTCGCCTCGCCCACAAGCTCGTTGATTTGGGAGTCAAGCCAGGCGACAATGTAGCGATGTTGTTGGAACGGTCGTTCGAGTTGATCTTTGCTCAGTTGGCAATTCTCAAGGTCGGAGCGACATATGTTCCAATCGATGTCAAGGCACCAGTGGACAGACAAGCCTACATTGCATCGGACAGTGCAGCCAAGCTGCTGATCACCAACGACGAGATGCATATCCCTGAACAGATTCAGACTCCAGTGATTCGACTCAGCGCCAAGCACGAAGACATGGAAGAGATGCAAGGTACTTCAATGTTTCCACTGTTGGGGGTGCTCGGAGTAGAGGGAAATCTCGATGGGTAATGGTTGTGAAGAATAATGCTAACCGTACTTTGCTATGTCAGGTCCAGTAGCGTTCGACAGGATTGTGCAACCTGCCGCTTCAAGTTTGGACACAGCTTACATCATGTACACCTCTGGGTCAACTGGTCGTCCCAAGGGTGTGATGGTCTCCCACCGTGGCATTGCTCGCTTTGTCATCAACAACGGCTTTGCACCAATGGACTCAGAGGATCGTGTAGCATTTGTTTCCAATCCGGCTTTCGACCACAACACATTCGACGTTTGGACCCCACTGTTGAATGGTGCTCGTGTGGTTATCATCGACAACGACACATATTTGGATCCGCATCGCCTTGCTGCAGCTCTTGATCACCACCAAATCACCACCCTCCTCTTTACCACTGCTCTGTTCCACCAGTATGCCTCCATCATTGGACCGTCGCTGTCCAAGCTGAAGTATCTTGCCTGCGCAGGAGAGCAAGGTTTGGTCGAGGCATTCGCGGAGATGCAACGTCATGGCGGAAACGTTCGTCTTGTCAATGCATACGGTCCCACGGAAGTGACTGTGCACAGTACAACTTACGAATTCACAAGTGCGTCCAGCCAGTTGGATCGCCTGCCGATTGGTCGCCCCATTTCTAATACTCGGACGTATGTGCTCGACAAGTACCGCAACCCTGTCCCTGTTGGAGTAGTTGGAGAGCTGTACATTGGTGGACCTGGCGTTGCTAATGGCTATGTCAATCGCCCAGATCTCACTGCTGAGCGGTTCCTCTCTGACCCGTTCAGCAATGTGCCAGGCGCTCGCATGTACAAGTCTGGTGATTTGGTCCGCTACATGACTGACGGCAACATTGTGTTCATGGGCCGCAACGACGACCAAGTGAAGATCCGCGGATTCCGCATTGAGCTTGGCGAGGTCGAAGTTCGCCTTGCGGAACATCCTCAGGTGCGAGAGGTTTCTGTGCTCGCGATTGGTGAAACTAGCGCTGACAAACGGCTGATAGCCTATGTTGTGTCTGATCCCGACGACAATCTTGTCCGTATCCTACGCGAGTATCTTGCCGCCGCTCTGCCAGAGTACATGATCCCATCGGCATTCGTACGTATGGACGCCTTCCCATTGACCAACAACGGCAAGATCAATCGCCGAGCTCTCCCAGCGCCAGATGACTCCGCATTGGTCGGATTGGTCTACGAGGAACCTCAAGGGGAGGTCGAGGCTGAGCTTGCAAAGGTTTGGTCCAGCTTGCTCAAGATCGACAGGGTTGGTCGACAGGACAACTTCTTTATGCTTGGAGGTCATTCCCTTATGGCCATCAGAATGATCGAGCAGCTGCGACAGCGTGGACTTTCTTTGTCCATTCGCGCTTTGTTCGATAAGCCTGTTCTCCATGTGTTGGCGGCTTCGCTTGGTCAGCAGCAATCGGGACTAGAGATCCCTCCAAACCTCATCACACTGGAAACCACAAAGATTACTCCAGACATGCTTCCCCTGATTGATCTCAGCCAAGAAGATATCGATCTTGTCGTTTCCCAAGTCCCAGGAGGGGTGACTAATATCCAGGATATCTATGCCCTGTCGCCTTTGCAAGACGGTATCCTGTTCCATCACATGCTGGCTACTGAGGGTGATCCATACCTGCAAGTGGCCTGCACTGCCTTCCAGGACAAGGAGTTGTTGGACCGCTATCTGCATGCATTCCAAAAGGTTGTCGATCGCCATGACATTCTCCGCACCGCTTTTGTATGGACGAATTTGTCAACGCCAGCTCAAGTTGTGTTGCGTCAGGCTACCTTGTCTGTCACAGCACACTCTCTGGATCCAGCCGATGGACCCATTGTCGACCAGCTCATGGAACTCTACGATGTGCACAAGCATCGCATGGAACTGAGCACTGCTCCTTTGACTCGGTTTGCATACGCCCAGGAGAGAGATGGTCGGTGGATCTTGATTCAGTTGCTTCATCATCTCATCGACGACAATACCACATTCAAACTCATGAGAGCAGAGACCGAGGCGATCATGGCTGGTCAAGATGATGGTCTCCAAGCCCCTCAGCCATTCCGTAACCTCATTGCACAAGCTCGTCTCGGTGTGAGTGTGGAGGAACACGAGGCATTCTTCCGCAAGATGCTTGAGGATATCGACAATCCTTCGTTGCCCTATGGATTGTCTGATGTTCACAACGAGGGACAAAGCGTCACTGAATCGCACCAGGTGCTGCCTCAAGACCTCAACGACAAGCTCCGTGTTCATGCTCAACGACTTGGAGTTACCCTCGCCAGCTTGTGTCATCTTGCTTGGGCAATGGTGATTGCAGCCATCAGTGGTCAGACTCAAGTCGTATTTGGCACGGTTCTCTTTGGACGAATGCAAGGAGGCTCAGGCTCGGACCGCACTTTGGGACCATTCATCAACACATTGCCATTCCGAGTTGATGTGGAAGACAGCAGTGTTGTGGATACAGCACGACGAGTGCAGGCGGACTTGGCGGCACTGCTGGAGCACGAGCACGCTTCATTGGCTGATGCGCAGAGATGCAGTAGCGTGCCCTCTGGCATGCCACTCTTTGGTGCTCTTCTGAACTACCGGCACCACGCAAATGAAGTAGAGGAGGCGAGTACCGACTCCGGAATGGAACATCTTGGATTCCATGAACGCACCAACTATCCATTCATCTTGTCCGTTGAAGACTACGGATCTTCTCTTGGCTTGACTCCGCAAGCTGCACAGCCTTATGATCCGTCGATGATTTGCGGATATATGCAAGAGGCGTTGTATAATCTAGCTAAAGCTCTGGAGCATACCCCGGAGGTCGCTGTTCATTCTCTTGGCATTTTGCCAGTAGAAGAGTTCAACTTGGTTGTTCATTCGTGGAACAATACCGACGCACCTTACCCCAGCGACCAATGCGTTCATCGGTTGTTTGAAAATCAAGTGGAGAGGGCTCCCGAGGCAGTGGCAATCGTGCATGACGACCGTTCGATGACCTACCGCACATTGAATAACCGCGCCATTCGCCTCGCCCACAAGCTCGTTGATTTGGGAGTCAAGCCAGGCGACAATGTAGCGATGTTGTTGGAACGGTCGTTCGAGTTGATCTTTGCTCAGTTGGCAATTCTCAAGGTCGGAGCGACATATGTTCCAATCGATGTCAAGGCACCAGTGGACAGACAAGCCTACATTGCATCGGACAGTGCAGCCAAGCTGCTGATCACCAACGACGAGATGCATATCCCTGAACAGATTCAGACTCCAGTGCTGCGACTCAGCACCAAGCACGAAGACATGGAAGAGATGCAAGGTACTTTAATGTTTCCACTGTTGGGGGTGCTCGAAGTAGAGGGAAATCTCGATGGGTAATGGTTTTGAAGAACATCTGCTAACCGTACTTTGCTATGTCAGGTCCAGTAGCGTTCGACAGGATTGTGCAACCTGCCGCTTCAAGTTTGGACACAGCTTACATCATGTACACCTCTGGGTCAACTGGTCGTCCCAAGGGTGTGATGGTCTCCCACCGTGGCATTGCTCGCTTTGTCATCAACAACGGCTTTGCACCAATGGACTCAGAGGATCGTGTAGCATTTGTTTCCAATCCGGCTTTCGACCACAACACATTCGACGTTTGGACCCCACTGTTGAATGGTGCTCGTGTGGTTATCATCGACAACGACACATATTTGGATCCGCATCGCCTTGCTGCAGCTCTTGATCACCACCAAATCACCACCCTCCTCTTTACCACTGCTCTGTTCCACCAGTATGCCTCCATCATTGGACCGTCGCTGTCCAAGCTGAAGTATCTTGCCTGCGCAGGAGAGCAAGGTTTGGTCGAGGCGTTCGCGGAGATGCAACGTCATGGCGGAAACGTTCGTCTTGTCAATGCATACGGTCCCACGGAAGTGACTGTGCACAGTACAACTTACGAATTCACAAGTGCGTCCAGCCAGTTGGATCGCCTGCCGATTGGTCGCCCCATTTCTAATACTCGGACGTATGTGCTCGACAAGTACCGCAACCCTGTCCCTGTTGGAGTAGTTGGAGAGCTGTACATTGGTGGACCTGGCGTTGCTAATGGCTATGTCAACCGCCCAGATCTCACTGCTGAGCGGTTCCTCTCTGACCCGTTCAGCAATGTGCCAGGCGCTCGCATGTACAAGTCTGGTGATTTGGTCCGCTACATGACTGACGGCAACATTGTGTTCATGGGCCGCAACGACGACCAAGTGAAGATCCGCGGATTCCGCATTGAGCTTGGCGAGGTCGAAGTTCGCCTTGCTGAACATCCTCAGGTGCGAGAGGTTTCTGTGCTCGCGATTGGTGAAACTAGCGCTGACAAACGGCTGATAGCCTATGTTGTGTCTGATCCCGACGACAATCTTGTCCGTATCCTACGCGAGTATCTTGCCGCCGCTCTGCCAGAGTACATGATCCCATCGGCATTCGTACGTATGGACGCCTTCCCATTGACCAACAACGGCAAGATCAATCGCCGAGCTCTCCCAGCGCCAGATGACTCCGCATTGGTCGGATTGGTCTACGAGGAACCTCAAGGGGAGGTCGAGGCTGAGCTTGCAAAGGTTTGGTCCAGCTTGCTCAAGATCGACAGGGTTGGTCGACAGGACAACTTCTTTATGCTTGGAGGTCATTCCCTTATGGCCATCAGAATGATCGAGCAGCTGCGACAACGTGGACTTTCTTTGTCCATTCGCGCTTTGTTCGATAAGCCTGTTCTCCATGTGTTGGCGGCTTCGCTTGGTCAGCAGCAATCGGGACTAGAGATCCCTCCAAACCTCATCACACTGGAAACCACAAAGATTACTTCAGACATGCTTCCCCTGATTGATCTCAGCCAAGAAGATATCGATCTTGTCGTTTCCCAAGTCCCAGGAGGGGTGACTAATATCCAGGATATCTATGCCCTGTCGCCTTTGCAAGACGGTATCCTGTTCCATCACATGCTGGCTACTGAGGGTGATCCATACCTGCAAGTGGCCTGCACTGCCTTCCAGGACAAGGAGTTGTTGGACCGCTATCTGCATGCATTCCAAAAGGTTGTCGATCGCCATGACATTCTCCGCACCGCTTTTGTATGGACGAATTTGTCGACGCCAGCTCAAGTTGTGTTGCGTCAGGCTACCTTGTCTGTCACAGCACACTCTCTGGATCCAGCCGATGGACCCATTGTCGACCAGCTCATGGAACTCTACGATGTGCACAAGCATCGCATGGAACTGAGCACTGCTCCTTTGACTCGGTTTGCATACGCCCAGGAGAGAGATGGTCGATGGATCTTGATTCAGTTGCTCCACCATCTCATCGACGACCTCTCCACCTTCGAAGTTATGCAGGAAGAGATTGTAGCGATCATGGCTGATCGAGGCGAGGGCTACCAGGCCCCAGCGCCATTCCGTAACCTCATTGCACAAGCTCGTCTCGGTATGAGTGTGGAGGAACACGAGGCATTCTTCCGCAAGATGCTTGAGGATATCGACAATCCTTCGTTGCCCTATGGATTGTCTGATGTTCACAACGAGGGACAAAGCGTCACTGAATCGCACCAGGTGCTGCCTCAAGACCTCAACGACAAGCTCCGTGTTCATGCTCAACGGGTTGGAATCACCCTCGCCAGCTTGTGTCATCTTGCTTGGGCAATGGTGATTGCAGCCATCAGTGGTCAGACTCAAGTCGTATTTGGCACGGTTCTCTTTGGACGAATGCAAGGAGGCTCAGGTTCGGACCGCACGTTGGGACCATTCATCAACACATTGCCATTCCGAGTTGATGTGGAAGACAGCAGTGTTGTGGATACAGCACGACGAGTGCAGGCGGACTTGGCGGCACTGCTGGAGCACGAGCACGCTTCATTGGCTGTTGCGCAGAGATGCAGTAGCGTGCCCTCTGGCATGCCACTCTTTGGTGCTCTACTGAACTACCGGCACTACGCAGATGAAGTAGAGGAGACGAGTACCGACTCCGGAATGGAACATCTTGGATTCCATGAAGGCACCAACTATCCATTCGTCTTGTATGCCGACGACAATGGATCTTCTCTTTCTTTGATTGCCAAGATTGTACAGCCTTATGATCCGTCGAGGATTTGCGGATATGTGCAACAGGCGTTGTATAATCTAGCTGAGGCGCTCGACCATACCCCGGAGGTCGCTGTTCATTCTCTTGGCATTTTGCCAGTAGAAGAGTACAACTTGGTTGTTCATTCGTGGAACAATACCGACGCACCTTACCCCAGCGACCAATGCGTTCATCAGCTGTTTGAGGACCAAGTGGGGAAATCCCCTGATGCTGTTGCCATTGTGCATGGCGATCGGTCATTCACCTATTGTCAGCTGGACTCAGTCGCCAATCACTTCGCCTGCCAGCTTGTCGAGGTTGGTGTCCGTCGTGGAGATTATGTAGCGCTTCTACTCCCCAGGTCTGTCGAGTTGGTTGCTGCCGAGCTAGCTGTGCTCAAGGTCGGAGCGACGTATGTGCCAATCGATATCAAGGCACCAGTGGACAGACAAGCCTACATTGCATCGGACAGTGCGGCCAAGCTGCTGATCACCAACGAGGAAAGGCATATCCCTGACCAGATTCAGACCCCAGTGCTTCGACTCAGCGCCAAGCACGAAGACGCAAAAGAGACGCAAGGTACTTTAATGTTTCTATTGTTGGGAATGCTCCCAGTAGAGGGCAGTCATTGGGTAATGTTTAGGAAGAATATTTGCTAACCGTACTTTATTATGTTAGGTCCAGTAGCATTCGACAGGACTGAGCAACCTGTCGCTTCTAGTTTGGACGCCGCCTATGTCATGTACACCTCTGGATCTACAGGTCGTCCTAAGGGTGTCGCTGTACCCCACTGTGGCATTGCTCGTCTGGTGATCAATAATGGATTTGCCGACATTGGCCCCGACGACCGTGTCGCCTTTGTCGCCAATCCCTCGTTCGACGCAAGCACATTCGATGTCTGGGCGCCACTAGTAAACGGCGCTAGCATTGTCATCATTGACCACGACACTCTCTTGGATGCCCATCGTCTGGCTGAGGCTCTCGATCATTATCAAATCACCTCGATGCTCTTGGCGACGGGTCTCTTCCACCAGCATGTATTCGCCATCGGCCCTACCCTGTCAAAGCTCAAGTACCTTATGGCTATTGGCGAGCAAGGTTTGGTTGAGGCTTTTGCGGAGGTGCCTAAATACGGAGGTCGTGTTAGGGTGATCAACACGTACGGTCCCACAGAGGCAACCGTTATTTCTACAACATATGAAGTTACGAGCACTTCTGGCCAGCTGGATCGCCTGCCTATCGGTCGACCCATCTCCAATACTCCGCAATATGTACTTGATAAGCATAGCAACCCTGTCCCTGTTGGGGTAGTTGGTGAGCTGTACATTGGCGGACCAGGCGTGGCGATTGGCTATCTCAACCGTCCTGACCTCACAGCGCAAAGGTTCCTCCCTGATCCTTTCAGCAATCTGCCAGGCGCTCGCATGTACAAGACGGGAGATTTGGCCCGCTACCTTCCTGATGGAAATATTGTCTTCCTTGGCCGCAATGATGACCAAGTCAAGATCCGTGGATTCCGCATCGAGCTCGGAGAGATCGAAACACTCCTTGCTCAGCATCCTGAGGTGCGTGAGGTCGCTGTGCTTGCGCTTGGTGAAGGCAGCCACAAGCGACTCGTCGCCTATGTTGTGTCGGCCCCCGACAACAACTTGACCCATGTTTTGCGTGAGCATCTTGCAGTGACTTTGCCAGAGTACATGATCCCCTCGGTATTCGTGCGTATGGACGCCTTTCCATTGACCAACAACGGCAAGGTCAATCGCCGTGCACTGCCAGCTCCCGACAGTTCGTCCTTAATCACAAAGGGCTATGAGGCTCCTCAAGGCGACATGGAGATTGCCATGGCTGGTGTCTGGCGTGAACTCCTCAAGGTTGACAAAATCGGACGCCATGATAGCTTCTTTATGCTGGGTGGTCATTCGCTTCAGGCAATGCGAATGATTGGCCTTGTCCGTTCGCGTCTTGGAGTCGAGCTAAAGATGCGCACACTCTTTGTCACTCCTACTATCGCAGAGCTGGCGCAGACACTGTCTCAGGATATCAACAGCAAGGATGATGAGTATAGTGTTCTGATTCCACTCAAGCTCCAAGGAGGCCGTCCCCCACTGTTCTGCATTCATGCTGCGCAGGGACTCAGCTGGAGCTTTATGGGCCTAACAAAGCATCTGCACCCAGACCAGCCATTGTACGGACTGCAGGCGCGCGGAGTAGATGGAAAAACGCCGATGACAGGATCGATCGAGGAGATGACTCGGGACTACATTCAGCAAATTCGCAAGGTTCAGCCCCACGGACCATACCACTTCCTGGGCTGGTCCTTTGGTGGCCTCGTTGCACAGAACATGGCGGTGGAACTTGAGAGACAAGGCGAGAAGGTGTCATTGGTGGCGATGATGGACACCTCAGGAGAGTATTCGACGGAGAGCGAGATTGACCTTGAGGAAAAGGATACACCTATGCTTGTTGAGCAACTGGCACGGTTCAGCCACAAGGACTCTATTGACGACGGAAAGATGTTCTGGGAGAAGATGATGCCTGTATTTATCAACAACAGCAACCTGGCCAGGGACTTCAGCCCTTCAGTCTACAGTGGCGATATTCTCTTCTTCAGAGCTTCAGTTCCAGTGGAGGAGAACGCACCATTGCTTGATCCCACCAGCTGGAAACGTTACGCACGCGGAAAGATTGAGGTACATGAAGTGCAGTGCTCGCACTTTGAGATGGATAAGTCAGAGAACATTGCATTGATTGGTGAGATTGTGGCCGCCAAGATAAAGGAGCTGCTGCCATAAGGAGCAGTTCAGAGCTTAAGCATCCGCTCTCTTTAATGAATAAAAAGTTAGTCGAATGCGTTTAGCTCCTCACTCCTGTGAAGTATGTCCAGCTTCAAATGCGCTCTACTTTTGAATAAGAAAAAAAACAGGAAGGGGAATGTCAATGTGCGATCCTATTCTCAGCTATTACACATCAATAACGCGTTTTCGTTGCGCGTCTTCGGCGGTCTCGAGTGCGCTACTATAAAGAGTGTTGAGCTGCCTCTTTGATTCGTTCAGATGAATGCCCGCGTTTGCACCGTCTCTTACTCTAACACATCCTTAAACATGCATCGCTCTCTTCTGTATTGGCAGAAAAAGCGGGCTTTCACTCTCACACCGATCATGCAGCTTCTTTTCTTTACATTTTCCCAGAACCAGAACCAGAATCACCTCTCCATGTGCTTTATGTATATCTAGCTCCACAGAGTCGACACAAAAGCAGGCCATCTTCCCCCCTCACTCACCCATGCAATTTTTTTTTTCGCGCAAAAGTTCAAACATCACCCATGCGCACCATACATTTCTCGCCCAGCTCCCCACCATCTATGGCAAAGCGAGATCTGGGAGCATTCCATTTACAGTATTCATGACAATGTAACTGAAAAACTTTGAGCGAAGGGGACGCGACTTTAGCACCCACTGGTCATGTCGACTCTCCACACACCGACAGGTTCTCATTTGAAGCTCTGCAGAATGCAAAATTCTTACTTCTCACAGACTGCGATACATTTTGTGCTGAGCTGCAGCGACGCATTGACGCCGCTTGGCTAGTACCACGGATGATAAAGCTTCGCATGAAAGATAGTATATAAAGGTGCTTTCATCCTGATGAATCCATGTTCACTACCCATTGAGCAAACGCGTAAACTCAAGTCCCTCTCCCTTTCCCTCTCCTCCTCTCAAAGCACTTGTTTTAAACATAAGAGCCTGACTTTCCTGATCAAATGAGGACCATTTTCTTGATCGTTGCTTCTCTGTGCGCCCCGGCCTTGGTGGCAAGCGACTGCCGCGACCGCGTTTCTGGTCAAGGCGTCTTCTCTAGTCCCGATTCACCGTCTGATTCCGCTCTGGTCGCCAGCACCTGTCTCAACCGCTACTTTAGATACTGGCGCCTTTCCTCATCCTTGCAATTGCCCCACTGGTTACACCATCTACGCCAACTCTGACTGCGGCGGGCAGTCATCGTGCTTTGCTATGGCGGCTGGAAGACTGGTTAAAAACAATAGGCCCACCCAATCTTACCGGTGCGATGCAGCTTTGTGAGCCAAGAGATAGTTATAAACACTATCGGAGAACCGTGGTTCATTATTTTTATATCCAGTTTGTGGACTCGTGCACGCACTTGTCGATGACATTGAGATGGTGTAGGCAGGCCCGGCTGTATTTAAAGAGACCCTATCTCAGTGACCAAAAGAAAGTTCATGTATTGTACTGTACAGTCATTTTATCTTCGCCCTTTTTGGCCTTCAGTTCAGCGCCGATCGTCCTTCGCATAAAAATATCTTGAAGAGCTTCATTATTGCACCTATGTCTGCTCTTATCATCCCTCCACACTTAAACAGGGATAAAGATAAATACATTCAGTTAGTGAACACCTATTTTCACCCTATGCTATTCCCATGTAAATTCACGAACACTTCAAATCGCTGCCGATTACAGTGTCGGCACGATCGCTGCCTAAATGCCACCATAGATCCCTTATACCCTGTGCCATAAAACCTTGAAGAAACAACAGCTTTTCGATCACTCGAAGACGAGAAAAATACAATACTTGCGAGAATATCGAGAGTGGCAAAACTTATGAACGAAGGATGATGGCCCCGTTGTGTGGAAAGTCATTCCCGCTGGGACAATGCGGTTTGGAGTGAGTTCACATACGGTGAGATAATGATCAATGATTGAGAGAAAAACACATGGGAATAGCATAGGGTGAGTGTAAATGTTGTTCACTCCTTAAGTGTCAACATCTTTATTCAGATCAGTAACAGACTAAAGACCGATTGCGGACTGGCAAGAGAGTGATGATGAGAGGAGACGTGTTGTGGTGTAATTTGGAAGCTCCGTCGTTGCTTTCAAAGAGGTGTATACACGAGTTTATTGCGCGGGATTGTCAAAGTAGACTGACAACCCGAGTTGCTGTGCCGTACAGATCTCTACTTCACATCAACAACGTAGCAAGGCAACGTGTTGCACTGGCTGGATTCGTCATTGTAAGCACCGCAGGCTATAATAACGTTATACATATTCCCACTGGGTACAATCTTCGCAGTTGATCTGGGGAAAACATCCTGGCACCACTTCCCTACCCTGAGTCATATTTGGCCAATTCTCGACCACACCGATAAAGGTGAAAATGGTGTGTGCCTGGATGTTCTGCCGCCAGCCGAGCTCCTTCATGGTGTCATAGATGCAGGTCCTGCCAAGATGACATTTGGTCTCGAGCGCATACCCTGCAGAGTAGCAGGATGATGTGGGGCCGTTGCATGTTCCCATAAAGACCGGGTCAGCTATGGCGTCATAAATAGTTATGCTGGATTAGCTGAGCAGAAGCGGGCTTGTGGTCAAATGTGCAAGAAGGATACAGGCACGTCATATTTACCAGTGTGCCCAAACTGCCATACTGGCATCTTTTTCAAATCACGCTCACTTAAATTCTGCTTGACAAGTCCAACGCGCTTAGCGTAACGTGCATCCCCTGGGGTCTGGAACGTAAAAGTTGGATAGCCTTTGGTAACGCCAAGCATGGATGCGACACTGCCTCCCAAGGAATGTCCTGTCAGCCAAATATCAGCCTTTGGATACAGTTCGCGAGTAGCCTCAATTACTTTCTGTAGAGGCAATTGTTAAAAGTGCAGAAAAAAGTCATTGTTCGTCAGTTCACTCTGACTCGTTCACTATTTGCAAAATGTTATCTTCAATAACAAGGGCTTACAAGTCCAATTCCATGGTAGCTCGTTTCCTCGTCACGATCCTTTATGAGATCATCAACGAGACACTGTTGGTCACACTTATTGCCACCCAAATAACACCCACAAACACCCCACCACGTCCGATCAACCTTGCCGCAACAGCACGAAAACATCTTGTTGTCCTATGATGGCATGTAAAGTTGTGCCTCGAATTGTCAATACATGAGTAAAACAACTGGCAAGGAGACAAAGCGTGGCAAGACTGGACGGCCGGGGCTTACGTTCAGCTTGTCATTATTTCCTGTGGGTCCTCCTCCAGTCCCAAAGAGCTTGAGTGAGGTGCCCTTGATACCAAGCACGACCACCTTCTGGTCTTCACTCACAAAGATGTAGCCTCTCAATCCACTCTCAAGCCATCCGAGTTCCGTGTCCACATCCCACTTGTCTCCAATGTCGACCCAGCCCTGTCTCTTGGGATCAACATAGCAATCAAGAGCCATGCGGACCATTGATACTACCGTCCCATGATCCTTGGCATTAGGAACTCGCTTCCAAGGTAAAGGTATTATATTCTTCTCCACGTCAATTTCACCTTCCTGAGCGCCATCTTCGTCCTCCAGAGGGAACAGGGAATCCGATACCGTATGCTCAAAAGTGGACCCAGGACTCGGGCTACTCTCACTCATCAGCAAGTTCGCCTGAGCCATCTCCATTCTCGTCTTATCATCGATGGCCAGGCCACGAAAGACGTTGGCGTTCTTTGCGCCTGGGGCGCCATGCGCGAGGATATGTTGAAGTTGAAAGGTTTGCCTTTTGGAGACAAAAAGAGTCGATGAATCTGAATCTGGTTGTCGCGCTGGTAACGGGTGGTTGAGGTGTTTCCACGAGAGCGGTAGTTGGCGCCAAGGCTCGTCTTGCCATTTCCATGGCCATGCTGCCGCCGTGGCATGGAGGTGGCTGGTTCCCAGAATTATGAAGAACGTGGCAAGGTAGAGAGTTGAGCGCATTTCACGACGATTTAAAGGTGCGAGTAGGGGTGATTTGAGAGGGCTATGGTGGAGGCGTGCATGGAGAGAGATGTGCATCAATTGGTCATCAATTGGCATTGGCAACTACGAGGCCTGAAAAGGGCGCAGCTCAACGAACAGTCACGGCTTGCACTATGTGCCTAGCATCTGAGCGTCCCAGAGCCTTTCTTGAACGCACCAAAGGTCTTTAGGTACTTGGCACCCTCTCTCTAAACTGCCGAGGCGCGCTGGTAGTGCACAGGGATGGCCTGGGGCTTGGGCTTGACAGATCCCTGGCCAGGGGGAGGAGGCAAGAAGCACAGGTAGGGCCTGTCTGTGTTCATGCCATCCATGCCCATGTTATTGACGGCGTCTGGCAGGTGGCCTAGGGCAAAGAAGCGGACGACCTCCGACACAAATCCCTAAAAGAAAATAGCGCGGCAGCCGTTAACCTCTGTGTGAAATGGAGACGCCATTATGAAATCATCAGTGAGCAAGATTCCTTCTTACTCGACTGCTAAGGATGCTCGCAACTAGCGAGGTGGACTTGAAAACTTCTTTGGCATTTGCGCTACGGTACCCATAGTAGGCCTCAAAGGACATTGAGATATCGGCCTGCGAGTTGGACGGGATTGCATAGAGTTGGTTCACAAGATGGACAGAGTCAAGGATGGCCTGGTTGGCTCCTTGTCCGCCAAAGGGCAGATGCTTATGGCAAGCATCACCCATCAGCACCGTACGCTTATAGAACCAGGTGGAGAAGTATTTATCCTCCAGCATCACCTTCGAGAGGCGCTCTTTGGGCGTGCGATCGATCACATCGCCAAGAGTGCCACCATAGGGGCATTTGAAGTGGCGAACCATCTCGCAAAGCTCATCAGCGGCGTGGGGTTTCTGAACGGAGGGGATATAAATGGTATTAATTAGTACTGGATCCGTTTGTAGGTCAGGGCTGGCTTTACAAGGCCTCTCATACCCAGTCGCTAAAACGGAAGTCCTTTTCGTCATGTTCCTCAGGCTTGTCCATACGCCCACAGATGTGCCATCCTAGTCTGTTCTCCGCGAATGTGAACAGGTATACCTGGATTACAGAGAATACGTTAGTGTAGATCCTCCGACCAAGCACATGGCAATAACAAAAGAGCATTTTCCTTATCCGTACCTGAATGGCCTTCTCTTTACCGATCAGCACATAAAAATCGCGGCTTTTCTCCTTCAAGACTGGGTATTCATTCTCTGTCAAAACATCCGTGACGCCAATTACGCAGTTGGAATCAAACCGCAGCGGAGCCAGGTCGTCCTTGGGTAAGGTAAGGCCCTCGGCCTGCATAGTCTCGTACATATTGCGGCGGACAGCCGAGTAGGCACCATCGGCTCCAATTAGGATATCCCCTTTGAATGTCACGGTCTTCTTGTTCGACTCGACATCCACGGAGGGATCCAGATTATCTTGACACTCAATTTCAACGCTGTGCTCGTCTTGCTTAAAACTCAACATGCGCTTACCCCAGTGGACCTTCTCCTTGGGCACTTTGGAGAGTAAAATGTCGTAGAACGTAGGGCGTGTGATGAGGATGCCATCGTAGCCGTATCGACCCTTGTTGTCACCAGCGTTCATGACACCAATCTTGGACAGATCATCTCGACGGTAGTCAATCTTTGCGCAGGGGTGGGATGCCTTCCTGACCTCATCGAGCATTCTAAGATTGCCGTTGAACAGGGTTCATTAATGAGAAACACCGAATTTCAGGGCAGCGTCCAAGTAAAAAATACATCAGTGTATGCAGCCTACGGGGTTTACCCCAGTTGGTCCAGAATATAGTTGCAGGCAGGGGTCAAGGAGAGACCTGCTCCGAAAACCGTCAATGTACGAGCTTTCTCAATGACAATGTAGTCCATTCCAGCGCGTTCGAGCTGGATGGCCGTCATCAGGCCACAAATGCCAGCTCCGACAATGATGATCTTGACATTCGATGAGGTCGGGGTTGCTGCCGCTGACATTTCGAGATGAGACAGTTATAGGAACAGGATGGAATAAGAAGAGGAAAAAGGGATCTTCCAATCCGAGGCATAAAGTTCGGCGCGAGGCTCCTGTGTGCTCGTCGGATGCCCTCGTTTTTGCCTTTTCCTTTGTGCACAAGTCCTGCAGCGCGTGTAACAACGGTGGCACAAATGCATGCGCAAGATCGCACTCTCGATCGTGCAAGGTCGATCGGGCACAAAGTTGCATACTCGCATGCACAAGGTATGCGGCTCAAATCCACTATGGGACTCTTTCTAGACCATCTCTTATAACGACACGCTGGCTGCTGTCTCTCATCACCCACTCACCCATTCTCGAAGAATAGAGCAACATGAGATGAGCACTACGATTGAGAGCTATACGCCCATTTCCCAGCTCCTTGCGTGCAAGCAAAGGCCACAGCGTTCTTGGCACACTCTGATTTGTGTTCTCTTCAAGAGGGCCATCAGTGGGAGTTGTATTTTTCTGCAGCAGCAGCAACGCCTCTGGCGATGATTGCGGTAGATCCCTAGCTCGCGCACGCCTGGTTCTGCTAGTATACTCTCGGCCTTGGCGCATGTAGCGTGATGAAGTATTAATACCTTATCGGGTCAGGGGTTTGAGTTATTAAATACGCAGCCGCAACACTAGCGGCAACACCTGCGGACATTCCTAACCGGAGAAAAGAGACTTTTGAGCGGACTAATAGTTAACCGAAATTGAACGACAGTATGTATAAAATAGATCCGATGATTGTCCTACATTCTTTCTGCGTGCTGCCATTACCAATAAAGAGTATCTTGGGAACCTGCACTCCTCTTCCACTCCTCTTCCGCTCCAACCACAATTCTCCGGCACTCCCAAACGGCCGCCCAAACGGCTGCATGTCTGTTCAGACTCTCATGCCACGCATCCTCCATCAAAAATCATCACATCTCAACATCAAACTACTGCTCGAAGCGACAAATTCTCCAGAATCGCACATCTTGGACATCGAACAAAAACAATATGCCACGTTCTTCACCCTCATATTACTTTTCAAGCGGTCAAAGAACTACCTCGGCATTAATGTCAGTCGCCGCAACAACTTCAACATTTACTACATACCAAGACCCGACTTTTTCGCCTTCTCCAGCTCCCTCTAGCAACCTTGATCACCTGCATGATCAGTGGCTCTGTGATTTCACACGCATAGCGGACCACTGCAGAGGCGAAGAGTTTGTGAGAGTCGTACTTATCGTCTCCACGATCGTCCATGTCCTCATGGCTAGCTACGGTACCTGGATACTGTCTTACCGTAATAGAGGCATGAATCGAAGGATCGTGACAGGTCTGTTCATAAAAGTCGGCACAGGATTTCGACCAAAACCTGTAAGACATGTCACCATGAATTCGAGACTTAAGACGAATGAGGCATGTACTAAGTCAAATATATGTCCTTCTTAGCTGGACTGCATCGTTTTTTCCCCTGTGGTCGCCTCTCTTTTCAAGATCCCAGCCAACTTGTCAAGAACTTACAGCACATCGCATGTATGGCTTCAAACTGCACTCGAGCAGTTGTACTGGTATGCTCTCGGCAAGCGTCCGCTCCTACCGATCCGTCATAAGTTTTAAAGTAACACCATCTATTCGCTGGATTAGGCTATGCATTATACTTGGGCACGCGTGTTACCTTGTTGGTGTCATCTACGCGATGCCAATCGCCAGCTGCGAGGGTGTCAGGGCTATATATAAACCTGATATACATGAAGACGAACGGTCACATCGCGTCATCCATGTGCTATATCCAACACCATGGCAAAGAAACATGATTCTTGCCATGAGCTGCATGCTTACAGGAATATTCACAGTAGGCGGGGGTATTGTTTCAGGTATATTGTACGATCAGGGACATTATCAGCTCTCGGCCGCAATTGAGAGGATTCGCTATCTACTTCTTTCAATTGTACTCGGAGTCTTGGCCATTGCCTTCATGTACTACGTTATCAAACACACCACCATCCTGCGCGCCAACATTCTCATTGCAGAGGCTAAACTCAAAACAAATCACACATCATTTGGGTTTAAGGACCTTCGGTCAGCTTCACCCGCGAGATTCCTACTTATCATGATGCAATGCACTGGATTTGGAGGGTTTTTGCTATTGTTGGCTGCAGCAATCATCGCATTGGTGTGGGCGATCTTCAGTGGCGTGATAGTGCAATCAGAATCCATAATATTGCATCATATTCTGACTGTACTCGCTTCATGCGGACTTGGGCCATTTTGTCTATCTAAGATGGCACTGATCCACATACAGTCAGTTCGTAACAGAAAGCGGGGGTTGCATGCTACACAGCCACCTTCTCTCTCCCATGCAATCCCGGATTCGAACAGGACTCAGTCAAGATCAGACCCATTCGAGGAAGTAATCACGATGCGGGATATGGAGGCACTCGTTCTCATGACTTCGACATTGCCCAATTGTACACCGCAACCAGATAATAGTCGCGATCTGGAGCACATGAAAACACGCCACGTCGTTCATCAGCTGTCAGAAATATCCACAGTGGACTCGTTTACGGCCTCAGGAACTAAGGTCGAGTCACCGAAGACGGCAGCGGGAAATGACGTGACCTGCTCTCCGTTAATGTGTTCAAGTGTTGAAAGACCTTCAGCTTCACTTGCGGCTGTATATGGGTACACAGCAGACATGTCTGAGTCAACGCGCCAAGGTGCTCCTAGCATTATTTCGTACTTTCTAAAACGTCAAGACTCAGAGAGGACCATGTCTAGCAAAGGGACAACACTAAAGTCCCCATCCGATTCGACAGGACAGAGCGATCTATCAAGTGTTTCTTCAAACTCTACCGCTCGAATAGAGCGGCAACTACACCACCAACTGCGGCAGCAAACAATGCAAAAATTGAAGGAGTTGGAGAAGTGCTCTTGGAACAAGCAGCACATGGAAGGGAGCCAACTAACACAATCGACAGAGAACCAGGAGCGTTTACCCTCCTCACTACAGCGAGTCCATTATCCAATGGACTCTTCATTTTCCTTGAGCCCGTACGTTGGCATTGGATCCTCAATTTTAAGTCCCGCCCAGTGCCGTCGAGTATCCAACTCACCTCCACGGCGCCCGGTATCTCTGGACTCCAAGCGGTATCGTGATAAAGATCGTGCAGAAGCGACGAGTCTTCCAACTTATGTTCAGCAGCAGCATCCATTACACATGGTGGCCTTCAAAGGCCTTCCCCCTCCTCCAAGGTCTCTGCCTTCAAGCCCAATGTTTCTACTTTCGAACCCAAGGTCTCTGCCTCCGAACCCAAGGTCTCTGCCTTCAAGCCCGAGATCTCTGCCTTCTAGCCCAAGGTCGCTGCCTTCAAGCCCAAGATCTCGACCTTTAAGCCCGACGGAGCAAAGCACAACTTCTCACTGTGATAAGGTACTGCCTCCTCTACCACAAGATCCAGTTTGGTCACAGTTCGCTTCGGATGCACTTGACGTTCCAGGGACTCTTGAACTACTATAGTTCTTCCCCTAATAAGAACGGGGTGATATAGTGTAAACAATACAGAGAACAAGTGAACCAGAGGCGCTTCTGTTAATCGCACACCAGAAAACATGTCGAAACGTGTGCTCACGTTTTCATAGACTGTGTTAGCGACGGCGGTCTCGGCGGCCACAGCGTTGACGAATTAATAAGGTGTAACCCCCTCGCACTCCAATCCTTCTGGTTTGTGATATTCTCTAGGGGTAAACTTACAATACTAACTGGGGACTGAAGTCAACGAGAACAAGAGAGGGTTTTATTGTGGACAGGGATCTGGAGGACTTATATAGCTCCTCCAGACACCGGTCACGGGAACTCTTAATAATCGTAGAAGTAAAAAGGGAGGTGCGACTCAGGTACATACGTGCCTGAGCCCCACACCAGCATAAAACACCACAGACTCCCCCCTCGAGATGAAATCCAGGGTTGCAGTGCTGTGATGTGGCTAGAAACGGTAGCAATTCGTTTCTAAAGTGCCAGGATAAAGGAAAAACCATACAAAGTGATGGGAAAAAAGAACCTTTTCCATATAGATAGAGGGATTAAAACCTCTGAGAGTGGGTAGAGCAGAGTGTACATCTCCTGCTTGAACCACATGGGAAGGAAAACCGATGAAGAACGGGAAAGCCTTCTCAGACCAGGATCAAAAATTAACCTGAGTTAGTCTGATGAGAACATGTCTCATACTGCTGTACAGTGCGTCTGCAGACTGCAGCTGTCTAAAATGCCTAATATACGGTGGCTAGTGCTCAATGGCACGAGTTGACAAAAGACAACTCTTACTTGTCATGGAAAAACGCAATGCGGAAAAAAGACCAAAGACCAAGTGTGAATGAATGAGGAAAGTAAGGTCCAAACCTTAATCCAAAAAACCTCATGGTGAACAACGCGCGCGTGAGAATGTGGTATACATGGGAATAAGCCCCACACTCCCCCGCAAAATGATTTTTTACGCGGTTCAAAAATAGAATTACAAAATTGTAATGTACATGCCTCTTCTCTTCTCCATTCCCTCTCCTGCACAAACCTGAAAACGACTACAACTTCTCCACATTACCACGACCTGATCGTCTGACCCGATGCGTAGTGCTGGAGACAGCTTGAGCAATTGAAGCGATTGCAGGAGCCTTTCTCTTAATGCTGGCTGTCGCGCTTGTTGCAAGGTGATTCTTCAACTCTTCCTTCTGAGTCTTCAGCTTCTTTCGACGCTGCTTCGCGACTACGTGAGGATTCGTCTTGTTAATTCCTTTCCAATATTGGTGGACTAACTTGTCCGAGTCAAACTGTTCGTAGGGGATGAAGGAGTCTTCATTCTCCGAGTATCCCTTCCAATGAACCTTATAAAGTAATTGGCCGTCTTCTAAGCTATGTCCTAGAATCGACTCAACTTCGTAGCTCTCCTCAGAGGGCTGCGCCAGGTCTTGGGTTACTACGTTCAATTGCTCAGGAGCATAATGACGAGGCAAAATGTCACCCGTTGCGTCTTGCAATTCATAAGCACCAAAGCTCGTTCGTCTCACTACTTTAAAAGGGCCGTCCTTTTTAGGAACAAGAGCACCTTCAGCAACTGGGTCGATCGCCATGACAAATGCGCCAGGTTGAATTTCACGGATGGTATGCGAGTTGTTGAATTTATCAATCATTTTCTTTTGGTTGTCTGAACTAATGTCAGAAAGTGCAGGAAATATCAAATGAGTCAAGTATAATAATCTTTTCTCTAAATCATCATCAGATAGCAAGCGACTGTCCGCAGCTGTGAAATTTGATATCCCAGGAAACGCTCTACCGTAGAACAAAGAGAACGGTGTAGAGTTATGAAGCGAGACAATTCTCGTGTTCATTTGAAGTTGAACCATGGGTAAGTGCACATCCCAATTAGTGGGGTTAGCTTCAATGTTTTTACGAAGAATGTCCTTCATTGACTTGATATGCCTCTCTGCTACTCCGTTACCTCGAGGGTGATACGGTGTAGACAGACGATGATCAATTGTAAGTGTCTTTGTCATTTCTTTGATAATGCTGTTGACGAACTCTAGCCCATTGTCACTTTGGATGATTTTCGGAAAGCAGATATCACAAAAGAGACGGAAAAGGCGCTTACTAACTGAAGCAGCATCCTTGGTTCTCAACTCAAATAGAAATACAAATCTAGTACAGACATCAACGACTAATAATGCATATTCATAGCCATTAGTGCTCAGCGGAAATTGCGCCAAGTCTATAGCCAAGTGTTCACCAGGTAATTCTGCGTGAATGGCTTTTAAAGGGTGATAGCCTTTTCTTGCGATATTGTACCGCTGACAAGATGAACACGATTTAACCCAAAGGACACAGTCCTCTTTCAATCTGGGCCACGTTTTATTGTCTTGATGGATCATGTTCACCATTGCTGTAGCCCCTAAATGACCAAAGGAATGCGTCTTCTTCAAAATCTCTCTTCGCCTAGATTTCTCAGGAACGTGCCAACTCTCAGGATCAGGAATTTGATGCATGAAAGACAATGCAGGCAACTGCACCCCTTCTGGAGATGTTATGCTATCAGGAGTCATTCGAAGAGCAAAGTCTACAGAATCAATTGTCTTTGGAACAGATGACACACTGGACATGGCAGCATTACTCCTTGAATGCTTCACGATATCTGACCTTTTATCTTCTGGCCATAATTCTTCAGGAAACGCTCTGGATAAAGTGTCAGGGATCACATTCAATATTCCAGGATGATGAATTATTTCAAAGTCATAGCTGAAGATAGTTTCACGCCAATCAGCCATTATGTTTGACAAACATTTCTGATCCATCAGAAAGGTCAACGGCTTATGATCTGTGAATAAGGTAAAACGTCTGCCCCACAAATAATAGTGAAACTTCTTTAAAGTAAAGATGATTGCTAGTAGTTCCTTTTTATAAGCCGGATACCGCTTCTCATGATCACGCAAAGCACGCGAAGTGAAAGAGATATAATTAATCTTACTATCGTCTTTTTCGCCTAATGGTAACTGATAAGCCATACCAGCAATCCCTTCATTCGAAGCATCCGTTCCTACATACATATGCAGTCTCCAGATTACTTGTTTCAATATAGGAGCATACGGAAATAGCTTTTTAATGCCCTCAAAGCACTTCATCTGCAAATCATTCAGTACGAAGTGACCTTTAGCATTGCGCAAAGATTCGAGTGGACCAGCAATAGGACCATATAAAGGCAAGTACTCTCGGAAGTAGTTAAACATTCCCATGTATCTTTGTACTGCCTTGTTGTTGGTAGGTGGGGCCCATTGTGAAATGTTGGCCACCTTCTCAGGATTTATTCTCCTTCCTTCCTTGTTAACAAGAAATCCTAACAACATGATCTCTGTATGAAAGAGATGACATTTCTGACGATTGAGGATGAGCTTCGCTTGTGTCAATCTGTCCACAATTATTTTTGCTTGCTCTAGATGATCCTCCTTCGTATGAGAGAAAATAACCGTATCATCAACATAGATGCCAGCGAACTGGAGGTCACCGAGGAGGTAAGACATGCCTCTTTGAAAGATGCTCGTCATTGGTTTCAAACCAAAAGGAGCTCTTGCAAACATGTACTGTTTTCCTTCATAGGTGAAAGCTGTATACGGCTGACTTTCTTTTGAAAGTGGCAGTCGATGGTACGCTTGCGTCAGATCAAAGGTAGAATAGTATTTATGACCAGCAGCCTTTTTGAGTAGATCTGGAATCAGTGGCAACGGAAATGTGTCTGATTTTAACAATTGTTTGTTCAACACTCTCGGGTCTAGGCACACTCGGTATTTCAACACTTTACCATCCATATCTCTTCTGGCTGCTAAAGTCAGTGAGTTATTATAAGGATTGCCTTTCGGCGCTAGGACAATGACACCATCATCCCCCCATTGTTTGATCTGACGTGCGACCTCTGCACCTTGTGAATGTGCATGGAACGGCCTGGATTTGACATTAATTACGCAGTCTGCCGGCAATTTCAATTCTACTTTCAGGATCTCAAGCTCACAATAGCTTTTGGGATCGATTGCAGAGTTGCGCTCCAGTGCAGGTTCCAGTTCCTTCAAGAAATATGCCTTGTCCGCTAAGAACTCGGGCGTGTTTTCTGTGTCAGGTACAGCATCTGGCAAGATAGATGGTTTATCATCATCATAGATCCAGATATCAGTCAAAGGAGGCGGTTTGGGCATGCGGACACCTCCGACATAGTACCCAAAGCGAGGAAACAAGTCCATGCCGATATAAAAATCATAATAAGGTATGTTCATAACACTTATTTGACACGAAACCGATCTGTCATTACACACAAGATCAACTTTGTCGCATGTAAGCATGTTTTCAGCTTTCATTCCAGCTTCTCCTAACTCAATTGGTCCTGGTAGCTTGGCTACTTTGATTCCCATCTCTCTAGCAATGGCTAAATCGATATACGAATCTGTGGATCCACAATCAAGTACAGCGGTAAGTTCTTTGCCATTGGCATATATCTTTACCGAAATGCGATTATCACCTTCTTGGGCACCTCTGAAAGCACAAAGTCTCTTTGTTGGTGTATAAGGATCAAATTCAGCAAAATAGCGGGCAACATCAGCATGTTTATTGATATGAACATCATTAATCTTCTCCGCTAAAATAGTGTCCAAGCTCGAACTACGGATCATATCGACCTCTTGAGTCATGGCGGCCAAACGCTTGGCATGGACAGGCTGCAGTTCAATAACAGCAGGCGCCTTCTGCATGGCCGACACCGAACGGATATGGCCATGAGCAGACGACTTGTGCTTCTTGAACTGAGGTCTCAGTTCAGGATGCAATACGTAGCATTGGGCTGGAGCATGGGTGCTGGAAGTGCACCTCTCCTTGCTACAAGGCTGGCGAGTATCCTTGCGAGGATGCTTGCCCTTGTTAGGCTGCGGGATCATGGGCTTCTTCACAAAAGCAACCGGAGTGGCCGACTGACTCGCAATCTCAATGGACTTGAATCGGGCTTTAAACCACTTGGCCCAATCAGTCTTGCGACCTGGAAATTGGGTGCTGTCAGCACGGACACAATCCAAAAAGGCGGCGACATTGGGTAATTCAACCATCTTTGGATACTTTGCCGTGATAGCCTTCTGTCCCTCATCAGGCAACCCAGCAAACAAAGACTCTATGACTAGAGTCTCGTAAGCCGAGTCCTTGAGTCCTGACGCTTCCATCAGCAATTCGACTTTGCCCGCATAGAGGTGGACGTCGGTGAATGTTGCAGTGTCGAGGGCGAAAACCTGCTTGACAGCCTCCGACTTAAGAAGGTCAACGCGAAATAGCTCGCGCACACACTTCTCAATCGGAAACCAAGTGTCAATCGACGTATAGTCGAAATACACTGGTCCATCTGCCTCCTGCACGGCCTCCATTTGGGTTGTCAAGTCCTTGCCCATTGTCACGAGTGACTCCTCCAACAAGCGTACCTCGATGCCGGCTTTTCTAAAGGCCTTCATCATGTACTGGCTTGCTAGGATCGCAAACAGGCTGCCGAGATGCAACTTATAAAAGTCTCGGAACTCTCGCAAAAACCTGTTGATCACTCGCACAATCTCCAAAGCTGCCAGGTCTTCCTTGCCCTGCAATTTCAACTTGAATTCTGGCTCGTCAGGGAAGCTTTTAGGAATCAGTCTCGAGAAGTCAATCTTCTCGCTGTTTTGGAAAACAGGAACAACCTTTTCCTTCAAGCAGCGCCTGATGTCGCAATGCCAGATGCTCGCCGAATTAAATTGGGCGACCAATGATCCTGACGCTTCATCTGCGTCCTGCACGTCCGAAGCCGGCGACTGCTGCTCATCTCGATATTGATGATCGAGAGGTTGCGGTCGCATTTGCATCCAGTGTCGATGCACCGTGTCGAAATCCCTAACAGCATTGTCGAGATCTCGTTGGGCATCTTCCACTTTCGCATCATGCTTAGCTGCATTACGCCGACGTTGAGCATCAGTGAGAGTTGCATCCTTGCTGTCGAGCTGCTTTAGTTTGCGCACGGCAACTTTAGTGTCCATGTAGCGACTCAAAGCATCCTGCTTATCCCTGTTGGCTTCCTCGACCTCCCTCTCCAACTTCTGGAACATGGAAAGTTTGTCATCCGAAGCATCGATAGACCATACGTCCATATCAGCTTCCCCAGTATGCGCTGAGGGTGGATCACCAGATGCCATTACGACGTCCTCAGGAATAGCTGAGGCACTATCGTTAGAAGCCATGCGGTAATAAAAAGCAAAGGCGAAAAAAGGAGGTTCAAGCGATACCAAGACTGGACTTTTATTATGCCAACAGTTTCGATGCTCAAACACTACAGCTTACAGTCTATAGGATGATTACACGAGACTTCCCTACTATAGGTCTTGTCTCTAACACACCAAGTGATAGTCGAAACACACACAAGGAATACTTGGCGTCAAATGACTTTGCAAGTAAAATTATCGGTCGAAGCTCAGCTGCTTGAGGAAGAATTTTCCGGTAGCTGGAACTCAACAACACGACAACAATTAAGACTTTCTGGCGGAGCTAACCGACAACAGAGAGAATGATTTGCTGATGGCACTAGCCAATCAGCAGAGAGGATGATGAATTACAGGCGGTGGATACCGTCAAACAATCACAATGATTTGCCGTGGTAAATACCAAGAACAAATGCAAAGAATTGTGGTGGTTGAAAACAACACTGGAACACGGCGCACTGGATATTTCCAAGAACAGCGGATCACGCAGTGATGTGCAGCCAATACACAAAAGAGCACACAAGTTCGATCTTCGAAACAGGATTCAACAGGAACAAGCCTATTGGGTCTTTTTCTGGATCTTGCTTGAGCAATGATAAACGACAAAGGAGAGGTCCCAATTGCAAACAGTGGAAGATGGATGATAGAATCTCAATGGATGCAAATCAAACACACTTGAAGATGGATGCAATGGATGGATGCCGACTCTTTAGTACGTTGAAAAAAATGTGATATTCTCTAGGGGTAAACTTACAATACTAACTGGGGACTGAAGTCAACGAGAACAAGAGAGGGTTTTATTGTGGACAGGGATCTGGAGGACTTATATAGCTCCTCCAGACACCGGTCACGGGAACTCTTAATAATCGTAGAAGTAAAAAGGGAGGTGCGACTCAGGTACATACGTGCCTGAGCCCCACACCAGCATAAAACACCACATGGTTCATTGACAGAGTTTGCACGTAATACCGACAACAGCTCTCTTTCAAGAACATCTACCCATTAGACGGTAAGGTGAATGCCGTTCGGAGGAGGGACAACAGGCGAGACGCGAAGGCCGAATCTTTCGACATAGATTATGGGTTGGTGGAGTTAGATGCCAGCCTCCTCAGCGCGCCCAGCCAGTGCGTCCCGCTAACATTGAAAATGCGCATAGTCAATCTCAGCTCAAAGTCCTGTAACTTGCGGCATGGTGTTTTGCCCAAAACGTATGCTATTTCGGCTCGCATCGTGTAGTGCTGTTGTGCCATGAATTTGAACTAACGTGCTCAGGGAAGCAACTCGAAAACGGATGTTCGTTTGGCGCTAACTGCATCAACATATTAATAAGGTGATATTCATTTGCCAAGCACAACCGAACTAGAATCAGTTTGCGGCATTTGGAATCTTGGCATTTGGCAAACAGCGAGCGCTCAGTCGCTTTATGAAAAAATCGTGGGCGCCACATGCTGGCCTAGTCTACAGAAAGCTCTGCGGCAGATTCCGAATATTGAAACCGGCTTCGTGACCGAGATGAACGCTTCTCACATGCTTATACCGAGGTGCGGTGCCAGCGTCACTTGCACTGTTGCGCAGAGACCGCCAACTACATCTTGCTTGAGCCGGAACTGCAAGGCGTTTACGTGTTTTATGTACTGAGAAGCCTTTGTACCCTTACCGTAACGAAAGTACGATACACGGCCTTAAGTTTGCTACGGGTCGGCTATACAAGAACTTTAATACCCTTTTTCATGTCAATATCCTCGCAAGCACATTTTTTATCTTCAGAATTCAGGTTTTTATACTCTTCTCGCCCAGATTGTCTGCGCCTCCCACCATCGTTGAATCGACTCCCAGCCTCCAGACTTTTATAAAGTTAGAGTAGTAACTATCTTCTCTTCAGATCCAACTGTCTTCATTTCCTACCACAACTTGGTCTTTGCCAGTATCATACATCGCCCATTTCCTTGGCCTGGCAACTCTTCAAATATCAATCCCGGAATTTTAGCATACATGCTTTAGGGTACAGGCGAGCATTGCGGGTTAAGATATGAGTTGAACTACGATGTGAAACATGTAGCAATGATACTCAATTGATCTTTTGAGTATCATACATGCATGCTACCTACGTGGAGCTCGAGGGTCCAGTCACTACCTACTGTCATCATGCTAATGCCACATCCTCTCACATTGATAGACACAGATCCGTCAGATGCTTATCTAGTTCCCACATGGAGTTCACAGACCTCAAGCTCACTTCAGGATTAATCGATTGGGCCAATGCACCAATGCCTCATACCTTCATCTCTTTCAGCCATATCATGAGCAGCAGCTATCAACAAATCTGTGACTGGAATCGCTCGTTAAACTCTTGTAAAGATGCACAGTTTATGATGTATCTTTTGGTCGTTTCGACCATACTTCATTTCATTGCTGGAGTATTTGGTATCTGGTTGGTGTCCTATCGAAACGGAGGATTCAACACAAAGATGATCACCGGACTTTTCACAAGAGTTGTGTCCGGCATTCAACCGAAACCTGTAAGTGGACAGGAGTGGATGAAGTACAGTGTACAGTGCATCACCGGGGTTGGAACTTACAGTGCTCTTCATTGATATAGCTGGACTGCGTCACGTTCTTCACAGCGATAGCCTGCTTCCTCAAGATACCAAACAACTTGGTACTGATATTTGATCGCTTGCAGGATGCAACGTGGCTCCGTATCGCTCTGGAACAGTTCTACTGGTAAGTTCATTATCGCGTTAGTTGTGCGGTAAAAATTTCCACAATTCTTCAAATTGATTTGAACTTCTCATTTCCTAGGGTCATTGTGGTAGTGGCATATACAACATACTTCGCCGGTGTCCTCTATGCAATGCCTGTGACAAAGCGCCAGGGCATCTTTGCGGTCTATGAACCTGAGAGCATTGTTGGATCCGTAACGCACTCAGCGATCCATGTCTTCTATCCATCAACCGGTCAAAAGAACGTCTTTTTGGCAGCCGGACTGATCTTACCAGTCGTTCTGGGTGCCGTACCTGGCATTATGGCTGGATTGTTGTATGATCAGGGGCATTATGACTCCTCGAAAACGTGGCTGAAAATACAGTACCTAGGCTGGTCGTTGATGCTTAGCATTATGGGGTCTATGTTCCTTTACTATGGACTTAAATACACCTTCATCTTGCGTGCCAACATCATCATCGCAGAGACGGAGCTCAAGGCACCCCAAGCGGCATTTGGAATAGGCAATCTCAAGTCCAGATCCCCAGCAAGATATTTGTTCATCATGCTGCTCATCATCGGGTATGGAGGATTCGCAGTCTTGCTCTTTGCTGGACTGCTGACCTTGCTCTGGGCGGTATGGAGGGACGGCATTTTGAGCATGGAAAACAAGGCTTTTCCTCGTTTCCTGGCGTTCATGTGGACATGCGCAATGGCCACAGCAATATTTACAAAGATGGCTCTGATCGCAGTACAATCAGTCCGCAATAGGCGTCGGAGGCTCAGTTCACCTCTCATTTCAGAGACATCAAATTCATCGAACCCATCAAGCGCGGCGAGTGAACAGAAGTGTATTGATACTCGAAGTCTGGAACTGGTCGCGCAGGATCACAGTATTCCAACGACAACACCAGACATGCATTGCTTCAATACGCAGACGCATCTGGATTCGGAGCAATATACGGTGACAGAAGTAGCACTCAACGATCGAAGGCTGTCTGTTATGAGTGGATCCCAGGCAGGACCAGAGTCGCCATCATCGGAAGGTTCTATTATACAGCACCACGAGCTCTCAGTCGATGCAGGGAGGTCAAGCTGGCCGTTAAGGACCAAGTGGAATGATAGTGCCATAAGCGATAACGGTCGTGTAAATATCCGTGAATCAGTATTTGGTAGAGACGGTCCTGAGCAAGCTTCACCTGTCATCACCTGTGGAATATCGCTACCCTCGCTGGCGTTCTACAAAAAGTCGCGTTCAACAGGCAACATGAAGACAGGATCAAGGGTAGCATTGCCAGCGAAGGAAGAGCCCGAAGCTCCGCTTTCGCCACTGAGTTCTCTGACCTCAAGTATGGCGCACCACGCTGAGCGGTTATGGCAACTAAGACGGGATACACAGCAGCGACTGGAGCAGCTTCAACTTGAGGAACCTGCTTGCGCATCGACTTCGGAACCAGATAGTTATCGTGAAGTCCATTCATTGCTCCGCCAAAAGTCTGATCCGGAGATGTGGATTCCTCAGGATATGAAGCTCCGCCAACAACACCCTTACCACAGAGTGGCATTTAAAGGGCTCGCACCTCCGCCTCGCTGCCCGGATCGAGTATCTCTTTCAATCACACGCGGGCCGCCGTTGCCCCTTCTTCCTGCATCTCATTCCAAATCCATACCCGCAAGTATAACGTCCTCTCTCAACGGCTCAAACTCACTTGTGTAGAGGTTAGATGCCCTAATGAAGTTCGGTATATTACACATTTGGGTGAACAAAGTGTAGGTAGAACATTGATAATGGTGCGGAAAGAGTTGTAAAATATTATAACAGCAACCGAGGACAGGCGTTTAATAATAGCTGTTCTCTCGCGGGACCCTTACACTTGTGGGCGCTGCCACTTTCGGTGCCTCAATGGTGCGCAGTTGTAACGCGAGCGTACAGAAGTACAAGCTTCATCCACATCCCTTATTCTCCCAACTCTTCCCTCGCACAGTACTAATCTGCGGCTCACCTTTGAGCCGTAGAACGAATACCTCATAAACGGGCCGCGCCACCATCTATGAGTGTATCCGTACACGTCCATGACTTTATATCTATATCCTGTAGAATCACATTACAATCGTTCATAACAGGGTGGCCCTAGTAGTGACTTGCAGAGCATATTTCATGTGAGTGGTGAACGCCATGCCATTAGTAAGGCGCGAAAGAATTCGGGCAATCTATGAATCCGAATATGCCCATGGCCGTGGGCCGCAAGAGTCCATGTTGCCAATTGCCATGAAGTGCAGTGGGCGAAAGAATGATCGGAACCAATCTAAACATCTAAATATTGCGGCTAGCCAGCCTAACTCCCCATCTAAAGTCGTGCCCTGGGTGGCACGCAGATTGTCCAGGTGCATGGTGTTAATCCTGCCTGCCACTAATGCGAGATTAGGTCGTGTGCGAAATGCAGAATGTGCTATATCGCACATCAAATAAATCTTTGTCTATCACAGATCGAGTTCGCTGTAAATTAGGTCGCCTCGTTGAGTGAAGTGGGTGACCTGTTTCTGGAGCGCGATCGGAAGGTCGTATTGCAGGATGTTGTGTCAGAGGGAAAGTGGGTCGTCGTTATGACTTGATCAAAGATCCGGGGGCCTTGGTCCACGTTGCTGGCGTGCTGAAGGCGGGCACACTGGTCTGCATACGAGCGATTTGCCCTTGAAGAAGTTGGATGGTAGTCTGTCGTTAGCTGTGATGCTGATATCACGAACCGAACCTAGGACTCCCTAGTTTGCGTTCTAGACCACGGTTGCAAGTGACTGGGGCGTAGAGTTGAGGAAAGGGCAAACGGAATTGGTCCATTCCCAACGCGTGCCTAACAATGGGCTCTATCGAACTCCTGCCTCTCACTAGGCACTGTCCCCGCAAAGGCATGCCTCTTTCCTCAAAAAGGTTATCGTCCGGCCATGTAAGCGTCGCGATCTCACGCGCGTACGTCCTGTCAGGTAGCTCTTGCCACACTTAAATAATCATATCTAGAAATATAGAAGGTCAGTCTGCCTTATAGTGTATCTTTCTTTTCTGTGCCTATAGTATATCCTTCTTTTTGTGCCTCGCACTCTAACCTCTATGTATCTGCTTGTCCTATCCTGAAAGCTCATGCGTGGAGGTTTGAACTCAATGAATGCAGGTATGTCCCTGGCGAAACCTATTGGCCCATGAGGAGTCAATAAAAGAGGATTACACATATCGTAGCCCGAAGGATAATGGTCTGTGATGTGGACATGTGGCTCTGCGTATCATCAACCAAGCAATATGGTTTCAAAACCGCACCATCCACCCAAAGTGGACACCATTTGACTTTGGTACGCAGAGCAGTACCTCATCTAAGGCGCCACGCATTCCTCAACAAGGTGAGCGACAACGCGCTGGTAAGACTCAAATTTTGAGATATCGAGTACGATGACACCAGCAGTCTTAAGTGCCAGCACAAGCGGCGTATCTCGTCCAGTGAGTCCCGCGAATCAATCCAGGAACTTCAGTCTAACCAGTTGAGCGTTATTAGTAAGTCTTATCAGCGAGTTTGTGTTTGGTCTAGAGAACGGCAAGCTTTGCTCATAGCGAAAGCAAAGGAGGCTAGACCAGTGATCCGCACTAAGCGACCCGATGGTCTATGAAAGTGCTCGGCTCCCACCACAAGAAAAATTGTCATCAGTCACCACCCCCTCGAAATGACTTTAGTAGTTGTTCAAAGCAGGCCTTTGAACGCGCCGCCACTATTCGAGCTTTTGCTCTCATGCGCATTGCTGATGTTACAGTCTCTACTTCCGCCGTGCCGGGAGGGGGTTGATTCCGTATGAGCAGCACCTACCGTCCTATTAAAAGCCTTTAGAAAGGATGAAAATTCTACAGACGGCTTTTCATCTACGACCGCGTCGGATGGAATACCGGTATGTGGATGGTGGTACAAGCACCCTTTCACTTTACTGTGTTTCAAGGGCTTGTTAGACTACTACTGTGTCTGACAGAACATTCTCAGGGGTAACATGTACTTGTACTGTATCTGTGCAACGCTGATACGTCGGGATTTATACGATCGCTTTGGGCTGTGATGCTCTCATGTTCAGCGACACTAACAGCTGCCAGGTACACTGCGTGTTGTCCGAGAGCTATCATCCCAAGGTAGATCATGTTGCTATGCGCTGAATGCAGCAATCGTCCTCCACATTTGAACACGGCCTATATTTAGAGTTCAAAGTGCAAGGTTTGTTCCACCCCATCTCGGTTGTCTTTCTTCACTGACTTTTGCTTTTCACGTCGCCAAACGGTAGCAATGAGATAAATCTTGCTACAGCCCTGCCACAAACACAAACATCCTGCACCTTTTGGTCCCCTTACACTTGAGTCCGTCCACCTCAGTGATGCCCTACGACACCTAGCGATTCACAACCACCGCTCTTCCTCGTCAGAAATAATCCGTTAAAAAATTCACTATCGCCACTCTCACTAAGACGACGTATGTAAAGGATAACCTCACCATTTTCCCTGCAGATATTGTACAATCCCTTCAGTCGCCTATTTCTATGATACTTAACGTTGTACTCTGCTCTTGTTCTTGATATTGTCGACCACTATCTCGCGACACGTTCATTTCAGCGCATTTTCTCTCAGGCCGGGGCCATAATCAGCATCGGAGCCACCTTTGTTGATCAACAGTAAAGGCATAATGTGGCGCGAAAGACCACTAGGCTCTATAGCGGTCATTACGTTGGGCTTCTTCTCGAAATACTGCTTGGTCAGTGTCGCTGCTGCTGAAGGCAGCTTGCTTCCTACAGCAACCATGTATTCATCCCCAGAGCCTACAGTCTCCCAAGACCCGTACAAAAATGAGAAGTTGCTCTGTGACTGGACGGTTATAGCTAGCCATTGCAGGGAAGCAGATCTTACCAAGCGCATATTGATTGCTTCCATGGCGATGCACTGTTGCGTTGGATTCTTCGGCATATGGCTCATGGCTTACCGCAGCGGCGGGTTCAGCATCGCTATCTTGAATGATCTTGTGAATCGAGATGGGGGCAGAATCCGACCCAAACCCGTAAGCGATCATCCTTTTGTTCTAGGCAAGAGATGCAAATGCTTGGTGCAGTAACCCAGCTGACGCATCTCTCCAAAATATCGACATAGTTGAATTGCATTGTTTTCTTCATAACACTCGATTGCTTTTTAAAGCTGGCTGTCAACCTTCCTTTGGTACTCGACCGATTTGAAGATAAGATGTGGTTACGAATCGCTTTAGAGCAAACCTACTGGTAAGAAAAAGCCTTTGGCCCTCGATGAAGGAAGCTGAACCGTCACTGACGCGTCAACATTTCCCACTGTAGGATAACGGGGGTGGTAGGCTCTGCATTTTATCTTGTTGGGATGCTGTACGCTATTCCGATGACAAGATACAGTGGTATCTTCGCATACTACGAGCCGGACAAGATCCCCGGGTATACCCATGGTTATTCGGTCCGTGTCATCTACCCATCGCCTATAGCGAGGGACCTGTTCCTCGCCTCCAGTTTTCTGATCCCGACAATATTCTGTGCAGGGCCAGCCATTGCATCTGGGGTACTGCATGATCAGGGGTATTACGACGCCTCGGACATGCTGCGTACCATTCGGCATATCAACTGGATCGCCATTTTTTACATTATCCCAATAGTCGCCTTTTACTACTCCGTGAAGTTTGCGTTGATCCTGTATGCCAACATCCGGCTGGCAGAGTCCACGCTCCGCGTGGAACCAAAAATCGCCTTCACCGTCGAGTACTTGCTCACAATGTCACCAGTCAGATTCTTAGTGCTTTTGATGACCTTCACTACGTTTGGAGCAGGTGTCATTAGCATCGTGTGCGGCTCTATCACATTATCTGTTCTCATCTTCAGGCAACAAATTCTGAGTTCCGAGCACCGCGTATTCGCAATCGGGTTCTCGTTCATATGGACGTGCCTGATGGGCGTGGGATTATTTCTTGAGCTGGGTATAATTGCGATACAGTCCTTCCGCAAAAAGCGACGGGAACAACGTCGACTTTTTTACTCCTTCTACACGGACCTCGATCCTAAAGACTCAGGGCAGACATCTTCAGTTCCATACGACTACAGGATGGCGTTATACTCCTCTGGCATGCAGGATTCTAGGATTATCTTCACGGAGAATATAGCTGCACTACAGCTCGACCAAACCAACCGCCTGGGCCTGGTCTCAGGAACACAGTTTGAAATCCCTTTAATGACTACACCCGCAAAAGCCAGGGCCTTAGAGTCCAGAAACCAGACAATAGCATGGGAGTCTTCTTCGAGCCAAGATTCGTATGTCTTTGGATCGGTATCATCGCATGTCGGCATTGAGTTTGGCGCTGTTAGTAATACGACTTTCAGCAATCGCCATTCGATTGTAAGAAGCGACAGCTCATCGGCAGTACCCTCCGAGGAGTCTTGCGACGAGAGTCTGTCAGTCAAGAACTGCAGTGAGGCGCATTCCAAACGATCGAGGAGAGCCTTAGCCAGCTTTGAGGAGCTATTGGGCGCTCAGTACTGGAATGGTGATGGAGTAGATTCAGAAGTGTATCAGTTCGCTCAGCAGGCTTTACATCCTACCGGTCTTTCGCGGCAACAGCAGCACCTTCGGCAGCAGTTACAGCAACGGCTGATACATCAATTACAGCAGCGACAGCAACAACCATCTCAACGACTTTCAGAGAAACCTCTGCGCTCTACATCAAGCCGGTTGCCGCATGATTCCGAGTCGCCTCATGATGAATGCCATCGTTTACAAACTACAGCTTTTGGGTTGAAGCCTGCAACACAACAGAAGTCGCCTCGCCGGACCAAATCTTTTGATCCTCGGGTTCCTCGGAGAGCAGCTGTAGCCGCTCCTTCTGACAGATTCAGGACTAGACAACAACGATCTTTGGAGCACATCACTATGGGGCCTATCTCTTTTGCTATTGCTGAGGAAGTACAGGAACGGCAGCAAACAGAGAATCTTCAGGACTCTTTAATTTCAGCTGAACTGCAGCTCCGGCAGCAGCATCCTCAACACAAAGTCGCTTTCAAGGGCCTCTCGCCTCCACCACGAAGCCCAACCAGTCCAACAGAAGACTCACCTGCACTTGGACCATGGTCGAGTTCACACGCTTCCATCGCCATGGAACATACGCAAGCGCCACGAGTCGATATGAGCATCGACAAAGTGCTTATGCAAACCCAAAGTTTAGGAGACATTAGATCTTCGCTTTTTTTCGGAGTCGGCGACAATCAAACGTCGTATCCATATACCCTGCGCTTTAACTCTGACAGAAGTAGCTCGGCCAGATCCTACCACTTAGACGCAACCCCTACTAACGAAAGCCCAAAGATGCACATGAAAGTTCGCATCTCACCCGATATGGCGTAAAGCGCTATATTTTTTTTTAATGAACACGGTGGAAAAGCCTTCCCTGAGCAAAGCAAAGCAAACATTAAAACGTAATCCCATTTTCTTCAAACTTTCGCTCACGATAGACGGTGCTTAGGGTCTTCTTATCCCTGTGGTCCGAATATTCAGAAACCCTCCGGACGAGGAATAAAGTAGAAAGCTGCCCTCAAGTATTTGAGGGTCTATCAAAGTTGTATATTGTTGCCAGCATTTGTGTCTATGAACCAAAGCTCAGGATATTCGTGACAATTCCTGCCGCAACTGTCTCACCCCCCTTTCTCAACATGACCCTTCCAAGTTCCTTGGAATCTTTAAACGTCTCCAACGGAATGGCTCGCCCACTCAGCTTGATCTCCACCATCGCTGTCGTATTCTTGCCCAGATGCCTCGGCGACTTTTTGATAATCTCTCCAGTGCCCTTATCAATGGTCGCCACCAGCTTTGAAATCACACCGGGTTCGTTGTGACTCTGGTGGTGGATGATAATAGGGAATCCAACGGTAATAGGGATTTTGACATCAAACACAACGATCTGGGCCGCAAAGTGCGTCGTCACAGGGATGGGTTCGTCTCTTGAACACAACACCGACCCGTTACTATAGTACAGCGCGAAAAAAAAACAGAAGGCAGTGGGCGCAGGGGTCAGCATCAACAATCAAAGTCCTGCTTAGCCTGCAAAGAGGGCTTTTTTCACTTTGTAATCGTTACCTGACTTGTAAGATTTCAACCCCTGAGAGGGTCAAGACGACAGAATCTCCGGCTGCTGCCCATCTCACAGGCTCGTCATTAACTTCCAATGCTACAACACGAGCATTGCCACGAAGCCAACAGTTAGTTTCTACAACGGTGAAGAGGATAAATGCAGTTTCACACATACACACACTGTCTGTAAAAAAACTTACTCTTGACGGTGGCCATGACAGATCCAGGCATGACCATTACCGCCTCTCCAAGCTGAATATGTCCTGCCTCTAACCGTCCCGCAGCTGCGACTCCGCCTGTGCCCTTGAACACGTCTGTTACAGACATTCTCAATGGCTTCTCCACAGGTCTCGTTGGTGCAGCCAACTTGTCGATCGTCGCCACTAGCGTAGGGCCCTTGTACCAGGCGAATGTCTCAACTACGCTCCTGACCGAGTCCTCCACTGCCGCATCACTCACCGCCGATCCATTGCAAATGCTTCCAGGCACTGATCGCTTGACCAAGTTCTCACCCGTGAAACCCGAGCAAGGGATAAAGATCAGATTCGACTTTTTGAAAGAGGCATCCTTGACTAGGAACAGCTCCAGCTTCTGTATAATCTCCAGGAACCGCGCTTCCGACCATCCAACCACATCCAGTTTGTTGATTGCAATCACCAACTGCTGTACACCCAAACTCCTGGCCAAGAGCGCATGCTCCTTTGTTTGTCCATTGGCATCAAATCCAGACTCAAACTCTCCAGTGGTAGCGTCGACCACCAAGATGGCGACATCTGCTTGGGCTGTACCAGAGATCATATTGGGAATGAAATCTCGGTGTCCTGGAGCATCCAGCAATGTAAACTTGCGATGCTCTGTCTCGAACTTTGTCACACCAACGTCCATGGTAATTCCACGTGCACGCTCCTCGCCCGTCTCGTCCAGGACCCATGCGAACGCAAACGAGGCCTTCCCGATCTTTTGAGCATCCCTCTCGTGTTTCCGGATCGTCTTTTCATTGACTTCACCTTGCAGATAGAGCAGGTGTCCCATTAGCGTACTCTTTCCTGCATCAACATGTCCTATTATAGGCCAACAGACGCCAAAAAGAAAAAAAAAGTGAAGTAATGGTGAGTCCTTTGCTCTGGATATAGAGGACCATAACAAAAGGTAGCTCATCGGTGCCCAACCACCCTTACCGATAACAACCAAGTTCAGCGATTCCTTCTCTGCAGCACGCTTCTGGTATTCTGTGACAACATCAATCCTCTTGCCCAACTTGGTAGCGGCTCTTGACGGAGTCGCGGTGCCCGAAGGAGGGGCCGAATCGACTGGAGAGTGCAGATCCGCCCGATCTGCTACTGTACTCAAGTACGGTGTCCCTACTGCAGATAGTGACGCTGCAATCTTGGGTGCAGAGGATGTTGTGGTCTTGGATGATTTCGATGCCGAGCTGGGTTTCAAGGATCCAAAGTTCATGGCTGACATGTCGAAGCGAAGTTGTCCATCAGGAATGTCTTCATCTTCCAGAAATTCTACAATATCATCGTCTTGCGTTGCTGATGGCGAGCCTACTGGTTTGAGTGCTTGTAAAAAAGACAGGGTTAGACACCAACAATATTTGTACTACGACTCTTTGTGAAAGGTGCGCCCCTGACGTCGTGATTACCTTTTGCAGCAGAAGGTTTCGGGGTGGCGGTAGGTATTGCTGTGCCGGTCTGCGTTGGTTTTGACGCTGAAGTCTTCTTAACTGCGGCACTGGCAGCCTTTTGCTTCTTGGCCAACTCATCTAATTGCATACCGAGGGTGTTGTTAGCCTTGGACATGGTTGTAGATACAATCTCTCATGGCTCTTGATGAATCAAGTGCTGCGGCAAGACTGCGGTCGTCACTAACCGATGAGATACACCGCCGCTTCATTGACATCAAAGTAGTAGTACCACAGTGCGTCCTGGATCTCCTTGACCGTCACCTTTGCGCCACCGAGCATGGCCTGGACCTCCTCTGTTGCGTCTGCCATTTGGGCTGTTGATGATCCAGATATATTGTTATAAAAAAAAAGGTGTGAGTGATCCACTGATCCGAGGCCGTGGCATTCTGCATCCGTGCGCAACCTTCATACCTTGCTCTTCCGAAGTCATGGCCTGCTCCTCGACATAGTCCTCCTCGTCATACCCGTCGTCCAGGACATCTATGAGGTCAGGTCAAGAGCGGAATAATGAGACGCGCGAGTCCGATTAGGAGAATGGGCTTTGTCAAGATTTCCGCGAGTCGATCCACGCGGTGCCAGCAACTTCCGCCAGCAGCAAGGAAGGAAGGAAGGAAGGAAGGAAGGAGGGAAGGAAGGAAAGAAGGTGGTTACCGTCTAGATCCAAGTTGCGTACGTTCCTGTGGCGTGACATGTGTTTCTGATGTTAGCTGCAAAGGTGCGTGTGTGAAGAATGAATGCAAAGGCGGGAATGAGTGTTCGGCCGACTCGGACATAAAACTCTTTTTTTTGGCGACTCGGTACGTGACATACTCGGCAGGCGCTGTACGTGATGATGATGCATGGACCACTGGCCACTGAGACATTCTGCACGCATTTTCCTTTTTTTCCATCTCGCACTTCACCTCTTTATCATCTTGGCTCCCTTCCTTAACACCTCCACTCCACACACTCACACCGCAGCAGGTAGCACAACTACAGATGGCCTTCAACCTAGGCAGCAACGACCGCCAGCCAAACTTTGGTGCCAGCAACACCGCGGGCCACGGGTCCAAGAACCCTTTGCAGCAGGCCACGAACCCCGCCAACACCCGCGGCGGAGATATGGTCCTTACTCCAGATCACCCATCCTGGCACGCCGGCCACGCCTCAGATGGCCCATCTTCCGCATCTTCCTCCCAGCAAGCCCACAGGAACACTTCATCCGGAGCTGGGTCCGGAGCCCATAGCGCAGACATCCTCAGCTCAAGTGGTACAACAGGAGGATCATCAAACCTTGGCGGATTCCATCACGAGCCACATGCTCCGTACACGGGCGGCCGTGTAACCAATACTGCAGCTAACCGAGGACCGTTTAGAGCTGGGCCCGATAACGACTCGTTCCTGCCTCCTGGCGCTGTCCCGCAAGGTGCACGCTTTGATCCCATCATGCCCGACAGTGTCCGCCAAGGATTGCCTGGCCGTGGTGGTCCTGCCAGTCAACAGGGAGGCCGAGCAGGCTCATCAGGCTTTGGCAGTGGGGAACCTGATAATGACGAGCTCCAGACACCAGACTGGACAAGATAGACGTTGACTTTATCACTCTGTATCTCTTCTTGCGTCTATTGTCCTTCTAATCTGTATAAAGTTTTGATATAACAAAAAAAGGCATCCAATTCTCTTTCTTTCACGCGCGGATAGCGCCTTGTTCCTCCAACATCGCCCGCACAGGCTCCCAGTCCAGTTCTACAGTCGTCTTCCAGTTACTGATCGCCGCACGAATCGCTGGCTGGCCGTTCCACACTGTCGGTGAAAAATACGCCACGCCCGTGTGATTGATCCTGCTCAACAACGCTGCATTCTTCTTTTCCAATACCTCGCTTGATTCCTTCTCCTCAGACCGAGACGGCGTTTGAGCAAACACGACAATATTCAGAGGACATTCCTCTGTCAGAACCGTGTACAAATCTGGCCTAGTCTCCTTCATCCAACTGTACAATGTCTTTGCAAACCGACAGTTCTCCTCCACAATCCTTCTGTAGCCCTCACGCCCGTAGGCCTTGAGTGTGGCCCAGACAGGCAAAGCACGAAACCTCTGTGAGTTCTCGATGGAAATATTCATCGGATGTGAGAATAGCGAGTCCGAGGGTCGAAGGTAAGCAGCCGAGGAGCTGAACAGTGGTTCCATGATCGTCTTTTCCAGCGAACGACGGTACAAGAACAGACCGCAGTCGTATGGCACATTGAGCCACTTATGTCCGCAAGCTACATTTGTTTTTTTTTTTTTTTCGTGGTAATAGGTCCCAATGTTAATTACAAAGCAACAAGGTCCTCAAGTGCAAGAGAACGATCAAGAGGCTGCTGCCGCGTCGTCTCGGAAATAGTATGGTAGACCCTTTACCTGTAATGCTATCTGCGAGTTCTAGCCCATCAGCCAAGTGCGCGTACTTGGGAGAGCAGCGCGAGTAAATACCAAATGCGCCATCGATGTGAAAGTAAACATGGTTTTCTCTGCAGATCTCGGCAATTCGCCGGGTGTTTCTTGGAAAGATGCCCTAGACACAACAGAACACACACAAGACACACGTACAGAATGAAAGGAGCGCGTTTAGCTAAATAGTGAACCAACCATGCCAAGGATTGGAAGAATGAAAAGCATTTGCTCTAGTTTCTTCATCGCTTATGGCACAAGAGACAGAGCGAGCGAGCGAGAGAGACTTACCGTGTTGACCTCACCAAACGACAAGAACACCATGACGGCCTTCCCCGCATTCTTCCACCTCAGTACCTCCTGCTCCAACACCGTCTCCCACGGGTCCTCCTTACCGCCCATACTCGGTACCTCCATCACCTGTCGACGCCCAATCCCCAGAATACTTGCCGCCTTCCAGACCGTTGCATGCGCCATGTTCGTCAGCACCACGACCTGCCCATCATATCCATCCTGCGTATAATCCACACCTCGTACATGCTTGCCCAACCACTGGCGCCCAACCGCCATCCCCACAATATTCGACGCCGTCGAGCCAGTCGTCGTCATGGCTCGAAAGATCCCTTCTTTCTTCCCCAAGTACGGCTCTCCTGCAACAACAGCCTCCGTACCGTCATCACCACCACCGTTGTTGTTGTCGTCGTTCGTAGTCGTCGTCGTCGTCGTCGTTTTCCGTATGACCTCTCTCGGCAACGAAAACAAATCCAGGACCATCTTCATCGCCTGGTCCGTAATCACACTATACCCAGACATGTGCTCGACCGAGTCCAGGATTGTATTCTGATCGTACATCGTCACCAGCCAGTCCGCCAGGAACGCGGCAGGCGTCACTCCTCCTGTGACCAGACCAAAATAACGAGGCCCTGCACTGTTGGAGAGCGACGGTCCGATCTGCGAGACGAGTTCCTGGACTGTCAGCTCTAGGCCCAAGCCATCCGAGGAGAGCTGCTGAAGGTGGGGTGCCAAGAAGGCTCTTGTAGCTGGGTCAATCGTCGTAGTCGTAGTCGTCGCTGTTGTCGAGTCGTTTTGGGCATCGTCGCGCGAGAGGTCCGCGAGTGCTGGGAAGGGACGGAGGGGCAAGGTCTGACGCTGCGCTTCTGTGGTCTCGAATCGTGAAGTGGCCGCATGGGCAATGAGCTCCAGTAGCTTGGCAATCACAGTGTGGTCATCGTGGAGTGCCATTGTATGTGTGATGGAGAAATGGTGTGTCTGCAAAGAGGGAGAGAAACAAGAGAGGCAGATGAGGCGTGGGAGCGATGGATGCTTCGGTGTGTAGTCTTTGAATAGCGCCTTGCCTGCTGCGCTGAGGAGGCAACCTTGTTGCACTCGGCCTCCAATTGCTCATGGCTATGAATAATAAGGTTTTGTTCCCATCCGTTGCAGCAACGCGCATCTGCTTTCATGTCCACACGCCATCCTTGCTATTGCGTCCTTTGGAGAGGCTGTCCGAAAGGTGCTCGAAAAAGCACACGCGCCTTCCATGCTTGTCCTAGGCTCTCACCCTGTCCAACCACGCTGTTTACAGCCTTTGCCAGGGCAATTGTTTTATTCTGATTCTTTTTCTTGCTTTTTTTTTTGTCGTTTTGCGTTTTGCGGATATTGCTATGCATTTTTTGCCTGGAGACTCGAGCCAGCACTAGTGCGCCTCCCCGACTCCTGCTCTATCTTCCATTTGCATTCTCATGAGTCTTCAGAACAGACAATGCTTGCCCGACCTTGACATCCAGAGCCCGCGGATCCTCCAGCAAATGCAACAGTTCTCCATTGTCCATTTTCCAGCAGCATACCCGTAATCCTTCCCGCATATTCCGGCTGGCGCAACACGACCTGAGGATAAAGATGCTCGCCGACCATCTGTTTTTTCATATCTGGATCTGCTGTTTCCAAAGCTGCTGCCGTCAGTGAGCTGATACTCGTATCCGCAGTTGAAGCTGCAGCTGTAGTAGCAGCCAAAGACACGACCGCGCGGGGATGGTCATTACTACGCGCGTAAGCGCCATGACCTGGCCCAGGATTAAAACGGGCGACACCAATAGGGACAACCTGTGTGGGTGGGCGAGGGGGCCGTTGAACCTGACCGCTGGTGCGACCACCCATGCGACGCTGAACTTGCGGTGGTCGCAAGCGAGTCATGTACGCCTGTTGTTGATAACCATAGCCTGGCAAGGTCACTCCAGCGGACACGTGCTGCTGCCCAGTGGCAGTTACCCAGCGAGGGCGAGAGACCATGCTACGCTGACTAGGATAAATCATACCGCGGTCTTGAGAGGGGAGCATACCAGGACCCGGATAGAAGAGCTGAGGAGGATATATACCTCCGGGGCCTTGACCTGGAATTGGCTGCATGCGAAATTGATTCCTCTGAGCCATCTGGGCTTCCAGTTGAGACTGTCGAGCCTCCTTGCGCTGGGCCAGAGCAACGTAAATGGGTTTGGATCCGAGCATGCGACCATTCATCTCTGCAACAGCCTTGGTCGCCTCATCTGGCGATGAGAAGCACACAAAGCCAAAGCCCTTGGAGATGCCCATCGAGTCCTCCTCTCCCTCGCCGCCAGTCCTTTCCTCCCGCATGACCTTGGCCGAGGTGATCATACCGTAGACCGAAAATTCCTGACGAAGCCGGTCATCGTCGATATCGTCATCAAGGTTCTTGATGTAAAGATTCACGCCTTGGTACTTGTTTAGCTTCTCCATCTTTCGTTGTTCATACTGCCTCCTAAGCTCCTCCTCGCGCTCGTTTTTGTTTTGGGCCCTTGCTACAAAGAGCTTCTTCCCACGGTAATCCGAGTCATGAAGCTCGTCCACTGCGCGCCTGGCATCCTCATGGTGCTCAAAGTTCACGAATCCGAATCCTTTTGAGAGGCTGCGACCATCTTTTATAATCACACACGAAGTGACGGGACCAAACTTGGTGAAGAGGGCTTCGACCTCCTGCTCCGTTAAATCGGTGTTCAAATTTTTGACATAGACATTTGTGAATCTGGCTTTCATCTCCTCGACTTTGGACTGGCGCTCTTTCTTGGAAACATGATGACCGACGTAGACCTTCTTGTCGTTCAGCAGCATGCCGTTGACGTGCTTGATGGCGATCTCAGCGGCCTCGTTGGTCTCGTAATGTACAAAGCCATAGCCCTTGGACTGGCCATCATTCCCTGTCGCGACCTTGCAGGACAGAATATTTCCAAACGCTGAAAAGGTGTCGTGTAGAGCCTTGTTGTCAATCGCTGCATCGAGATTCTTGATGAAAATGTTGCCGGTTCCAGTCTTGCGAAGGGCAGGATCGCGCTGCGACCACATGATACGACAGGGGCGGTTCTTGATGAGCGTGTAGTTCAAGGCTTCCAGGGCTCGCTCGCCTAAACATGGCGAGATGAGAACTGTCTGCGTTAGGCGGTCCATCGATCAAATACAACTGATCAGAAGTGTCGGCCTTGCTCTTGGCCACCTGTTGCTGTACAAGCCTTGACGCCTTTTTTTTGCGGCGCAAGGTCAGGCAGTTAGTTGTAGCATCATCGTTTCCTCGTAGTAGCACATGGTTGGTGCGCTGTGTAAAAGTACGTCTAGGGTGGCCTAAACTGTATGCCCACGGGGGGGGGGGGGGGGGGGGGGCGTGCGCACAGGCTCTTCGCTGAGATGGTCGGTCCTGTGGATGCAGCCTTAATAAAATGCCCTGTCCCTGCATAGTGCGATCCTGATCACCACTCCACATCCGCACATTCGCATACAGTGCCATTAGACTTACCATCGGCCACATTGTGGAAATTCACATAGGCGTAGCCCAAGGACCGCCTTGTGATCGCATCGCGGCAAACGCGGATCGAGGCCACTGGGCCAACAGAGTTGAACAGCTCAAACAGCAGGGCCTCATTCACCGACGGGTCCAGCTCTCCAATGTAAAGCGAGGCAGATGCTGTCGGGGGTGCAGCCGGCGAAGGGGCGAAATGGGCCGCTTGAGCTGCTGCCTGAGCCTGTGCTGCTGCAATCTTCTGCTGCTCGTCCAGAGTCAAATGGCTAATGGCAGCTGTTACAGCCGAGACAGGTGCAGACTCAATGCCAGAGTCCGTGGCACCAGCGGCGGCCAGGACACTAGCAGCAGCAACAGGCGACGACATTTACAAAGGACGATGGAATGAGCCTCAATGCAGAAAAACGATCAACTGTATTTTATGTCGTTACGTCGTGTGGGAGTGCACTTGGGCAAAGGGCCACCGAAACGAGGTCGGTTCGAGGCAAGGAACAACGGCGAGAGCGGAGACAAGAGGCAAAGTCGTCGAGTTGTCAGCAACGGTTGGGGACAGGGTCCACCCTAGCCACACAGACCTCAGGCGAGTTCGTCAAGAACGCGAACACCGCCACGTGTTGACTCACAGCCGTGTCGAGGCACAGCTGCCTCAGTCGCTTAAGCGAGCTCAGCAGATTCACGAACCCGTCCAGCGCCTCGGTCTCTGCTCGAATCCCTACAGATGCCATTTCCAGCTCCTGGAGCGTGTCTCTGCTGGCCCACGGCGTCACCCCCAGGAACGCCTCACGCTTGAGCTTGGTGCACCCGCTGACACGCAGTGTACGCAACCTTCCCAGCATCGAGACCATCTTCAAAAACGCCGCCGTGGTCACGCGCGAGCATCCACTCAGGTTCAGATCTTGTAGCTGACAACAGCTCTGCGCCAGCATGACCACTGCTGCATCGTGAATCAATGTTCTCGAGAGATCAAGCTGAGTCAGCATGGGGTGGTTCTTGAACAAAGAGTCAAAGGCCGCTGTAGAGATGCTTGTCGAGTTGCGTAGGCCAAGGGCCTGCAGCTGCGGACTGGACTGTGCAATGGCCTGGACAGTCGAGTTCTTGCTCGCGTTGTGCAACAGGATCAGGGACGACAACGAAGGGCTTTTCCCCAGCAGAACAGTGAGCGCGTTCTCCGAGATGAAAGTCCAAACCAGCTCCAGACTGACCAGACCGAGAGAGACCGACTGTCTCTTGAGGCCAAGCAGATGGATGTGCGACAGATCCGGTCCAAAAATCTTGAGAGACAGCAGGCGTCGACACCTCGTCAACAACAACACCATATCGTCCTCTCTCCAGTCCCCGTTTCCACGCTCTTGCGTGTGAACAGTAATGTCGAGATCATGAAGCGCTGGAAGGCGTGTGAGTCTCGGGGCGATGCTGCTATTGACGCCTCGGCAGAGCTCCAGCGTCAAGCGCTTGACCTTGAGAATACCATCGAATAAAACATCAAGACTTGCGGGGATCAGATAGCACGATCTCAGCTTGAGGTCCGAGAGGTTGATACACTGATGAGCAATAAAGCGCGCATCTCGCCCTATAAGCCGCTGCTCAGCATCCATGGCGTAAATGAGATGCGCATGGTCATCAAATGTGGAGTGGTAAGTGCCGTACTGCTCAGGTGTGAAGAAGCAGGATTCCCAGAGGAGCCTTGTGCAGATGTGAGACCATGTTCTGCAGACTAGCGTACCAGAGGCGAGAGTTTGCTTGTCGAGGTGACAGCAGATAAGAGAGAGCAGCTCGGGAATAGACAGCGGGTCCATGTCGAGAGGGAGGGGGAGAAGGAGGGAGAGCGGATGATGGTAAAGTTGGCGAGGTGAAATGTAAAGCAAAGAGCAAAGGACTTGAGGAAAGAAAATGTCCTTTTTGCTTTCGACGCCCAATCCGTATGGCAGCAACGGCCGTCTGTGATTGGCAGACGCGCGAACGATTTGCTAGTGTCGTTTTCCACGTCCTTGATTTTTCATAGGCGCGTCTTTCTGTAGTTGAGCTCCTGCAATCCCTTCTCGTGGAATAGGGGTCATGATTTGATCAAGGAAGCTGCTCCCGTAGGTGGACGATGGTAACTTATATGGGTGATGGCATTAGGCACATCCTCAACCCAAAGCCGTGGCGGCAACAAGTCCTCATCGGGCGATGCAGTGTTCACGGGCAATATCTCAGAGATGGGTGGGAATACACTGGCGGGCTCATGGTAATGCTCCTATATGTGGGTGCTCGTTATTATGATAAACAGCCAGACCTGCAATCGGAGAGAGTCAGTCCGAGCCTTTCAATATTGTCTTTTTGTGGTCCCTTAGGAGTGCTTGTGGCTAGACTGTTATGCAGGAAGGTAGTGCCGAGGACAAGGACGTTTCACTAGCCTGGGGGTGTGAACTATACAAAATATCGGTTCCGATGCTCTTCATGCTTGCCTACTTTTATTTTTTCGCTCGACATTCCTGATATTTACTGCACTCTGCCGCAAGCGACCATGATTTTGCCTGATGAATACACGCCCTGTGCCGCACGGGAACCCCATAATGGGGTGAAGGTGAACTCTAATGCGCTGACGAGAGTTGTCACGCGGAGATTTTTTTTTCAGGCGCGAGGACAACGCGTCCGTTTTCCATTTTATGGAGCGAGGCCTGCAGATCCCAGCGCCATGCCAGTTAGGTCTTTTTGTCTCTATTGTTCCGTCCTGGAATTCTTCAGGGTAGCAGGTCCAAGAGAGGGAGAGCGGAGTCGCCAAGAACTTGATCGAGTGGCGCTGACAAGGGAATATTAGGGAAGGCATCACCAAGAGGATGAGATGTGCAAGCAAGGGGAGGGGAGACAGAAGGAGAAAAAAAAACGACAATAGACCTTGCGCAACATGAACTGCATGCATGCCTGCATGGATGGCAGGTGCAAAGTGTCCCTTTGTCCTGCCGCACTGCCTTAAGGAGGTATGCACAGAGCCTGTGAATGAGAGCCACCCTTTTCGAGAGGGCTTCTGGGAGGGGCGAGAGGGTCCACGCAGGGAGGACGAGGCGGTCGGGTGGGTGTCATGGTGCGATGGACGTGGCATGGGGAAGGATAAGGGCAGCAAGATAAAAAGCCTCGCTCCAGATACCCATTTCCATTTCCATGTCTTGTCTTTTTTATCATTGGCGACAGCAATACAACAACACAACAGCACATTGTCTCTCACATTCACCCACACACCCGCACACTCACACACTCACACACTCACACACTCACACACTCTTGTGATTCTCAACCCTCTCGCTGTCCCTTCTCACTCGCAATCTCACGCACACAACTCTGAATGCTGCATCAGTTCGACTCCAATGCCATTGCGCATCAACAGCAACTCAATCAGCAATACTTTCAGCAGCAACAGCAGCAGCAACAACAACAGACGCCTACAGGTGCCATCAAACACGTCGTCGCACCAGGACACGAACCAGGATTCTCACACGACAGCCATGGCCATGACCATGGCCATGCAACCCATGGCACAGACGAGGACTTTTCTCACACTGTGCCCTCGCCCTTGATGCTACAGCCAACCATCCTGCCTTCACAACCACTGCCGCCATCCTCACCGTTGCAGCGAGCCTTGGAGCACCATACACACATGATGCACCATCAACGGAGTGTTTTTGAACTACAGCACGATTACCAGCAACATCACCAAGCCTTGCTCCAACAGCAGCAGCAACAACAGCAACAGGCCATGGATCAGCACGAGCAACACACCGGCGCGAGTGAAAGGGGCCGAAAAGGAACTGCCGAGGTAGGATACCATCGAAAACGGAGTCTCTCTGTCCCACTGCTTCTGTCGCTGAACCCCACCCAGGACCCAAAGTCGCAGCAGAGGACCAACGGTGATCAACGACGGCCTGTCGCGGTGTCATCAGGACCGCAACTGGGACACCTACTGCCTCAGAGCGGAGGAGGAGAAGGAGGAGGAGGAGGAGGAGGAGGAAGAGGACAGGACCATGATGGCGATCAAGACATGGACACGGACGAAGGTCACCATTCGCAATCTCCTCAGCAACAGGATCAGGAGGCTTCCAAACCCAACCCGTTGACCATCGACTACAGCGAGATGATCCTGCCTCGGGAAACGCTTCTTGCCACCGTGCCCCGGACTTATAGCCACCGCGTCTATGCCGGGCATGGAGTATACCACCACAACAGCAACAACAACAGCAGCCACGGCAACGGCCATAGCAGCAACGGCAGCACCTTGTATTATAATCATGGCACTATCAGCTCGCACCCACACCACCACTTCAGTCTACGGTCGCGGCACCATCATCATCATCACCACCACCACCACCACCATCTACACTACAACCCTTTTTTGAACCGCAAGTTCCCGCCTTACAAATACTGGGCCATCTCGGCCCAACGAGACTACCACTTGTCCAGGATCGGGATTCTGGTCGGGCGTCCCGGGGCTTCCACCTCCTCTTCCTCTTCGTCCGCTTTTTCTACCTCGGGAGTTCCAGCCGCATCTTCATCCTCCTCGTCGTCCTCTGCGTCTGCAGTAGCGGCGGCGACATCAAGCGGCGGCGGCCCACCCCTTGGAGCAGGAGGCGATCTAATGCTGCGCACAGCTCTCGGATCCGCCGGCGGTGGTGTAACCAAGACACACTATCGGTCACGACTGCCTGTGCATTTGCGCCATATGACCTCAAGGACGAACCGTCGGCCTGCCATCTGCGGGAACCCATTTCAGGACGATCCCCATGCCCAGCAAGGATCGTCGTCCGTAGGCAGGAGCGACAGAAACTCACAGTCCTTACTACCATCGTCGTCCTCGACCTTATCCTCGTCAGGGTCAGTGCCGGCAGCGACAACATTGGCTTCAGCTACAGAAACAGCAACATCAGCGGCAGGAGGTGGAGGCAGAGGAGGTTCGGAGGTGGGTCAAAGGCGAAGGCTTTCGGATTGGAAGAGGGTCACGGCTTTGAACCTGGACCTGGAGGATGACCAGCGCGCAGGGATGGTTATGAGGCTCGCCAGTCAAGATCGCGTAACGCCTGCTGGCAACAGCAGTCGGTGGATGAGCCACCGCGGCGGTCTGGCGAATCTGATGCAGAGCAGTAGTGCTCATGCTGGATCATCCTCTGCCGCTGCAGGAAGCACGGGAAGGGATGCTACTACCAGCACGGTGGATCGATTGGTGGAAGAAATGAACAAATGGTCCGTCTAGGTTCTGTTTTCCCCCCCTCTCACTCCATTAAACCATTCTTTCATGTATCAACAGCTTGTGATATAAGATGAAGAAAGAATGGACGAAGGCAAAAACCACCATTCAATTGCGCTTTCCGCTCGAGAACATCATTGTATCTTTGTGTGTGTGTGGGGTAAACCTGTTTAGGAATGATGTCTGATAAAAAAAATATATATGCATTGTGTTGTAGTGGGATCGCGGTGCTCTGTCCTTTCATTTTCCTTGCTCGCCTGCCTCTACTCTCCATCTTACTTCTTTCCAAACTTGCTCTTCATCTGCTCCAACTTCCTATTGCTCTCTGTACGCGACGAAGCAATGGCCTTTTCCACCGCCGACATGGGTTTGAAATCCTTGGCTGCTTTTGAGGCGAACGATGTTCCAGCAGCAGCAGCACCACCAGCAGTTGCAGTCGCCGGGCGGTTTTTCTTGGCCACCTTGGCGCCATCGGTCTTTGCCTTCAACTTGTTCATCTTTCTGTTCTTTCGTTCCTGTTTCCTGTCCACTTCTCCCGTCAATTGGGCTGTGAAATCCTTGGGCTCTGCATCCTCATCGTCGTCCGAGTCCATCATCGCATCGGATTTCTTTTTGGACGGAAGTGGGGTTCCGTTCTCGAGTGCCTCGGCTTCTGCTGCTTCCTCTTCCTCCTTGACCTTCTTCTTGTGCTGATCCACGATCTGACCCCATGAGGCACCCACGCCTAATTTGATCACTCTCTCCAAACGCAACTTGTCCTAACGACCAGGCAAAAAAAAATAAAAGGATTACACGATCAGCTCAAAAAGAAAAGAGTCAAGTGGTTAAATATCCACTGTCCTTGTCCTGTCCTTGTCCTGTCCTCTGTCCCAAACTGTTTACCTTGTCGAGGAGGTCAACCTGTCCACGGATCAAGTGTACGGGGATCTTTGTCATGATTTCGGGGACCTTAAGAGAAAAAGATGGAGCGCAAAATGAAAAAAAGAGGGTCAGTCCCAGGTCGTGCCAGTCCCCCACCTCTCTAACCAAAGGCCGAATATCCATATCGGCAAGTCGCGTTTTTTTTTAAAAATACCTCAAAGCACTTGAAGTGGTACCACCGAAACTTTGCAAACTTCTTCTTTTCCTTCTCGGACTGACGCTCCATGCGGCCGACACGCAGGGACTTGTTTGGGATGACTTTGTTGCATTTGAGACAGGTGCTCTTCTGCGACTGTGCGTACTCTACGCAGTATGAGATGACGACCATAGCAGAAGGAGGAGAAGGGAATGTGATGCAGAAAAAATGATGCAAGAGAGAGCGAGAAGGATGCCGTTGGTTGAAACTTTGACAGGACCGACTCTATGAGAGGGAGGCATGGTTTTTTTTTTTTTTTTGGGTGTTGTGAAGGGTGGCTTAACTCCGTTGTGACTGCACTTGGACAACCAAAAAAAGAAACGCGCTGCGCTCAAACCACTCAGGCTCCGTGCCTGAGGGGAACCAAAGGATCAACGGGCTCGTGGCTCAACGGCCAAGTGAGTGGAGCAAGACACTGCCTCTTTTTTATTTCATAGATCCCTCATCACAGCCCCTCTTCTTTGCCCTTTGCCTTCTGCCCATTGCCTTTCGCCTGCTTGCAAAAAATTCTTATGTTGCTGGTTTGTTCGCTTTATTCTTGATAATGCAAATGTCTAGGACAAGGCATGAAGGACGTAAGACAAACAGCAGCCGACACAAGTGACAAATGGTTGAAAATCTGCTGTGAATCGCATGCCATACCAAGGGGAAGAAGATATGGCTCCTTCGCGGTAAGGAATGAGTTGGCACAAAAATAAAAAAGGAGAGGAAAAATGAATAAAAACAAAAAAGAGGAAAAAAAAAAGTGAGAGTGAGAGTGTGAGAGAGAGCAGTCGGGTAGAGTCCTGAGCGAGGAGACAAGTGAATGTTATCCTCGGCATAGAATTGTCCGCTGCTGAGTGGCACACCCATCGATCCAAATTATCCCCAAAGGTGGCGGGAGAATGATTGAGAGGGTGGCCGGTTTCCATATGCTAAAGGTAGTGTCCCCCGTTTCAATGCATCTCATGGTGCATCGTCATATCCCAGGGTTCCATGGAAAGTCGGTGTTGAGTGATGAGGGATCCATGCCATCCGTGAAGGCGTTGATATCATCGTTTGTAAGTGACAGCAACTCTGCGAGTCGTCGTGGTTCAGCTGTGGTGGTAAAGGTTCGTTCAATCAAGGTGCTGGCTGGAGTGCAGCCCCAATCCTCAAGTCGCGCTCCATTCCGTGTCGATCTCAGAGGCACTGGTGTCGACAGACAACAAAGAGGAATCGTCGTCCTCAGCAATGTCGAGGACGCAAGGGTTGTTTCCATTATTGCCTTTGAGGCTGAGATGTCGTCGTAGTCCGTCTTGTCTAGAGAAGGGTTTACCGCAAGTCGGGCAGCCATAATTCCGCTCTCCCTTGTGAACTGAGGCCTCGTGACGCTGGAGATCGTGCTTCCGTGAGAAGCGCTTGGAGCACTCGACGACAGAACAAACAAAAGGCCGAACCTGAAGGGGGTCATGCGTCTTTTCGTGCGTGTGCAGGTTATAGAGGCGCGCAAATCGACGTTCGCAGCCTGGGTGAATGCACGAGAACCGCTTGGTGGCAGTCTTCTTGCTGCTGCCACTGGCTTTTTTGGACCGCCTCTTTTTGGAACCAGCGTTCCCCCCATACGGACTCGCCAACTCTGGGCGAGTCCTCTTGAATGCAACACTGGAACCGGCGTCGCTGCCATTGTCGTGTCGACCAGAGGCAAAGGAGGCGAGAGCCTTGCGCTTGAAGCCAGAGACAGCAGCAGCCAAGGGTCGCGAAGGTATAAACTCGTCATCGTCGGGATCCTCACTTTCTTGATCGTCATCCTCCAGATCATCATCGATGTCATCAAAGACCGAACAGGACGAAGCGGGGGAAGAAGAGGAAGTGGAGGGGGAGACCACCTCGAGGTCGTTCTCGTCCTCGTCCACAAGACTGTCGTCTTCAGAGACATCATAAAACGTGCCGGTCGTTGAGGGCGACTTGTGGGCAACTGGCAAGGACAGGCCTGCGTGGATATCCGACATGGGCGGTGAAGATTCGACCGTGGGGTTGGTGCCAGGGGAGGACATAAGCAACGTGGCTGGCTCGATCGTGCTACCATAGCTCGCGGCCTCCACAATTTCGAACGCAGACATGTCAAAGCTATAGGCGGGGAAGAGCATCAGCGTATCGCCACCAGACTGGCCGGCAGGGTGGACATCGCAGCCGCCAAAGAGCACCTCGGTCGCGGTCGCGGTCGCGCACTCGTCATTCCCGAGCCCGAAATCGCCGAGATAAGGGGTCTCGTAGGGCGTGTCGAGATAGGGGGTGAAGGGCGTGTCCACCAACGACTGCACAGGGTTGTGCTGCTGATGGTGCTGCGCCATGATGCCGGCGCAGGAGCCATCCATTCCAATGGCAATGACCTGGCTAAAGGCGTCTGGATGCGCACCCTGGTTGATGTTGCTGCATTGGCTCACCTCGTCAAAGAAGGTTGCCAGGCCGTCAAATCCAAACGAGTCGACGACGCCAGAGCGGAGATTTCCACCCATAGTATCAAGCGACGGCGTCTGGGGTGTGCAAAGGGGGTTGGTGTTGCCAGCGCTGTTGCCACCGCTGTTGACGCTGCTGGGGGTGAAGATGTTGGCCATGTTGGAGGCTGCGAAGGCTGCCTGGTGGAGAGCGAGTTGCTGCTGCTGGTGCTGATGTTGCTGCTGCAGCTTGATGCTTTCGGCAAAGAGCGGGTAGTCGAACGAGTTCTCGTCGGCCTCAAAGAGACAAAAGTCGTGGTTGACAGTGTTGCTGTTGTTGTTGCTGCTGTTGTTGCTGGTGCGGCTGGGTGCAGAGGCAGAGTCAGAGGTGAGAGGGGCGGGGAGGGTGGGAGTGGCCGTGGCCGTGGGCATGGTGATGTTGTTCTCGCGGAGCAAGGACTGGAGGAGGAGCGCAGAGGCCTCGGAGGGGACGAGGGCAAGACGCGCAGCGGCGGGGACAGGGCTGGAGGCAGCAGAGGCAGCAGAGGCAGGGCTGGAGGCAGCCTTGGTGTTGAGGACAGAGTGCGAGAACATGGGGGCAGCAGAGCGAGCGTTGGTTGTGGGTGTTGGTTGTGGGTTGTGGGGTGTGTCGCAACAGGGCAGAGGATGCAAAGGTGGGCAAAAGAGGGAAAAGACAGAGGGAGACAGAGGACGAAAGAGAGGAAAGAGAGGAAAGAGAGGAAAGAGAGGAAAGAGAGAACAGCGAGGAGAGAGAGAGAGAAAAAGGCGAAGGCGGGATGGGATGGCTTTTGGCAGCAGCGCATCCCATTGCGCTGCTGTTAAGCCAGGTCAAGCCAGGGTCAAGCCAGGTGAGGCCAGGTGCCATGCGCCATGGTCATCCAGGGATCGCTCGCAGCATGTGCCATGCGCCATGGGCCATGGCATCCCGCGAATCAATCGGGCCATGGAGTCCATTGTCCATGCACATACCGCACACATATGCACATATGGCACAACAGCAGCGACAGCACAGAACACGTCCCGGCACACGCCTCGCCTCGCCCACGGAGCATATCAATGCCATCCATCAGCAGCATCGACGACATGACCGCCCGCCGACACAGGGGGACGCGACGCTGCGATCAAACACGCCCACGGCCGACCCGCAGGCCGCGATCCGTGGTTGGTCCGCCTCTCTGCTTCTGTCCAACGGGGGAGGGCACCTCATCCGTCCTCATCCACCCATCCACCCATCCATCCAGTCGACCCACCGTCCTCTCGCCCGCCTCTCCCTCAAGGATGCCGCAGTCGACTTCTTTTCGCTGCACTGGCGCATCCCACTTAATTTCCTTGGCCCTCTATCGCAGTTGCTGCCTCACGCCATGTAGAGTTTCTCCTTTTTTTTTTCTGTTCTCATACAGCACTACTTGTGCCAGGCTAGGTGTCAGACCACGTCTCGTCTCGCCAGCAGCGCTTGTACAGGAACCGTGGTATGTACTGTACTTGATTCCAGGATCAATGAGACTGGACAGCTTGGGCAAGGCCAAAGTGGTGGCAACATATAAATAAAAAGACCAGGCCTTTGCCCTTTCAGAATGCCACGTATGGAAGTGTGTCGCTTATTCATGTTTTGAGTTTCCTGCAATCTGCATTGCCACACAGACGGCGATCGCTCGGACAATGCTACACAACTTGCATCTGCCGCAGGCTGCAGCTCAAACGACACCCCAATTCCATTTTCCAACATAAAAGGTGTCGCGTCGTTCGAATTTCGATCTGGCGCTCTATCAGGACCGAGACCTGGACCGTGCGAGTGCAACTGGCGTATGCGAGTGGTCCGTCGGACTCTGTCCTAACAACCTGCCCTAACAACCTGCCCTGCTGCACATCTACTGACATTCCCGGTACTGCCTATGGCACCTGTTCTTAGTAGCCAACGGTAGCACAACATGTGAAAGATGTCAAGAAACGCTCGATAACCAGAACTTGCGAGGGTTTTCCAAAAAGAGGGATGACAAGAATTTCATGCACCTATTTAACCTCATTCCTTCATCGACTCGCTGCTTTGCTGGAGGCGCAGGGATTTGTACTTCAGGGACTGGTGGCAAAGCAGACCGATTGGCAACATTCTGCACTGCTACGGTGAGCGTGAGTCATCAGCGCCTCGTCTGTCGAAAAAAAATAACTTTTATGGAAGGGGTAGGAGGTCCTTGCCGCAGAGTCCACATAAAAATAAAAGCACACATGCAGCGCGAAGGTACCTTCCTTACAGAAACACACTTGCCCTTGCTACCCTTTTACCCACCATGGATCGACAACACCCGCCATTACAAAAAATGCACCCTTGCACTCCCACCTCACAGGCGCTTGACTTGCCAGAGATACTCCTCCGTATTGGATGCTATCTGGATGGTGGCCAGATACTCATGTGCTCTCAAGTCTGCTCAGCCTGGTACATCGTCTTCGTCCCCGTTGTATGGGAGAATATCCATATAGGTCGACCAAAAACAAGCGCCAGCAGCAGCAAGTATAGATATCAGCGGGTGCTGGAACCTCGCGCTCGATCTATCGACTTGGTCAGTGAGGACTGCAACCCAACAGAGCAACTCGACATCATCAGGAGCAAGGCCAGCTGGCTGCGGTCGCTTACTATTCACGAGCACGTATCGCCTCAACAGTTCACACTCGGCAAAAAATGCACCCAGCTACAAGCAATCTCGATCACAGGACCCATTCCGTTCAACAATGACTTTACTCGGGACTACTGGAACAGCTGCAAGGCCTTGATCAAGCAAAACCGATCCAGACTGACATCGCTGACGGTCGATCGCATGCAGTTCATCAGTAACTATGAGAAATCCCCACTAGGCGTACCTCGATGGAACCCTATCCTTAGCTGTGCAGGACACACGCACCTGACAGAGCTGAAGCTGGTCCAATGCCACATCCGTGGCCGACATCTAAAGCCGTTCTGGAAGATCTGCGAGAGACTCGAAAAGCTCACCCTCGACAATGTAGTCTTTGACTATTCCCGCTTCCCCACGCAAGAGCAGATCCAAAACAACAGCAAGGCAGCGAGAGCTGCCAGGGAAAGAGCCTCCAGGAGGCCAAACAAGAAAACCCCACCTCCACCACCCCCACCAAAGCGATTTCCTAACCTACGGGAGCTGACAGTCAATGAGCTCCCCAATGGAAGACCCGAGCGATTTCTGAAGCTTATCATCGCAGATTGTCCGCGATTAGAGTCTCTGGATTGCAGCTTGACATTGTACTCAACAGTCTTTGCTGAGCAATTTACCAGCTTTGTCGTTGACGGGACGTGGCCACTCCTGAACAGGATAAGGCTGAGTTTGAGCTTCTTCCAATTCCCACAGGACCTGTTCCTCACCATCCTAGAGCAGAACAGGAAGCCACTCAAGGTCATCTCTGTTACCAACCGTTTATTGCCTCATGTTGGTGCAAATACTTTCCACGTTTTGAAAGAGCGCCATTTTTCAACTCTACAAGAGATTCATCTCTTGTTTTTCAGCGTGGAAGGCTGGGTCCAAGAAATCCTAGCCTCCTGTCCTTCACTGGAGGTCATCGGTGGAATAACGTTGTGCGCGGCAACTGTGATGAAGGACAAGCGACCATGGGTGTGTCTAGGCCTCAAGGAGTTCCGCATGTCGCTCGAGATAACAAAGGGATCACCTGAGCAGACTACGGAAGCCATTCGGGAACAGAGGCAACAGGAAAACCGTGCTCGTTGCGCGCAACTGGCAAGGTTAAGGAAGTTGCGTTCGCTATCATTTACCGCCACACTACCACGTACTCCTTTGGCCAAAAGGGAGCCGTTCTCTTTGCGGTTGGATATGGGACTCGATCTTTTGGCTGGACTGACCGAACTCGAAGTGATCAATCTTGACAAGGATCAAGACATGGACAGGAACGATATTCTTTGGATCGTGGAGAACTTGACGAGCTTGAAGATGATTTCTGGCGGACGGTTGAGTGGCAAGAAGGCGGAGTCAAAGGCGTTCAAGGACAAGTACCTATGGGATTATGAGCTGACAAGGATCTTGAAGTGCCATGGAATTGAAACACCTTTTAGCAAATACGAGGACGGATATCTGGATGACGTGCGACATTTGCTGGGTAAGGGCTGGCCAGAGATTGACGACCTGTTGTATGTGGAGGAAGAACCCGCAGCCTTGAAAGAGACAGTTCAAGCAGTGGCACCCGAGGAAGCAGTGGTGTTCGAGGACGCATTAGAGCCTGAAGAGACGGTTCAAGCAGTAGAGCCTGAGGAGACGGTTCAAGCAGCAGAGCCTGAGGGGACGGTTCAAGCAGCAGAGCCTGACGAGGCGGTTCAAGCAGTGGTGCACCAGGAGACGGTTCAAGTAGCGCAACCACAGGAAATTGTTGAAGCAGGGGCACCTGAAGAAATAGCTCCCGTAGAAGAGCTCGAACGGACGTCCTAATTAGTGAGGCTAGTGAAGAAATATCAGGTAGTAGCCCTTGCAGAGGCAAAATACAAACAGTCAATCAACTTTCTCAACTATCGCCAGTTACTCCGTGTTTTCGGTCCTTGCTGAGCCAGGCGAGCCTAGACGGAACCCTTTCCTCAGCTGTGCAGGACATCCTAACTTGACAGAGCTGAAGCTGGTCTTCTGCAATATCCGCGGTCAACATCTAAAGACATTGTGGAAGATCTGCGAGAGACTCGAGAGGCTCACCCTCGGCAATGTAGTCTTTGTCTATTCCCGCATCCATAATTCTACAGCATACCATAAGCCTGCTAAAAGCCCTGTCATTCAACGGGTATGTACTCTTTTACCAAGTCAGGACTTTCGACATCATGAAAGAGCGCCACTTTTCAACGTTACAAGAGATACATCTCTCATATTCAGGATCTTCTAACCTCATGTCATTTGCTGGAGATCGTCAGCGCATCAAATTATATGCTGCAGCTGTGATGAAGGACAAGCGACCATGGATGTGTCTTGGCCTTAAAGAGTTTCGCATGTCGCTCGATATCACAACGGGATCGCCTGTGGAATCTTTACGATCGGTGGAGAAACGAAGGTGGGATCAGAGCCGCGCATTCTGTACGCAGCTAGGAAGGCTGAAACAGCTATGATCGCTGTCACTAGACGCTGCGCAGCCATGTGCTCACGAGCCGATTCCTTTACGGTTGAAGATGGGGGGCTTGATATCTTGACTGGACAGACACAACTGGAGATAATTTATCTATGCAAGGATCAAGACATGGATATGAATTATTAATATATTCTCTGGATCGTTGAGAGCTTACGAGCTTGAGGATTATTTCTTGCGGACGCTTGAGTGTCAAGAAGGCGAGGACAACGGCCTTCAAGGACAAGTATTTATACAGCACTATGGGATCTTGAGCTCGCAATGATCTTGAATAACCATGGGATCGAAATACCTTTGGGCATACGAGGGTAGATATCCGGACGACGTGCGGCATTTATTGGCCAGAGAGCAACGACGTCTTGTGTATGGGCGAGGAGCGTGCGCAGTCTCGGATGGGAAAATAAGTACTATCAATACAGGTGGTATTGAGTCTGACCTGAGCAAAGACATAATCCGCGCGTGTGTTTGGACCACACGACAGGCTCGCCCTCGAGGACAGTACTGTAGCTCCCTACTCCCTTGTTACTTAGCTGGAGGCGCAGCACCTTGTCCCGCCATCATCCCACTTTAGCCCTCACGCAGACAAACTCCGTTTGGAGGTGTCCAACTGACCTCGCCTCCAGCCGAATATTCACATATAATACACCAACTACACAATGAATTGTAACAAAATGCACTCCCACCCACCAATCCTCTGCCCACCATGGATCAACAGCAGTTTCCAGATACGATTATGATCCCTTATACGCCCATCTTTCAAGCGCTCATCTTGCCAGAAGTGCTGTCCCGTATCGGATGCTATTTGGACGCCAACCAGACACTCATATGTTCCAAGGTCTGCTCCACGTGGTACATCAACTTTGCCCCTCTGGTCTGGGCTAACCTCCATATCGGCCGCCCAAAGTTAGGCGCCATCGACTGCAAATACATTTATCGACGGGAGTTAGAACCTCGGATACGGTCCATCAACCTGGCCAGCGAGGGCTGTAACCCAAGGGAGCAACTCGACATCGTCCAGAGCAAGGCCAGCTGGCTGCGCTCGCTTACTATCCACCAGCACGTATCGCCTCAGCAGTTCACACTCGGCAAAGACTGCACTCAGCTTCAAGCCATCTCAATCACAGGACCCATTCCGTTCAACAATGACTTTACTCGGGACTACTGGAACAGATGCAAGGCCCTGCTCAAGCAAAATCGATCAAGATTGAAATCACTCTCGCTCGAAAGCACCACACAGCTTCATTTCTCGAAGAAACCCACACCAGGCGTGCCTCTATGGAACCCTATCCTTAGCTGTGCAGGACACACAAACTTGACAGAACTGAAGCTCGTCCGTTGTAGTATCCGTGGCCGGCATCTGAAGCCGTTCTGGAAGATCTGCGAGAGACTCGAAAAGCTCACCCTCGACAATGTAGTCTTTGACTATTCCCGCCTCCCCACGCAAGAGCAGATCCAAAACAACAGCAAGGCAGCGAGAGCTGCAAGGAAAAGGGCCGCCAGGAGGCCAAACAAGAACACACCACCTCCACCACCTCCACCAAAACGATTTCCTAATATACAGGAGCTGACAGTCAAGGGGGCCCCTAGTCCCGAGCGGTTCATGTACCTTATCATCGCCGACTGTCCACGACTAGAGTCTCTCAATTGGACAATGGATCCATTTTCAGTATTACGGATGGAGGACTTCAGTGATCTTATCGTTGCTGGGACGTGGCCACTTTTGGAGAAACTCAACCTGTCGATGAGATTCAATCAGGATCAGATTATCAAAATCCTTCAACATACCAGGAGGCCCCTAAAACTGGTGGCTATCGGATATGTGGCCACTCTCGCAAGAGAGATTGTCGGCATCCTGAAAGAGCGTCATTTTCAGACTCTACAAGAGGTGGATCTCTCAGGTCTCCACTCTGACCCAGAATGCATGGTCCAGAATGTCTTGGCTTCGTGTCATTCACTGGAAATCGTCAAAGCGGTTCTGCTTGATGCAGCAGCTGTGAAGAAGGACAAGCGACCGTGGGTATGTCTGGGCCTCAAGGAGTTCACCATGTCCATCGATATCACAAAGGAAGCACCGGGAGAATCTCTGGAATCGGTCCGAGAACAGAGTCGAGAGCAAAGCCATGTTCTTTATGCGCAAATAGCAAGACTAAAGCAGCTGCGACATCTGTCTCTGCGCCCCTCATATTCGCGTGTCCATCCGAGCAACAAGGAGCCAATCCGCCTGCGTTTGGACATGGGGCTCAATCTTCTTACAGCACAGACTCATCTTGAGGTCTTTCATCTTTACAAGAGTCACGACATGGACAGGAACGATGTCCTTTGGATGGTGGAGCACTGGAAGAGTTTGAGGATGGTTTCTGGTGGGCTGTTGAACGATAAGAGGTCAGCGAAAAAGGCCTTCAAGGACAAGTATTTATGGGACTATGAGCTTGCAAAGATCTTGAACAGTCATGGGATTGAAACGCCTTCCAGCTCATACGGGGATGGATATTTGGATGAGGTGCGACATTTGTTGGGCAAGGGCTGGCCAGAGATAGACGACCTTGTGTATTTGGAGGAAGAAGCCGAGACTCTGGACGAGACAACGCAGGCGGCGCAAGAAGTCCAAGCAGCGGACGAATGGTCGCCACCAGGACCAGCAGGGTGAGCCATGGAAGAAGTTGCAGATTGGACAATTGCATCTTCAAAGATGGAATAGCTGATATAAAAAAAAAAATCGATACACCTCATTCAAGCACGATGCTGCAATCGAGCGAACTTAGCGGATGAAAGTGAAGAAAAGGGCATCAGCCGACAGACGCAGCCTGCATCCTCCTAATATACGCTATATAGTCTGTAAATCAATGGATTCCAAGCTGCAGTGTGCTGCATGATGGGAATTGTACAGAGAGGAGGCAGCGGAGACTTGTAAGGCAGGTGAAGTGTGCGAGTAAAAAAAACTATTTGCGCGTCCAGTACTTGCAGATGGGCTATGTTTGGCATCTGAAAAGAATGCGCGCGATGCAGCAAGTATCCAGGTCAGGTCGACGGCCTCGGAGCCCGTAACTGACCTACTTGCCGCACCACCAAGATCGCCGTAGCTAGTAGAAAAAGGCTCCACCAACGGGCAATCTAAATTCGGTCTGAAACTCTTATAATTTATATCACTCTATTGCAAGAAAACTGTGATACTTGAAAAGACTCAGCGGACCAAGCCAAGATCTAGGCCCTGCTTGCCGGCAGGTCCACCAGACTCAAAGTAACCTCCCAGATTGAGATCCTTCTCCCTCCTATCAGGACCCGAAGATGTGGTCTTCTTCTGATCTCCAATCGCGTGAACATTCATCTTTTGGTCCAGTTGCTTCACATCCACCACCGTCATCTCCAGGTCGGGAAGGACGCCGTTCTGATCATCGCCCTGAATGATCACATTTGCGCAGTGATGGTAGAATTGTGGGGTCGCATAGGCCGTCCACGAGAACGAGAACAGACACTTGTCCGAGTCCGTGCAGCTGGGCGCATTCTTGGGGATCAGCACTGGCCACTCATAGTACATGTCCGGACAGGTCTTTGTATACTGTCCGATAACATGCCAAGTCTTGCCGCTATCGTACGAAAGCGAGAACTCGCATGCACCACCACCGTGGCGAGACTGGCCCAGACCCTTGGGTGGGGGGAATCGCTTGTAGTCTTTGATATTGAAGTTCCAAAAGCGAACGGGGATGGTATCTCCAGCCTTGTAGGTCGAGACAGGACCCTTCTCGTAGCCTCCTGCAGACATTAAAGTATAGCAGATGAATGAGTGTCTGTTAGCAAGTTGCATTACATAGAACAAGGTGGCCTCAGTCGACGTACTCAAGGTAGACTAAGAAAGCAGATTAACGACTTTACCGCATGGAAAAGTCTTTCCGTTGTAGCCGATCCAGGCATGAACGTCGCTCCTAGGATTGTCCGACCAGGGACCAGCTTGGCCGGGAGGGTTAGACATGGCGATGTGGGCCGAGGTTGTTAAAAGGTGGGAGAGGAGGGCCGATGTAGCAAGGAGCGTGCTACTCGCAAGGGTGTTGACTTTCATTGTTAAGGATGGATGAACTCAGTGTAGATTTTCAGGAGTGCGAAAAGGATGTGCAAGTGTTTTGAAGGTAACTGAGAGTGAAAGAAAAGATCGGGATTTTATATCCTAGCGGAATGTTGGGCAGAACAAAGAGGCATGACTTTTGCACTTGGCGAAAACCGTGCCACTCATTGTACCTCTGAGGAATTTTGCACTTGAGCTAGTCCATCATAGCTCCTACAGTTAAAGTCCAATCAAGACCAGTTGGCCTGTATAATAAATTGCGGGTCAACGGTGATCGTTTTTGAAAGGGAAAAGTCCATCCTGCTGGATCCTGGTAACCAGTACTGCAGGTCAAGAATGTTGAGCACCCGAAGAAGGAAAGTAGCAGTCAAAGCAGCGGATAAAGATTGGAAATTGCTTTTGAGAGCCCCTTTCAGCCTCTGTGTGTTTCGCCGTAGGGTATTTTGCTGTAGGGTGTAGCCCACTCTGATAACAACGGTCGTTATCCCCTCATAGTCAAGTGAGGCATCCATGAGTGAGGCACCCATGAGTGAGACATACCGGACGGCTGTTCAGGGTAACTGAGAGAGCATACTCCTGTGTTTGTGTGAGAGAGGGTGAAGCACAAACGCGAACTTTTCCCCTTGAATTCAAATCCTAGTGCGCTAGGGTAAAACGTAACAAACAATTGTTTGAAGGCATGCCCAATTTGTTAGGGAGGCACTTGAGCCCAAATGAGTTGGAATAGGAGAAAAGTGGAGGCGGCATCCGTCATATACAGCAGCAGCAACCATACGGCGCGTCCAAGCGCGATTGTTTAAGGTACCCATACATTTATTTCAAAGCTGCATGAATTGCCACAATGGAAACAAAGAGTAGATCATCAAACAGCAGGCATAGGAGGTACATTGTCAATTGGATGTGTGATTACTTTAATCATGCAAATGGGTAAATGGGTGGACTACTCTAAGTTTAACGACGATCCCAGCGGACATAGCGAATGGCCACCAAGAGAATGATAATGTTGAAGGCAAGGTACATGCAAAGAATGCCCAAATTCCTCCAGCGGTTAGCAAAGTCCATGCTCAGGCCGTTATAAAAGTCCTGACCAACAGAGTACTGGCAGTACTCGCACTTGGAAGTCGCGTTGAGGTTGTTGATGTATCCAGGAGCCTTGGCCATGAATGCAGCCGCATAATCGCCGCAAGTCTGGCCGGGAGGGGGGTTAAAGATTGAGAACTCGTCGCTAGCGCACCGGACTTCAACATTGTGCAGCTGGGCGCTGACCAAGCCCTCAATGATGTAGTGGTAAGGATCCAACCAATACATCCAGCTGGACCAGAACTTGGGCATGTTGTCCTTGGGAATCATGACACCGCAGAACAGGTTCAGAGTCGAGAAGATGAAGGGGTTCAAGAGAGCAGCGACGGTAGTCGAGGGCGTGAGGGCGGCAATGAGCTGACCAAGGGTAATAGCGAACATACAGAAGATCGTGATCATCAACCAGGTATAGAAGGTCAACACCGAGTCTGAGACGAAGCCAACGGTCCAGTAAAAGACAACAAAGAAGATGGAGCTGGACAGGATGATATAAGGGATCTCAATAGCGATGATCGAGACAGCGAACGCCTTCCAGCCGTAGTATTTGCCAGCGAGTTCACGGTAGAACCATTGGCGCTCCATATGGAAACGGGGCTGCACCATGTTGACGAGAAGGGCGGCCATGACCATGATCTGGAAGATGACGAAGACACGGGACTGGAGATCGACCTTGGTGGCGCTGAGCTTGTAGAACGAGAAGCCATTGAGCAACGCAAAGACCAGCATGAGGAAGATGCGACCAAAGTTGTACTGGGGCAGGCGCCAGTAAGTCTTGGCCATACGGCGGAAGACATACTTGAGCTGCATGTTAGAGTCGGTGGCATACTCGAGACCCTCATTCGAGGAGACGATGGCGGCACCGTTGCTGGTAGCGGGACCCTTGCGCGTGGCCTTGATGTCGCTCAAAAGCTTGGCCTTCTCGGCTGAGGCGTTCCAAATATCGGGCCAGTTGAGGTCAGAGTGGCGGGCGTTAACGACATCCAAGATGTACTCGGCAGGGTTGGCATCGGCGGCGCAGTTGGGGGCACCGTTCTTCTCAAAGTACTGGATCAGGTCCTGGGAATCGTGACCAAGCTCACCAAAGAAGACCGTCTTTCCACCCTTGGCCAGAAGCAAAAGGTCATCAAAGAAGGCAAACAGCTGAGACGAGGGCTGATGGATCGTGCACAGAATGGCCTGGCCCTGGTCAGTCAGCTTGCGCATGAAGCGCATGATGTTGTACGAGGCTTGGGCATCGAGACCAGATGTGGGCTCATCAAGGAACAGCAGTTTGGGCTTGGCAACGAGTTCGACTCCAATGGTGAGACGCTTGCGCTCCTCAACCGAGATACCAAGACCAGATTCAGTGGTACCGATGAGAGCATCGGCAATATCGTGCATCTCGAGGATGTTGATGATTTCCTCGACATAGGCGTCCTTCTCGGCCTCGGGAACATCAGCGGGCTGACGCAGGTGAGCAGAGAACTGAAGAGCTTCACGGACGGTGCACTCGGGGACATGGACATCAAGCTGCTCGCAGTAACCAGTCGTGCGCTGGAAATCGCGGCGGAGAGCCTCACCATCGACCTCAACCTGACCAGTGATGGTACCAATGTTCTTTCGCTGGGCAAGGACATCCAACAGCGTGGTCTTTCCGGCTCCTGAAGAACCCATGAGAGCAGTCATAGTGCCGGGCTTTACAAGACCTGCAATGCCAGTCAGAAGCTGTTTCTTGCCGGAAGGATCGGCCTTATAAGGCACAACATAGTCGAGGTTCTCCCAGGCAAAGACGGCTCCCTTTGCCATCTCGAGCTCAATTCCAGAGCTCTCCTTGGCCTTGCTGTTCGAGGCAGGGCTGGAGGCATCGAGAGTCGTGATCGAGGCAGCGGGGCGAGACTCCTCGTCATCGGTCTTGTGGTTGTTGATCTCAATAGATCCCTTCTTGTAAACATTCGTAGAGAAGCCTCCCTTTCCGAACTCGACCTTCTCGAGGGCATAGCAGGTGATGAACACAAACAGCAGCCAGAACAGGGCAACGGCAAGGACATCCCACCACATCTCCGAGGTCTTGTAACGGTAAGCAGCATACAGGTAATCGGAGCCATCGACCACAGTCATACCAGGGTTAGAGCCAGCAAGGCCGCAGACCTGGTACTGAACGTCGGTGTACGTCGGGCCATGAGGGATCATCGTCGGGCCAGTGCAATCGAAGACAAGACCACGCATTTCGTTCGAGATCAGGGCCTTGAAGGCATAGGCAAGGGGATTGATCCAGAAAACCCAGACAAACCATGGGTGCATGGCCTGGTTGGGGATCATGTATCCAGAGTACAAGATCAAAGCCAGTAGGATGAGACCAGAGTTGCGGGAGGCGGCATCGAAGGTGGCGGAGACAGCAGCCCACATGCGGAAGAAGGCGGTCATGCAGAGGGCAGTCAGGAACAGAATGAAGCAGAAGAAGAACCACTTGCCAGCCTCAAGTTGAAGTCCAGCCATGAAGTAGAGGACGACTGAGAACAACAGAATCTGGACGATGATCAAAGGGATATCGACGCAGATCTGGGCGATGGCAAAGGCAGAAGGGCGGTACATGGCAAAGTTCTTGTGCTTGTACAAGATCGGACGACCCTGCATGGCCATAGGCAGTTCGGCTTGAGAGATCAGGGCGTTGAACAAGAGGGCAAAGAATAAGACACCTCCACGAGTGAACGTGCCACCGGCATTGGCCTCCAGCTTGAAGAAGACGGAACCGACAATGATAGCTTTGATGACCTGTTGCAGCAAATACAAGCAAAGGAAATGTGGTTAGAGAAGACTGAGCATGAAAGCATCAACAGCTAAAAGTTCACGATTCAGCGCTAACGAGACTTACGTTAGATGCATAACGGGAGATGACAGAAGTCATATCGCCACGGGTGAGCTGAACCTGGCGCACGGTCAAAGCCTTGACCTGGCCAACAAATGAGATGGTGTAGGGACTCTTAACAGAGACGTGCTTCTGCTTGACCTGCTTTGAGGCCTCCTTGAAGTGAGCGACGGGGACCCGCTCCGTGACTGAAGCTTGGTATTCGACACGCTGCTTCTCGACAGCCGTGTAGAAAGCGGAGGCTTTGAAAGTGTCCTCAAACTGCTTGGGCGTGTGGGGCACACGACCCTCAAAACCAGAGCGTGCTTTCCGCTCATGGGGATCTGTGACGGCTGTCAAGAAATCGGCAGTGGTCTGGCGAGCAGGGCACTCGAAGCCAAGGTCGATAAAGTACTGACGAGCAGCGTTGGCTGGTCCAAAGTAGATGCAACGGCCCTCGTAGAGAAGGAGAACCTTGTCAAAGAGGTCATAGATGTTCTCGGACTAGCAGGGAAATGGAGAAAGGGAGAAAATAGTCAGGTTCTCTTTCTTCAGCTGGAAGAAAATTTTTAACAGCAACCAGATAGCACACAACTTACTGCCTGGTAAATGGAAACCATGGTAGCCTTGGACATCAAGTTGGTCATGACACGAAGAGACTTCACATAGTCGAGAGCCGAGGAGGCGTCGAGACCACGAGTGGAGCCGTCCCACATGTTGACAGCAGAGCGGGTGGCCATCTGCTCGGCAATTGAGAGGCGCTTTCGCTCTCCGCCAGAGATACCACGGATAAACGCATTTCCGACAACAGTCTCAACCTGCTTGGTCAGACCATACATCTTGGTGAGGACATCCAAGAACTCCTCGACAAACTGCTTCTTGTGGGGTTGCTCAGGCAGACGCTTGCCGGGTGTCTTGGTCTTCAGCGCAGTCGTGAGAGTCTGGCGGACAGTCAAAGTGGGGTAGTGGAAATCATCTGTTGTATGGAGGAAGTAGGAGTCATGGTTAACTAATGACCTCGAATGAATTTAGATCGGGAAAAAAAAAATTCTTACCTTCTTGGTTGTACAAAACCTCGCCACGATGATGCAGGCCGATTTCATCAGAAGAGAAAGGGCCATAGGTGATATCACCCTGGACATCCTTGTAGTTCTTGTGATCGTTGGCAAGGACACGGAGCAAAGTTGAGCAACCAGCGCCAGGGCGACCAAGAACAAGAATCATTTCACCATCTTTGCAGAAACCGTTCATGGGATGAAGAATCGTGCGGGTAATGGTCTTGGGCTGAGCTTCCTTCTTGGAGAAGGCTTTCTTGGCCCAGAAGTAGGGGTTGATGAGGTTGGAGATACCAATGAAAGGATCGGCAAAGGTCTTGATGTACTGGGCACCGACACCTTCACCCAGGACCTCGAGGTTCTCCCAGGAAACACCCAAGTTGCGGCGCTTGATGCCGGCCTCCTCAGCGCGTGGCAGAACGTCCTTGAGATAATCGGTCAAGTCAAAGTCGCCACCGTCGTTCTTGGCCTTCTCGCCCGTTTGCGTGCGGTAGAGCGATGAGCGCCTCGTGAGCTGGCGCTCTAGCTTCTTGAAGTCCTTCTCCGCACCGACAACATTCACGCGGGAAGGGCCTTCGCCCCAGCGACCGCTGACGGCATCCTCGTACGTGCCGGTGGAGGAGTGGTGCTCAGAGTCATCGTCATCATCTGTGTCCTCGTCAGGGACCTCTGCCTTTTCATTGTCAAGGGCGATGACAGTTTCCTGGGGGTGTGGCTGATGGTGGGAGGCGTTGCGCAAGATACCCGTCGGTCTCTTGACCTCAGGTGTTCCCGAATTATGATCTCCGGGGTTGGACATAGCGCAGGGAAATGTTTGTGTGGGCTCGCAATGTGCTGGTGGTTAAAAGGAGTATAGAGTCGATTGGGGTAATATATTGAGTGGAGAGGGATGGTGTTGTGTGAGTGAGAATCAAAATGCTGCGGTGTGTCTGTGCTGATGTGAATGCAGGGAGAGAGGGGAAGGAATGGTATTAACGTAGAATACAAACAAAAAAAGAATTAAGCAAGAAGGAGAAACGAAAAAAGATGATGAAGACGATGAAGAAGAAAACCGCTGTGCCAAGGAGGAGGTTGACCTTTATATATTTTCAGGGCCATGTCGTTATCCGGCAATCACGGAACAACGGATTCTCATCAAGCACGATTTCAGGCTAGGATGATGAATGTGCGGACCTTCGAAGGGTGAGACTGAGAAAAATAGAACTTTAAGGTTCCCTCATTCAGTTTCCATTCAATCCACTATATGATCGGGCCCTTTTATTCCCGGCGGAGAGCCACACCACTGCCAACCCATGTGTGAAGATCTTATTGAAGCTGCTTTGCGAGGCATATTCCGCCCTATAAGCTGCCCTCTGACTAAGTACAGTACTAGCCCTAACCAGGAAGGCGAACGCCGTACGGCGAACCAGGCGATTGCCTCCGCTAGTCCTTGGCCGACAGCCCTGCCCAGTGTCAGGCCTGTCGATAAGCAAATCAGAGGGGTGAGATGGCTAAACTCGAGCCGGAAACTCTCTTTTTCTCCCTTCCACTTTTTTTCTGTGCAGATCTCTTTCTCAGTTCTCTATTCATACATTTGCATGTATACATGGAGTGCATGCACTCTCCACCCTACCCGCATTACACATGCGTTCGCCATCACTCTCCGCGATTCATAGGCAACTTTTGTCACACCGCCTTTATCCTCGCCACCTTACCTGCCGCTTCCCACAACCCGTCGCCTTGTCGTAACGTGCTGCAGAGGTGACTCAAACGACCATAATGCAGGCGCAGTACTGTGATGCTGCAACATACATTACTCAGCACTCTGTTGGCATCATCCTTTTGTTTTCAGCCCTGGGCGTCGATGGCTTGACAAGAAGCCTCCGGGAATATAGTCTTCCGTGATAGGGCGCATTCGCCCCAGTGGCACAGATAAAAATGCGCTCAATTAATTTGGTTGAGCATGGAGCACGTTTTTCTAACCTTTCGATCTGCTCTGTGCCATCTACAGTATCCTGTATTGTATGGATTTACAGTACACTAGCAAAGAGGGGTTCTCTTGATTTTCACCTAAATACCATGGACGTTTGTTCACCTTTCCCCTCAGTTTCGTCTCCGTTTCTCGGCTGAGCTGTGATATGTTTATGATACGTAAAATCTGCCAGGAACGATCTGCTCCGGCGTCAAAATTTACCCCCCGCCCATATCCCTACTGCCACTCGATCATGCTTCCCTTCCTTAAGGAATCCGTACCCAGTGACCGTCAGGTTCACGAACGTGGACTTTTGACACAGCAACCGGTGGACATTTTTTCCTTTGTGACTTTAAACTTGGAGTGTATTACAGTAGTAACGGGGTGATCGGCACAGAGGATCCCCCTGAACCCCTGTAAAAACGCACTACCTGTTACATAACGCCATCGTTCTCATGGGCAGCATCTTGTTGTTAATCGGCAGAATATACCCGTGGATCCTATTATCGTAACACGTTGTTCGTTCCCCTGCAACACTCCCCTCTGATATCATCTGAATTGTCCACTCCTCACTCCCGCAGTGGGGGTGTTTCAACATTGCTCGCTACGCTTTCCTTTTTCAACAAGTTTTGATAATTCATGACCTGCTGCAAAGTCGTGGAACCCACAAAGACCCGCAATTGCACCCACATCGAATTGTTCTTGCCTCTCAAACTGCGCCCTGGTGGACTTTTATTTTTTTTATTTTTTTTCGCGGCCAAATTAAGCCTACTAGCAACGGGTGGGGACTCGTTATATTGATTCCAATAAAAGTTGTGCTCAAGGTTGTGTGTGGCAAGCAAGTATACATGGTCTTCCTTGGGCAAAGTAGTCTTCGTCTTGCGACGCAGTTCATGTTTGATGACAACTGCATCCGTTCTCGTCAAAGAATTTTATCCCAGACTTGAGGCTTTACTGTAGTCGACTCGCTCAACGGTAACCGGGCCATTCTGTCCCTTCCAAGGAAAGAATTTATCCGTGCATTTGAGCTGAGGTTTAAATTCAGATGACGGCAAAATTTCCCCATTTGGTCGACATTTGCCAACAACGATCGTCATGTGTTTTGCTGCTTGTGCATCGTTGCTTCTCTCCACAGCAACTTTCTGAGCGTTCAACTGTGCACCATGCGTAAATTTCTTTGTCCGCCCTCTGCCTACTCCACAGAGATCTACTCTGCAAGCAAGTGCAAGCGATTTCAAGGGTTCATTAGCCAGATACTACAGAGTCCTGAAGGGGAAGGTCTACAGCTTCAGATCTTGGCTCAGAAAGTGCTCCAATATTGAGTCAACGGAGGATATCCATAAAGGTTGGGGATACGAAAGGCGCCATTATAAGTGAAGCAACCTTTGAAATTCAGTTATGTAGTGCCGATATTCCGCTTCTTTTTGTGCAAACGTCTAGTGCACTGTCGATGAAGCTGTGGTGTCCCGCTCCGGTTAATAAATGGTTGGATCTTCCCAGTAAATTCCTCCTTTTCCAATGTCGAAAGCATCGAGGTCTCTTCTATCTCCTCTACAAAAGGCCAATAGAAAACCAACACCACCCCGCGAAGGGGGCATTGAACCATTGCGGCACACCAGTCCGTGATTTGTGAACATCTGCAATAGAACAGATCCGTTACACCAAGTACTATGCCTCCAAGAGTGTAACAGGAGTTGAGGGCGCATCGTTAGAGACCAGAACTAGGATAACGCCAAGCCGTAAGAGACTGGAACGCGACCTTGCTCGGACCCTCACAGTCATAGATAAATAGACGCTGCCTTCCTCTGCAAGAAGATCAGACTTTGCCTACCTTATTAAATATCATATAAACCCACATCCCCTGACCTCCTCTTGTTGCAACATCGCTGTATTATGAACCAACGAGGACTAAACCATGACAAGAAAGCAAATATAATACACTACCCAGCAGCCCCGTGATATGATTTCTTGAGTGCTGCCTATCAGCGGCTCAGTTTTGCAAACCGCGCAAACCAAGTAAAGGCGCTGTTGCATAGTTGGCGGTCTACTAAGCTAAGCAAGATGCGCAGGAGCATGCTGACCGATAGGACCAAGTAGCAATTACTTAAGGATCGGCTTTTACACTTTCGTAATATCACTATTCACGGCCCTCGCTTGTTTGAGCGCATGCAGACATGCGGGTGAAGATGGCACAGATGACGATTACTTTGGAGTTTAGTCCCAGTGTTAGAGACTTCACAGCATCAACGAAATGCGCGAGACGAGTACTGCCCTGCTAAGCAACAGGTCTTGCTAAAGGTTCGCAGTCGAGATTCTATGATCTTGCTGTATGTCATTTCTTGTAGATTACGCGGCTTAGGTAGAAGGTTCAATGCACCTTGAATAGCCTTACTGGAAGTCATCAGTCCCTGCAGACGTAACTTTGATGGTTTAGAAGCAAAGTCCACGCAACACGTTTTCTCATTTACATTCAGTCGATAGGGCGTTGTAGGCGACATGCTTCCACTCCCACATACATGATCAAAGGCACGAGGTCCTACTTGTCGTTCTATATTGTCATCGAGTGATGAACTCTGCCCGTCGTTCCTTCTCAATGCAACAAGCGATCCTTTCAGGTTATTTTGTCAGGTATAAATACCCCATACTACCCCTCATTCTGTCTTTCCTGCCCCTTGGCGTGGTTGCCCTCTCGGTCTTCCAGTCCGTTGTCGGTTCCCCAACCCTGATCAAGCGCAGTGCCTGCGACGGCGATGATATGAAGCTCGGCGGTGGTGGAGTTGCTACATACTTGAAACTGCTGTATCACCAACATTTCATGCGAGACCGACTGCATGTATTCGAGCGATAACCGTCCAGCTCTTGCTCGTTGTGCTCAGCGAGGGGCGATTGCGAGACTGTCTACAACTTCAAGTACTCCCCCCGCCATCGAATAGTTGCAACTGGAGTCATCTCTTATGTTGAAGAGTGGCGAGAAATGTAATGTTGAAGCCTACCGGTACCTGCTATTGGAAAGTGAGATGCCCAGCCAAGCCACCGGCGGAATAGCGGGCTTTGTTTTCGAACGGACTTCAGGTGATGGGAGGGCAGGCATTTGGATCATTTGTTCTTCACACAATCCTCCTTACACACACACCATGTCTGGCATCACTCTTGTCAACCAGGTCAAGGCCTCAAAGTTCCTCTCGGGCATCCTCCAGCCCGTCGCCAACGCCTTTGTCAATGCTGCTGGCTACCGCAAGCTTGGTGCGTGCTTATTTTGATTTCCCTTTTTATTTTCGGATCCGGGGGATTCGCGATTATTTCCGAGCTTTCAACTTGCTCCAGCGGTCAGGAGCATGCACGTCCAGTGGACACAGAATGGTGCCATCGATAGGCCTGAGGTTCACCTCAACATGACTCAAGCATGCTTTATTTCCGTGGACATCAATGACTGGCATCGTGGTCATCTCCCAATCTGGAGGGATAGCGTGGATCTCGGACTTGCATCCAGAGCAAGAAACTACAGCCGATCCAAAGATCCGAAATCGTGTCATCTCAGGGAGCTTTCGACTTCTCGCCAGTGCCTTTTCAGAGTGGACCATAGACAACCGTTTTTATAATTGTTACACGCTCAATTTGACAAGATTTACATGAATCTTTACTCGGCCAGGACAGCCAGAACAGGACAGGAATGCTAAGAGCGGGCTATGCCATCGTGACGGAAACATCTTGCTTGCTCACTGCATCTAATTCACGAACTGCGTACTCTTTTTTTTTCTCTGTAACGATAGGTCTGCGTTATGACGATGTCCTCCGTGAGGAGACTGATATCATTCGCGAGGCTGTCAACCGCCTTCCCGACAATGAGGGTTACGAGCGTGTCTACCGCATGAAGTGTGCTTTCCAGTATTCTCTCTCCCACACCATTGCCACCAAGGAGGGTACTCTTAAGCCCGAAGACGATATCAGATACCTGACCCCTATTATTGATGAGGTTGCTGCTGAGTATGCCGAGAAGGAGGACTTCAACAACATCAAGTCGTTCAGCAAGCACTAAAGTTTGGCATGGACAAAGATGTGGCGGATTTCGTCAAAGCAGCCGTACTTCTTGGATGGCGGATAAACAACGATAGAGCAAAGAACTCTGGTAATAGTCCAGGACTCTGTGGATAAAGTAATATTTTCAACAACTTCATCAGAACCAGATGCACTCGATGTCAGCAGAGTATTTGGTTGTATAGTGGCATGTTTGTGACGATAGTTGAAGTTTATTCACTGCTTCATGTTCTAATTCTCAAAAGACGCAACGGTGCCGTCTAAGGCGGCCTCCTTGGGCACACCTGCCAAATCATGCTCCAGGTGATAATCAGACATATAGAATGGTTTGGGCTCTGCCTCTGTAAACGGAGTCGAGGTCATTGTAGTCGAGTGGTTCGCCAGGGTGGTATCAGAGAAAGACGAGGCACTTTTGACGCAGTCCACCTGTTCCTGGTCCCCAGTGGGCTTGCGCTTCAAGTACACCCTACCAAAGAATGGATCCTGGCCCTTGAGCAACATTGGCAGCCAGATCCTATCGTCCTCCCACATCTGATCGAAAGGAATCGCGGCGAAGTCAAACCACTGTGGGCGCATCTCATCGCACTCTCGAATCTGGCCATCATGTTCGTACGCTGTGTAAACGTGAGTCTCTAAAGCCACCGGATCGTTCTCGAAAAGAAAGAGGAGAATGCCGGCTTTCTTAAGCTTTTCTGGAGCCACAGTGATGCCAGCCTCCTCCTCGAGCTCACGGTGAGCACCTTCTTTGGGAGTCTCGCCTGGCTCGACCTTCCCGCCAAAGCTGTATAGAGAGTACGGTAAACGGGTTACGAGTCGGTCAAGTAAAGTCTTGACAGTGCATATCTGAATCCTTACCCGTTCCAGAGGTGGGCACCGAAGCCTCGCTTTTTGTATCCGAGTAGAATCTGGCATAAAAAACAAGTTAGAGACTGCGGAAGTTCAGTTTCCATACACGTTATGGAAAAGGATCTGTGAGGCCATACCTTTTTCAGGTCCTTGTCAATGACGATGACAAGAGTCAGGACTTTTTTCGAGGTGATGCGGAAGGGATCCATGTCGATGAGTAAGGTTGCAAGAGAGGAAACAGGGATGTGTGAACGGAGAAATGCATCAGCTTGAAATCGGGGAGACCAGGAGTGTCGGAGTTTTCCGTTGCGTCCACCCAGTCCATCGTTCGAGTCCCAGGCACAACATCGACCCCCGGCTGAAATTCAGGCAAAGCCTTCGTCAGTCGAGGGACGGGGTTGCCACCAAATCCAAATGTTTGTTTTTCGGCGCGTCCTTGTTTGCCACACTCCTCTCACTCACACCTCTCCAGCTGTAAGGAACATTAGGAACACTTCACATTGCCTGCCTCTTCCAGCAAAGAACACACGCACACACCACCGTGTTCCACCCGACTACTCGCTGTGCCTTCGGTGTCCAACGCAGCATACCGCCACTCGCGCTCATACGTAGACTGCTGCAGCCTCGCCAGCCCACGCTCATTGCTGCCTCGTATATTGATCGATCCAATCTCTTTTGCACTCCACCTCACTATCACCGTTCGCTCCTGCACACAGGATCTGTTGCCATGGGTATTCACGGGCTGTCAAAGGTCATCGGCGACAACGCCAAGGAGGCTATCAAGGAGGACGACATCAAGAACTACTTTGGACGCAAGGTCGCCATCGACGCTTCCATGTCCATTTACCAATTCATGATTGCTGTCAGACAGCAGGACGGCCAGCTTCTACAGAACGAGCATGGAGAGACAACGAGGTAAGATTACACGGGATGGTGGTTGCGATGAGGCACTGTGGCTGGTACTGGCCAAGAACGTTCAGTAACACTTTATTGCCATCCGATAGTCATTTAATGGGTATGTTCTACCGCACGTTGCGTATGGTCGACAACGGCATCAAGCCAGTGTATGTCTTTGACGGCAAACCACCCACGCTCAAGTCAGGAGAGGTGATTCTTTTGATTCTAATGATGTTTGTTTCAACATATCGAAAAAAAAGACCGTCTTCTCACACGACGCGTGTCTTCTACTTAATGCAGCTCGCTAAGCGTACGCAGAAGCGCAAGGAAGCCAACGCGAGCAAAGAGGAGGCAGAGGAAGTCGGAGATACAGAGGCGATTGACAAGTTCAACAGACGATTAGTCAAGGTCACGCCGGAACACAATGCAGAGTGCAAAAAGTTGCTCAAGTTGCTCGGCATTCCTTACGTCGAGGTAATGGTTATTTCCTGGATATCGAAACTCCCTCGTGTACTTTCCAAAGCATACACACTAACAAATACTGTACCCATCCTAATAGGCGCCCTGCGAGGCTGAAGCCCAGTGTGCAGCATTGGCAAAGGCAGGAAAAGTGTATGCTGCTGGATCGGAAGATATGGACACATTGACATTCGGATCGCCTATACTTTTGCGTCATTTGACGTTCAGTGAAGCCAAGAAGATGCCCATCAGTGAGATCTCACTCAAGAGGAGCTTGGAGGGTCTTGGCTTTTCGATGGCAGAGGTAACGAGGCTTAAGATTAAGCACAAAGTCGATTTACTTTCCAACTTTTGGCACTAACAAGCCCCCAATCCCCCCATTTGCGGCTGTCGTTGTTAGTTCATTGATCTGTGTATTCTGCTGGGATGTGATTACTGCGACTCGATCAAGAACATTGGACCGACGCGTGCAATTGCATTGATCCGAGAGCACAAGAATATCGAGACTATCTTGGAACACATTGATAGAAAGCGTTATCCCATCCCAGAGCACTGGCCATACAAGGATGCTCGTGAATTGTTCCTGAATCCGCTCGTGACAGATCCAAGCACTATCGAGGTAAAATTCACTTGTCGGCATTGATTCTTGTCTCGCGTCAAACTATACGTCCCGCCGTGGGCATCCAGGGAAACCTCCTAATCATCACATATGTAACATCTAATTAGATCAAGTGGGAGTCTCCAGATGTAGAGGGTTTGGTCGAGTTTTTGGTCAGAGATAAGGGTTTCAGCGAGGAGCGTGTGCGAAAGGGTTGCGAGAGGCTGGAGAAGAACCTGAAGACTGCGACACAGGGACGTTTGGATAGCTTTTTTACAACGATGCCCTCGACTAACAACAAGCGCAAAGCTGAGGACGCAGCTGGAGGCAAAGGCAAGAAAGCAGCCCCAGCCAAGGGCAAAGGCGCAGGAGCTGGACGTGGAAGACCACGCAAGTGATTGCCACAAGTCATCTATCTCGAATAAAATTCTCGTAAAACCTCACAGCTTGAAACAAGATGAGAAGGTCATCATCACGAAGGCTAGAGAATAGGCGACTATCTCAAAGCCAACCTTCATCAATATAGTATCCGGCCAATGCGCATCGCCGTTGCTGGGGTCACTGGACCCCCGCTGGTGGTCGCTCTGCGCAATGAAGATCGTATCGGTAGTGGTTCACGGGGAAGATGGACATTAGCAACATAAAGGGCAAACTGTGCACATATCGTGCTTTCCATTTGAAAGTGAGATATGTCCGTGTTCCTGTAACGGTATAGGAACCTCGCAGAGCATATACGCCATGCTGTGGTCCTGAGGGTCGAGGCAATAGTTGAGCCTGAGGGCTGCGGCTGCCTGCACATACCTGTGTCACCTGTGGTAAGGCTCTACCTGTAATTTTGTTGTCTTCGAGCGCATTCTCGTTACAGCAGTCACTATTATGACCGAGCTCAAAAAAAAAGAAAAAAGAAAAGAGCATCCCAACACTCACTTGCATTCGCCTCGCTTCATCTCTCCCTCACCAACGATGTTTGTTGAACTTGCATTAACGTCCTCATCTGAGGCCAACGATGGCACCACGTATCTTTGGAACCTCCATACTGGATCCATGCTGGGTTCATTCAAGCAGAACGTCACCCCTTTGCAGTCGCTGGCGCTTGTCAACAACCCACGCAACCTCGGAAGCCTCTTTCTGAGTTCTCAGGCAGAAAAGGGCATGATGCACGTCTACAACTTTCAAAAGGTATCAGAGCTCACAGCCAAAATGACAAGGACTTGGATCATATCGCGTTCTGGATTGAGTACCAGACCTTGATAGAAAATACTGATCGCATCTTGGTGAACCATGATTTTCGCGTATGTTAGGATCAAGTGTTCATGAAGTTCCCGCTGCCCGACAAGATCGTCTGCTTGGCGACCTCAAACAGGGGTATCTACTGTGCAGGAGGCACGGAGAGTGGGCGCATTCATATCTGGGAGGTAAGTGTGGCATGCAAGGGTTTGATAAGGCCGGAAATCGTTTCTCGCCGCTGTTCTGTCCTTTGAGTCTCTTACTTATCTCTAACCCGTGGCTGTTCCAAACAGATCGCTACAGGAATTCTCCACCGCACATTCGACGCTCATTACAAGAAGATCACTGTTCTCCGGTTCTCGTCCGATGACACTGTCATGTTTTCAGGATCCGAGGATGCAGTCGTTCACGTCTGGATGGTCAACTCACTTTTGGACGATTCACAGACAGACTCGCCAGCACCACATTATTCATGGACCGACCACACGCTATCGATTACTGATATCCAGCCCGGAGTAGGACGCTTCCATGGAGCCAGAATTCTCACGTCGTCTCTGGATCACACCTGTAAACTCTGGGATCTATCCACAGGGTCGCTCCTTACAACATTTCTGTTCCCAACAAAGATTATGGCATTGGCTATTGATCCAGCAGAGCGCTATTTCTTGGCTGCATCAGGGACACCAGCATCTACCGCAGCGACTGCCAATGAAGCCGACTATCTTATCTACCAGGCGCTCCTTTACAAGGCGAAGCACACTCAGCAGGGCTATACTACTATGGAGGCTGTCGATGGGGACTCTGGCTTGGAGCAGATTGGACTTGGAGGTGCCAAGAGGAATGGTGTCAGAGGAGGCGATCTTGTTTTCCGCGGACATCACCATCCGATTCTGAGGTTGGCCCTCAACTTTGATGGCTCGGCTCTTGTCAGCGGAGACAGCAAGGGACATTTGATGGTGTGGGATGTTGCAAGTAGGCAAATGGTGAGAGAGATCAAGCAACACAAAGGTATTACTACTTGAGTTTATGACCAGCTCTGTTGACACAAATGCAGTAGCAAGATATTCTGTTGTTTTCTTCGATCCACATGTTGATGGTCAAATCGCTTTCTCCTCCCTCTATTCTTAGGTGCCATCTCATCCATCCACACCTTGTTTCAACCCGCAGATCTCTATTCCAACACAACTTTGCCCGACAAACCAAAGGTTTCGGCTATCACACCTTTTAAGCGTATTCCTCAGTCCCGGATTGGTGAGGGTGGACCTGAAGTGAATGGTAGCAACAGCATCGCGGACGATCCTCTCATTGTCATTTCTCCGTCTACCTCAAGAGTCGATCGCGAAGGAGTGCTGGCACTGTCACAGGAGCACCAGCTTTTGGAGAGTGTACGCCATGCATTTGTGACCGCACGGTCATCTACAGTCGCTGGAACATCATTATCCTCAGGAGCATCAACGCAGGAGTACCAGGATCTGGAACTCAAGTATAAAGAGCTCGAACAGCAACTGGCAGCCATGATGGCAGCCACCCCAGCAGCACCTGTTCAGCCCGTCGTCTCCGAGTCTGATATCAATGCGGCTTTGAGTGGGCTGAGAAGCTCAGGCAATAAGAGGAGGCGGTGAATACAATAAACCATCAAGCACGAATTGTGTTCAGCTTTTCAAAGGGAGAGAAAGAAACTATCAGTTTTGGTTGTGATTTATTGACTTGCTACTCTGAATGCGTTAGCAGATTTAGGCCTTATTACCAGCTGCGACACGAACGGCCAGATCCCTCCACCTTGCCCAGATCTCGCGCACAACCTCAACAGACTCCTGACCATTTGTCTTCTCCAAACTCTCTCCTCTGCGCTGGCCCCAGATCTCGGCCTGCCACTCTGTTTCGCGAGCAAGGGTCAAGTTTGCAAAATTATCGCTCGTCCTAGTCCAAGTACGCTTTGCCGCTGCAGCTTGCTCAAGCTGCTTGATAAACAAGGTCCATCGAGGCAGGTAATACGACGTCAAAAGACCGCCCCACTGCTTCGACGCATAGTCTTGTAGCGAACCTGGAGGTCCCGTGCCCTCAGGACCCCACCAGGTGACCAGGTCGCGAGCGTTGGACTCCAAAAACTGCTGATAGCCGGCCTTGGTCGGAGATGCGCTTCCGGTCGCCGCTGAGAATGTGACCTGGGAGCTGCCGTGAATAGGGTCAATCGATTCCTTGGCGTCACGGATCCAAGCGCTGAACGAGAAGAACGGACTTGTAGACAAGACCTTGTCAGCGTCGCGGATCAGGGCAACGATCTGACGACCGTATGCCTTCACCTTGGGTACATCATGAGCCTTATATCCATCCACCAGAGACTCGTGCAGCGCCGGCAAGACAGTAGCAAGCAGGATCTCACGGGTCGTGTCGACAAGGTCAAACTTGAAGGAGGCAGGAACCTGCCCATGGTGCTCCTGCAGCACGCTTTGTACCAGTTGATTCCAGGCCTGGACGACAGTCGTCTTATTGTACCAAAAAACGGTTCCCAGCCATCCCTTGTCGATTTCTGTCATGTTCAAGTCAGGCAACTTCTCGATGATGGATTTGCTCTGAGAGGCCTGGCCAGAGCGACAGTCCCAAACAGTCTTTCTCAGCTTATTCCAGGCGTCTTGAGCCAAAGGAGTGGCCTTCTTGGCACCATATCGACGACGGATGAAGTGCTCCAAGTGCTCAGTCCCGTTAATGGTCTGCTGTGGGGTTTGCCAGGGAAGGCCGAGTGTGAGCTGGTAGATGTATTCGTTGTTGTTGATCGTCTCGGTCGTCACTCCCATGCCCTTCATGTTGGGGTATTGCTTGAACGCTTGGAAGGGGATGGTCAGCAGGTCAGGGATCTTGCCGAACAAACCCTGTGCGCCTCCGTAGTTGTTGATTCTATGTAGAGGATGATTTTCATGAATATCTTGGCTATTAGAAGGACCAGCGGGATTATTTTCTTCTACTTACACGCTCCAGCCGAAATCGTATCCATAGAAGCCTTTCGTTACTGTCCAGACGGGTAAAGACTCCGAAGCCAGATCAAGAATGAATGGCGTGCCATTTGCAGCTCGGATACCCTCAAAGTAAGCAGAGGTGGCTTCGGGTGTCCAGACGGTATCCTTCAACAGGAACCATCCCTGCATAACCCACACCGCATCCTTGTCGACTTTTTGCAACGCATGTGTGACACTGGTAGTGATAGCCTTCATGCACGCAGGCGTTTGGCAGGCAGGCTCAAGCTCGTTGAAGAGATCCAGCAAGTAGTGGTGAGATTTGACGCCCTTGTTGAGAGACTGCTGCAACTCCAAGTATTGAACTGTGAGATCGGTGAAAAGTGGGTCTGTCTGCTCGACATAGGTTACACGCGTATGAGCAACGGGGAACTGAGACCAATCGCTCGAGTTCTTGAAGACTGCGTTTGGGAACTTGCCCACAAGCGCCCGAGGCACGAAACCCGGGAATGCAGGCAAAATTGGGGTGATGTCGAAATCTTGAAGGCCGGCCAAAATCAGCTGCTGAAGATCCCACTGGGAATCAATCCACTTGTTCTTGTACACGAGCTCATTGGCCGCGCTGGTGTGAGTCAGCTTGTGGTTCCATGAACCCTGTAGGTTGCCCATGCGTTGCCACGGCATGTAGGCAGGGCCGGTCAAGAAGCTGTCAATCTCCACATCTGTCAAGTTGAGGTTGCGATAGAACTGGCGAACGACGTATTCTTGACCAACCATGGCTGGCAATAAGTTGATGCCGTTGAGTAGCATCCAGTCTAAATGTGTAAAGTAGACTAATGTGAGTGATTATACTGCCGCACCCCACTTGACTGCAGCGAATATCCAAACATACCTATCTCTCGCTCCCAACGCTTCCAGTCCCAAAAGACGAACTGGTAGCCAAAGGTGACTACATTGGTGTAGTATCTCCAGGGCACAAAGCTGCCGCGAACATGCCCATTGACCGAAGTCACATGAGAGTCCAGCTCCACGTCTGGCACGCGAGGAGGTGTTGCAGGCAGCTCATTGAAGCGGTTACCGCTCCAAGTCAATTCTACCTGACCAGCTTGATCTAGATAGTATTTAAGACCCGCACCAAGAGCAGACAGCGATGTTCCTTCAATCAAGATGCGACCTGTAGCAGTTGAAGAACTGCTGCCATCCTTGTTTGAGACTCTGAAGACGTCGTGCTTGTTCTCTGGAGTGGGCGCTGCGATCTCTGGCACGACCTGGAAATCAAAGACATTGTGATAGGGCTGTGGCAACAGGCGCTTGACAAGGCCCTGGAGTGGTTGGGTGGGCTTTGCTCCAGCTGCCTCGACCAGGCTAATGGAGATCAAGGATTGGACTACCAAAACCACAGCAACCCCCAGAGCCGTCCATGAGACTGAACCTCTTGTTTTGGCTACCATGGTCGGAAAATGGCCGTGAATACTGTTTGCGGAATAAATGGGTCAAATTGTATGCAGGAGCAACGCTATGGAAGTGACAGCAGAAAAGAAAGTCGAGGAAGGAAAATAAAATGCGGGAAGTCGGAGCGGCGTGGAGGTTATAAATGGTTCAGTGCAGTTCCTAAAGAAGCATTTTTGACACTATGGCAAGTGAGAGCTCGTCTGTCAGATCCTGCACGATAAGAAAATGATTACACGGTTGAGCACTCACCTATCAAAGTGCTTTAGTGTGTTGGTAGTACGAGCCGCCGAGCAAGCAGACAGAAAGTAGACTTGCTTGATGAATTCCGGGGATTGATTCTCTCAAAACGTGGTCTGGACTTGCGAAACAAGAGTCCATTGCGCAGCTGACCGCGATGCCTACACTTCTTTGAGAATTGTGCGATCATTAGAGCCTGTGTTTGTCCTACATAACCTGGAGATTGAGGAATCGATACTGAAGGAACATGACGCTGTCGATTTATAATAAACCACCAGGACTTCGGAGAGTGTAACTTCTACGTATGTGAGTTGTGTGCTGCCCCATGGCGTGTTCTGCAATGGATCGCGGACCGAAAGTGCTGCAGAGGCTAATGGGTGGGCAAAATATGACCTTCACAGAGTGCTATGGGTTGCGCTCTGTAGTTCAGATATCTGACAGAACCACTCAGGTGTGCGGCTCTTTCGAAGACGTGGTGGGGTGTTCATGTGGCGCCGTTCGAACTCAAGAAACATGGTAATTACAGCAAGCGCTGCCCTCGATTTCCAGTAAGTACCAGTAGGGAAGGTTAAAAGGTACTGCCCAGCGCTCAGTGCCCTATTGTACATCTCATCTTGCGCAACATGCTGCGCAGGAAGGATCGGTGCGGATACAAAGGCAGAATGTTCTTGCTGCTCGTATATGTCCTGTCAAAATCCTCATGTGTTGGTATTCAATGAGCATCCTGTGGCAAAGGAGGGTCGGATGCACTCACGTAGTCCACTCCGGATGAGTCCACATCATAGGTCGTGGTTTAAAGTACGCGGGCAGTGTAGTCATTGTATACTAGTTTGATAGTGCCTGAAGTTCAACTTCTTCGACAACCAAGCAGATGAGTGCTGCAAAGCACATCCGACCCTGAGAAGGAGTAAAAACAATGATATATTCGGGCTCTTTACTTCTTTCCTCCAACGCCGTTGTAGGGATAGAAACCCTGTCCAGACTTGCGTCCAAAATTGCCCTGGGCGACCAGCTCATCCAGCAACTTGACGGGTGCGACTAGGTTGCTGTCGATCTTGCCCTCCTTGCGCCAGCCGTCCACAATGAACTTCATGGTATCCAAACCCACGAACTAACGAGATTGAAATATATATTAAAGCGCGATGAGATATACATTTCGTTCAACACAGCCTTATTTTCACTCCAAAACCAAGACAAAAATGAGGATCAACTTACATCAGCGAGTTCAAAGGGTCCCATGGGGAATCCAGCACCGAGTTTCATGGCGGTATCGACATCCTGAGGGGTGGCCTCGCCACGCTCAACAATGCGGAGAGACTCCATCATGTAAGGGACTAGGAGACGGTTGACGATAAAGCTATGCAGTAGACAGAAAAGAGGTGAAAATATCAGAGCCGGAATTTTCCTTGACAGGACATAGGCGTTTTTCACATGCTCAGCATATTCCTCTCTGGGACTGAATATGCAGCCAATCTTCTAGGGCTCATCTCGGCTTGTGATATACAGTACACACTCCCACTCCACATAGTCAAGGACAGACTACAACTCAGGGCGAGAGCCAGAGCTCCGTGACATACCCAGGGGTGTCCTTGCAGGAAACGGGGGTCTTCTTCATGCGGGTGCACACGTCCAGAAGCGAATCAAAAGAGTCCTGGCTTGTCGAGTCGGTACGGATCACCTCAACAAGCTTCATTTGGGGAACAGGGTTGAAGAAGTGCAGTCCTCCGAAGCGATCGGTCCTCTTGGTTGCCTTTGCAATCTCGCCAATGGGGAGCGAGGACGTGTTGGAGCAGAAAAGGGTGTGCTCAGGCGCGACCTTGTCCAGCATGGCAAAGAGCTGCTGCTTTGTCTTCAAGTTCTCAACGATAGCCTCGATGATCAGATCCGCATCCTTGGAAGCTGCCTCCGAGTCTGTGCTGGTCTTGATCTGGGCCATGGTCTTGTCGATGAACTGCTTCTGCTTCTCTGCGTCCTCGGGGAACTGCTTCTTGGCGACGCGCTTGAGCGAGGACGTGATGATGTCCTGGCCCTTCTTGAGAGCGTCAGGGTTGAGGTCGACCATGGTGACGTTGAAGGCGTTCTGGGCAGCGACCTGGACGATACCGGCGCCCATCAAACCGGAACCAAAGACGGTGATGTTCTTGACATTGGTAGGGGCATATGCGGAGGAGGATGTGGAGAATGACGAGGTCATGGAGGCCAGGGGGCGCATGAGGGATGCGGGGTTGGCCGAGGCCACGCGACGAGCAGCGGAGAGCATTGAGAGGGATTCGGATGGTTGACGAAGAAAAGGGAGTGAAGGACAATGGGAGAGACAAGCAGAGGGAGAGAGGAGGAGGAAGGAAGGTGGGTGTGATTTCTGCGTTTTCGTTTCGCGACGCTCCGTGGGCACACGCTTCACACTTTCACACCCTTTTCTCACAGGCGCAACGGAGCGCGCTGCCACAGGCGGACCGCAAACAAAGTTTGCATAAAACTATCACGTGTCAGATGGGCACCGTTGACCTGCTTAGAGTGAAGCAGGAGTTTCGTTTTACTCAGGTTCAACCGAATGCCTGGGCTGTGTTCAAACCTTGTTCCTTTGTCCTCTGGCCGCTGACGGGGCGGACATCAGAAGAGCAATCCTCGCTCACTGCCTCCTTTCCATTACCATTCCCGATTCTCATCCATCCTAGACTACCAGGCGTTGCCAGCGTCGGTGCACCACACACTTGAGTCTCCTCTGTTCTATTACTGTTTGTCACTCACTTCCCGTTCGGCACCCCCTCCCGGTGGTCCACTCAATCCTCGTCATACACCGCACACCTCACACCGCACACCTCAAACCTAACACGGGCCAACGTGTCCGACACTCAGCTGCTTTTTTTCTTATATATACACCACCTGGAGCTCAAACTCCTTTCCATTCACCATACAGTCCCTCTTCAGACGCGCCTCTGGTACCTTCCAGACGCTCACAGACATGACCGACAGCACGCTCCGCAACAGCAACAACACCAGAAGCACTCGCACCTACTCTACCGTGACGGAAGAGGAGCTCATGGACGACCCTTCGATGTTGCCCGCCAGACCTTTCGTGGGCGAGAGCCACACCGACAATAATCGAAATACCCTCAACAAAGCAGCTCCTGCACGCAAGACCAGCAACGCCAAGAGCAACAGCGGTGTTTCCTTTGCTATGAATTCCCCCATCTCACCTACAGACACTGAAATGACAAGGTCAAGGACAATGCCTGATAGTCTGAGTCGCTTTCGGAGGGCAGGCAATCAAGCCCTGGCGGCACGGCGATTTTCAAGTAAGCAATCATGCATGCGTTGTTTGGTTTGCCGCAGCACTGTCTCAATGCAATACGCCTTATTGCTTTCCAGAGATGACTAACATTCAATTGGGAATGCCCACTCGCCCATCATGATAGACTATGCTGTGAGGGGTCAAGGTGTCGATGTCTCGGATATGGACAGCGTGTTCAGCTGTATCGAGGTACGTGTCATTGATGAGCTAGTGTGACATCAGAGTTTGACCATCGTACTGGCGTGGTCTCAAGCAATCAGCTTTGTTTTTTAGAACACTGTTGATGTAACCGTGATGGACATGAGCCAAAAGCAATACACAAAGCGGCAGGGCATGGACAACAGCGAGTTTTTAGAGTGGATCCAGAAGCCTGTAAGTCTCAATGGGCGGCCTACTCCCTTTCGGAAACGTATGCTTCGAGTCTGTAGCTAATGTTTCTCACACTACTGCCGCGGTATCTCAACCTCAAATACGACATACAGAGACCTGAATGGTCCACGGTGCGGTGGATTAACATCAACGGAATGAGCTGGGATGTCATAAAAGAAATCTCAATGAAGTATGGTAAGCTAAGTTTGTCCTTGGCTGGACGGGGTCTTTTGCACTTTGATCTGTATCCATCATTCATGCAGGTCCATTGTTTATCTCCCTATGCACCCTCGGGATCAGATTGTTTACTTTTTTTTTTCTCACGAATTAAATGATATACAGATTTGCACCACTTGGCGGTTGAGGATTTGCTGCATGTGCCTCAGCGAACCAAAGTCGACATTTACCCCAAGCAGACTTACATTGCCTGCACCCTTCTCACACTCATGGAAGAGACCGAGGACGGTACGTTGAGGCAGGTGGATCCTGTCTGCAGCCCGCACGGTATCGATCCCGAGATTCTCAGTCAGCGCCTGCCCCTCGACAAACTGGATCACTACAGATATCAGTACCCAGTCAAGGAGACCATGGGTGCGCTTAGAGTTCAAATGGAACAGGTCACCATGTTCTTGCTGAATGACGGGACGCTCATCACGCTTTTCCAAGTATCTGGAGAATCGGTGGTCAATCCTATTGTCGAGCGACTGACGCAGACGTATTCAATTGTGCGCAAAAACGACGACGCCAGCTTCTTGTTGCAGTCTGTCATTGACGGCATTGTCGATCATGCGATCCCGATCACAGACGCCTTTCGGATGGAGATCAATGAGCTAGAGACTCATGTGCTAGCACTACCGCGGATGAAGTTTACGAAGGAGCTGCATCGCTTGACTGCGCAGCTGTCGATGCTAAAGAGAACACTGGCTCCAACCCAGGCACTAGTACATGCGCTACGAGGAAAGGATGAAAGGAGTCCACTGACGAGTCTCTCCAGGACATATATGAGGGACGTGATGGACCACTGTAATACGATGGTGGAGGATATCGACTCGATGTTGGGTCTATGCGAGAAGCTGATCAACATGGTAAACGCTCTTTGAGGCATTGGTTGGAATGAGCTGGACCATGGCTACTGCATGTTTCAAGGAGCAAATGGCTTTTTTGATCCTGTAACTGACGCTCCACTATTGCTAGATCTTCAACATTATCGCATACGACACCAATGAGTCCATGCGCCGACTGGCGCTCGTGTCGATGATCTTTCTTCCAATCACCTTTGTTGCTGGAGGTAGGAGCCAATTGCTGCCTGCTGCTGTATCTCGTGAGAGAATCAGATGTGTCGCAAGCGTTGTACGCTGACTGGATATATGCATGCATGTTGCTTCACAACTTGGTAGTCTACGGCACGAACTTTACGGACTTTCCTGAACTGAGGCACAACATCGGATACTTTTGGACCATCTGTGGAGTTGTCACCCTTGTCGTGGTAGGCAGCGGCGGATTATTGTTTCCAGCGGCAGCATCCGGCAAGCCGGCTATCAATCTTACCCCCTTTACTGACAGAAGCTACATATCCTCTCGTTCGTGACACATCGCAGGTCATTCTCTTTTCACTGGAGTGGATCAAGGGCCAGGTGCAGGCTGCCAAGATCGAGAAGCGGTTGAAGAGGCGTGAGCCGATCAGTATCGGCAGTGGCCGGAGGAGCCATGAAGGCCATGCGACCTGTTGCTACTGACGCCATGATAAATCACATGCACTTTCGATATAAAATCCCCGTTCCTCCGCCTTCTCTGGCGTTCCATCGTTTCAACCCTCATGCACATTCCTTTCCTCATTCAAACGCACCTTGAACACAGCAAACTTTAAAAAAAATGACGTCTCTCCTGAGCAAGTACAAGGTAAACGGTCGTGTTCTCTGTCCTCGCTCGAGTGCCCTTGATTGAGGTTGACCCTTATGCAGGAGGCGATGGTTCTAACCCAGCTTTAATACCCTTTTTTTTTGTTTTCGCGGGAACACGTACTAAGGGCCTGCCTCAAAAGACAAAGAGCTACATCCAGCTCGGTGAGCATAAAAGCCATGATATTGTGGAAAGTGAGGGACGTCTGTTGTGAGCCCATTTTTTTGTTCTGTGAACCCTGACATGGACCTCTTCGACTTCCGTCCCCCTTTTTGCTCTATACAGGCGGTCTGGTTGCCGCTTTGGCGGGCTTTTATTACCGCGACAAGATAATCGAGAAAGTTGACCCGACAAAGCGAAAAATCACGCATGCTGCTGAAGCAACCGTGACTACAGGAAAGAAGTAAAGACTGGCGGTCTCGGCGGCAGGGACTTGGTCTAGAAAACACCCCTATTCAATCGCGCGCTTGCAGACATCGCAGGAGCTACGGGTGTTGAATATGACATGCTGACATGCCCGCATTGAATAAAATAGCCAGGTCAACCTTGCATCGCATTCTTCCTCAGTCATTCGTTGTCCTCTCACTTTCCGAGATCCACTTCAGTTCTCGTTAGCACTATTACTATGTCCGTATTGTCTGATCTTGATCCCTCTCGACAGACAGCACCATTTCATCAACCTCTTTTGACCTCCTGCCCAATAGATTATACAAGATGGAATTGTAGCCATCCGACTGACCGCATCGAAGGTGTTTCCCGTCCATCTCCCTTCCCCCCCCCACAAAAAACATACCACGAGTATTCACAGAAATACAATGGCTCTCCACTGATGGCGCCTGCACGCGCCGCGCTGTTCAACATGGTGTGCATAGGGATCCACGCCAAATAGGAAACACTTTTTTCCATTGTCCAAAGATAAGGCAGTGCCTCTTTCAAAAGGTACTTCTGGCGCCTGTCCTTCAACTATATTTTCAGCTCGAGGGACTTCACTTACTGTAGGTCCACAAACATGGCGATATTATTAATAGCTGGAGATCTTGTGCAGCGGATTGCTTCAAGAACGAACAGGGAGTGTTGTGAAATAGGTAGATGATAGAACTTGAACTACGCTCGTGAGGTTTCAATATTATATAGCGGTGCTTTGCTTTGTGTGAATGGTCCAACTTGATCGTACGTTACCATGCTTGTTTGCCAATAATGTCCGTGGCTACATTTCATCTCGGAATCGCCGCGAAAATAAGGCTGAGCCTGATCTGTAAGCAGAACTCTCCACCTCTAAATCGCTTCAGTCTCTATTCCTTTCTAGTCCAGACGTCTATGTATTCCCAGCTACATGCCCTGTAGAAAAAGTAACACACACTCGCACCGGGTCACTTACTCATGACATACTGGGACTTTTTTTCGTGATAGTCAACTCAAGGACGAGAATATCAGCGCGTAAGAGCAAGTACCTCCATAGACTCATACACAACCTGCATGGTCCACATTGGGTAATCAGATTTTATATACAAATGCGCCATTGCTTTTCTTTGCTCCGCACTCGCCTGGACCTTTTGTCTCTCCGGCACCCGTTACACTCTATGCATGCTTTTCTTCATCACTCACGACCCGAAGATGCTGTTCTTGCCCCGAGCCCGGATAGGTCGGGACATGCTCGTTCTCAAAGCCGAGTGGTCGTCCACTTCGATGTCCATGTCCATGTCCGTGACTAGCGTCAACACCCATATGGGGCGAAGCAGGCATGATCGCTGAGGGAGTCCTTGAACACTCGAAACCAGCAGTATTTGAAGCGCGTCTAGATGCCGACTGGACCACCAGGAGGCAGCTCGCCACACCTGACGTCAAATAGGATTGTGCAGCAACTCCAAGGATCGTCGAGACCGTCATGTAGGAATAGTGCAAGTCACGAGACGATTGTTGAGGACGAAGCTGAGGTCGAGGCTTTAATCCGCCGCTTGTGCCGGCTTCGTTGGTTCCGAGGGGGTTGTCAATTGCATATAAGGGTGTACCTACAGCAGAAGCACTGAAACCCGTGGGCAAGTTCTGCAGTTGAAGGCCTGGGGTTTTCGAGCTGCCTTGAGGACCCGTGGCGGTACTATGGGCTGAGAGCGGGGTCTGGGTCGGATGATCGGGCATGTGCGTCGAGGCGGCAGCGCTATGACGTCCGCCCTTGAACGAAGTTGTCGTTCCACGGCCCATCACGAGTAGATCACGAGTGCCTAGTATGGCCTTCGAAAGACCAATGGCGTCCTGAGTGGTTGGTACAACATGGACAAAAACACCGAGACCAGCCTCGATCGATCCAGCAGCAGTTGTTCTCTTGCTACTGACACGCCTGTCACCTTGGGAGAAAGCACGATGGGGGAAGTAGGTCTGCACAAGGACTTGATTATCTTCCGGAAACTCAGGCACGCCATCGTCAGATGAGCTGACTGAAAGATTGTCCATCTGGAACCGAACTTCGTCCACGTTGGCGTTGTTCCCAGCATCCTTGTTGTTCTTCCTGGAAGATTCGATGCGGACAATGAGGATATTGCACAGGCGGTTATGACTCATTGCCGATCCTAGCTTGAGCGCCTCCTCGTCATCCACTGATCCATAGAGAGGAATCATGATGTTCAAGAAATGTCCTGCACCTCCAAACTCACGGTCAACGAAGATCGCAGTGACCAGGCCAGTGTTGGCGGTTGTACTCAGAAGACGGCTCACCATCTGAGTGTTGGACGTCACCAAGGGACGGGACAATACTAGATTCTGACCATCATCGCCATGGCTTATAGGCGGGTCAGGGAGCGAGCTCGAGTTCCAGGGTACGATGACAACACCAGCACCGCTTTCGACAGCCTCATCGCAGATACTGTGGGCAAAATCGTCGGGGTCTGTGGAGAGGGTCATTCGTGGTTGGATGGAGATCCCGTTCAACTTGGCGAACGCCTGGAAGACAGTCATTAGGGCATCACGGCGAAGGACCTCCACGCGCTCAGTGGCCGCGAGCAAGACGGAGGAGCTTCGGTCCGACAGATGCAACAGACGCAGGGCAAGCAGTTTTGGGCCATTTGGGGCGGCTTTGGTGTTTGACGAAGTAGCTGCTGGGATACCGGAAGCGGGCACGGTTAGGGATGAATGGCTTCCATCAAGACTGTCCGCCTTTGGCGCAGCATGGTTCAACATTTCCAGGAAGGTCATCATGGCCGGCAGGTTGTGGATCTTGTCCAGGCAGAGCAGGTACCCGTTGTTGACACCGTCGTACACCACCTCCGAAGAATCTTGCTGTTCAACATCTCCTTTGAGCTTTTTCTCTTTGGCCAAGGCGCGGAGAGCTGCTGCTCGTTGGTAGCTGACTGGGTAGAGCCAGACGACTGTTGGGGTGGTCATGCAAGTGGTGATGAGGCACATAGCCACCATGATCACAAAGACCTTGTCGTTGATGACGCCGGCATCATATCCAATGTTGAGTACAATCAGCTCAATGAGACCCTTGCAGTTCATCAGCACACCGATAGCGAAGGACTCTCTCCACTCCATGCCTTGAACACGAGCAGCCAGGGAACAGCCGACGATCTTTCCGAAGCAAGCGACAAAGGTGGTCAAGATGACCAGGCCCCAGATCCGTCCATTGTCCAACAACCCGACCTGGGTCTTGAGTCCAGAGAGTGCAAAATAAATGGGCAGGAAAATGACGCTGACCAGATCCTCGATCCTCTTAGTGACGCCGTCAGCAAAGCCGGTGTCATTCGGGATGATAAGGCCGACCAAGAATGAGCCAAAGATGGCGTGCACACCGATGATATCGGTCACAAAGGCACTGATCAAGGTGACTGCAAGGGTGAAGGCCATCATGGTCTGGCTGGGTTCGTCTTGAGATTTGGTGATGCGGATCATGTATGTGAAAAGAGGTCGGAACACAAACACGAGAATCAAGATCCAGACAATGGACAGTAGAACCACGTAGAGAGGGGTGATTTTGCTGGCACTGTTGATAATCGACACCACAAGGGCCAGCAGAATCCAGGCGACAATGTCTCCGAATGCGCCTGCGCAGATAGTGAGAAAGCCAACCTTGGTTGTAAGCAGCTTTTGCTCAGCTAGGATGCGCGCCAGGACGGGGAACGCTGTGATCGACATGGCGACTCCGCAGAAAAGCAGGAATTGGCCAAAGCCGACCTCCTGGCCTGGGTCCAGCTCTCCGTACAAGACGTAACTCACAGCAGCACCCACGCCGAGGGGGAGGGCCATACCTGCGAAGGTGATGCCAAGAGAGAATTTAGCACGCTTAACGACGAGGGCTGGATCGAGCTCCAGGCCAACCAAGAAGAGGAACATGACCAGGCCGACGTTGGAGATGAGGTTCAGGTACGGCAATCCTGCGGGGTTGAATATGGTGTTAGCGAAGCCAGGTATGCGACCCATGGCTGAAGGCCCAAGGATGATGCCAGCGATGACCTCGGATATAACGCGCGGCTGCTTGAGCTTTCGCAAACCAAAGTGGAGTAGATAGCATAGTCCGACGATGATCACAGCCTATGTTTCAAGTCAGCAAGCGCACAGGAGGCGGTGAGAAGGATGGCAAGGTTTGATTTTTGTTGTTGCTATATTCTGCCATGAGTCTGATGGACACAGCTCCATGCGTAGTACACAAGAAGAACTGTAGTACAATGCATCCAGCCAGCACGCGAAGTAAACATGAGCACAAGGACGCACCGCAAGCAACACGCGCACACAGCTCTAGGGTCGCAATAGACCACTTTGATTCCACCTCGTCCGCCATACGCATCACCTAGAAGCAGCCGCTCATCTTACCTGGATGACAAAGAGAGGGAATGGGTTCCCCGGGTTGACCGTTGTGGGGTTGAGGCCCGTGACCACGCTTCCTGTTAAACGATGATTTCGTAAGAATGCGAATAGCTTGCATAGGACTTTACATCAGCAAAATCGAGTCATTGACTTGCCTGCGGCTGCTCCACCCATTGCTGATCTTACTTGAGCTGGGGTAGAGAGAAAGTGAGCGGCTCGCCGTGGACAAAAATGGACTGTTCTTGGAGACGACTACGATACAAGGACAAGCGAGGGGTTAACAGATAAGACAACGATGAAGGATGTTCTCCTCTGACAACTCAAATCCACCACAGAACAGCGCCAGGTCTCAGTAACGTGTGGAAGACACTATTCCAGACACCAAGACGGCTGGGGGTGCTCTCCTCTCTTAGCTGTCTTGGTGGAGATGTCGCCACCTCAAGATAACAATTCTCAGGCGATAGGGGGTGATGTATCGTCTCTCCCCATGTGAAGTAAGGTCTGCGCGTGTGTTGCTGTTTGTTTTGGACAAGGCGCGCTACTTCAGACTAATCTCCTTGCTGTGTGATCAGGGGAAATGGTACGATTGTATTTCTGGCGATGTAAAGAGCGAATGCGGGGCATCAAGACGAAGGGCTTTAGAACTGCGACGCGATCAGGAAAAGAAAAAAGATACGAGAAGGGGGCCAGAACAGGCCCGCCATCGCCTCGGACCCCTGAACCTCCGAGATGCCCACAGCATATATCCTGCTATCTTCTGGCCTCCAAGCTGTTACCGCTGTGCTAGAGGGCACCGGGGGGGGGGGGGGTTTACGTTGCACAGAGGGAACCTTTTGTTTTGTTCAGGCGCAGATGCATGTAGCTCGATGATGCTGCAGCCTCCAAAAGAATAAGCCTGGGGGTAGAGTGCACATGCATATATATATCACTCCATGGAGGAGCGCTGGAGCGCTAGTAGCTGGTCATGTTACGAATGCAGGCTAGAGTGCCGCTCCATTCGACATGCAGGCCACTTACGTGAATTGGTCTGGAATGCAATTCTCTTCAATGGGCAAAAAGGATGGAGGCGACGGGCAGTCGGTGTGCCAGTTGTCTTGGTGTGTCACTGAGGCTTGTGTGGCAGAGAAGCAGCGAGAGAAAAGAGACAGAGAGACGGAGCGACAGAGAGAGAAGGGGATAACGAGGGAGATGCGGATGGATGCAACAGACGAGGTGTGACAAAAATCGAAGCGTATCTGGGTCCAGGTACAGTGGTAGTTATACTTTTCCGCTGGCAGTGAGCCTGGCGGTGTGCGCATGCACACCAGAACACATCCCCTTTAGCCTTTAGAGTTGGTGACCCGCACCCCCAAAAACGGCTTAGGCTGCTCCAGCGCGATAAGGGACACCGCGCTGGCCCTGGTCGACTGGCCGAGGGCCACATGGCATGGGCTTCCAGAGGATTGGCCCACTGTGTAGCGTTGCAAAAAAGTCCCTGTCGTCATGCCTAGAACGCCAGTGCCTGATGCCGCAAAAGCACCCTCGTGTAGACTGTATTCATCATCTACTAATCTTCTTAGATTATTCATTTCGATTCAAGGGGGGAGACATGTGTCCCCTGTCCTAGTCCCTTTCACCGGGCACGTTTATGCGCTGCAATTGCGTCAGGGAGGAAGAGGTTCGTCCAGAGAGCGAGCGGTGACTGAGCAGGAAGACGCGCGTTAGCGTCGCGGTCATAAAGCTCTATCCTGTTTAGTGCTCCCCATCCTACCTTTATGTTTGAGTAACCGATAGACCCTGACTATATTCAGCTAAACACCCTTTTCCTCTTATTCCTAGTACCATCTCAAAGATTGTCAAGAAGGATCTACTGCCACTTCCCCTCGTTCATCACTTCCCTGTACCCCTCAGTCAAAAGAGGCGCGCGTGAGCATGTATCCGAAACGTCATGGCCATTACCCGTTCTTCATCCATCTACCGAAGTGTGCCCGCCCCAATGGCTGATTTGCACCTTTTTTCATATCTACTGTTGTATCACTTTCGCCCTGCAGGGATGGCCCACTCTACACCATAGTTCAAAGCTCCAGTACTGGGATCATACATAGATCCGTACATTGTCATTCATCTCTTCATAGGCATCTATTACTATTTGGCTTAAAACTTCCTGATGATACTCGGCTGCATGACAGCCGAATAGGCGTATTGCAGCGCATTGCAGCCAAGTATGCATCATCTTCCTGTAGCTCGCGAGTTTTTATTTTCTTTATCTTGTGAAAAATCAAGGGATTGAATATTCATGCGTGTGTGTTCAACCGGGTGTTGTTTCTTCCATCGCTTACCGACCACTCTTGCCACTGCACACTTTTGCTTACCATCGCAGAAGCTCTGCTGGTGTAGACTACTTCTACCTGGCAAGGCGTATAGGATGCGCAATTGCACCATATGCATATTTTTTTATTCCTTTTTTGCTCCCCCCTATTTTTGATTCATGCTCATCGCTCGAAGCTTGAGCATGACGAGCGTGAGTTGGCGCTTTCATATGCATGCATACCCCTTTCGTTTAATAACTAATCGCCTCGCCCTTGTTTATAGAATGAAAAGTGATGGTCGAACAGAAGGGAGAGCGGGGAGGGAGAACATAAATGTGGAAGTGTTCGTGGTTTTCATTTCGCTCCTTGCCACAAGCTGCAAAAAAAAAAAAAAAAAAAAGCACACAAACTGAGCTAGTCTGCTAGCAGTGCGGTATCTCACACGCAGACACTGCACTTCGAGTCGTGCCCACGAACCGTGCAGAAAAGGGCTGATATAGCCTGCTTTTGAACTGTACATGTACTCTCAGGGGAGTATCCTCGCCCCCTGCATCATCTTGCATGAAAATGACCGTCGAACGCCATTGCTACCTCAGAACCCCGGTAAACCTTCAAGATCCACGTGTGCTCTACAACAGAGAATCCCATGTTCTATAAAAGACACGGCGGACGATTTTTGCGTCCCAGAAGCCGAGGTGATGAGCCTGAACAATGAAGGAAACCTGGTATTTGTTCTGAAGGCAGATTACTTTGTTGATTGGAAGGCCAGGCATTAAGACGCTATCGGTACCCAGCTCCATCCGCATAACACGAAGCCCCATGTGTATCAACGAGACAACCCAAAAAAGGTCTCCTGGCAGGCGATAGCTGTGTCAACTGCGATTGCCAGCGCAAACGCGAAAAGCGTGAATTGCCAAGCAGGAAGCCTGGTGGATCAAATAGAAAGCTGCGCGTACGACAGCTATCCTCTGCAGCTGTGGGCCGTCTTTTAGAGCCGTAATTCGAACAGGGACGGTGGTGGGTGAGGGTGGAGTGGAGGACTTCTATCGCATTGAGTATGACTATGGCCATAACTATGCCCTGGAAACAGAGGGCTGTATAGGGAATCAACAAAAGTCTCAAGCTTTCAGAAATCGGATCAAGGCCATGCTCATGCGAGGAATGTCTATCTCAGCTGTCATGAACCGGTTGACAAAGGACCACGCCAGGTTCACACGCTTTTGGAAGACGTGTAAGGGTTCTCCGCGATTTTCCAGAGACGACTTTGCGATGATGTCTATAATATTTTATACGCCATCATGACTAAGCGGATGCGAAAGGACGGGAACCCGACCATTTCAACGCGGCTCTGGATGGAGGATCTTCGACAACAAGGTTACTTTACGTACTACAATGATGACAACGGCGAGTATCATGGTTTCTCCAATCGGTGACAGCTGAAGGAGCTTCGCAAGTGTGGCGATGTCTTTTATTTCGATGGCACGATGCATGTGGGTTGGTCAACTTAACGCGCAAACACTAGAGCTGCAATGCATTGCTGACGTCTAACCACCCTCTCATTCATACAGACGTGTTACTTATCTATGCATGATAGTCATTAAGAATAGAGAAACGGGATTCGGCATTCCTGTCGCGTTCTTCTTGACGAAGATCTCCCAGTGGCAGGTGCTCAGGGGACGGCTTCTTGATCTGAAGGCTAAAAAATGGACGAGCTGTGTGAAGGAGAATTCAAGCCAACGGCTGTCGCCGCCGATCAAGGCGAGACAGAATCAATACTATTCAAGACGTCTGGCCGCTCGGTATGCGCGTCTTCTACTGCGCTTGGCGTCTTCTACTGCGCTTGGCATATTCTACAAGCTTGGGAAAGGCAGTTGACCCCACAGATCCTTGACCCAACAGACCCTTGGGTCAAGTGACCTCAGCACCATCGAAAAGGATGAGAGCGGAAGTATGAAATTCCTTCTGACCCCCCCCCCCTCGTGACTCGTGATGAATCAACTGCGCTGATCTCCGCTGTTAAGCTGCAGTGCCACTTGTGATAGGCACGAGTCGAGGCCTTCAGGGACGAATGGCGGGATCTGGCGCCGAAGTTGATCCAGTCATGGGCAAGAACTACTTGATTCGATTGCCGATAGGTTCGTCATTTGTTGCAAACGAGCACACGTACCGGTTCTCAAAGCCTTCTGTAACACATTACTTTATTTATTCGCCGACTTCAGCGTGGTTCTCTAGGCTATGTTGTCCTGGGCGTGAATGAGTTCTATACGTCGAAGCAGTGCCCACAATGCAAGAATATCGTCGCGCAGGTGACACTCCGTCGCCTCTTCTGCAAAGAGTGCAGGACGTACATCCATCGGGATGTCATGGCCGGCAATAATGTACCTTAGGCGCCCAGATTGTTTGCAGCCAACAGACAAGAATCGCTCTTTGCTCTGGACCCAACGCGACCCTACTCTTTTTGCCTGCAGCGGCTTGGTTTTGTCAGTGCACACACTTACCCTTAAAATACCGTCAGACATGTCGTGAATCGCACAACTCGGTGAAGGGGCACGGAATGTGCTCTCGTTCGCGTGTGCTTCTTATCTAGTCCTCTGCTTCTCCAGTGCAGACGCATAATATACCTGCTGCACGCTTTTCAATTGAAAGTGTCTGTAGAATCATAATTACTAACCTTTTAAAGGTCGTACCTCTGTGCGTCTGGTAAGTGCAGAAACGCGATATTTTGAATGCAGATACACCGCAAAGTGACCGTGGCCTGTACTCGCATTACCTTTACCAAACTTTTGCTTTGTTGCTCGCGGACGTTCTTGTTTTTAACACTCCTACTTACTCATAGAGGCACAGAGGAAGACGCAGTTTACCTAGTCACATAGCAGTAGGTCGAGGTTGATTGTAACAGGAGTTGAGGGTGCATCGTAAGGGACCAGAACAAGGATAACGCCAAGCCGTAAGAGACTGGAACGCGACCATGCTTGGTCCCACACAAAGATAGATAAATAGATGGTTGCCCCCTCTGTAATAAGATGAGACGATTCTCACCCAAGCTCCCCTGACCCCATCCCCAGAACCCCCACTTGCTTTAGCTATTACATTGATCGCCAACAAGACGTATGTACAGTACACTCCTTCCTTCCGTCCTTCCTCTTGAAATCACAGTGCACGCACTTTGTCTAGTAACACAAACCTTATGTTAACCAGCCCACTGTACCCATTACTGCAACTGGGGTTAGGAGCATCCTGAATTCATTTGAGCAGCAGCAGAACGGCGGTAGTTTCTTTGATGGCCGCCAGGAACCCCCGGTTCTACCTATAGTCTTTTGTTCATTTTACGATTCTTTCCTTTTTATGTGACGAAGTGCGGGAGGTCCTCACAGTGAACCTTCTTTTCTGCTGTTTGCTATGCATGCTCCATCGTTTCTCCTCGGAGACAAGGTGAATCAGTGAAAGGTCTGGATTAGTACATAATTCTGATTTGTTCTTGCCCTCCAGTCCTGGTCGCACGGGGTTCGATCCAAACCACATTCACGTCGTGCACCTCGGACATATTAGACAGTAGCGATGCTAGTCTAGTGACTGAGACTCTGTTGTATAGAGAGAGTATTAAAGACTGGGAGAAGGACAAGTATGAAAAGCAGCTAGTTTTTTTTCTAGTTTTTGGTACACGAAGGTTTTCTAATAGATGTAGGGAATGATGCGCCAGCGAACGATTTCGCAATACTTGTCCCAGTCCTTTCCATATTTCTTATGGCACTTCTCCTCGTCCCTGAACTCGCGATGAATCAACAGGACTGCAAAATAGATGGGATAAAAGAATGGAATAGGACTTGCAAGGCCTACAACACACGTAAAAACAAATCGTTAGTTTAAGCCGGGAATTGCACAAAACACACCTGTTATCTTTGTCGAACAACAAAACTACAATGGCAATCAAGAATAAGCATTTTACCGCAAGGTAATGACCAGGCAAGAGCCATGAGCCAGTCGCCAAAGTAATTGATGTGGCGGGCAGTGCCCCACCATCCGCTGATTAAAAGTTTAGATCCTGAAGCTGTCTCCATGTACTTTAAGCCTATCAATTTCAAGGAAATAGAATAAAGTGTCAGTGTATGCTGCGATGGGCTAGATATGAAGCATGTCCTTTCTTGTATCGACTTTACCCTTATTTTGAGGTGCAGCTGCACCATAGCGTCTAAAGTTATCCTTTTGTCCATTGGCACTTCTAAAGATATAGTAACCCACGCACTGGGTCGCGATCACAATCAAGCCATGTGCAAGGGACATGTCGACAGGATAGGCAGCCAAAAATCTGGCTTGAAGAGAATAATTCATGGGCAACCAAGTCAAAAGACCGTTCGCTAGCATGAATCCAAATCCGTCCGTGGTGATATCCATCGTTGTAAGCACAGCAGCTTCGTTCCAGAGCGAGTCAACGACATAGAAGGTTTCGAAGACCAGTACAGCCACCATAGAGTTGGTGATACGTCCGAGGTCGTGGTATTGACGGCAGGCCATGCCAAAGTTTAAAAGAATCCAGCCGATAAGTCCTGGGCGGAGTTCGATGAAGTATTTGATGTCAAAGGTCGAATCGGGGGATGCACTGAAGCGGGGGTTCAGCTCACGGCCGAGCACAAACTACAAAGAAGTAGGAGCACAAAAGTGGTCAGCCGTCTGTTGGAGTGTCGGTGGCATTCAATGGGCAATAACGTGAAAATGCGCGAAATATTCGACTCACGTCGTAGATCTTGTTGCCAGTGTTTCCTCCACAAGCAAGGATCTTTTCCTGCCCATCGCCGTCAGGGATAAACGACCACACATAAACAAAGATGGAGACCCCAAACGTCCACACGAGAGAGGCCGTGATCAGTCCGATGAAATGGTCGTGCAGGAACAGAAACGGCTCTACTCCCTTGTTGTACAAAGTAGCACCAATGAGGGCTGCGATCAGCATCAAGGTGCGCAAAGCATTGACCTTATACTTCAGCTTGTAGTTGGATCGATCCTTGGTCAAGGGCGAACCTCCGACTCCCCCAACAACGGCGCCTTCGACGACATGACCCGGGATGACAAAGTAGGTCACGAACAAAAACACCATAAAGGCAGAGTAGACAAGGAATGCATCTAGGTCCCAAGTCGAGCGCAAAAAGCTCCACAGCTCGGCCGGATACTGAGCAGGATTTGATCCGATAGAGGGCCAGAAGCCGTCTTTGGCGTCCCAGTACGCCGGTATGCATCCGAATCCCGCGCGACAGTTGTAGTAGAGTCCGTAGGTGATCAACGGGAGCACGGTGAGCATGCCGACGGCGCCTGGAGGTCCGAGGAATTCATACTCGGGTTTTGGATTCGGGGGAGTGCGCCTCCATCCCTTTGCGGATGGGGTTGTCTTTGCGGGCATTGTGGGTCCAAAGCGTGCGAAGGAGAGAGTCGAAGAGAGCGACCAGAAGCGGTGGGAGGAGATGCAGAATGGGTAGATGAAAAGACCCCGTTCTGAGAGATCAGCAGTGGCCTGATTTTTTTTTTGGGCAAAGAACAGGTTTATGGCAGTCGCGTTGCCACCAACTGCAAGGCTTAAGGGGGTGCTGCACCCTCGCACCTTTTCCCGCATTCACCGTGCAACTGATCGCTTCTGGCACCACTGCACACATGAGCGACGACTTTCCATTCACATTCGGCGATGCTTCGGACGAGGATGAAGGATCCGCAGGACTCTTTTGTGCCCCAAAGCCAAAGAACAGCACGAGGATTAGGGCACCCGCCGAACAGGAGCCTTACTACGCCCAGATCGACGAGGACGGAGTAAGCAATTGCATCAGAAACAACGACACAGCCGTTCTTCATACCCCGTTCGCTGATTAACTGGTATCGGGTTGTTCTTTGCCTTGGACTGGTAGTGGTTCCATCACACAGGAAAATCCGTGCGGGAGCTGATGATGCAGGACAAAAACGGCGCCAACAAGGTCAAGATGCGTGCAGATCACTACTACATGCTGCGTCGGTACCAGGAGGCGTACGAGATCGCCAAGGCGTATTGCGAGATTGTCGCCTCTAATGACGTGAAGGCTGTCCAAGGGGACGGAGGCTTGTCGAGATCAAGCACTATTACAGATGCCGAGTCTGTAGGAGTCCTCAAAGTCACGGACTCCAAGGAGCTGCAGGAGATGGCAATTCGATGCGCCTTGAAACTAGGGAAGACAGATGAAGCTGCCAAGTTGGTCGACGAACTGGTATATTAACTCAGCAGCCATGTCCGGTTGAGCGTTGTTGGCATGGAAACTGCCCTGAGTACTAACCTCAATTTCGGAAACATGCGTAGACACTTCAAGACACGGGAGTTGTTTTTCTTAAAGCCAAAGCCTATATGGCAGCTGGGCGTCACAATGGTAGGTATAGGCTCCTTGGTAACAAATATCATCCTTAATGTATCCACACTGGACTGACGACTTCCTTCCTTATCTTACTAGATGCCTCCTTGTGCCTTGTTCAATATCAAAAGACAAGAAGCAGCAACTATTCTATCTGGAGGTGTCTTGCAGAATGCCTCCACCAGTTTTCATCACAGGCGGATGACCTACCATCGCCACCCTCAATTATACTCACAACAACATCGCCTACACCCAAGAAGCAGATAGCACGCATTTTGTCATTGATCAGTGTTTTGCGAGCCATCCACCTCATGCGCTGCTCCACGTGGTCACCGGCCCCATATGCCCAGGCGCGTTTCAGTCGGGAGTTGAAGATCTTGGAAGACCTGCGGCTCGAACTGCAGAGCTGCTGCGGGATAAATCCAGTGTATACATTAGACGAAGGTGGAACAACCACGGCTAGAGCCGCGCAGGATGCTGCTGCTGCACAATCAAGACTTGAAGAGTACCAGCAGAAGGTTGTCTTGCCGGCTCAAGACACCCTCTGGATGCTTAAAGGAGACACTGCAGGTGTCAGCCACTGCCCTGTAGAGCGGGAGGTTGTGGAATACATCGTGGCTGCATGGGATGCTCAGCTCGTAGCGCCATCTCCCACAGGGGCCGCAGAGGACGACGAGGATCAGGACGAAGTCAGGGCTCGCAATAAATAGCGTTCTCAGTGTTTGGTGCAAGGGTGCGTGCAACAATGCAGCCGCTGTGCTCCAGCCGCAATTTCAGGTGTGGCCTCTGTGCTCCTCCTGAGAGCTGATTCTCTTTCCGCCTGTCTGTCCACTTTCTCTGCTTGCTTTTGAACTCCCCGCCGCGGCCTTCTTTTCCTCCCTGCTCATTCTTCTTGCGAACACCCTGTCCCCCACAGCAATTGCATGCCGCCAGTATGACATTCTTCCGCTTCCGCCATCTCAGGATAATGAGGCAGGCTGCGCCCTGGCGACCCATCAGCACATTGGCGGCTCCCATTCGGCTACCAGCACCTCTCTTACTCAAAAACACCGCACGGCAGCCCTCTCGCCCGTCCGTCTCATGTCGGCATGCATACTATGCGTCTTCAATTCAACTGGACCCTACCGACAGTCCAGGCCAGGACGAGTCCTCAGAGACAGGCGATATGGCTAAAGGCCTTGAAACCTCGACCGACAACGTCGTGGATCCTCAGAGTCTGACGCTCGCTGCAAGTCGCGCCCAAACTCCGATCTCAATTGCCCAGTGCTTAAAGCTGGGCCAAACCATGAGCACACGATCGCTGCTCAAGAACCTGTCATTTTTGAACCGAGAGTTGCCCGTCCGGTTTTCAAAGCGGATAATGGAGCTACGGAAACTACCGCGCGAGTTGAGAGATACGGAACCGTTCATGAACCTGATCAAAAACTACACGCTGTCCTTCGAAGAACTGCAAGCCTACTCGGACAACAGCCGACTCTGGTACGCACCTAGTTCTGAATGTTGCTCAGAGGAACTTCTTTTTCCATGTATCTAGTGTGCTTCACCCTTTTAGATCCCCTTGGCTGCGTTCTCTAGCCGTGAGAATTGTGAGGGACAAGCTGCAGTGTGCAGCCTGCTCTCTTAATTTTATCGTTCCCCTTTCCCCCTTACTCCACAACCTTCTCGTGTCAAAACTGTCACTCACCCTACTTCTCCCGGCGGACAACTGAAAATAGGTTCCTATCACCAAATATGCACCTTCGGGAGGACCTGGACCTGGATGACAACGAGGCACAGCAGACGGCCATCCAAAAGGAGTATGCGGATCTGCTACAGACCATCACCAATCGACATAAGCAAGGTAGGAACTTTTTTTTTGCTGGTGGCAGCAGACGCAATAAACACCTTAACGCCATGAACCCAGGCTAACCAAACTCTATCGGGATGGCTGCCTGTGTCCTTGTCGCGCAGACGTGGTGTATATGGCGCACGGCATCAATCTCTTCAAGCGGTATCAGAGCAGCAGAAGCCAGCCCTCAAAGGAGATTCAACACTTTCTCAACTCGTTCAATCGAGGTCGTCTCGCCATCCGTATCATGGTCGGCCACCATCTCGCACTGCAGCATCAATTTCATACCCCAGACGAATCTGTCACCTCTGCATCTTCGTCTTCGACTGCTACGTCGTCCTCGGCATATCTATCGGTGCCCACAAGTGCACACTCTACACGGATTGGGATCATTGAGCCCCAGTGCGACATCGAGGCTCTGATTCTCAACGCCACACAGTCGGCTCAATTTGTGTTCTTTCAGCATTACAACACTGTCTTCCCACCCAATGTTCACATTGAACACGCAAAAGAGGTTGGCGGCAGGAATGTCCGGTTCCCAGTTGTGCCTGCACTGCTGCATCATATACTCTTTGAACTGCTGAAGAACTCTATGCGAGCTACCGCGGAATTTCATGGACTTGACAAGTCATCTTACCCAGGTACAAATGAGATATATTTTTTAACATGTGCAAGAGAGCTTCGTCTTCATAGTATGTACGATACATCAAGACCAGTCCTAACGTGTGTGTGTTGTCTATGTTTCGCTGCCTAGATATTGAAGTCAAGCTGTCATCAGACGCTGACGGGGGCCTTAGCATTCGTATCAAAGACCATGGAGGAGGTAACGGGATGGACAAAAATCGCAAGTGTTGTTAGTTCATACCCGACACGACACATATGCGAGGCCTACTGATCTCTGTGGAATCACTCCCCTAGGGATGCCGCCTGACCAAGTCGTAAAGCCCTTCAACTACATGTTCACAACAGCCTCCAATACAGTGTGTATCGACTTTCCGTCCATCATGACAGCTTTGGAGAAGAAGCCTGAGCGTGCAGCCATAGGTGAAAATCTGCCGTTGTGTGGATTCGGATTTGGATTGGCAACCTCTAGGCTGGTCAGTCTATGGAATGAGTAGCCAAATTGCACATCCGCTGGATATATGCTCGGATCGAATGGATTTCTTACTGATACTTGTTCCTATTGACTCTTCTACAATGCTTAGTATGCGCGGCTCTTTGGAGGAGATTTGATTTTGAAGTCAATCGCGGGCAGTGGAACGGAGGCAACGATTCGGCTGAGAAAACTGGAAGATCAAATTGAACAATTAGAGGATGACTAGATTGAACTCCGAAGCGCTTCTGAGGGAGAGGAAGGCATTGGGGGGTTTTTTTGATGCTTCTATCCTCCTTGGCAGCGCGCTTGAGCTCGACATGTATATAGCTTTTGATTTCTTGATCTTTGCTTTGTGAAAATTTCATTAAAGCATGGTTCTGATTGCCGACGGCATGAAACGGGTGGCTCAAAAGATGGGCTGTATGACACACAGCTTGACTCGGCGGGCAGCAAATCTCTGGCTCTGTGCGAAGAGAAGCGTCTTGCTTAGCATCGAGCAATAGCTAGAAGCCTGGCGAAAGGATGGGTAAGTGAAAAGGTCACATTGAAGTTGTCGCTACGTATGAGCTCCAATCAAAGGGCTATTCGACAAAGATTCGTCGTGTCGGCCAGTAGAGAAGCTGTACTTTCATAACAGCTGCATGCCACAGAACCATCTGGATTAGAATTGGTATCTGACTTGATAGGTGTGCTGACTGGTTGGCTAAGGAGGAGGACGTGTCAGGAAGATCCGTGTTTAACGAGATGATCTCGAATTAGGAAGGCCATCAAGATCGATGGGGACCAAGCGTAACCTTCCCGATTCAAAATCGGGAACCAAGTACGAACCTAGAGATGACCCGGGGTGTGTCTCACACCAAAACTTTCTCAGTATGTTGGTGCTTGATCAGAAATAAACTTGCCACACATCATCCATGGCCAATACGAGGGTAACAGTCAAAGACATTGGAAAAAGTCTGTATTTATTGGAGCGACGAGCGCTGGTAAGCCAGAGTATAGACAAGCGAGAACGCTTTAGCAATATACAGGAAGCCCTTCTACTATATGGGGTAGGGGAAAGAAAATATACAAGAAATAGAATCATCTAGAAGGCAGTTCCTGGATCTGAGGCAAGAGAAGAGAATGAAGAATCAAAAAACAGGGGGAGGACAGCCTCTACGATAGCGGGTGAGGAGGCTGGAGCGGATGAAATTGCTCCAAGAAGGGAGGACACTGGGCCTGCAGTAACTCCTCCTCCTCCATCGGGTGCATTTGGCCATGTTGTAATCCAGAGGGGAAGAGCGAAGAGGACGGCTGGGAGGCGGGTGCCGAAAAGTAGTGCGATTGCACTTGCCGCACAAGTTCCTGAAGCTGAGGCTGAGTGGGGTGATACTGTCCATGAGGATGGTGGTGCAGCATCGGCTGCTGCTGAAACTGCTGCTGTTGCTGTTGATGGTGATGTGGCTCATGATGGCGATGACCGTGGTGGTGATGTTGCTGATTCTGAGCGTGCTGGAGGTAGCTGGGATCATAGGGTTGCTGGTACGCGTTCGCATTTGAGTGTCGTGGCTGAGAAGACACATGCGAAGTAGCAGGCGAGGTCATACCCCGAGAGGGGCTAGACTGTCCGCCCGAGTCTCGAGTCGGGCCTGCGGGCAACGATCCATTGACGGCGTACATCCAAATGCGCGTCTTGTATGTTTTGAATAGATCGCGCACCAACTCACGAAAATCGATACGGTGCTCTGCTTGGAAGTAGAATGTCAACTTGCGACGATCCCTATCGACAAGACACCAAAACGAGGAAATGAAATTAGCAAGGCAATAATCACATTGGACATACAACAACATAAGAGTCGACCACTTAAAAACACTGTGCTTGACATACCATTGGAATTCTGCATCGACAACCTCCATTGGAAGTTTCTTCTGGCGGACTTTGCTTTGGCAGACCTTCATAGCACTGATCTCATCCTGACTTTTGATGACCAGATCTGCAATCTCTGACGCATGAGCCATCCTAAAGATGCGCTTTGGATGAATCTCCTTGGGCGCACGTGCGCCTTCTTGCTGGGCGGCTGCAGCAGCATCTGCATGCTGCTGCTGCATATCCTGGATCTGTTGGGGCGTAATCGAGTCGTTTGTAATCTTTCCCAGATCTTTTCCACGGTCAGCCTCCACCATCACAAGATCACCGCTCTTGAAAGACAGTCCGCTATTGTCGGCGACATAGAAGAGGTCGCTCCGTCCAGCTTTGAACTCCACAACATAGAGCGAGCCGTGGTTAGAAAGCTGGCTTAGAGTGAGACCCTTGCCAAGATCACTCGCGCCCGACGATGGCTGATTGCTGCTATACTGGTAATCATCGCGGTCGTAGTCATCTGTCATACTCCAGGCACTGTTCGGCTGCCCAGCTTCTTCCAGCTGCAGAGACTCCAGTGACGAGGCCAAATTATAAGGTGAGGCAGAGACGTTGTTGGTGGGTCGGTAGTAGGAGCCAGAGGGTCCAGCGACCGAGTGCCTTCTCTGCTGATGAGCAAATTCGCTAAAGAGACATCAATAAGACGGTTAGTAGGTAACCCTTCGAATTGGACCCATCGGGGTTGAAATCCTGCTCACGTCCTACCACCTCCGCCGTTTTGTTATTACCTATAGTTGTCATAACTGCTTGGGGCCAGAGGTCCTCCTCCACCGAGCTGCTCACGCTCCACAAACTGGTCATATGCCTTGAACCCCGAGGCTTGAGCCAGTGAGAATCGTCTCCCTTGAAATCCAAAGGTGCCTTCAGCAGGTTCTCTTTTAGCCGCATGCTGCTCTGCTGGTGGGAGAAAGGTATTGGAAGTCTCCCAGATCGGGGACGCTTGGGACATGTAGCTTCCCGAGGTAAGAGATCGGCGGTGGACTGGGATCACTGAAGGTCGACTGTGGGAGGTGTTGTGCTGTGAGATGCTAGGCCAAGTGGAACCGCCCGATACTTTACGACCAGCGAATGGATGATGGTCGTGGCTATCAAGAAGCGCCATCGATCCAGATGAGGACAGTGAGGATGAGGTGGCCATAGAGCTCTGGCGATCGCGATAGGGCAGAGCATTGCTAGATGATCCTCCGTAAAATGTACCCGGACCGAATGCAGCAGATGTGGAAAAGCTCCTGGTTCGACTCGCTCGCGGCTCAAATGCATCCTCGCCTTCCTCTTCCATGGTCGGTAGAGGCAACCTAAACGGCCCGAGGGCATCGCTTTGCTCAGGATCAAAGCTGTTGCTCATCCGGCTACTACTGCCGCCACCGAACCCTGTGGAGAATCCGGGGGGTTCAGAGAGCGAAAAGCTACGCGCAGTGCGATAGGAATTGGGAACAAACGGATCGACGTTAAGCGCCGAGGTCGTGGAATAAATGCTGCTGGATCCACCGATTGCACCGTCCTGACGTATGCCTGTCGTCAATCCACCAACAGAGGTGGCTAGAGTCGTCAAAGGTCGAACACCGTCCTCGTCCGTCACACAGCCATTCCACGCAAACGACGAGAGGGCCAAGGGGGATTCCAGACCCCTTGTTGGTCTGGGGTTGCTCAGGATGGTAGAGGTAACATTAAACGAGGCGCTCCCGTCGCGCTGACTGCTGTTCACACTTGTCATCATGTCCAAAGGGCCAAATGAAAGATCTTGACTGGGCCGAGAAGCAGCAGGAAGGTTAGGCGCCAAAGAGCCCAAAAGTCCATCGAGACGCGAGGACGACGGCGCAAATCCCATCAGGCCTTGGACAGATGGCGAGGGCGTGGTCGGGGTGTGCAAAGGGCTGTCGTGGGCATGCTGGCTGTGGTATCCCGGGAAGGGCGGGTCCTGGGCTGAGGCTGGGACTGAGGCCGGTATCGAGGGCGAGGCTGCATCCGTGTGCAGCGAGTTGAGCCAGTCGGCCGAGCCGTCTATAGCCACAGACGGTGCGACAGCATTGGCACGGGAATTTGTTTCGGGAGTGTTCGACACGGCGGGGCCATCGTGGCTGTCGTGGCGCTGGTGGAAGGTCGAGGGTCTGGTGGTGTGTGCTTGGTCTTTCTCGTTGGGGGGCGAAAGCAGCGTCTTGCGCGGCGGGCTGCCGACCGTCTTCCAGTCGCTCTCGTCCGAGGCGCCCTTTGCAGTCTGAATTGGGCGGGGCGAGACGATGGGAGGGGTTGCCAGGCCAGAGGACGACTGCTGCTTGTCGTCCATGTCGGATGGCGGTCAAGGGCGGCAGAGCAATGGGAGCAATGCGAAGGATGAGAGGCAGCAGAAGGCTAAGCAGGGCAATGGACAGTGGGAGGGAGGTGTGAGAAGATGCTCACTCACACTCATACTCACACTCACACTCACACTCACACTCACAGTCGCACACGGACACGGACACGCACACGCACACGCACACCAACATAGAGAGACACGCTCGCACTCCTCACTCACACTCACAGCCAGTCTCTTTTGCTGGCAGACAATGAGGTGTGAATTACCTTGACAAGAAGAAACACAGGAAAGGAGAGACGGGAAATAAAGGCGTGTGAAAAAAGAGATACAGCCACGAGGGCTACGAGAGAGGAAGCGGCACAGGTAGAGAGGAGAGCGATGCCAATGCCAATGATGCAACGTAACAGAGAGAGTCAGAGAGAGAAGAGAGGCGATGGTGTGGGGATGGGAAGGAAGAAGGGAATGGCGAAGGAGAAATGCGCTCACACCACCCAAGGCGACGGGGCGAGCACGCTGAGTGGCCCGAGGGGGGTGACAGCGAATTAGAGTGCGTGGGCCATATGGTACTCTGAGTGGGTGACATGAGTAGGGTCCAACTGGGCCATCCTTTTTTTTTTTTTTTTTTTGGCCAAACCCAAAACCAAAACCAAAAAAAAAAAAAAAAAAAAAAAAAAGAAATTAGCGTAACTTGGGAACAAGCGGCAGTCATATCCACTCAATCATCATTGTCATCAACACCATCCGCACTCCTCATACACACCATCACATCATACCCAATCACTCTCCCGTCTTCGTCTGTGGAGCAGGACAGCTCGCCTCGTTACAAACTCGACTTTCCCCCCTTCCTCCCCCCCTTGCTGGACGGGACACAGAAGGGACAATGCAAAAGTGTGCGTTGTTGTAGAACATCAGATGGTGCGTGCATATTGCATACATATCTCTCTTTGTACTCCCTCCCCCCGCTGTTACTGCCTTTCGCCTTTTTTTACTTTTTTTTTTATATTTTCTGGCAAGGGGTCGAGTGGGGTGGTCGGTGGTCGTACAGGTGGAGAAAAGCTTCTATTTTTCTATTGTGATTTGAGTGTACAGGCAGGTCTGCGTGTGCTCGTCCTCCCGAGCCTAGACTTGCGCCCTATCCTGGACAATCCGGTCAAGACCCGGCGGAAGACATACCCACAGCGATGTAGACTGGTCAGCACGGCCGTAATCGGCTCAATGGATTGAGTCAAAGAATAATGTCATCGCCTGCCGAAAACCACGTTTCAAAAAAACGTACTTGCCGCACGATACCCTGTTTAGGCGCGTTAGTCAACGAACGACGGCAAGACGAGCAATTGGAAGGTAACAGCCATGTGTGCTCTTCTTCTCTCTCCACTCTGCCCTTGCCCTGTGCGACGCTGGGTTGTGATCAAGTGCGAGGGCCTGCGCTTGCGCACCGCTGATTGGTTGCGCATAAGCCTGCACAAACAGGTCAGTGGGCAGCTGAGCAAACTCTATTCAGTCAACCCGCCAAAGAATTCATGCACCAAGCAGCGCCTGTCTGTAGACGACATGCAGTGGACTGCAGACGCCTTGCTCGCCGCAGACCGGCGGTGCCCAACTGTTGGCTGCCTGGATGTCTGGGACCTAGAGGAGAAATGGAATGTAGAACACAGCGTACCGCACATACGCTCTCCTTGATGATTACAACAGATCGAGGGGTGAACGACATTCCTTCATCTTCCACGCCTGCCAACCTACCGCTTTATATCAGCAGGTGTATACAAATAAACGCTTCGTCCTCTTCCATCGATTGGTTGTCGATTGTGTCCATTCTACATATTCCCAGCAGCGACAACCCGCCAAAGCTGCCGTCTGCGCGTTCATGATATACTGTCACGACCCGGTTTCCGATACATGCTAGTTCTTCTTCTCGCGTGCTGCGGTTCCTGGAGAAACCAGGCTAAAACCAGCAATACCGTCTCACGGCGTTATTGATACCATAATGCATGCATAGGTGAATTTGTTTGACGGAGAATAGCTGGCGACAGAAACTCGGTTGTTCCGAGAATGCAAGACGTGTCATGGTCCCATGGTGTCTACCCCAACAGCATTCTTCGATATCCCTTAAAGATATGTGTACAAAATAACTATCTTCGACCTGTATCTGGCAATCAGACTGCAGCCATTTTCTCAAGAAACTACGAGAGGAGTCTTTTGATGGTACAAGAAGATTCAAGAGTAGTATCAATTCCTTTCTCTGCTAGCCCGACCGCTTCTCGAGGTGTCCTGCTCACCCTGTCAATATCTGCACTCAGATACGTAGCGTCATTATTCAGAGCAATCTACTTCAAGTCCGCGTTCCGCTGTCGCCGTCAGAGAGTGCCTCAAAAGTTATAGAAAAGTGCTATTTCCGCCGGTGTAGCTGCACAATCCTTGGGTAATCGTACCACCACCAAAGCAATGTCTTGAAATCTAATTCTAGCTTCCGTAACCAACAGTATCCCCATATTACGCATCGCATATACCTGTTGGGAACTTAGAAGCTTTGATCAAGCCTATCCTCGTTCCTAAGACTCTGCCGCAACTTACGTCGTAAGGTTGTAGCGGCGCAAAAAATGAGCTTTACGGGAGATCTTCACAATCGGCTACTGTATGTCTGCTTACGCCCGCTAGCCATGGCTCTAAGGTGTCTGCCCAGCTTCCTTAGTATATCTTAACTTGTCGATATTGGGCAAAACGAGCCACTAGAGATGAGTATAACAGCCCATGTCTTTGCATATGCACATGGGTTGCTGTTGAGCAGAAGCATCAAGTTGTCGGAAGGGTAATCTAGACAAAAGGTGAGGCGATGTGACCTACTTTACCATGGCCGTGCATGTGGCCTAATAACCAGTGGAACAGTATCGACTCATGAAAGCGCTGTGCGGTGTAGCGATGGGTGAGCAGAAATGTAGAGTGTCACGTAATCCCTGGCTGCCAGTAAATATTTGATGCTTGGCAGCAAGCCTGAGGCCACTATCTTGTGTTGACTATGTTCTCGTACTTGTGTTCTACACAAGCAGGCGTACTCCATACCCCAGCAAAGTTATGCTTGTTCCACGAAACAGAATCGGCCTTCCACGAGCCCTAGGTTTGACTACTGCACTCGTGCTTCACGCCTGTGGGGCATAGTCCAGTGGATGCCTGGTGGTTTGTTGACAATGGGTATCTCGGTATAGGCTCTATTGGAAATCGTACCTTCCATGACAAGAAAAATGTGAATACAATAGGGCGTTAAATCCGATTTCTCTTCAATCTTCTCGCATCAATCAAAACCCCATAGTGCAAATTCAATCATGTTTGTCATTAACGCCAAGTTCGTGCTCGCCGCTGCTGCCTTCCTTGCTGTTATTTCTGCCACTCATACCGGACATGACCGCCCCTGCTACCGTGAGTGCATGCAAGACCTTGGCGGACATTATCCCAGCGACTCCAGAGAGTGCAAGAAACAATGCACAAATTAGAAGGACGGCCGAAGCCACCTCGATAGGGCTGGTACCGTCAACGACAAAAGGCGCAAATGAAAAACTCTGAAATCAGTAAAGGATAATCCTTCACTCCCATGAAAAGAGATTGTTCATGGCCTTATCATCGTTCATCTAATGTTTGATGATGTTTTTCAGTCCACACACCTCGTACAGGCACCATATCTCTGATGCCCTGGCTGACAAGAACACTGAATCTTACAAGAACACTGAATCTTTTGCATCGATCGATCAGTTGCACTTTACAATATTACAAGGGTGGGGCAGCCACCTGTCATAAGGGACTTTTGTAAAGAGACACCACACATCAGTAGATTTTTCATTCACGTTCGCAACAAGCTACTGTAGTTTTTGGAGCGAGGGTACTACTTTACACAGCGTCGTGCACAGAGCACAAAGCTCAAGGACACGAAGACGCTTGATAATCGGCTTCGTGAAACAAGACCTGACTGACACATTGTGGGCAAAATCTTTAGGTGGGTTTATAAGCACATCTAGTACTTGTTTGCGCTCAACCATTCTGCAAGGCTCTCCTGCTCCCTGGAAACCCATGCCGAGTTGACATTAAGACCCTCGATGGCCTGGTCAAGTGCACGTTGGAAGTCCTTGGTGTCCTTGTCAGCAAAGAATTCGGTCACATCCTTGATGAGTGCGGCATCGGAGCACTGACCCAGGGGGTATTTAACGCAGGCACCCAGCAGTCCCATCGACGACTTGTACCGCTCCGAGAGCAGCACCCAGTTCTTCTTCACAAACTGCCAAGTCATCAAACGCGCCTTGGGGTTTGCAGAGAGTCCCGCCAAAACATAGTGGATATCCTGAGGACGAACCGCGTCCGAGATCGCCATGTTCTGCACCTTTTCAATCAGCTCGGGCTGCTGAGCAAATCCAAGTGCGAGCAATGCAAGAACCTGCTGGTCTTGCTTGGGTGCAGTCTGGAAGTACTTGAGAATGTGGCGGAACTCTTCCTCTCCACCGTTGGTCAGCACAATCTCAAACGCCGTCTGGCGGACGGAAGGGTGCAAGATCGCCTCCTGAGACGCATCCGACACAAAAATCGCAAACCGTCTCTTGGCCTCTTGAATCGTCGCCTCGTGGCCCGCACGTCCAGCAGTCCTCAAGACAGTATTTCGCAGACGGCTGGTAAGGTAATCCTCGCCCTCGGGGAACTCCCATCCAAGCTTTTGAACCATGCTGTCAACGAGGTTGCGCTGGAAATGTCTGATGCCCTGACGAACACGCTCGTTGCCAGCAAAGATCGAGGAAATTTCTCCGACGCTCGTCGAGAGCAATTGCCAGATGACGTACGTCTCCTCATTCTTGAAGTATTGCACCAGGTCCAAGAAGTTCTTTGTAGGGGTATAGCCTGACTTTGACAGGGCGGCGCTATCAGCCACCAGACCAGCACGGTCGCTCAAGCCGACCAAATCAGAGCCCTCAAGGATGGCTTTACCAATGCGGGCGATGGCACTAGGAGGGTAGTTGGTGCGGAAGACACCACTGTAGTCCTTGTTGAACAAGTAGGGTCCCTCAGGTACCTGGAACTCGAGAGTGCGAGTCTTGAGCGTCTGGTTAGGATCGGCGATGGAGGCAGGCTTGGGGTGGACGCCGAGAGGCACCCACCAGATAGTTTCGTCATCCTCGGGCTTGACGTCGTTTGTAGAAAGGTATCTGTGTTGCTCGACCGATACCACTCCGTCAGACTCTGTAACGGTAAGGACGGGAATTCCAATGATACGGGTCCATGTGTTCATGAACTCGCCAACATCAATCTTGGACTCCTCCGAAAGCGCGCTCCAGAGATCATCTGTCGTGGCATTCTTGTACTCGTGCTTCTTGAGGTACCGACGAATTCCTGCTAAGAAAACATCCACCGTCAACCAGTTGCTCAGCATACGAATGACCGAGGCTCCCTTAGAGTAAGAAATAGCGTCGAAAATCTGGTGAATCTCATGTGGATCGTTCACCGGGACCTCGATAGGATGTGAGCTGCGGAGGGAATCCAAAGCGATACCGCGCTGGACATCATCGACAACAAAGGTGGGCCACGTGTCCCACTTGGGGAAGAGGTGGTCGACAGCTAAAGTGCCCACCCAGGTGGCGAATCCTTCATTCAACCACAGATGGTCCCACCACTCCATCGTGACCAAATTTCCAAACCACTGATGTGCGAGCTCGTGTGCAACTGTGGAGGCGACCTGTTCCTTGAATCGAACATCGGACGTCTTTTCGTCAAAGAGCAAGGCGACCGTGCGATATGTCACCAAGCCCCAATTCTCCATGGCACCCATGTCAAAGTCAGGCACAGCGATCTGATCCAATTTAGGGAGAGGATAGGCAATGCCAAAAATCTCGGAGAAGTACTCGAGAATCTTGGGGGTGATCTCAACAGCGAAGCGACCCTGCTCCTTGAGTCCTGGAAGAGTGTACACGCGGCACACAACTGGGTCCTTGAGCTTGGTGGTCTGCGACTCGACGTACTCAAAATCACCAACAGCCCAGGCAACGAGCTACATAGTAAACATTTCAGAAAGTATAAAGTTGAAGGTCAGTCGAGGTTCTTTTCTCCTGGCAGTAATTTTAAGTTGCTTGCTTGCTACCCCTGGGAAAAGAAATCCGTCCCAGTTCAGAAAGACTACTTACGTAAGTGGACATGACGGGTGTCTTGGCGAAGTGGACCGTCTTCTCTTCAGGTTCGACCTGGGTGATGCCTTCAACAGGCATGTTGGAGAGGGCTTCCAACTCCACAGGGACAACCAGTTTGATCGAGAACGTGGCCTTGGCAGAAGGCTCATCCCAGCAAGGGAAGGCACGGCGAGCGTCTGTTGCCTCGAACTGGGTCACACCCATGATCTTGGCGTTACCTTCAGCATCCTTGTACGAGGACCGGTAAAACCCGGACATCTTATCGTTTAGGATACCGTCGTAATAGATGTTGAGGACAGCTTCTCCCTTGCGAAGCTCCTCTGCAAAAGTGAGTGTGGTGGTCTCGCGGTGCTCATCAAAGGTGGTGCTGACAGCCTCGAGCCTAATTGACACAAGTTAATAACTGTCAGAGAGTCCCCAGCTAAGCACAACCCATGGCTTTGAAGACGGTCCGTTGATGCTTACTCTTTGCCGTCAATCTCGACGCGGCCCCACTTGAGGGTGAGCTCCTTGGTATTGATTTGAATGGTCTTGGTGGCTTCATGGATAGTGATGCTAAGTAATACGGGAACAGGTAGAGAGAAGGATGGTCAGTGACCGTCAGCAAGTGCCATCGCATTCAGAATGGCTCTTTCCCCTGGCCCAGTCCCTTGAGAAGAGTCAGGTTTGAACGCGCCCGCGCCCGGCTGCCCCTGAATGTGTCACGCCTCCTTGCAGGTAGGTCTCTTTCCACTGCGACAAAACGTTGCGTATTCCGCGATGCCCTTGAACTCGTCTTCCCGTTGCACGTTCCTCTTCCACACTGCCATGCCTAATTTTTCTGCGCCCATCAGCAGTTTTCCCACGCAGCTCTCTCCCTCTGGACAGCCGCTACTTAGGATCTCCTGTCCGTTTCTTTGAACTTCTATCTCTCACGAGAAATAATTGAGAGCAGACTGACACTGCTCACAATACAAAGCATATGCTATTATGAGGGCGCAGTGGATCCAGAAGTACATTGTTGGGGTTGCAATGATAGCGTGTTGCCACGCGGAGGGTACAGATGGATACAGCACACGTACTTGATCTCGACGTAACCGCGGAAGGTGTACTCCTTCAGATCCGGGGTGATGGTCAGGGTATAGTGGGAGGGCGTGACATTGGTAGGGAGAACCACGCGGTTTGGGTTGGTCGAGCCAGACTTGTTGCACATGATGGGGATGCACACAATGGGACAATGGGACAGGGATCTGGACGAGGATGGGGTTCAACAGGAGAAGCGCAGGAGGCAGTGGACAAGAGATGGACGAGAAGAAGACGGTTGCGTGTTGGTGAATGCTGAGGATGAAAAGAAACGAGATGTGTGAAATATGTCGCTATTTATGGTTTTGTGTGAGAATGTAACCCTTCGCGTGTGCACCCCCATGCGATGGCTCTCTCTCTCTATCTTCTCGACCTCCCACCGGTGCCTTCACTTGCTCGCGCCCTTGCTATTGCTATTGCTATTGCTCCTGCTCCTGCTCCTGCTTCTGCTACTGCTACTGCTACTGCTACTGCTCCTGAGAGCTGGCTGGGAATGCCCCTCCGCCACTCCCGACACTCCTATGCCAATGACTACCGCTCCGTCGATAAGAGATTGTCCGCCCTCCGACCGAGTTGCCATGCTCTCTCCCTGCGCCCACGCGTCAACTTTTTTACACCGGGATTTCACTTGCGGGAGAGTCGGATTCAGCCCAGGACTCTGTAATCCTCGTTCCTTTTCGAGTGCCGTGTCTTACTACCCCTCTCATGTAATATTCACCCCATGAGAACACGGTCGACCCTTTGTTGCATTCTCCCGGCTCTCAGGTTCGCTGCCTTGGCCAATCACAACGGCCATCTTCCATCAAGCCGTGTGAACGCCATGCATCCCTAAAAAGGGAACGAAAGACGCGTAAGGACCGCGCTTCTTCCTGCTCACTTGATTGTGTTCATCGTTTTTCTGATCTATTGTTCAAGTTCGAGCTTGGATGGTGACTTAAAGCTTGGCATCTTGTTGATAGCTTGAGGTCAAACTCTCACTTCCCAGGGACCAGTTGACCCAGCTGGGCTCACTTCTCAACACGTTCTACATTACAAGAATGTGCTCGCTCGATAATCATCTAATCGAAAGTGCGATCGCTAGTGCACTACTCTAGTATCCCTGTTGAACGAGCCAAGCCTCCAGGTTCGCGCCGTCTCTTGCAACCCACTTGCTCTTGATTCTCAAACCCTCCTTGGCCTGCTCCAGATCCCTCTCGAAATCCTTGGTGTCCTTTCCGTCAAAGAACTCCTCCAAATCCTTCAAGACGGCCGCATCCGCCATTTTGCTGACCGGAGTCTTGACACAATACCCGAGCATGCCCATGTTGCCCACATATCGGCTATGAAGCGTCGCCCAGTTATTCTTGATCCATGCCCAAGCCGCATGCCGAGCCTTGATGTGCTGTGCCAGACCCGCAAGCACATACATGAAATCTTGCGATCGCACCTCGTCCGACAACGCAAACTCAAACATCCTCTGGATCAGCTCCTCGCCATGGACCGTGGATCCCATGGCCATAAGACACATCACTTGTTGGTCCTGCTTTGGGCTGGTCTTGTAGTACTTCATCACCTGCTCAAACTCCTTGATGCCTCCGTGAGTCAAGGCCACCTCAAACACTGTCTTGCGCGTTGACGGGTGCAGTACTGCATCCTGATCTGCACCTTCTTCCATGAACAGCGCAAACCTTCTCAAAGACTCTCTTACGGTACCCTCATGACCCGAAAGACCCGCACAGGACAGAATAACGCCTCGGAGGCGACTGGTGAGGTATTCTTCGTCTTTGGGGAACTCCCATCCGAGTTCTAGGACAAGATCGTTCACCAGCTGACGCTGGAATCGCTGCAGTCTTTCATGTGTCTGTTCATAGATGCTGAAGATACTGGTGAAATGGTTGAGCTTGCCAATCAGATAATCCCAGACACTGTCATTTATTAAGAGAAGAATGAAATACATTATTAGTTCGACAAAAAAAAACATTTATATTTTTCCAAAGGCAAGACAAGCAACCAGACATATAACTTACACGAAGGATTTCTCGTTCTTGTAGTGCTGGATCAGGTCAAAGACACGGTCCACCCCACTGTGACCCGAGGTCGCCAAACTAGCCTGGTCCGCAAGCAAACCAGCACGCTCGGCAACTCCCAGTTCAGGGTGACCAGCTTCGAGTGCCAATCCCAGCTGGCGGATGGCACTAGCAGGGTAGTTGGTTCTGAAGACACCCGTAAAATTCTTGTTGATGAGATAAAAGCCCGGTCCGTCCTTGTGGGCTGGCACCTCGAAAGTCATCTGGCGGGTCTTCATGGTTTGGTTGGGGTCGACGATCGATGCCGGTTTAGGGACCACACCCAAAGGCACCCACCAAATCGTCTGGTCCTCCTCAGGTGTGGCGTCGTTCGTGGACAAGAAGCGATGCTGTTCAACAGTGACAACCCCTTCAGACTCTGTGACGTTCAGGATGGGAATACCAATGACACGGGTCCAGGTGTTCATAAACTCGCGGACATCAATCCCTGATTCTTCTGTCAGAGCATTCCAGAGATCGTCCGTCGTCGCGTTCTTGTACTCGTGCTTCTTGAGGTACCGAAGAATTCCTGCCAAAAACACATCCACGGTCAGCCAGTTGCTCAACATGCGAATCACCGCGGCTCTCTTGGAGTAGGAAATGGCGTCAAAAATCTGGTGAATTTCGTGAGGATCCGCCACAGGAACCACGATCGGATGGGAGCTCCGAAGGGAGTCAAGACTAACTCCTTGCTGGTACTCGCTAATGACAAAGTTGGACCAGGTGTCCCACTCGGGGAAGACATGGTCGACGGCCAGAGTACCGACCCAGGTGGCAAAGCCCTCGTTCAGCCAAAGGTGCTCCCACCACTCCATGGTCACCAAGTTTCCGAACCACTGGCGAGCAATCTCATGTGCAACTGTGCACGCGACCTGCTCCTTATCAGACGCAGCAGAGGTTTTCTTATCATAGAGCAGGGCGACTGTGCGGTACGTGATCAAGCCCCAGTTCTCCATCGCACCGGCATCAAAGTCTGGGACTGCAATGTGATCCAACTTGGGCAGAGGATAGGCCGTGCCAAAGATCTTTGAAAAGTGCTCAAGGATCTTTGGAGTAATCTCGAGGGCGAAGCGACCCTGCTCGACTAGTCCGGGAAGCGTGTACACTCTGCAGACCACAGGTGTCTCTAGTTCTGTCGTGGAGGTCTCGATGTACTCAAAGTCACCAACAGTAAAGGCTACCAACTATAGGCAATAAGTAGGATGTACCCAAAGAGAGGCGGGTCAGCGGGAATCACCATTTTCTCAGACAGCGGCGTAAAGTTGTCAGGAAACCATATGATTGTTTGTTTGTGTGCCCAAACAGGGATCATGCGTCAGCCCTTTCGAGCTCCCCCATGATGGTCCGCACAGAGAACACAAAAGTAAGTGGGCGCAAAGTCCTCCTTGTGTATAGCCCCTTGCTTTTGGCAAGTTACCTATTCCGTTGGCACTTCTAAGGTCGAATCTCCCTGTGCCCAAATCGGGTCCCATCCAGCCGTCGATTCTGTATGTTTTTCTTTTTCTTCACCACAGTGTACAGTGCAATACGTCTGTGAGTCGTTATACTTCCCTTCTCCTCTCTCGCCCATTTTCTCTTTCCCACGATCAATGCAGTACGCTCTTGAACAAACGTGAATGGAAGGAAAGGAGCGATGTGGAACGAGCAAACGAAGAGTGTTCTTACAAGGTCGACATGATGGGTGTCTTCTCAAAGTAAACCGTGACAACCTCGGGTTCCACGGCCGTCATCTCCTTGATGGGCATATTCGACAGCGCCGTCAACTGAGAAGGCACCACCAGCGCAATCGAGAATGTAGCCTTTGCCTCGGGTTCGTCCCAGCAAGGAAACGCCTGTCGAGCATCGCACGCCTCAAACTGTGTCACGGCCATGTATTTGGTGTTGCCGTCCTTGTCCTTGTACTGTGAACGGTAGAACCCGTTCATGTGATCATTCAGTTCACCGTCGAAATCGATCTCGAGGACCGCCGACCCCTTGGGGACGGGTTGCGCAAACGTAAAGATTGCAGTCTGGTCGGAGGAAGTGTCAACAGCAGCCTTGTACCTGTTTGAGGCGAGTCGACACAATGAAAGGTGTTTCAGCTACAGGCACTTCCAGCGCGAGTAAGTATCATAGTGTACATCCATCGACAAGGCTTGCCGCCCTTACGATTCTCCATTGACAGTGATAGCAGCCCTGTGAATGGCGAGCTTTTTGGCGTTGAGTTTGATGACCGAAGACGGTTCATGAACATTGACGCTGAAGCAGACAAGATACCACAGAAAAGTAGGGATAGGAACTGACATTAGAGGGATGGTAATAGAGCAGTTGTAGTATATTTAAATTTGCTGCAGAGGCAGTTATTCTAGCGACGCGGAGCAAGAACGATACCTGATGGCAACCTCGCCTGAGAAGACAAAGGTCTCAAGGTTGGGGGTCAGTTTGAGATCATAGTGCACGGGTGTGACATTCTTGGGTAGAACAACGCGTTCGGGTGCCATGACGATGTTGAATGGTGCTCGCAGAAAGAAGGAATAAGGCAATGGAAGAGAGAAGAGCGCGAGGCGGGAGCGCAGGAAGCGTGAAATATATCACGCCCACACACAGTGTGAGGTGACTCAGGGCCTCTGGTCCCACACCAAACACGATTGAGGCGCTCTCCAATGCATTCTGAACAACGACCGAGGCAGCTTCTTATATATATTTGGCGCAGGATATAGTAAAGGCAGTGTGAAAAAAGGTCCTGGGCTATCACAGTATTTGCGCCTCAGTTCCGTCCCCTACTCCTGCTCCTGCTACGACTCTGACTTTTGCTCCTGCTCCTGCTCTTATAGGCACGTCGTTTCCTTTCAGGACTTTTGCTCCTGCTCCTGCTCCGACTACCACTTTCGCTGCGGTTCCGGCGATTAGATGTCCTTTTGCCAGCACCACTGCTCCTACTCCTGCTCCTACTTCTACTTCTGCTCCTGCTTCTACTCCTGCTCTTACTTCTACCCTTGTTAGGGCTACTGCTGCGACCACGGGATCTTGATCTAGAGACAGATCTAGACCTTGACCTCGAACTACCCACACTGCGACTGCGCGATCGCGATCGCGAGCGAGAACTTGAACTATCATCATCCTCGCCACGCGCTGCCCTCTCTTCTGCCCTTCTTTCCTCCTCCAACTCCATCTCCAGTTTCTCTAGTGTACTGATTCGAGGATCCAACTCTCCTGCGTCCTCCAGTACATGTCTCTTGACCAAGCGTGGTAACACCACGTCGCAAACACGCTCCTCTCTCAAGAGCTCATCCACGAACTCGTCCATATGCATGATTGAATATCCACCTTCAGTGAGAATTAAGAAATGATGAGGATAACGAGAAAAAAAAACACATGTAAGAAATAGAAGCAGAGCTACAAGAAGAAAACGTCGTCCAAGGCAACGCAGCCAATTCTCTGGAATATTCGCTTCCTTACCTGCGCCCCTCTTTCGCAGTTTTCGGCTGTCAGCCAACAGAGACTCGAGGTACTTGTAGATGTCAACCGGCTTCCCTACAAGTCGCAGGTAAAAGGCTCCCAGTGCTCTTAGATATCTGTTCAAGAGAGAAAAGTAAAAGAACAGTGATTAACACATATGCGCGATACGCCACCGTGGATCAGTACTCAAGAATCCAACAACAAGACCACGTCTTTACTTGTTGTTCTCGGACTCATCCAGCCCTGTGATGTATTTGATGACAATCTCTTCCCGTGGCTGGAGCTGAAGCAGCTTCAACACCAGGCAGATGAATTCTGTGGGCTTTTGAACACCATATTGGCCACCGATATAGGTAAGTTGGTAGGCTTTCTCGATAATCGAAGATTCTAACGCCAATTGGAAAACGAGCAGCGGGATCGTTAATGCCTACACCTCACAGAACGTACTGTCCAGGATGTTGCTTGTTTGCTGTTGCCTTCCTGTTTCTTTTTTTTTTACCTGTCAGTCCAAAGCACTGCTCCTTCCAGTACGTAGACTCGTAGATGCGCGTGCGCAGAATCTTTTCAATCAGGAACTGAGGATCTGTCCCGCGGATTTGGATAGCATCCCGCACGGTCTTGTTGTCCATGGCCATTGTGGAAGCTGTGCTGGTGGTGTGGATGTTCTTGTGATGGCAGACGGCGGTCGATTGAGCGAGGACTAGCGAGAGGTCAAGGTGCGTTGTCAGCCTGATGGAGATGAGTGCCGCACGCACATTGTGTTTTGTCACAGGATGTGTGCACTGCTCAGCCACCCGCACTTCAGGCACACCGCTCGCTTTTCTTCGTTGCATGCCTCTGCCTCACACATTCCACTCGCAACCATGGTCGTCAGGAACATTGCCATCTTCACGGGCGGAGCCGTGCTCGGAGCCGTCGCCATGACCACCTACTTCAAGTCCAAGGACGACACCCGGCGCATGGTGCCAACCACCGCCTCCGCTGGGCTCCCTGCATCCGTGCCAACACAGACCCCTCCCCAGGTGCCTGCCAAAACCGGACCCCCGCCCCCTCTCGTCCCCCGTCCTCCCCCCAACACCTCGGTCGCAAATCCCCGCACTATCATGCCCCATGGCTTCCCAGGTGAGCCATCTCTTGCATTATCCTATTGCGTCCGTATGTGCCATTGTGAGCAACCATGTTGCACATCAATCGACTAACAGGTTTCATGTCTCCGATCTTGTCTCTTTGCTGTGCCGTAGGACCTGTGAACGATGTCTTTGCGAGAGAAGGATATGTCGCCTCGTACAACGTAAGTGAACAACATAGAGGATACCGTTGGCTGCAGCCTAATCTCTTGCATACCAACCAACCCCTCGCTCGTTTTCCCACCCCTTCTGCCTTACCTCGCAATAAACACAGCGTCAGTTTCGTCATCCCAACTGGGTTGCTGAGCACCTGACGGTCGAGTCCCTGAAGCCTGGCGAGGGTGTGGGCCGTGGCAATGTGTTCAAGGAGGATGAATCCGTTCCAGAACTCTACAAGGCCAAATTGACAGACTATGTCAGATCTGGCTATGACCGAGGACACATGGCCCCAGCTGCAGACTGCAAAAGCACACAGAACGCCATGGACGAAACTTTCTACCTCTCCAACATCGCACCCCAAGTAGGCGAAGGATTTAACCGCGACTGTAAGTAAATTGCTACCCGCACCATTGAGGCATACAAAGCAACCGAGAAAAGTTCGCTTTGACAATTTCTTTGACTATTTTTTTTTTTTTTATTAGACTGGGCACATTTTGAAAACTTTTGCAGAGTCTTGACCAAGAGATATCAGGACGTTTACGTGATCACAGGGCCGCTGTACCTCCCGTACCAAGACCCAACCGACAACAAGTTCTACGTCAAGCACGAGGTCATTGGAAACCCTCCTAACATTGGCGTTCCGACTCATTTTTACAAAGTCATCTTGACCGACAAGGGCAACGGTGACATGGCCGTAGGAGCATTTGTCCTGCCCAACAACACCATCCAGAACCAAGTCCCTCTGACTGCATTCCAGGTCCCTGTCGAGGCCGTCGAGAAGGCCTCGGGACTCAAGTTCTTTGAGACCTTGGAGCGCAAGGCTCTCAAGAACCTATGCAGAGACACTGACTGCGTCACAATGCCCCATCCAAAGAGTCTTAAGGCGAATAACGACAAGAAAAACACGAAGGCTCTCTCTTCTTAGACGACCTATTCTTGATTTATTTATTTACAATTGGTATACAATAAAAAAGAAAAGTAATGGGAAGGATGAAGGAGGCCTCATACCAATAATAACGCCGATGAGCAATATGAAGATTGTTCAAGGTCAATAGGAAAAAGAAGAAACAAACAATAATCCAATCTACGGAAGGATGCGAGGCGATAATCCACCATCTGATTCCGCGCTGCCATTTCCTTGTCCACTTACACTTCCACCGCCATTGACCGAGGATGCCGCTGGTGAGAGTGCGGGCGCATCTCCATACTCGAACTCGCTCGGCAGATACATAAACGTGCCAAGATCGTTCCGGGGATCATCCCTAGAGAGATTCGGGTTCAAATAAATATTGTCGTGTAGTGTCGAGATTGACCACGACTGTAAGATCGACTCTTCGGAAATGGATCCGCCTGGAGATGGCATCGACTCTGGAGATCCATGGTTATTCGGATTGTTCATATTGTTATTGCTGCTGCTGCTGCGCTGATGCTGCGTACCAGTGGGCGTGTTGCCGAGGCTTGAACCATGCTGCTGTTGCTGTTGGTTCGGCTGAGCAAGGCCTTGGCTTGCTGTCCGCTGATGGTGTAACTGCGCTTGCGACTGCACGGATGGGGAGGGCGAGGGTATTGAGCCTGCGCCAAGGTGGCCGCCCGTGTTAGAGCGACTCTGTATGCTTCGCGCCTGAATACTTGTAGCTGGGCCGCCGCTTGTGCTTAAAAAGACATCCTCAATCAGACCGTTGCTAGGTTCCATGGTGGACGAGGTCGTCTGGAACGTGATCGTCCCGCCTGGGTTCTGGATCGATGCCGAGGCAGCAGAGGAAAACATTTGACGTTGTTGTTCATCAAACATCATGTTGCTAAAGTCCACCATGGGGTTGTCTTGGCCCTGAATCACACCCACATTCGCCCCATCCATGCCTGTGGTTCCTTGAGGAAATGGATGGGTTGCGGAATAATATGCAGTATCATTGCCACCGCTGAGGCTCTGACTGAATGCCATAAAGAGCTGCTGTTGCTGCTCTTGTGGGAGATTAGCAAAGACAGCCGGGTCGTGGAAATCCAACATAGCCATTGGGGTTGTGGAGGCAAGTTCGCCATTACTCATACCCATGGATTGTGTAAAGTTCCCGACCTGAGGCTGACCCTGGAAAAGCGTGGAATTTTGCAATTGATGAGCCGATACTGGCTGTACTGGTTGTAAGCCGCTCTGCTGATATTGTTGGTGTGGATCTTGAATGGACGGGTGGAACTGCTGTTGATGCTGATGCTGATGCTGGTGCTGAACGCTCTGTGCCAGAGGATGGGGATGAGTAAGTTGTTGTTGATGCTGCTGGTACTGCTGTTGTGGCTGCTGCTGTCTATACCCGTGAGTTTGCTGCAGCTGCTGTTGCTGCATAAAGATCTGCTGCTTGTGCTTCGCCATGGCTAGCTGCTGGAAATGCTGGTGACGCTGATGATCTATGTCCAACTGGCCCTGACGCTGAAGCTGGTTGAACCGTGCCAGCTCTTGCTGGTCGCGTTCTTGGGTATACATCTGAAGCTGGAGCTGCTGCTTGTAGGACTGTTGCTGCTGCTGTTGTTGCTGTTGATTTTGCTGTGACAATCCAGCTTGAGAGGCCAGCACAGGGTGTTGAGGGAGTTCTTGCTGCTGAGACTGCTGCAGATTTTGGTGCTGCTGTTGCTGAGACTGTTGTTGTTGCAGCTGCTGTTGCTGGAACAGCTGCTGTTGCTGCTGCTTTTGCTGCTCCAATAATTGCCTTTGCTTCTCCTTCTTTTCCTGTAGCATTTGTTGGTGCTTCAAGGCCGCTGCTTCCTTAGCAAGGTCCAAGCTTGATTTTTGTTGCGAAAGAGCAGCTCGGCAGGACGCCAGTAAGTCGGCAACATCAGACTTCTTGGCTCGGTTGATTCGGAAAAACTGAAGGTTTTCCACGCGCTCGATATAATCCATCGATTTTTGAAGATCACGGCGGGACTCCTTGGCAAGTACGGGGTCTACCATACACTTCGAGTTGCGGAGGTGGATACGGATCGCAAAGTTGAGGGCATAGCGTGAAGGCGTGTTTTGCTCAAACGACCTAGGCGCCTCCTTGAGTAGAATCCCAGCAATCTTGGTGATCTCCTTGGCCGCCTGAGTGCAGTATCCCTGCGAATCTGGCAAGTTAGCCCCCGGCTGTGGCGGCTGGAACGCCTCAGGACTCTTTGGGTTTGGCAGGTACGGATGGTGGAGCAGGATGATGAGTGCATAGCACAGGAGCTGAGCACATGCTGCTAAAGCCGACACGTCCGAAACAATCGCGCCCTCCACAGGCAAGAAATCAAACACTTTGGGCAAGTTCTCTTGCCACTCAACGAGCTCGTTGTCCAATCTGGCCAAGTTCTGCAAGAGAACCGCTTGCGGTGGTGGTGGTCGTCTCACAATCAGCTTTGAGTTCTTGCGGATTTTCCGGCAAATTTGCCAGCCATGTAAGCAATGGATGATATACTGATCCGAAAACGTCTCTGTTTCTGGCCCTAGGTCGCCCGCTTCAAACATGTCAACTGTGATCTCCTCGTCGTTGATCAAGGTCGGTTTTCCGCTGATGGCTGACGCTGTCGAGTCGAATAGATAGCAACACCAAAACACGCGGGATCTGTAGGATCGCATGAACTGGTTCACTGTGTCATCCAATCGCGTTTGTAGGCCCATGTCCAAAGCCATGGTAATGGCCTGGCTGATAAAGGCTGAGCGCTGAGCAGGGGATTTGTGGCCGATGGCAAAGAGGAGAAGCGCCTGCACCGTGCAAAGGTGCGTTGTCAAATATTTCTTCTCCAGGAGTGCTGTGAACGAGTGGGCAAAAGTTTTTGTCAGTCAAGATGAAATTTCTCGCTATATCTTCTTTTCTTTTTTTCCAGGGCATCGTTTGTAGCTTGGCTCATACCTTGACCCCGCATAAAAAAGTCCTCCCCAACTGTACTCTCGTCATTCATATCCTTGCGCAAAGCTATGGTGTTGACCGAGAACATTGAGCCGCAATAATAGACAGCATTGCAAAGTAAGAGACAGTGAGGGATGTGAATGTTTTCCTGGCAGACTCTAAGGACCTCGCGCTGAACCATCGGCAGGCTGAAATAGTGGTTCTAATAGAGGCATGAAGACGATGGTCAGCAGGTGGAGCGTGTACTGAACACAAGATAGCATTCAAATGCATGCACGATAAGCAGGGAAGACAAAAAAAAGGGCAAGCGTCTTGTTACTTTGTAATACAGTGCTGCTAAGTGCTCTCGCGTAGCAGGGTCCGGCAGGATTTGCATTTCCTCGGGCACAAGGATATCACCTTCTGTGCTGGCAGCACCGAGTTGAGGGCCCCAGAGGTCATCATCATTGAAGGTACTGGCGACCATGGCGGCGCTGGGCCCAAAGTACGCCACGTTGTTTAGCGTAGTCTCTGCCAGCATGGCCGTCAGCGTGTCGAGGTCCTCGCTGCTGGAGTGGTCTACAATGGTCACTGCCTTGGAAGCATCGACGGGATAGTCCAAGAAGGCGCAGGATTGACTGTCGATGGACCCATTGCTCGTGTGCCGCGGTGCTGTGGCTCCGTTGCTGTTCTGTAGAGTGCCGGATAACGTAGCGTTAGGGCAAAAGCTCTTTAGTTTTAAAGTTGCTCTCTCCTTGCACACAGACAGACAACAGCCCAGGTACTCGCTGTGATCTCTCCCGGCCACCTGCCACTGGCCATACAACACACACAAGAGCTATCTGTTGGCGCCTCGGGCGCTGAATCGCTCTCGGCTTCTATTTGTTCCCTGTGCTCCCACGCACACAAGGTTCTTTGTGCTCGATAGCCCTGACAGTCTACGCTGTTGCTCAATGTGGACACAACACCGCAGGGCACACCCCCTTGCTGCAGCCTTGCCTTCCTTTGGGGGCTAGACACAATCGCTAGGCCTTGGCTCATCTCGGAAAATAAACAGGCCAAAGGCATCAAGTACCAAAAGTGGCCCCATGCATCCATTCACCAAACAGTCCACGGGTTGCAACACCAGGGTCCACACCAGCCTAGCTTTCGAAACAGCCAAAGCCCCAACTACACTGCTAGACCCACAGTCTTCACATATCCAAGCGAATTCCCACGCATGTCGTTCCAGGTTCCCTTGCCTCGAATGGGAGAGATTACACACACCCGTCCCCAATAAAAGCAGTAGGGGTAGACTCACCTCGACTGAAAAGGAACCACGCCTGTCGCCACCTGTCGAGCTGCTGCTGATGCTGTTGCTTCGATGCAGCTGGAAGCTACTACTGCCGCTGCTCTTGGTGCTATTGCTGGCGGTGTTACCAAACGCTGCGGGATCCAACTGGAGAGGATGCGAAGGGAGAGGGTGGTGCTGTAGTGACTTTGGTTGCTGATAGACTGGGCCGGTGTTGCTGCCTCGGGCCTTAGCCGATCCTGGCTGAGCCTGCAAGGGACTCGCATGGGCCTGGCTCGTCCTGGGATGTTGTGTGGAGAACAGTGTCGGAGACGGAGATGTGGAGGGGGACGATGATGTGATATGGCCTAGTCCAGCAGTTGTAGGGGTTCCTGGCTGTTTCCTCTTCTGACCACCCTTGCCGCCTTTGAACCGCTTGGCGGCCTCGTCGTTCTGGTGAAAGGGCTCGTCCAGTTCCGCCATAACGGGCGAAGAAATAAGCGTGGAGTTGAAAGGGCTGGAGCTGAGAAGGGGTGGGTGCTCTGCTCTGATAATTATGAGCAGGTCGCGAGATACGGCGTCTCAATACCTCAGACCTCTGTTGCTGTTGTCGATGCGTGAGCGGCAAGAAGGCCAGTAGGGGATTGATGGGAGGTTAATGATCCGAAAGATGCAGTCAAGGAAGGAGGGGAGAGTGATCGAGCAAGAGTGAAAGTGAAAAAAGAGGTGACAGAGATGAAGAAAGAGAGAGGGGGAACTGTGAAAGAGAAAAAGTCAGCGCAAAATACAAAACGAGTAAGGCAAATAAAAAAAATAAAAAAGGTGTGTGCGTGTGTTGTTTTTGAGTAGAGTGTTTTGTCAAGGTGCTGGAGGGCAGGAAGAGCAGGGTGTGCTGGACAGATTATCAAATCAATGTTCTGAAGAGAATCAATCAGAGGCGAGAATGAGCGGGAACAATGGATCGCATCCCTGGAGATCAGCTGCTGCCGTTGAGGCCTTTGAGAGAATAACGAGCGCCAAGGACGAAGCACCGTTTTTTGCAAAAGGTGCGCTATTCGTATACCTAATACGGTCCGGCAAGAGATATCCCAGAAACAAGGGCTCATGGCGGACGCAAGCACACAGCACGGTCCATGGCGTTCACCTTGCTTGGGCGACCCTGGCTTGTCGCAGCATTCGCCTTGGCACTGTGCACTGTTCGTTGTCGCCATGCCCCCATGCTCTCCTGAACTGCCGTTTGGGCTCCAGGCCGTCCATCCTCTCGTTGTTTCCGCGTCTCCGTCTCCCACATACTATCTCACTATCCTTCGAGCTCATGATACTAGCCAACGCAACACCATCCAACATGCATGACCGGGCAGAAAACAAGAATGGGAAAAGTGCTCACAATTCTCACCGTCGAACAAAACTCCTCTCGCGCGCTCTCTCTCTCCTCCCCTATTAACACATCCGCATCGGCCCAGAGCCTCTTTCTCGCCTCTGTCTCTCTGCCCTTGCACATGTCATTGATGGCCATTTCAATCACCGTTGGGAGCGCGATGCAACGCCCTCATCAACAAGAAAGGTTACACCCGTCTGTTTTCCACCTCCACCCGCCCTACCCCAGTCTCTGGTACGGTCGTTCCTCCGCGGAACACGGAACACGCACTATTTTCGCCTCTTTGCTGTACAAGACGGCAGAAAACCAAGCAGCCCCCTCATTCTTGTCTCCAAACAAAAAAGGTTGGGGGTGGTTGGTGTCCTGACCACCGTGCATCTTGATGCATCTTGATGCATCTTGACGCATTTTAACGCATCTTCACGCATGACTTGAGAACTGTTTTATCGATGTAAGATGGAATAAGCAGCGATCTATGAACCACCTGTAGGCCGCAGCGAATTGTAATGCTCGCCAAGGCCATACATGTGGCGATGGTATGAGACCATAAGTGGGGTCTTTGCTGCATACACGTCTGCAGACAATTTGACAGTCGGACTGCCCATCTGGACGACCCAAATAGGCACCTTGTGGACCCTGGACAGTGCGAGCAGCTAGACGTGAGGTTGGCAACAAACAGTAATACATATGAGAAAATAAGAAAGATTATGTAACTTCAACTTGCAAGGGACGTTTCACAATCAACGCAATCACCCCCTTTACCTCGGGCTGGCCTCCCCAAACTGCCGTCGACTCTAGATCCTTGCAGTATTCCACAAAGTCTTCAGGCGACATCATATCTCCGTGCTTATTGCTCAAGAATGGCAAAAAGTCGTCTGCGTGCTCCCTCATATACTCTGCTGTGCCATGCCGCAAGTCCTTGACCGTCGTCTACAGGAAATCAGAACGGAGATAGTCAGAACAAGAGCTAAACAAAAAGCAAGTTGGCCTGTTGACCTGATGGTGTTTCCACCTTCCTCGTCTACCTCGACTCACCTCGGTTTGATAGTGCTGTGAGAGCTGGTCTGCAATGGCATTGTATAGGCAGTGGCCGTCTGCAGTAACGTCTTTTACAGTGACGCCCATGACTTGCGCCAGCTCTTCAATCGCCTTGCGCTCTACCTCATTCATATTAACCTGCCCTGCTGCCTCCTGCTCAGCTTCGTCCTGCAACTCCTTTAATGCCTGAGCCTTGCGATCTTTGCGGGCCTTTTGGCGATTGGGCTTTTTGCCGCCCAAAGATGACGATTGCTGCTGTTGTTGCGGCGGCGTCCGAGATGGTGTGGGTTCTATTGTCAAATGGTCAATCGGAATCTAGAGCAGGGATCATCAAGTAAGCATAGTGGAAGGAGGTCGTGGGGACGCTAGTCGATCATTTTAGAGAGCGCACTCTGTACTTACGTCGTTCACGTCGAATTCATCCTCGTCGTCGCTGTTGTTGTTGTCCGCACCTCCTGATCCCTCGACGTCATTGCCGCTTCTGGGGGTAGTGCTCCCGTTGGCATGTTTCCAGTCCTCGTCCTCCTTGCCCTGCTGCAGCTTCAGGGCGTGCTCCAGCTGGGCTGCCTCAGCAAGGACCTCCTTTTTCTTTTTCTTGTCGCCTTTGGTGGCCGTCTTTTTAAGCGCAGTCACCTTGGCGGTCAGGTCCCGCAGCTCTCTCTTGTGTCTGGCCTGGAGAGCGTCGAACGATTCTGGCAGAGAGGAGGGTGTGCTGGTGGTGCTGGGGATCTCTTGCGAGATGGCCGACTGCTGCTGCTCCATTGTCTTGTGTTGTTGGCCTGCGTTTGCTGAGTAAAACAGGAGCGAGAAGAGGGAAGAGGGGATCGCAGCTCACGTGCAAAATAGTCTTTTCCTCGTCGTTTGAGTCATCAAGGCAAGCTGCTTGATCGCATGGGCTGCAGCCACTTCGGCGACTCCATCGCCCTCCATACCTCACTATGACCGACGCTTTCTTTGCACACCGTCTTTGCACACCCTCTCTTTGATTCTCTTGACCTTGCAGTCTGTTGATCTCGCACCCTCTCTACACACACACACCCTTGTCCGCTGCACTAAACGCTGCATTCCACTGGCACCATCAGCACACACACACTCGTGCTCTCTTCGTCTCTCCTCCGCTCAAAGCTAGACCCATGATTCATTGCCTCATTGCACACTCCTCACTATCTATTCCCGCGTCTGCACTCTCTCACCTGCACAACAACCCCATCGCTGTCGCTCGTTGCCGCCCATATTCTTCCTTGCACTTGTCAGCAACCTTCCTGCATGTGTGCTCTTTATAGCTCCTGTATCAGCAGCGGCAGCAACAGCAGCAGCCACAAGGCCTTTGCCACCTTCAAATCATCCCCAAGCACTTCGCCTTCATCACAGCCCGCAAACACCCTGCCGCCGTCCGCTTGCTCTGCCAAGGCAAAGAAAATGAAGACCAAGGCGCCCGTCTTGGTCATGCAGCAGCAGCCTCAGCAGCCGTCCTTGCTGCACACCCAGCCTTGCCAACAGCGCCTGTCACACCAGACCGCAGCCAGGCAGCAACAACCCGTCCGCATGGCGCATGTCCGCAGGAACAGCGGCAATGCAGGGCAGAAGCACCAGCACTTTCATCAGCAGCAACATCACTCCATCCACCACAGCTTTGATCACCTTCCTTGCCCGCTGCAATATCACCAGCAGAGCTATCGTCAGACCAACAGCCACCCGTCCAATTTCCACAGCAGCAAGGGTCTTCAACGTCCAGCAGAGGACGCCACCATCCAGTCCACCACTTCGCCGCTGACGCCTGTTGCGTCCGAGACGGAGGACACACCTGCGCCCGCATCTGCATCTGCACCTGCATCTGTACCTGTATTTGTGCCTGCACCTGCTCAGGGTGCAGCGCTACCACCTTGCTCCACACCCACCGCGCACCCTACGAGCAGGAAGCAGTCGGGACCATTTTTAAATTCGCCCTCCGGCGTCTTGTCCTCCGCCCCCGCCGTGACTCAGACAGTCTCTGCTTCAAGGGGGTCTGAAGCTCAGAATAGCGATCCCGAGCCCTTGCTGGGGGACGTGGAGCAGTACCTACACAAGCAGCAGCTGTTCCTCCAGGCCAACCGCCGTCATCAAGATAAAGGCCCTTCCAACAGGTCAGTACTGACCGCATGTCTGCTCAGCCACCCCTCGCCTTCCCTCCGTCCTGCCTCTCTACTAAAACAGCTCTCTGACCCCTGACTGTCTCGTTTATTTATACAAATAGATTGCACCTGGCTGCTGGGGCGAGCCTCGGTCTTTGTCCTCCTGCGCTCGATTCCGATCTATCCTCAACCTCTAGCCTGCGTGAGGGCAGCGAATTTGAAACGGACGACGACAAAGGCATCCTGGGCGGCAGCAGCGACTCGAATGACACAGACTCTCTCCTGGGTGACACCGTAGAGATGGACAGACGGTCGAGACGGAAGCGGTCGATGCAGCGACTGGTGGCCAAAAATAAGATGCTAAGGTCATCGCTTCTTCAAGCGAAGGCGGATCTCGCAGCGGAGAAGCACTCAAGAGCAATGATTGATCAGATATACCTCAAGATCAAGAAGGAGCTTAACAGCAAGCTGGAGGCAGAAGAGATCAAGGTCGCCCATCTGAAGGCGGATCTGGAGCAAATGACGCAGGAGATGAATGAGCTGAAGGAGAAATCGACGCCCAGCACCTCGTACAGGATCGGATACGACAGCTCGCCTTATTCGCTTTCGTCAGGGTTGGGAGGTCTAATGCTTCATCACTCCAATTTAGTCGATAGTCAGGATGACTCGGACACGACCAGCAGGCGCAGTAGCGCAACAGCCACGACCTACAAAGCAGAACTGTCCGCCGAATCGTCGCTCACTTCTCCACCCGAGTCGCCAGACGAGGAAGAGGAGGAAATTTTGCCGCCCGTTGGGTGGCGTGCCAACGAGAACAAAGAATTGATGGTTCCCGCCGAGGATGATGTTGCCTCTAGCGTGCAGGAGTTGCCAAAGGTGGCAATTCTTTCGACCTCGGCAAATACTCTGACAAAAGCGCCATCAACCTGCCCAGCAGTCAATGCAGACTTGAACGAGGATTCCGATGTCGACAACGATGAGGACGAGGCTCCGTGTACGATGATGGAGATGCTCATCAAGAAGCAGCGCTCTCAGTCGCCTGAGGATGACGCACAGGACCCGCCCGCGGATGCAAACGAGACGTTTGATTCAATGGCTCACAAGTTTTTGCATCAGGCCCTTCACGCAAAGTTCACACCTGCCCGGACAATCTTGCAACTGGACGACTTGCTGCTAAAGTATGATGCCGTACTCGATAACCTCGTCTTGGTATTGGCGCAGGAGTTTATGAAGTGGTGGGAGCACGAGCGTAGCGAGGCGGGAGGACCTGCTATCGGAGGCTGGGGAACTGGAACAGTGTTGATACCCGAGACCGGCGAGCGCGTAAGTGCCAAGATCGCAGTCGAATCCAAGTTCAAGTCCATCTACGTACCATTGCTTCTCAACTATGTGGCCTCGCATCAAGAGCAGATGCTGCTGCTGGAAAAGCTAGAACAGAACGCAAAGACCAACGCCAGACTGATGCGCAACCATGTTGCCCAGTTGATGGCGCTTTACAAGTTTGATGTCTTGGAGGCAGATGCGATCCTTGAATGGTGGAAACTGCTCAAAGAACCGAAAGGTGTTTTTGGCCATGCAGACGGACTTCGCAACATGGTAAGCACAGCTAAAAATGATTTACCTCACAATTTTTTTTTGGTATGTACAAATCAATTAACCCGCATATTCTTTTATCCTCTTTAGAGCTCCAAGTTTGTCGCATGGCTTGAAGATGAAGAGGAGGACTCGGATGAGGATGAGGATGAGGATGATGACGAGGATGAGGATGAGGATGAACAAGAAGACGAGTCTGACTGCGAGGACGAGGCTGATTGCAGTGAGGAGATTGGCGTGGAGGGCCTCGGCAAGATTCTCGGTTTGGAACTCCTTACCCCCTCTCACTCTGGAGATTTTCTCAAGTCTCTGGACGAGGTGCTGGCTAAGAACGAGGCTGAACAGGAAGAACTCATGGTCATTGGTTCGGATGATGAGAACGCAATGGACGACAAAATGTCAACGACATCGTCTTTGGAGCGCATCGAAGAGTGTGAACGCAAGCGAAGGATCAGCTTTTGCACGAACAACGTGTATATCAATCAGGATGGCCGGGTCCGTGTGGATAAGGCAATCACTGTTGATAGACAGAAAAACGCGTGGGACCAGTGCCCACCCATGCGTGAAGAAAGTGAGGATGAGGAAGCTCAGCAAGATGACCAAGAGGAACACGATCCAGCAGACGACGTCGAGCATTAGTAGAACACACGACATCACTCACCTACAGTAACCTGTGGAAAAAAAGGCACTCCTTCCACTCCCAACTCCCCACTCTATTCTCCATTCTAACTCCACACCCACTAGCCCAACTTTTCCATCGTGTAAAAAAAATGTACATATATTATTATCATTGAGCAACATCGCCTTCGAAATGTACCGATGATACTGGGGTAGAGAAAACAATGCCTCGCTAAGACAAAAACCATTAAACCATTTTCAAATCAAAGGTACGACTAGCATCGGCGGGCTCTGCGGCGTCTAGAGTTCCTGGCCATGTTGCTTGCTACAACTCCCATCATGACACCCTTGGCCACACCACTGCCTCCTCCGCGACTAGGTGAAGCGCCAGCATTGTTGTTGGCATTGCCTTGATTGTTATATTGTTGACTCATTTGCTGCCCTCCTGCGGCGGCGCCAGTGCCGTACATGCGGTTGTATGAGGCCATGTTCTGCTCATAGGCGGTCATTTGTTGGCGAAACTGAGCAGCGTCAGTAGCGGTCGCTGCTGCGCCGTTCGGATGCTCCCACTGCCGCTCATGTGTCGTTGTGTTGATGTAGAATAGGTGCCTGGTCATCGAGTCGTACTGGCACACCCTAAGGCCACGGGTCATTTCAGAGAGGAAGCACTTTGGGAGGTAAGTAGGTATATCTTGGTACCAAGTCTGCTGGACGGAGACTGACTTGCATTCTCCAGTTCATTTTACCATCCTGGTGGAAGATCGTTGTTGGGAGGCATGGGCATGGCTGGCAGGGGAGGAAGGTTCTGTGGGTAGGCTGTCCCGTACGCTGGTTGCGGAGGAATGTTTTGGTAGCCATTGTTAGGGCCTCCGGAGGAACCCTGCGGTGCGCTTACACACGATCCCATCTTATGGTTCTTTTGATGTTGAGGTGGGAGGAAAGAGTGTTGTTTGAAGGTGCGAAAGCAGAACAGAGTGAGAGAACACCGCCGAGGCGAGCAACAGCGAGCTGAGAGGGTGCAGGTCAGAGGATTCCTCGGGCTTTATGCAGATGGAAAAAGGAAAATCATGACTGAGACGCGTTTTCTATTGGACCTTTCCCGTCGTAGGCCGGGGTTCCACACTGTGTGTGAAACTGTTCCAGGCGATCTCTTATCCGTAAGGACAGTGTGTTTGGCAAGGCAAGGCGACAGGGTTTGCGAAAGAAAACCCGTAGGTATTGCACACGGGAGTAGGACAGGTGTGTGTTCAAGGCAGGCGTAACTTCTGCCAGGTTGCCACTGCCTCGAGCATCCACCACGGGGAATCTATATGTATATCACACATTGGAAACGAGAATATTGTCGACTGATGCAGATTGGTACCATGGGTTTGCAAGTCCCCCTGCTAGGAACGTCTTTACGCTGTCGACCTCCGCGATGGGGGACCAACGCGCTTGGCCTCTTGTTGAAGCAATGTGGGGCGGTTTCGCGATATCCTGTGCGACCCTCTCATGTTCCCCATTTGGGCTGGGCAGAGTGCAAATGGTAATTTCAATGTCCGAACCGCGTCCACGAGCCGAGCGAGGGGGAGCAGAGTTTACGGCCGGCTCCGTCACTTTAACAGTGAGTGTGCAGTGTGCAATCGCGCGCATGGCAGCACTCTCGCCAACCTTCTTGGCCAAGGTCCCTGTAGAGCCTACTTTAATGTGCTTCTGCCGCACGGCGAGAGCAGCGCCTGCCCCGCCGATGCCGATGCGACCGCCGCTGCTGTTGCTTTGCCGGTTCCTGGCACACCCCTGTCCACTGAAAACGCCTCCTCCCATTATTAGCTTGCTGTCTGCGAAGGAGTTGTTGACCTGACCTTGTTTTCGCCAGCCGAAGTCAACAACTGTCTGTGGCCCTTCTCGTCACTCAGCTCCTCGGTCAGCCTCTCTCCTTCCCTCTCTCTCTGTCTCCACCCGTCTCTCTGTCTTCCACACCTCATCCTTCATTCCTCCCATCCTTACCCATGCACAACATTCAACTCGCCTTGATCCGCTGTCGTCTATAGTGCATACTCGTCACTCATCTCATTGCGAACACTCACTTGCTCGAATCTGTCGTCCACCTCTTTCCTTTATAACCACGACTCTCTTGGCATCTCTACAACAACCGCATTAGGTATGCAGTCAATGTCATGTCTCTACGACAGTACGCGGTTACGACTACAGTGGTGTATGTGTTGTGTGTGTGTGTGTGCAGGATATGAGTGACCGATAGCCCCAGCATTTGGGTGCTGTCACAAATGGCTGTGTTTGCTCGCGCACTTATCTCCATGAGCATGTGTGAGTCCGGACTGGAAGCCTGTGAGGGACAAGGTTGCGCACATGACGGGCCTTCACACTGGCTGACGAGGGACCGGCCATTGGCACATCCGTGAGCGTGAGCAGGCAGCCTTGTGAGAGCGCATATGCAAACGAGCCCTGGTCTCGGTAGATCGGGGTTGACCGTCGCAGAGACCGACAGCTCTTTTTATCACGTCCTTCTTTATCATGTGTCCCAATTGCCCTGTGCTCGATCACTGTTAGCCGCGCTACCTTCATCCTCCTAACCTTGCCTGCTCCTCTTCTCCCTTTGCTCTTCTCCTCTTCGCCACTCAACCCCATCCGGCTGTCACCTCAACCTCCTCGTAGCAACAAACAGAAGCAGGGAACACCCACTCTGGTCACCCATCACCTTCTGTCTGTCCCGCATACTCCCCACCACAACAAGCCATTGCCTATAGCCTGACTGACCTGTGCACTATGGATCCACACTCGATAAAGAGACCGCGGATTTTGCCTCCAGAAGCAAAGACTCTGCAGCGCAACACAGCCCCCGCCGCTCTACAGTGCATCCCCGCATTCAAATGTAACACAACATCCCAGCACTCCTCCTCCTTGGACAGCACCCACAGCCATCGCCCCTCCGTCAACATGTCGACTGTAGGCTTGGGCGCACCCACCTCTGCTTTCGCAACCCCTAGCCGGACGATGCTGACTCCTCGGCCAGCCTCTACTCAGTCTACGGGCGGCCCGACCCGGAGGCGCGATTCCTACTCTGTTCATCACTCCAGGGACAACCTATTCCACAAAGATACCCACCACCGCGACCTGCCAAAGCAGCAGCAAATGCAACTGGACGGACAAAAGAGATACCAACAGCAACTTCAGCTGCAAGCGGCCCATCGAGAGTTTCATCGTCAACGAGAGCTTCACCAGCTGCGACAACTGCAGCAGCCGCAGCAAGATCACCGGCAAATCCAGCTACAGCGGTTGACGCAGGCCACTTCACCTTCATCCTCCTCGACACCCAGTGCGTCCTGCTCCTCATCTTCCTCCACGCTTTCTTCATCACAGCCTCAAAGACCCACCGCTACACCTCCTCAGCACCATCATCATCATCATCACCACCACTTCCATGTACATGCTGCTCCTGGGGCCTCGAGTGCACAACACAACCAGATGAACACGTTCGTGAACCAGCGTCCTTTAGCATTGTCGTCGCGAACTTCATCAAATGGTGCTGTATCTACATCGTTGATGCATTCAGGAAGTGGGAGTTCCTCCACTCCCAATCCCACTTTGATAGCATCGGCCGGTCTCCACCACCACCATCACCACCACCAACACCATGGCAATTTTCATCAGCAGCTCCCACAACGATCCAGTCAGTTCTCAGAGTGGACCTCCGTCAAGGAAAAGGAGCGGGCCCGGTTATTAGCCCACATGGCCCGTGTTAGAGAGGCGCAACCGTTATTACCTTCTGCAGAGGCCGCAAGAGAGAACTTGAAGCAGCTTTCACAGCGGATTCACCAGAGACGAACTCGTGCGCGGGAAACAATTCTCTACGATCTACATCAAGGCGTCAAGACTGTGGAGGCTCAAGTCCAAAAGCAGGTGGACATGGTTTTGAGCCGATTAAAGGACGCTCCCGGCTCCAAGTATGCCTTTGCGCTCACCCACACCTTTTTGACCCAGATCCCCCAGGCACTCTCCAACACGATACTACCCTCTGCCATTTCGGCGGTGGCGGATACAGTTGCTGGAAGAACGACCAATTCGCTCACGACACTAAGAGGCCGTGCAGGATTGGATGAGGAAGATGATGAAGATGACGACGATGAAGACGAGGACGACTTGGAGCACCTTGATGGACTGGATGAGATCAGTTACCAGCAGCATATGGCCTTGATGAGGCTTCACCACCAGCAGGACTCGGGTTGGTCGCAGCAACTCTCAAGCGAATTTGGAACCATCGCTTTGGCGCCCACGTCCATGGCAACTTCGTTCGAGATCCCACCAGGTCATGCCTCTTCCGAGACCGCTGCCCGCTCTTCCACGGATATGGAGCATCAAGAATACGATGCAACCGTTTCTGAGCCCACTAGCGGCTGTAGCAGTGGTAGCGAATGCGAAAAGCCAGGATCCGTATCCATCTCCAGCGCCGGTGCATCCGAAATTCTTGCCGCATATACACATCACAATTATTCAACGGCGGCCGCGCAAGTTTTGACGGCGGCTCTACCTTCATTCATCCCCTCTATGGTGGCGCCCATCGTCTGTGTATTTTCTTACCCTTCACCGCCGGCCACCAAGCCCAACTCGCCTGACCACCCAATACCTGTCTCGCCCAGTCTCGTTAAAGCTCAAAAGGAACAAAGGCCTGCTGCGTTGATGCTGGCTGATGTCAAGGGAGACCCAGATTCTACTTTGAAGGTGATGCACCAAGACTGGAGGCAGCACAGTCTGGACAAAAATTATCGCGAGACGATAATGGCCGATCCCGGCATTGCAGAGGTCACGACAACTGCTTGGACAACTGCTGAGCGCGAAGCACTGTTCCTGGCTGCAACACGGTTCAAGTTGCGTGGACAATGGTCCAAGATCCGCGATATGATGCGTTTGCATCGCACCGACAAGGAGATTGAGGACGAATACCGCCGCCTTTATGGCGAGGACAGCGAAGACGAAGCCGATGAAGAGATGAAAGAGGACAAGGACGACGATGTGGTCGCGATCAAGAAGGAGAGCGATGTCGAGGATGGGGATGCGGATGATGAGGCGGATGCAGCAGTTTTTTTGAGATTTGGAGGTCCAGGCCGCTCGTCTCCCCTCGCAGCGCTAACATCAGCGGAGCATGATGACTCTCGACAGACGGCTCCTCCGCAAGGGTCATTGCTCATGGATATCCAGCCTTTACCGCCAACCGTGACGCGTAGTCCATCGCGTGAAGCTTATTGTCCTCACCGTCGGGACCCACTAGTCAGCTATCGATCAGAGCGTAGCCCACGTCTTGAGCAATCCCGCTCTCACGGGAAACCTGCGATGGCATCGAACGAGAAGTCGCTACGAGTTGTCAAGAAGGAATTTTTAATTGACAAGAGGTTCACGCTGGAGGAGATCCCAATGCGTTTGTAGAAAGATAGATTCCTTTAGTGTAAGGAGCATTCCTACTTTTTTTTCTTTGTATTTTTTTACCTTCATGATGATGATGGACACTATCCACATCCACCTTCACAACTCCCCACTCTTCTTGTTACGCTCTCCTCGCAAGCTTCGAAATTCGATTGCCAAGTGTTTGCTGTGAATATAACATCGTACAAATAGTACTTCTCAATGCAGGTCTAATTTAGCACGTAGCCTCGGCAACATGGTCGGGAATTCGTCGGCCTGCTATCCTGGCCTCTCGCATTACATGGAGTCGCTCCGCAACTCTCTTTGCTTCAGCGGGTCCTTGTCCGGCCAGTGACTGGTTCCAGGGCGGGTGGTCGCCGGGATAACTCAGTGGATCAGCAGTGTCGTTCCCGGCCTGCGCTCTTGAGGAGGATAGAGGCGTGATGGGCACGCGACCAGGACGGAAGGCACGAGTGGCGTGTTGATCGGCGAGGTAACGATGAAAGACCTTAAGTTTTCCTCGAGCCAGCTCTCCGCCAAGGACATAAACTGGCTTGCTACAAGCGTGACATATCAGGGCATTGTTAAACATAGAGGTGTTAAAACTGGTAGTCAAGTGCTCATTTCTGCTAGTTGTAAGTTTAGCACGAAAAAACAGCTCGGAGTCCTTACCCTGTCGCCAGCGCTTCGTTGGTCATTGCAACAGAGTCTGCCGTCACCACAATTTTGTCCGCCAGAGCTAGCATTGCCTCGTACGGATTATTATCCTTGGAGAACCCCAGAACACCTGTGGGACCTGGTGTATTAGCCCATGTCATGAGTGTTGTTGAATCTTGAATGGGGTTGGATCCTGAAGTTTGCTGTGGGCGATGCTGTACTTTCATGGGGTCGTACACAAACACCCTTTGTTCGTCCTGAATCCGATCCAAAAATTTTTGGATGGCCAACTTGGTATTTTCTGCGGTTCGTTGAGAGTACGTAATCAGGAGTCGACAGTTTTGCACATCGACGAGTCGCTCCAGTCGATTGACCATCCTTTGAGTGTTGTGGGAACAGTCCTCGTTGGGCCCGCCCATCAGGACTGTGACGATGGGTGATTTGGACCCCTTGTCGGCGAAAAACGATTTTGGGAGCAATCCGTGTTCCAAGGCGTTGGTCTTTGATAGCTCAAGTGACTTCGAGGTGATGGAGTTGAGAGTCGAGTTGATCCTAAAGTAGTTTTTCTGGTCTTTCATCAATCCAAGTCCAGCTATTACATTTGAAGTTCTCCACTTGTTAATCCCACCGCATATAAAATGATAAATAAGTATCATCCTAGTTACGATGTTGGGCATATCTGCGATTGGCTTACCGAGCTGGACGACGACCTCGTGCCGTTGCAGGAACACCTGGTCAAAGTGAATAAATGGCAGGGCAGGGAAGTGGATATGAGCTATAGACAGAACCACAGCAAAAAAAAGTCAATATCCGTGATGGCACAGGTCTAAATCCAATACATGGATCGAGTGATAAATACGATCGTACCAGAAAAGGATGCCTTTCCGCTCATTCTAGAGACCTGTAGTAAACCGGGGAGCGTCTTGGCTCCTGATCCGATCACATAGTTTGGGTAAGGTGCAAGTAGTGGTTCTCCTTTCATGAACCATGGAAGCTTGTCCGCTATTAGATGCAGCGTAGTAGAGCACGATGTTTAGCTCATTCAGCCTTGCGTTTCTTGGCAGCATGATCAACGCAGTGTTTCCTAAGCAGAAGCACGTACTCTGCTTTCGGTTGACAACGTGGTGATAGTCCATAATTAGTTTTTTAAATGGGACCGGGAGCCATTGTAGTCCTGACAACGATAGAAAAAGTAACACAAACGAAGTGCGTGTTAGGATGGTGTATGTGCTTCCGATGATGCCAGGTACACTATCCTTAAGCCCAAGTTCACAGCCAACGTGAGGCTGCCTGTTGTACCTTGTCGCCACTCGACGCGCTTGATGACCCATGGCAATGACAACGCCTTGGCGAGGGCAATAGCTTCCTTGTCTGCACTCACTGATCCATCAGATATGATCCAGGTCGAGGCGCTAGTGGGCTGGTAGGCCGCCCGCGGCGCAAATCGGGTTTTCCGGGCTGCTTTCTGATGCACTGTCTTGGTGGTCAGGGTTCTGTGGATCTGTCCCCGAGCAGCTGAATGTCGCGGGATGGAGGTCAGGACTGCAGCCCAATACCTGATCCCATAGCGATGCTGGCAGTGCTTTACGTGGTGAAGGGTGGCAGCTGCGGCTGGCCCAATGACGCTCTCCATGGAATATGCGGTGTGCTGGGCTAATGGGGCTGCGGTGATCAAGAAGACCTCCAAATGGGGGCTGGAAAACCGGGTGCGATATTTTACAGCTGGCCAATCAGCGCGTGGGAGGGTCTCTCACGACGATTGGCTGCTGCTGACCTTGCTGTGACTGAAGTAACAGTGTTTGGCGCATTCTTCGCCTTCTCACTTCTCTCTTCCCTCTACTCTCCCTCGCACTTTATTTTGTGTTCCTTTGCAGATACTCATAAACTCCACCAGGCTCACTCCTTTCCAACCACCCACCCACCCGCAGACATGGCCCCCATCCAGAAGCAGACAGAGAAAGTCAAGGTTGTCCTCACTGGCTTCGAGGTAAGCTTGCCTGCCGCAAACAAAAAAACTGTGCATTGCACACCCGCCACGCCTGTTGCTGAATCCCCATCGCCTCCTCTCATAGCCTTTCGGAAGGCACCTGACCAATCCCTCGTGGCTCTCGGTCCAGCCCCTGCACAATACCACTCTCGACCTTCCTGCGCCCTCACCTTCGAAGGAAACCGCTCATCATAAGGCGACAAAGGCCTTCTTGGTTTGCCAGGAGCTGCCTGTAGAGTATCGCAAAGTCCCAGAGCTCGTGCCTGAATTGCACAGCAGGCACACCAGGAAACTCGCGTCTATTGTGCCAAGGGCCGAGAATGCTGTGGGTGACAATCCTGGCGGGAACGGGGAGGAGGAAGGAGAGTACCTGAAAACATACTTCGTCCATGTAGGTGTCGGTCACGATGGGCTCACAGAGCTTGAGACACAAGCCCATCGCACCGGGTATGGGGCGCCTGACAATGCGCAGTGGTCGCCTGAGTCCAAGGAAGAGTCGCCAGTGAAGAAGGAGATATGGTCCGCAGATCCCGACCTGCTAACGACGACTGTGGACACGGCAGCGTTGGCCGAGTATCTCAAGGCTGAGAAAGGCTGGATCTGCCAGCAGAGCTTGGACGCAGGTCATTACTTGTGCGAGTACACGTTCTACTTGAGCATGGCAGAGAGGCACCGTAGGATCGTGGCGGGTGAGGAGGGTGAGGACGAGAGGACGTGCCTGTTTGTGCATCTGCCCTCGGTTGGCAACCCGTACTCGCTGGAGGAGCTGCAGCAGTTCGTCAAGGACATGATCGTGGGACTCGTGAGTCGCTATTAGATCAAAAAAAAAGGGAAAAAGTGACCGCTCTCTCCATAAACGACCCGTGCTGTCTGCACAACCACCATGCTTCCACTCTTTACTCTCCTCCACCCTGCTGTGTGCCTATTGCATTCCTCGCTCCCCAGCTCATTCACCCCACTTTGTGGCACATCGCAACCCCATTGCTAATGTCATCTCGAACACCGAGCATATACTGCGATGCCCTCGAGACCCCTCCCCGTGAGCCCATGGACGAGGGTCCGTCCACAGACTCGTCCAGCCTCAGCCAGCTGACCCACAGCCGGCACACTACCGCAGCCGCAGTGCTGGATAACGATGAGGAGCCGACGGAGCAATACGTGCTGGTGGAACACGACGAAGAGGATGAAGGCGACCTAGGCGGCGAAGAAAGCGAGCAGTTTGTGGCCGTGGACGAAGGCGATAACGATTTCGAGACAGATATCGCTGAACAAATGGCAGCTGTGCAACATATCCCCAATGACAACGATATGGATATTGACGAGGAGCAACAGGTCGACACCGATACTCCCATGCTCCTCAGTCATGCTCCAGCTGCACCTCAGGCCGCAGCGCTACCAATCAATGTTGAAAGCAGGCCCTCCTCAAGCGGAAGAGGAGATGATCAGCCTGTGCAGTCCGGGTCCTCCTCCCACATGGTGACCGAGCCAGGATCGAGTGGACAGGGTTCTAGTACAACCGCACCCTCAGTTTCGCTCACGGGGAACACTGCAGCTTCAGGCTCCACTGGCAAGGCAGTCACCGTACCTGCTGTCGACGAGAAGGCTCAGAGTGAACTCCGACGCAAGATCATGGACATCCAGGCAGACTCGACGATTAGCTTTGCAGATAAGGCCGGCATGATACAGGTTCGAAACCCCTTTGTCAACATGCTTGACCGGTGCTGAGAGTTCCGTCTTTTGTCAAAAGTTATTGGTTACTAATCTTCAAGCTGCATTCTCATTACTGATAGAAACTCATGTCCTTAAAGTGGCAAGGATCGCAGCGTGCGTCCGACAGCCAGAACGATGGGTCCATCGAGGCGACCGAGGATGATTTGAAGAAGACATACCATGTAAGACTGTGTCATATATTTTAGCTTGCCGCGCGCAAGTTCTCGAGTATTACGCAAGCATACACCTGACGTTTGGAAATTCGTATTGCTGATAGAACGAAAGCAAGGACTATCTGGGATGCAAGCACTATCGTCGCGGCTGTAAACTGAAGGCTAATTGCTGTGGCAAGTGGTTCAACTGCCGGTTCTGTCACGATGACGTGAGCGATCACTCGATAGTGAGGTATGTCTGCGAAACTACTGCCATATGCGAGGAAGCCTCCCAGTCTTTCTTAACGATATAACAACACGGATAATTTAGGAGCGAGACCAAGATGATGCTCTGTATGCATTGCAAGACAATCCAGGAGGCCGCCCAATCATGCAGTTCGTGCAACAATCGCATGGCCGTGTATTATTGTGATGTATGCAAGCTGTGGAACGACGACCCCAGCAAGAACATCTACCATTGTGATGACTGCGGAATCTGCAGGATCGGAAAGGGGTTGGGACGAGACTATTTCCACTGCAAAAAGTGTAATGTGTGCATGAACATCCAGCTGCAGGATAACCACAAGTGTATCGAGCGGAACCTGGAGTGCGACTGTCCCATCTGCGGAGAGTATATGTTCACAAGCACCTCAGTTGTGATTTTTATGGTAACACCTCGGTCTTTTGCGCGCTCGTTGTGCCCTGCGATTGCAGTTGCTCACCTCCCAGAGGAAGCACCTTTTCTTTTTTACGTTCTCCTCATTTCCTTTCTTCTATTTTTCGTTCGCTCTCTCGTTCTCTTTCTAGCCATGCGGACACTGCATCCACTCTACATGCCACGAGGACTACATCAAGACCTCTTATCAGTGCCCGACGTGCTGGAAGGCTTTAGGCGATATGTCGGCATATTATTCGAAAATTGATTCGCTCCTGGCCGAACAGACCATGCCTCCAGAATATGCCAACATTTTTTCGATTGTCCTGTGCAATGACTGCGAGGTCAAGTCCGAAGCTCCATATCATTTCCTGTACCACAAGTGCGATAAATGTCACGGATACAACACGAAGGTTCTCGAGACCTTCAAGCGGGTTTCGGATGGCCAGGTGCAAGTCGTGGAAAATGCAACCGCAGCCGGGGCGGCGGGCACTGTTCCAGAGAACAACATCTCAGGTAGCAGCAACTCGCTGTCTGGGGGGTCTTCATCATCACCATCGTCTGCCATGGGAGGAGCTGGATCCTCGTCTTTGGCTGTTGGCCCAGGCACATCGTCGTCCGCGACATCAGGACTAACAGGGGCGGGCTCAATACGGGCTGGCACAGGCGGCGGCACAACGCTGGTTAGCCTTGCCAGCGTAGCAGCGCCCCATTCGCCACTGATGGACCACAATGCTTCGGACGACATGTCGATGGCAGGCATCTCTGACAACTCTGCTCCGTGATAGAACAGCACGCGCGGTCGATGCGTGCCTACAGGCGGTATTTTTCGAAACAAAAAACTGATTGGAGGCTGAACGCCCGCTTGACCCACCTCATCCACTTTGCCATGCAAGTGCCGATGAAGGGTGTGAGTTGAAGTGAAGTGCCACCCATGAATAAAAAAAATCTGTATCGCAATGGCTCTGTATGGTCCTGTAGGCGAGCATGGGGAGCCGTGCGATACCATGCCAGTAAGGGTTTTTTTTCCCAAGCGGTTGAAGAGTATTATCACGTCACAAGAACAATTTTTTTTTGCAGGCTTTGTTTTTTTTGGTGGGTGCGGACTTTCTTTCCCTCTCTCTTTCCTCTCTCTTTCCTCTCTTTTCCTCCCTTTTTCTCATAAAACAACGCGCATCGAAGCGGCCGTCTTTCTGCTCCCTCCCACAATCACTTGCCGTCGCGGACAGGACCACCAAGGCGCCATCCCCAACGATCTCGGGCAGACACACGCAGCCAATCCCTCGCCACACGCCACCACAATGACCGACAACCCCTACCCTGTGGGCACCACCGTCTTTGCCAAACTCAAGGGCTACCCTTGGTGGCCAGCACGTGTAAGAGCCACTTGCAAGATTGAAAGAAAGAAAGTAGAGCATGGACACGCCCCACCCACGGTTCCCCCCCCCCTCTCTCTCTCTCTCTCTCTTTCTTTCTCTCTCCGTCCTTCCGCTGCTCACCGCGGGTGTAGAGAACATCCGAGTTACTGTTCTTTCGTCTCGCTGTTATCTGAAAAGCTCGCTCGACCTGACTTGAAAACATTCTGTCTCGGCTAATGTTAGGTTGAGAGCGACCAGGACCTGCCAGCCAATGTCAGCAGCAAGAAGCCAAAGCAGAGGCCCATCTGGCCTGTTTTTTTCTTTGGCTCATATGATTAGTAAGTGCAGAGCAACCCCTTCCAGGACAGGAATTGGCATCAAACTATAGCTAGTCCACCTTACAGCACCTCTTGGACCAGGCGTACAGGATGGGCAGGGGAAAACGGGATGGGAGACCCAAAAAAAATGGAGCGATAGAGAGACAGAGGAGAGTAAAGGTCTACTGGCGTTAACCTTCCTGGCCAGCAAAGCAGCGTTGCTTGTCCTTTAGCCACACTTTTTCCCTTGGTCTTGGTCAGAAAGGATATCTTTCCTCCTACAGAGAAGGGGTGGTATGGGTGGTATGGGTGGTAAAGGTGAGAAGAGGTCAAAAGGAAATTGCAGAACTGGATTAAGAACGAATCCTTGGTCACTATGGGTTCCAAGCGGGACTCTAAACAACACTGTGCAGGACAGGATGATGAGGCGGATCCCAGCAGATATTTACCCTGGGACTGTACATAGCCTGCAGGCTTTTTTCGTGCATACGGAGAACCAGGCAAGGGACCCAAGTTCACGGGCGGCAGTGTGTGAAGTGCAGTGTTGTTTGCACCCATCAATGGCGTTACGCACGTGTTAGCCTGGTGCGCTCAGTAATCGCTTTCTGCTGGAAAGGAGCGACAAAATTGGTGGAGCGGAAGCAGACCATGATGTTTTCGAGAGGTTGGCGTAGCAAGTATTTGAACGGAAAGAACAAAAAAAAAAGAGCCAGACGAGGGGGATAGCAACGATTTATGTAAGGGGAGGTGAGTGGCAAGAGCAGGAAGAGGTGCGTTGTTAGACGGTCAGTGTTTTGTTGTTTTTTCTTGTACTACAATGCACGGGTGGTATCAAGGAAGGCAGAGAAATAGGATACATATACGGTGACCCATGACCTAACTGGACCCCAACTTTAGTTCTATTGGATCAATTGCGTGATGGCTTCAGATTTTTAACCCTGGCACATTTTACTCATAGTGGTTGGTTCGGGACTTCGGAGCTCAAGTCATTCGACCCTGCCTCAGCTGAGAAGACAAGAAATGCGCACAAGAAAGGCAGTGCACTGAGAACCGCGCTGAGCGAGGCATTGGATCCCAGTCTAGTTCCCCATCTCAACACCAATGCTGCAGACTTGGATGACTATGACGAAGATGAGGAAGAACTCGAGCAAGAGCCTGCACGGCCCGTCAAGAAGAAGGCTACCACCCTGTCAAAGAAGAAGCCTTCCTCGAAGAGTGAATCGGCGTCAGAAAAAAAGAGGCGGCCAAGCGCGACAGAAGACCAAACGGCAAAGAGAAAGGTCACCAAGCGAACAAGCGCGTCAGATGAGGATGATGACAATCAGGATTCTCCCAAGGTAACGATGCAACTTGATAATATCATGTACCACCCATGGTATGTAAGTTGCTTTCCAAGTTTCTGACCTTTTCTTTAACATTTATGAACCCGTTCTTGCCATAAAGACCAAGAAGCGCGCTAGCATGACCGCACGCAGTCGCCTGGAGTCGGACATGAAGAGTGTGGAGGACGATATCAGTATCGGCGATGCCAATAATGGGCGCACAAGGAAATCAGAAGAGGATGCTGGAGATTCGGGAGACCCTGCCCGAGCCAAAAAGAAGATTCGAAGTACGTCCAATGACACGAACTTACACGTGGTGGCATCTCGAAACTCTCTATGAGCTAACGCAAGCGATGCCGTTCCTATCTCTGTACCCCATTCTAGGTGGACAGCCCAACGAGCGCCTCTTGAAGCTGCGACACAAGCTGCAGAAGCTCCTTTTGGTGGAAGGACTCTCTGATGAAATCCTAGTCCAGGTACGAAAACGAACCTCATCCCTGTGCTGTAGACTCTGGAATTATGTCGGGGTATGACTAAACGGCATCTGTTTTTGACCCATGTAGAATCTGGACCGCGCTGACCCCATCTTGGCAGAAGTCGAGGCGTTTGACATTGATTTGCAGATGCTCAAGGTTCGTGGAAGGATTAACATAGCCTTGAATGTGTGAAAGCAGAGAACAACTTGTGATTCACAAGAGTAAGCCCGCGCCTATTCACCTGCCCACTCTCTTTCCCACCCCGATAGGATACCAAAATTGGTCGCTTGATGAAAAAGATTTCGGCACTAAAGTTCAGCCTGGATCAGCACAAGATTGTCGACCGCTCCGTCAAGCTAATTAAGCAATACAAGAGCATGATGGAAAAGGCACAGGAGAACGGAGACGCAGTGAGTCCCACCACTGAGAAGGCGACAGAGTCATCAACGCCTATAGTGGACTCAACGTCTGTTGTGGCTGCATTGGAGCCTAGTGTTATTGGCACGGAGCACGGAGCCTCGGAGGCAACCAAGCCGGAAGTAGGTACGACAGCACCTCTGGCCAACTCCAACAAACTGTATGCGGAGCCTACCGCGCCTGCGCCGGAAGCCGTGGTTGCTGCTGTTGCGGCCATTGTGGAGACAAATACCCTCTCTCCAACGTCATCGTCAGAGGTAACGGGACTCGCAACAACGACCATGGAGAGCGCATCGATATAAGTAAGAGGATCTGTATGCAGGACGACAAGCTTAGGTGGACCTTTTGGTGATTTCGAGACTTTTCAAGATCATTGCATATGGTCGCGACAGAAGAGAATATATGCTCGTATTCGTACTATGAACAAGTAGGCATTGAACATCAAGTTGATCCTGTCCTGTTATTCAAACCATCGTCCCTGCACTTCACATGTATAGCTTCCTCGACGCTCTCGGCGTTCAAGAAGAGCACAGGGGAAAGAAGACAGCCGCGATAAATGTGTGATATGTGTGATGTGTAATATGTAAAGTGTAATGTGGAAAAAAGGTATGGTACAATGGCCAGTGGCAATAGTCTGGCAGTTCTAGACTGAGGCAGAGAAGCGGTCGAGGATTTAAGGATGAAGCTTGTTGCTGTCCATTGGGTCTGCTTCCAGAAAGAGCTGACAGTCCTGTTGCCGATCATGATCCTCCTGAAGTTGACTCGAGTGCGTTTCGATGTCCCTGACTCTTTTACTTCTTCTTCAGAGTCGAGCGACGGCCTTGACCTAGAAAAGCACACATGCAAAAGGACGACGAGAGAGATGGCATATTTGTTTTTAGTCAGTGCAGCCCTGAGAACAATACGTCGACTGATAAGAACAGGGAGAGGAAAAAGGGAGAGAAAAAGATGCCTACCCTTCTTTGGTGGTCCCTTGCCACGCTTCTTGCGCTCCGCCAGATCCTCGAGGCGAGTCTTCTCCTCCTGGTCGACCAGATTCATCTCGGGTGCCATCCTTGTGATTTCACGGATCTTGATCTGTTTGACATTGGGGTAGTAGGAGTTGATGGTGGGTCCGACGAGTCGCTGACGAAGAATCTTGTTGCCAGTGCGGATACCCTGCGGGTTGTAGACGTTGCCAAAGATGGCGCACGAGATTTTGTTGAGCAGAGTGAGCTTGCTCGCGTTCGGGGTGGTCAGCGACATGACGGATGAGTGATGAGTGGAGATCCGATCTGGAGTGGAACTGTTGTCGCTGGCATATCATGGCTTCAAGCGGTTCCGGCGAATAAGCCACCAGGCGAGATATAGCGTGACCACCCCGTGAAAGAATCGCGGGTGCAGCAGTAGCACGGAAGGCCACCCACTGCTGCTCTGCCGCCTCGCTCATCCGCCCAGCCTGTCCATCCGACAGCCAGAAATCTCACCTCAGCCGACTGCACTCGATCGTCCATCGCACCATCGCACCATCGCACCATCGCACCATCGAACCGCCGTTCCAGCGTTCCAGCGTTCCATCGCTCCATCTTACCGCCTCGCCCTAGAAGAACAGTCAGCTACTGTACCGTCATCTGCGGCACTCGACAGACCTGCATTTAGACAACAGCTTGCTACTCGAGCATCCACGCCTGTACCGAAAACAGCAACTGTATCATCGACCATAGAATGAGTGTCACCAGCGAAGAGATTAATTACCTGATCTTTCGGTACCTCCAAGAGTCGGGTATGTTGATATTCCTTTGAGCGACCCCCTCCTATAGCAGAGACGTTATTAAGTCTCGCCGTTATGTGCAATTGCTCCTGCATCTATAGGCTTTGTTCATACAGGATTCGCCTTTCAGAATGAGTCGCACATCCACAAGTCGGAGTATCGAAATTCAAACGTCCAACCTGGGGCACTAGTGAGTGTTCTCCAAAAAGGCCTGCTGTACATGGATCTGGAGCTCCACGTCAACGAGGTAAATATTTTAGACACCTCTTTACGGCCGTGCTTTTCCTTATCCACTAACACTGCCGCCGTTCGTCGTTGTGTTCCGTTCTTCTTTATGCAATATGTCTTTTATTTTTTAGGATGGCAGTGAACGAGAATGTACTGGACCAGTCGCACTCATTGGAGCTCATCGGTGCGACAAGCAGGCAAAGAAGCCGAAGCGGGACGAGGTCAGCAATGTCAGTGGCCGAGGCAATAAGCGTGAACGAAAGGACGGCAAACGGTCACATAAGCAGCAGCAGGACCGTGAAAAGCGAGCAAGGATGGGGGCGGAGGATGATGAGAAGGAAGAAGACACAATGATGGATACAGATCAAGTGGAAGACGTGTCTGTGGTCGGCACACGTACGTTGTACACATCTTCATGCAAAACAAGTGCATGATAAATATGCCATCCATTTAAGTTGACTAATTGGTATCTCTATGACTTTTCTTGGTGGTTTAGCAGTGGAGCTGACAGCAGAGCCAACGGAGGTAAAGCTTATACCTGCAAGTGACGCCATTACTTTGAAGGGTCATACAGCGGATGTATTTGTCTGTTCATGGAACCCGACGACACCGACCTTGCTAGCCTCAGGGTAAGTGAATGCCTGTACGCGCTGCTTAGCGACGCATGGATAAAGGTACATCCTGTTCTGACGGATAATTGCGTGTATACACAGGTCGGGGGATGCAACAGCTCGGATATGGCAAATCCCAGCAAGTCCACATGATACGTTACAGGACCCAATAGTGCTAAAGCACCTGCCCGCCCTGACAGACAGCAACAGAGACGTGACAACAATGGACTGGAATGTATGGAGATGCTCGGCGCCTATCTACAAGTCGGACGGTTGTATGAAATTATGCCACTACACTCCTAATGCATTTTTTTCACAAATCTGAAATAGGCAGCGGGAACATTGCTTGCGACTGGATTCTATGATGGCCAAGCACGGATATGGACCCAGCGTGGGCAATTGAGATACTTAATGAGCCAACACCGCGGTCCGATTTTTGCTTTAAAGTGGAACAAGAAAGGCAATTACATTCTGACAGGCAGCTTGGATCACACAACCATTGTCTGGGACGCTACTACTGGAGATGCAAAGCAACAGCATGAGTTCCACACTGGCGCAGTTCTGGACGTAGACTGGCTTGATAATACGACATTTGCCACGTCGTCATCGGATGGGAAGGTGTACGTGTGCAAAGTTGGGAACACAGAGCCTCTCAAGGTCTTTGAGGGCCACAAGGATGAAGTCAATGCCATCCGCTGGGACCCTCTTGGAGAACTGCTGGCATCATGCTCTGATGACAAGACTGCAAAGGTATACGAAAGACCTTGCAAGACGATATTACGGAATCAATGTGACGCTATGCTTCATGTGCTCAACGTTTGCTGACCATTACATTTGAATGGAAATTTTACATTCTGGTACACCCAGATCTGGAGCATGTCGCAGGATGAGTGTCTCTTTGACTTGACAGCCCATACAGCTGCTGTCTACGACATGACGTGGGCTCCGCGCGAAGCAGCCTCCAAAGAGCCACGGATACTAGCAACTGCGTCCTTCGATACTTCTGTCCGGCTGTGGGATGCCAATAATGGAGACTGTCTGCGTGTGCTCTCAAGGCATGTTGAGGCTGTATACACTGTTGCGTTCAACCCAGCGGGGACGCATTTAGCCACAGGATCGCCGGACCATACCATCAACATCTGGAGGGTTCAGGTACTGGAAGCAAGACCTGGCATGCTCAAAGCTCGTAAACGGCACGGCGTTTATACAACAGTTGCTTACCTCTCGCTTCTAACCTTATTATGTCTCTAATATAGGATGGAATGTTGGTCAAAACATACCAAGGGGAAGGCGGAATATTTGAAGTGGATTGGAACAGCACTGGTGACAGACTGGCCGCTTGTGTTGCTAATGGCACGGTAGGGAACACGATACGTGCTCTACAGGCACCCATCTATGGATACTTGCTGGTGATGCTGTATGAGAGATTAATCTGCCTTTTGTCAATCTATGATGATTTACTTGATAGCTGGTTGTGGCCCATGTCAAGCTGTAGAAAAAATAAAGACAAGCGGCTTGTGCCTTGAGAAGCTATCATATAGTTCTTATGCACTCTTTCGACAGCTTTGTGATATTGTAGCGGTTAGAGGAAAAGACACAGTTACTAGGAGCTGTCAAGTAACGAGAACGGAGTGAAGAAAGATATATTCAAATGTCTCCTGTGGACGTGGGCATTAAAGGACACGTCCACACTAATCTTCGCTAACTAAAAATATTAAGGGCAAGTCTATGCTAGGACGGTCAATCCGGCACAGAAGCCCCCGGCCAAGTTTCGTAGCACAGCTGGGAGCGAGATGGGATATATGGTAGGAAAAATGATAAAAACCTCCATGAGAAGTTAAGGGTATAAGCCTATGATATCGGTGTCTAACCGCTAGATGAATGTTGAAGAAGTGAATGGTCGAGAAAAAATATATAAAAACTCGAGATGTTGATGTAGTGATGAGGAAAAATTATAAAACCTCTTGAAAATAAGATGTCAGTCGAGGACAGGAGTTAAAGCCTCGAAGGGAAATGGAATGGGATAAAAATTGCAAAAACCCATATATGATGAGAGGAAAACGTTCAAGTAACGGATGTTGCAAGCGTGCAAAAACCTCTGAAGGCGGTAGAGCCCTTGAATAGGAAAGTGGAATTGGTTTGCTGCATCTGCTATTTTGAAGCAGACACACTCTGTCTTGTGGATACCTTGGAAGTCGGTTTCTGAGATGAGGGCTTGATCTGTTTCAGTGAACGATGATAACGAGTCATCAAGTTTTTGGAATCGAAGTGCTCGGCAAGGATTTCACTGTTTTCAGAGTCGTCGTATCCTTTCCATTTCACCAGGTAGAGCGTCTTCCCCCCCGGAGCTGTACGATGACTGATAATGCGTTCCACTTCATAAGACGTATCAGATGCGTCTGGAGGAAGATCGGGACGAGCAGCAATTTTTAGTTGCTCGGGTGCATAGTTGCGGGCAAGCACACGAGACATGGCATCACGAAGGAATGATATAAGTTCCATGGGATGTGCGCCGAACAACTTGATAAGGGCCATCATAGGGAGCATCAAGGGCACTGGTGGCCTCCATGTCACGAGCCATGACATAGGAACCAGAAGGGAACTCAGTAATTAGGTGAGAGCGATTGAATTTGTCCATCATGTCTTTCTGGGTGATGGAGCTTTTGTCAGAGACGGCCGGAAAGACAATGGTGGTGAGGTAAGAGAGACGGTGTGATGAAGCAGAGCTGGATCCGCCCCAAGGAGCAGGGAAATAGTCAGGACCACTGCGACACTAGGATCCGGCAATCGTTCATCCGCCCTCCCTCTATAATATCAAAATCCTGCTGCCCTCTCTATTCAGTATAGACCTTATGAACACATCAATTTTATATAGCTTCAGTATAGCACCCTAAATTTATAACCCATAAAAGAAGACCCAGACTTGGACTTAGGTTCCGGGTCTGTTTCCTCCCCAAAGTTTTCCTTTACATCGATTGCACAGTTTAGAACTACGTTCCTACGCACATCCTCACCCCCCTGACACCCCAAAGTAGGATTAGTGTTGCTCTGCCACAACTTGACGCTCCGCACACGGTATAAGCGTTTGAGTGAGAGTAGAGACGAGAATAGTGCTTTAGCCAACCTCTGTTCTTTACACCAATCCGTCCCGAGACACTCCACCGTCCCCCTCCTCTCCTACAAATCCTGAACCATCAAGGCCCGTATCCCTAGGCCTTCCACCAGGTATGAAGATGATCACATAGAGTGTCTTCTCGGAGGATCAAGAACAGTACCCCTCGGATTTGGAACTATCCTTGGCACAGGAGTCAAGAAGGAGTCCCTTTGTCTATACAGGCCCCTAACCTGTGTGTGCCGTTGTTTCTGTAGTTTTTGTAGTTATAGATTCTCTCCCTGTCCCCCACTTGCGAGAGACACCCTGTGAGACTTGAGTCCCCCCAACGGGCCTCACAGTAAGTGTTCACTCGTTTTCTCTTAAGTTTGTTAAGCCTGTTATCAGTTAGATACTTATATTTTGAATAGTCTTCCTTTTATTCTCAGGCTCAAGAGCAACCAAGTCATTTGGTACGCTTCCGCCGATTGCCCCCAACGGAGATCGATCGCAAGATCAAACGTAAGGGATTCTATCATTAGTCATTTCGTATCTGAGCAGTCTTACCTTCTTGAGTTGACCGTAGTCTATTTTACAGAACTAGAGTTACTTCACCACAACGGTCTTCAAGACCTTGAGGAGATAAGAGATCAGACTGAATGTCTTTGGTCTCTTGGAGAGAACTGAAATCAGAGAGTGCTCGACCATAAAAGAGAGCGTATGGGGCAGAGCTGTGAAGACCAGCAACTCTAGTGTTAAGCTGGAGCTGTACTTTGGGAAGATAGAGATCCCAATCAAGTACTTTGCCATCGAGGACTTTTGGCAGAAGATCTTTGACAGAGCGAACTGAGCGTTCGGCGACCCCGTTGCCTCGTGGATGATAAGGAGTAGTGAGACGATGCTCAACTTGAAGAATTGAGAGGAAATTTTTGAGAAGAGCATTAGAAAATTCAGAGCCATTATCAGACTGAATAATCTTGGGAGGTCCAATGTCAGCAAAGAGTTGGAAAAGTTCAGCAGCGATAATGCCAGCCTCTTTTGAGCGAATAGCTCGGAGAAAGACAAATCGAGTGCAAACATCAACTACAAGAAGGGCATAGTTGTTTTGACGAGTGCTCAAGTAGGGTTTCGGCGTTGAGTCGAAATACGAAGTACGATCCGATCCGAATGCCATTCATTCGTATGGGATAGAGGCTCCATACGATCCGACAGGTTTTCGTATCGGCTTCGGTTGTTCTACATAAAATACGATCCGAAAATCGGATTAGCCGAAGTCCCATACTGTAACAGGAGTTGAGGGTGCATCGTAAGGGACAAGAACAAGGATAACGCCAAGCCGTAAGAGACTGGAACGCGACCATGCTTGGTCCCCCACAAAGATAGATAAATAGATGGTTGCCCCCTCTGTAATAAGATCAGACGATTCTCACCCAAGCTCCCCTGACCCCAGCCCCAGAACCCCCACTTGCTTTAGCTATTACATGGTAGCAAAGGCTCGTTACCTCGATCCACTGATAAAACATACTCACCTTGATAACCTCTGCCCCTAGCCATCATGGCTGATCAACCCAGCTACACCAATGTTCCAACCACTGTTCCCACTGCCAACACCACCGCCAACACACCTGCTCCCACCTTTTCGGTACTCCTACCCTCTTACAGATATCCAACCCCTGCCCCTTTCAACGGCGTGCGCGATGGATTTGCTTGCGAGGCATGGTTGACCACCGTACGCCGCTTCTTCCTTGGCGCAAACATCGCCGATGTGTCCCGCACGGTCACCGCCATCGCTTACCTTGGCTCCACAGGCCTACTCTGGTGGGATGGACAGTATCTGCCGGACTCCACTGACTGGTCCATTTTTGTCGAAGCCTTCCGCACCGAGTTCCGTCCCGCCGGCTTCTATGATCACATCCGCACATTGCTCTACTCCATCCGCATGACCTCGACCGTATCCGAATACGTTGGGAGGACGCGCCGATACCTAGCCGTCCTCTGCACACCAGAGATGCATGAGGAGGCTCGTAAAGTCATGGAGGATTCAGCCAAGACATGCTTCTTACAAGGTGCCCCTCTAAGTCTGCGACAAATGCTATTGAGCATGGGCATTAACCGTTCTGTTGCCCCTTCGATCCACGAACTCTGCCAAGCTGCTGAGCAATATGACCATGTTTACAACTTCACACCCGACAAAGGCCAGTCTCCTTCCACTAACCGCGCGGATACCAGCGCCCTCCAAATGGCTGCCGCCACCCACCTTTCCGCCGCAGATCCCAACGCCATGGAAGTGGACAACCTACTCCTCGATAACATCGAAACTATCGTCCGCCGAGTGACCCTGAACGCTTTACGACAACAACCACCTCGCTCCAACAACCGACCCCACAACTTCCGAACCTACACTCGACAAAACAATCACCGACCCCCGCTACGCCCCCTTAGCGATACCGACCGCAGAAGCCTGATGGCCAGTGGCAGTTGCTTCCGTTGCCGCCAACAAGGACACATGGCGAGCGAGTGTCGTGTCAATGCCATTGAACAAGCCCGCATCCCTCCCCCCGTGTCGGGAAACGCTCCCAGCGATCAAGATTAGTCCAGAACTTGATCGCTGACACTCCTTCCCTTTCTCCTCTGGACAAGGGGAGTGAGCAACCGCCAGAGTTAAGTTGTCACCCCACACACCGCAATAAATTTACTGTTGCACAACACAACAAATCCCTTGTTGAAACTCGTCCTTCGCTCGTTCCCCCTCACGCCGTGCTCCATACCTCGAACACTGACCCTACCCCTGATTCCCTGACCCCGATTCCTCAACCTCGCTACGACCCTCGCTACGATCACCCCCTTCCCCCTAGGACGTCAGAGACAGTGACCCTGGTCCCACCTGTCTCTCTCGCATCGCTAGAATCCACCTACTCCAAAAGCAAACTGAAACGTATACGCAAGCGTACGGTTCGTCTACAATCCTTCACACAGACTGTTGCCGAGCGCACTCTACTCACATTCATCGGCTCCATCAATGGTCACCCCGCTCGCATCCTCATCGACGGAGGGGCTGAAGGCAATGTCATTAGCTCCTCCTTCCAACAACGACACTCTCTCCCCCGCCAAACCTGCTCACCTGTCCCCATCATCCTCCCCGACGGCTCCTCTTCCATCACCCAACACACCGTTCCCATCCAACTTGCCCGCGACGCCTATACCGACAATTTGCAACCCCTCCTCTACCCGCTCAAAAAATACGACCTCATCCTCGGAAAGCCCTGGCTCACCGAACTCAATCCTCACATCAACTGGCGCACCAACGACCTCCATTTCGACTTTCAGGGCACGAGCGTGCTTTGGACGTGTCGGGGGTTCGCTCCTTCATCCATCACATCAAAGTCTCGCGGAATGCTCCTCAGTCACATGCACTTTCACGCTCTTACCGCTCAACCTGGCAGCGAGGTCTACCTCGCCCTCGTGAAAATAGCAAAACACACTCAACCCTCCCCAGACATTCCTGCGGATGTTCAACCCCTTCTCAAGGAGTTTGGCGACGTCTTCCCCGACACACTCCCCGACGGCCTCCCTCCAGACAGAGGTGACGCTATGAAGATCGAAACCGACCCCAACGCTGACCCTCCGGTGCGACCTGTTATCCGCCTATCCATTGCGGAGCTGGATGAGCTCCGGAAACAGCTCGACGAGTTACTACGCAAAGGATTTATCAAGCCTAGCACATCGCCCTACGGTGCGCCGGTACTCTTCGTCAAGAAGAAAGACGGCTCTCTACGGTTGTGTGTAGACTATCGAGGCCTAAACCGTATCACGCGCAAAAACCGCCATCCATTGCCGCGCATCGACGAGCTTATCGATAGGTTCCGTGGAGCACGTTATTTCACCAAGCTCGATTTACTGTCTGGATACCATCAGCAACGCGTGTTTGAACCCCACACTCACAAGACCGCGTTCCGTTGCCGCTATGGCCACTTCGAATTTAATGTTGTTCCATTCGGTCTCACTAACGCCCCGGCCTCGTTCTCCAATATGATGCTCAAAGTATTCAACCCGGTCCTTGACAAATGGGTCGTCATATATCTTGACGACCTACTGATATACTCCAAGACCAAGGCCGACCATCTCCGCCACTTAAGAAGCGTCCTATCCCTGCTCCGGAGCAACGGCCTCTACGTGAAATTGAGCAAGTGCTCGTTCATGCAAGAACAGACAGAATTCCTGGGCCACGTAATTTCCAAAGACGGCGTCCACACCAATGCCGGTCTCGTGAAGGCAATCACAGAGTGGCCGCGACCCAGCAAGCAAAAAGAGGTCCAGCAGTTTGTTGGTCTGGCCCAATTTTATCAGCAGTATATCGAAAACTTTGCTTCCATTGCTCTACCTCTGACAGCATTACTAGGAGAAGGCGTCCCTTTTTCCTGGGATGATGACACGGAACGCGCGTTTACTGATCTCAAAGGCGCGATTAGCAAAGCGCCGGTTCTCAGGATCTTCGACCCCGATCTACCATCCACTGTGGAGACCGATGCCTCCGGATTTGCTATTGGCGCAGTGTTGTTCCAGACAGACTCGAATGGCGTGTCCAGGCCAGTTGCCTTCACCTCTCGAAAGCTCAATTCGGCCGAGAAAAACTACCCGACCCATGAGCAGGAGCTACTAGCAGTCGTCCACGCACTGAAAACTTGGCGATATTACCTTGACGGCTCCCACTTCATCGTGTACACAGACCATGCCACGCTCCGACATTTCCCCACACAGCCCAAATTGGTTAACGGCCGCCTGGATGAAAGCAGGTGCTGCCCTTTCTCGTTTTCGATCTCTCTTTTAGGTCTCCAGCGATGGCCGAACTAACATGGACCATAGTACAAGTGGCAATGAAAGGTACGTTTGGCGGGACGTACTCAGTATTGAAAGGGTGATGGGCCGAGCCTGGACAGACAAAACTGATGCCGAGTTTGTCGACGGCCGCCTGGATGAAAGCGGGTGCTGCCTTTTCTCGTTTCGTTCTCCCTTTTAGGTCCCAAGCAAAGGTGGGACGGACGTTTTTGCTCATCATACACGGATAGGTATGGACGACTGCAGTAGACAGGGGTATAGATAGGGATATAGATTAGAGAATCAATGAAGGAGCTATTTTGCAAAAGAAAGAACCCGTGAAAAGAGATGCGAAAGGCAAGTGCGATATTTCTGAAAGCGATGCAGAGCAAAGAAAGAGAGTGAGGGATGTGATATAGAAGTGAAGGAGTGTTGATGCCGTAGGAAGATGGGCAACTATTGAGGCGAGATGAGATTGGAAGGGCGATGTAGCTACTGATATCGAAGGACTAAGGCGATTGGTCGGCGAGGCTATTGGTCTTGGACGCGCATGCAGATGCCTGAGCGATGATGGTGGCAACCCAATGGGGCATAGCTGAGGATGTGAGGGGGCGTGGATGAATGGGTTGTTGCCAGGCGTCTCTACTTAGGGTACGATGGATACCAAGCACGGTGTATGGCAATGTGAATGCGCTCTCAAGTCCAGCGACTCGGTGACATCATCCGGGCAATCTCAGTCAGCATAATTCCTCTCCTCTTGACGCGTCCCTTTTTGTTTACTTTTGTTCCTTCCCACACCCACCATCCGCACACACGCGCATACAAACACCCAGACCAGGTTCTGGCTCGAGGTAGTCATGCAAAGTCACTCTCGAAGGCAATGAGGTGAGATTAGCAGCTGCTGACAATCGCTTTGCACATTGCTGCCTGGGTCAATAGCATTCGCTTTGCACATTGCTGTCTGGGTCAATGAACAGCCGACTCATTGTGACATCAACTTGAGCACTGGTTGCAGCTTCTCACAACTTTCTCCTGTCTGTTGTTTCAGTTCTCCTTGGGCGAGCTCGAGCCCTTTTGAGCGCACCGAGCCACGAGGGGCTATCGTAAGGTAAGAAAACTCTTCTGTTTGGTCTGTTTGCATCACTTTGCCTCCGACACCAAATGCTCTCCTGCGCTGCCATTAGCCATGTGTAGTAGGGGTCAGGTCAAGTAGGTGGAAAAGGAATGTATTTACAGGTATCGTACTACTCTACTCTATATAGTCGTTGTGACTGGACACTACTGTTACACCTTCCCCTTTTAAAAATGGATCCCATGTTGTAATAGCAACAGGACAAGAGGGTGTGGACACGAGGGATACAAGGAACAAGAGGGAGGCCGGGGGGTGGACAGGAGTACTAGGGAACAAGAGGAAGGGGCAGGAACCGATGATGTTTATTATACACGGGCGAGAGGGTATTTATACTAATGTGAGGGAATGGCGAAGTGCTTTGAGGAGGGCGAAGCAGGTGCGCGTGGAGGCGCAGATGGCGAAGTAGGATGGCGAAGTACGAGGGCATTCTATGATACTGTGACACCTTCCCCTAACAAAAAGAGAAGATCGTGTTGCTGGCAATAGTCTCGGAGGATGTCTTGACAGTGACTGAGGCTTCGGAGAGGCTCCCAGGTCGATACGGCGGCGTCATAACCGACCCACTTGATGAGGAACCTTGCAGTTTGTTTGCTGCGACCCAGCTTGTGGGCTAGGATACCTTCAACTTCATGTTCGATATTTCCGTCAATGACTTCTGGTTCGGGAGCCGGTAATGTACGGCGACCAAGGGACTCTGGTGATTCCAGGAATGGTTTGAAACGATCAACATGAAAAACATCATGGATGCGCATGGTGGGGGGAAGTTCAACCTGGAAGGAGACTGGCGATCGCTGCTGAAGGAGAGTAAATGGTCCAAAGTATCGAGCTTGGAGGGAGGCGGCGGGCCGTGTGGAGTCATAAGCCGTAGTGATGTGCTCTGTGCTAAGCAAAATTTGATCGCCGACTTTGTAGGAATGGGAGCGGCGGTGGGCGTCAGCATGCTTGATCTGTTGCAGCTGGGCTGTAAGCAGACTGTCCTGTGCCACGGCGAGGGCGGACTGTTGGGAAGAGACAAATGAGTCGAAGTCCGTTGCTGGTGACGACGAGGGTGCGTTCGCGCTCAGTAGTGACGCCGGAACGTGAGGGTGGACGCCATGGTTCAAGAAGAAGGGGGAGACTCCAGTCGAGGTGTGGACCGCATTGTTGTATGCAAACTCTGCAGCGGGCAGGTAGAGGTCCCAGTCGTCTTGCTTATGGTTGACAAGAGAGCGTAGCATTGCCTTGAGGGTTTGGATGGCGCGTTCAGACTGGCCATCTGTTTGAGGATGGAATGCCGATGACATAGCAAGTTTGGTTCCTAGACACTCTTGAAGGCGGCGCCAGAAGGTGCTAGTGAACTTGGAGTCGCGATCCGAGACAATGGTAGTGGGTAAACCGTGGAGACGGAACACATTGGCGAAAAAACAGTTGGCGACGTCCTTGGCCGAGTCAGTAGTCCGGCTAGGAGCGAAGTGGACTTGTTTGGAGAGCTTGTCAACGAAAACGGTAATGGCGTCAAACTTGCGCGCCGTTATTGGAAGTTTGACAACAAAGTCCATTGACACCGTCTCCCAGCGTTGTTCAGGGATCGCAAGGGGCTGAAGGAGACCTGCAGGAAGCCGGCGGACGGTCTTGTTGCGCTGACAACTCGCACAGGACTCAACGTAACGGCGGACATCAATTGACATCGACGGCCAGAAAGCGAGGCGACGCAAGGTGGCATAGGTTTTGTCGAAACCAAGGTGGCCGGCTATAGCGGCGTCATGAACATCATGTAAGAGGAGTAGGCGAAGGTCAGAAGACTTTGGTATGCAAAGCAGGGTATCACCATGTCGTTCGACGTATAATAATCCATCGCGCAACGAATAAAGTGACGAAGACTTCCCCCGGAGGCAGCTTTGGTAGACTGAGGCCAAGTTGGGGTCCTCATTATACCCATCGATCAGGCGCTGCCTCAAACCTGGGTCTGACTGGAGGTCCAGGGCGTTGACAGACAAGGGGGGTGAAGATGGATCGCGATGGTCAGGGCGGCGGGATAAGGCATCAGGAACGACATTGTCGGAGCCTCGCTTATACTTGAAATCAAAGTCGTATTCTTGAAGGAGTTCCATCCAACGGGCTTGGCGGCGGGTGAGCTTGGGCTGGGTGGGGAAGTGCCGGAGGGTGTCGTGATCGGTATACACAATGAAATGGGACCCGTCGAGGTAGTATCGCCATGTTTTCAAGGCGTGTACAACGGCAAGCAGTTCTTGTTCGTGGGTGGGGTAGTTTTTCTCAGCAGATTGCATCTTGCGGGAGGTGAAGGCGACCGGGCGGGAGACTCCGTGTCACAGTATCATAGAATGCCCTCGTACTTCGCCATCCTACTTCGCCATCTGCGCCTCCACGCGCACCTGCTTCGCCCTCCTCAAAGCACTTCGCCTTTCCCTCACATTAGTATAAATACCCTCTCGCCCGTGTATAATAAACATCATCGGTTCCTGCCCCTTCCTCTTGTTCCCTAGTACTCCTGTCCACCTCCTGGCCTCCCTCTTGTTCCTTGTATCCCTCGTGTCCACACCCTCTTGTTCTGTTGCTATTACACTCCGTTCTTGTCTGTCTGGAAGAGAACAGCGCCCACCGCAAAGCAGGATGCGTCTGTCTCAACTGTTGTACGCAGGGCGGGGTCAAAGATCCGTAAGACCGGGGCGGTGCTGATGGCTTCCTTGAGGGCAAGAAAAGAAGTCTCGGTTGTCTCGTCCCAGACGAAGTGTCGGCCTTCACCTAGTAGGGCTGTGAGGGGAAGTGCAATGTCCGCAAAGCTATTGATGTATTGCTGGTAGAACTGAGCTAGTCCAATGAATTGTTGAACATCCTTCTGTTTCTCTGGTCGTGGCCATTCTCGAATTGCGCGGACTAGGCCGGCATTGGTGTGGACGCCATCCTTGGAGATAACATGACCCAGGAACTCGGTCTGCTCTTGCATGAAGGAACACTTGCTGAGCTTGGCGTAAAGGCCATTTTTGCGGAGGAGGGCGAGGACGGAACGGATGTGCTGAAGGTGTTCGGCTTTTGTCTTGGAATATATCAGGATGTCGTCTAGGTAGACTACGACGTACTTGTCTAGCGCCGGATCGAAGACCCTCAACATCATTTTCGAGAATGCTGCCGGGGCATTTGTGAGCCCAAACGGAACAACATTAAACTCGAAATGCCCATATCTACAGCGGAATGCAGTTTTGTGGGTGTGGGGCTCGTAGATCCGTTGCTGGTGGTAGCCAGATATAAGATCCAACTTCGTGAAGAACTGAGCTCCTCGGAAGCGGTCAATCAATTCATCGATGCGGGGTAGAGGGTGGCGGTTCTTTTTGGTGATCCGGTTGAGGCCTCTGTAATCGACACACAAGCGAAGCGATCCATCCGCTTTTTTGACAAAGAGGACCGGGGCGCCGTAAGGGGATGTGCTGGGTTTGATGAATTTTTTGGAAAGGAGATCATCCAGTTGTTTTTTGAGTTCGTCAAGCTCGGCGATAGAGAGGCGAATGACAGGTTTGAACGGTGGGTCGGCGGTGGGGTCGGTTTCAATGCGCATAGAGTCGCCGCGGTCAGGGGGAAGACCAGAGGGAAGGGACGATGGGAACACATCAGGATACTCGTTGTGGACGATGGCGTGAATGGCGGGATGAAGAGGAGGGGGAGGGGGAGGAGGTGGGACTTCGGGTGGTAGTTGTTCGGGAGATTCGGGGTCGTCGTTGGTATGTTGGTCGTTGTCGTTGTCAGAGGATCGAAGGAGGGCAAGGTACACTTCGCTACCAGGAGTTGTTGCTTCCGTAAAAAAGTGGATGTGGGAGAGGAGGCGACCGCGGGTGCGTGTGGAGATAGAGGAAGAGTGGAACCCAGAGCACTCCCAGTCGATATCAAGTCCATTGTGGCGGATGCGAAGGTTGTTTGTTCTCCAGTTGATGAGGGGATTGACTTGGGTCAGCCAAGGTTTGCCCAAAAGAAGATCGTATTTTTGTAACGGATAGACAATGGTGGTGAGAGACGTGGAGTATTGTTGTCGTTGGAAGGTGATGTTTGCAAGGTCAGAAGAGAAGGACTGTGAGCCGTTTGGGAGGATAATGGGAATGGGAGACGAGGCGTGGAGGGGGATTCTGTGCTTTTTGACAAAGGAGGATGAGATGACATTACCCTGCGCTCCTCCATCGATGAGGATCCGAGCAGCATGGCCGTTGACATTGCACATAAACGTGAGCAGAGTGGTTTTGGCTTGGTCGGCAGTGAACGTGGAGACGCCAACACCTTTCTTTTGTAGTCTGCGGATTTTGCTTTTGGTCAAGGCAGGCACAGGGACCGCATCAGGCACAGGGGCAGAGGTAGACGCAGGTGCGCGAGGGAGCAGCGCAGAAGAGACGCTCAGGGTAGGAAAGGCGGTGGTAGTAGGGCAGATCAGGGGGACAGGGTTGGCATGTGCGGTGGAGGAAGAAAATGAAGAGGTGGGTGGGGGGAGGGGGAGGGGGAGTAAAGGCAGGCAAGGAGGTAGACAGGGTGAAGGAGCGGGTGTTTCTGGCAGAGAAGAGGGTTTATTGTGAGTAAAAAGCTGATCTGACGAAAGGCACCCACTCCTCTGGTCCAGAGACTGAGAGGAGGGTGAAGTAGCAACCAAGACCTGGACGTCTCTTAGTTGCTGTTGACGTTTCCCGACTGGGCATGGGAAGCCAGCTGTTGAGGGGCAGAGGTCTCGAGGTTGTTGAACTGACGAGAGGGTTGATGTTGCGGCTGGTTGGGGAAGGAGCGGCAGTTGGAAGCCATGTGTCCAATTTTGCGACAACGGAAACAGCCTTTGTTGGCGATCAGATGGGCTTTTTCCCCAGGGGTGAGCTTGGAGGGGCGTGGTGCGTTGTTGTTTCTGTTGGAACCTTGGGACAGATAGTTGACTTGGGCCGTCAGGTTGTTGATGGCGACGTGAAGGGTATCAATGTCCATATCACTGGAGTTCTGCTTGGGAGCAACAGTAGGTCCGTTTGGAAAAAGGATGGAGTGGATCAAGGTGGCCACGGAAATAGCTTCTTCCAAAGTGGCGCACTGGCGAAGTTTGACTTCTTTGCTGGTGTCAGACTCGAGGCCCTTGACGAACCAGTGCAGAGCTGTCCCTTTGTCGAGGGTGGGCACACGGCGAAGCAGGCGTCGGAACTCGTGGGTGTACAGGGCGACTGTTCGTTTTCCTTGTTTGAGTGATTCGAGGGCTTCTCGGGCAGCGGCGACGGCATTAGGAGGGGTGTGAAAGGCTAGGAAGTCTTCCTCGAACCTGGGCCACGGAGTGTTGATAGACAACCCAGATGAGCGCCACCAGGACTTGGCATCGGAGATAAGGTTGAGGGCTGTGTATTGGACCCATTCGGACAGACTCAGGTCGACAACCGTGAAGTACTCTCTCTGGTTGTCAATGAAGTTATTGCAGGCATCAGCGTCGATCTCACCGGCGTAGGGCGGAGGGCGTTGCGGCTTGAGGACTTGGGCCAGTGTGCGGACAACGTCGCGGCGTTCCGCTTGTAGCTCGCGTTCCGTAGGAGCAGCCGGGGCAGGGGCAGGGGTAGGGGCAGAGGTGGCAGCGGCAGTCAAGTCCTCGAAAGCTCGACGAATTGAGTTTTGACGATCGGGCTCGATGCCGACAAGGAGGGCGTCAAGTTGCTCCATGGGAAAAAAAAAGAAAAGCAAACTATAAACGAGAGGGAAAAAAAGTGCTGCAGGGAAAAATAGTCAAACTATAAAGAGAGGGGAAAAAAAGTGCTGCAGGGAAAAATAGTCAAGGTCGAGGGTGGATCGAGATTACCTTTGCTACCATGTAATAGCAACAGGACAAGAGGGTGTGGACACGAGGGATACAAGGAACAAGAGGGAGGCCGGGGGGTGGACAGGAGTACTAGGGAACAAGAGGAAGGGGTGTCATGTCCTAGTCGGTGTGGGGCTCAGGGACTGTGTACCTGAGTCGCACCTCCCTTTTTATTTCTACAAGAACCAAATATCTACTGTGACGTGATCATGGGGCCCGATATAAGGGCTCCATGAGCGCGGATCAAAATAAACCCTCTCTTTGTTCTCGTTGACTTCAGTACCTAGTAAGTTAGTATCTCATAATCATATAGAATATCACATTTTTTTCAACGTACTCGAAGAGAAAGTTGCATCCATCCATTGTCATCCATCATCGATCCTGTTTGATCCATCCTTGTGAACATCATCCTGATCGATTGATTGGTATCCAATTGGGACCTTTACTCTCAGTCCGTCATACTCTTGCTGTTGTTCCTGATCGTGAGGTTTCCTGCAGATATCAGTCTCTGATAGCAGAACCATAGCCGATCTTCCAGCATCGTAGTTTGATTCGCTCTGGCCTTTTCCTTTGCGAACAAACATTGTAAAACAACACTCGTTCTACTTGTGTTTGTGTTTGCGTTGGTAGTATCCTCGTACTGTAACAACTCCCAGTTGTGTACTGAGTGCTCCATCGCTGCCAGTGAGCTGATTAACGACGATTATTGTCCGTCGTAATCGTCCTGGCTTGATATTTCTCTGGGCCTTTTCCTAGAACTGAAATATTGGATTTGTTAGGAGGAAGTCCCTAACAATCGTAGTTGATCTGTACATACTAGTTCGGTCAGCAATCCAACCTACCTTCCACTATGACTGAAGACATCGACATGCAAGATGCTGCCGTTGCAGCACCCAGCGTCTTCCGATCCGCACTGGCTCCAGTAATTGACAATCCAAGCATGATCCGGATTGAGTCCAGGGCTGAAAAGAAGCAGAGGGAGCTTGATGGATGGAAGCTTGAGTTGGAGAACAGTCGCGCCGATTGTGAGGAGGTATCGCAGCGCTACCAGGATATTGCGAAGGTGGCCAGAGACGCAGCCAAAGCCTTAGCGAGCGTCGATCCGGCGCTTAATCCTGGGGAGCAGCAAGCTGGCGTTGCTGAGGTGAATCGCCGCAAGAAGGCTGTTATGGAGGAGTTGCAAGCGGCGAAGGAGGCCGTCCTGTTGGCGCAATCCTTTGTGACAGAGTTCACGGCGGAGTTGGCGAATCTGAGCGAGGCTTCCGTCTGCGATGACGTCTGGCAGGACGACAAGTCTGCGACGTCCACTTCCTCTCGTTCCAAGTCCGGGCGGTATGCGTGCACTCCTGATACCAACAATCCGTGGCACGCAGATATAGTGCGTTGCTTGAAGGAGAAGATGGTGCCGCTGGAGTCGGGGACAGGCAAGATTGACTTCAATGGCCTGGTTCCGAAGGTCTTCACCAACGCGCCATCTCTGGACGATATCGTGAAGAACAAGGAAGGGGACTCCTCTGCCTTGCTCATCGTTCAAGGGATCCATCGTTTCCTGTCCGAGTTTCAAGAGTTTCATGAGACTCATCTGGGGCGACTGTTTCCGATCCTGGCAAGCGGCTACATGGCGGCTGCTTTCAGGGATGCTGGACTGCAAACGTCGCTGTTGAAGGATCCTCTGGTGAGCTGGGGGTCGGACCTTCCAACACAGTTGGATAAGTTGGAGCCTGAAGGGGACGACCTTGAGTACAACTATGGCATCATAGACACTTGGGTTCCGGTCAAGATGGTGGTCCAGGAGCTGTTCAAGCTTGATCTGCTGAAGGCGGTTGCGATCCGGGGTTTGTTCAACTTAGCAACCAACACCTTCACTGATGTGCATGCGTATTGCACTAGAGTCGAGCTCTTGGTTGAGGCTTCTGGTCTCCGCGGCACGGTCCATGAGAAGCTCGTCGTCGAGTCGCTATATGCGGGTCTGCCTGACGAGGGACAGCGGGCTGTCACAACGCTGTGGCCTGAAGTGACTAAGGTTCCTGGCGTTGATGCTGTGTTGGAGTGCATCCGCAACGCACGAGTTGCGTTCCCCGGAATTCGCACCAATTGGGTCGATTGGTTCCATATGCGTTTCAAGACCTTGTCGAACAAGAAGAGCGGTGCGAAGGCGGTTGAGAAGGATGATGTTCCTGACTCCCGCTCGCACAAGAAGCGTCCGCGCAAGGACAATGCTCCCGCTGTAAAGGACTCTGATGGCAAGTCGAGGAGGAACACTTGCTCGAGCACGCACTGCAACTCGAAGTTCCATACTCCTGCCACATGCTTCACCATGCACCCTGAGCTTCGGAACGCTCCCAAGAGGTTCAAGGCGCAGTCGTCGGGTCCTGTTAGAGCGACGGCTTCAATGAGGCTAGAGCCCATCGCTGATGCTAAGGTTGCGGCTATGAAAGCATCTATGCATGAGATGAGAAAGAGTACGGTAACTGATAGATTAGAGGATGATATGAATTCTCTGTCGTTTAATACAGTGTCTGCTTTTTCCCAGTGTTTGGCTGAGCTCGATCGTGGTGAACCTACAAAGTATTTGTGTGCTTTCAGAGGTCCTGCCGAGGGTGAAACTAGGCATGTCACCAAGTTCTATGTTAACGAAAAAGAACTGACTGCGTTAATTGATCCTGGTTCTACTCACACATACATCGATGCCGATATTGCGAGAGAAATGAACTTACGCATCGCCACTATGCCTGGTGATGTCAAAGGGTTTAGCGCCCAAAGTCGATCTAAGTACAGTATGACATGTGACAAAGTGGATGTTAGATGCAATGGACGTTCCTTGCAATGCCACCTTGCCGTCATGGACGATCTGGACTATTATGATTGCATCATAGGAATGGATTTGTTTTCCCGTTTTGGCTATTATCTTGGAGGTTCGACAGATATCAAGCCTAAAGATAATCGCCTTCCCGATGTATGGGTATATGATGAAGACAAGCCCTCCATCATTCCTGATACTCCTCCTGCTGCTGAAGCCAGTGAGCAGTTCAAGAGTGATCAAGAACTGTTTCTGAGTGAAATACAGCCATTGTTGGATGAAAACTCCGCTATTGATCCCAAAAGCTTCTGCGATCTGGACATCATGCGGGTTGAGTTGAAAGTTCCTGATGATTGTCGTATCCACGTCAGATCCCGTGATTTCCATGCTCAGACAGCAAAGGAGGAGGTTCATTCTCAAATCCTTAAATGGTGGGATAGTGGGGTTATCGTACCTGCGCCGAAAGGCAACCCATTTAATAATTCGTTGACGCTTGCTGCACGACGTGACCTAGAAGGCAATGTTTTAAAATACAGAGTCTGTTTAGATCCTAGAGTCCTCAATAAGCAACTGCTAGACACGGATACATTCCAGCTGCCGCTCATCTCAGACATCCTGCAGAAGACGGCTGGACACGAGTTCTTCTCGACTATTGATTTGTCGCAAGCTTACCATCGATTGCCGTTGGCTGCAGACAGTCAAAAGTATACTGCTTTCACATATGATGGAAAGCAGTACATGTTCGCCAGGGCTCCCTTTGGATTAAAGCCCATGACCAGCATCTTCCAAAGGGGCATGGTCTACATGTTTGGTGACCTGTCCTTTGTCTGCATCTACGTTGACGACATTGTCATCTACTCGCGGAAGAAGGAAGAGCACCTACAACATGTAAAGATTGTACTTGATCGGTTAACAAAAGCCAAACTTATTGTCAATCGCGACAAGTGCCACTTTATGAGAACCGAGATTGTGCTTCTCGGCTTTGTGATTGACAGACATGGAAGAAGGATTAATCCTGAGAAAGTTGCCAATGTCAAATCATGGATGCCGCCTACCAATGGTAAAGGAGTGCAGAGATACACTGGTATGTTCAACTATTTCTCTGAGTACATTCCACTGTACGGTACACTCGCTGCGCCATTGAACAGGCTCAAAAACGTCAAGGGCGTCTTTGTCCTGAACGATCTTGAGTTGCGGTGTTTTGAAAAGATCAAGGAGCTCATTGTGCTCGCTCATGTCTTGTCATTTCCGAACTTCAAGATCGCCTTTTATATTGCCACTGATGCGTCCAATGTTGGTATTGGAGTTGTTCTCTATCAGTTACCAGATGGAGAAGGTGGAAAGGTCAATTACATTTCGTTCATGGCTAGGTCTTTGCAAGACCATGAGCGTCGTTACCCAGCGTATAAGAAAGAACTCTTGGCGATCATTTACGCTCTCAAGAAGTTTCATTATTATATTGCTGGAAGACACTTTACTCTGTTCACTGATCACAAACCTCTTACCTTCTTGCAAGATCAAGAGAAGTTGACCAACATTATAGCAGAGTGGAAGGACACTCTTTTTAGCTATGATTTCACGCTGATTCATAGACCCGGTATCCTGAATATCATTCCTGATGCTCTTTCTAGGGCGTTTCCTGAAGAGTTGTGGAGCAAGGATAAAGAAGATAACTTTAGGGTTGGTACTAGAAAGACGTCTGCCACCACTCGTGCGTCTGATAGAGAACAGATTCATTCTGCAGATTTCGCTCTTCAAATGGCTGAAACGGGAACAATTCGTTTGGCGGAGGGTATTCAGATAGATGACCGCATGGATGTGGACGAATTACCTTTCGTTCATCATGCAGTCGATCCTGAAAATCGCCATGTTGTTCCTGTGGCTCAACGTAGCCGCCTGTTGAAAGAGGTCCACTCGTTTGGTCACCTCGGCGCATCCGCCATGGTGAAGACCATTCAACAGGACAGCAAGACGTGGCCTAAGTTGAAAGAGGATTGTGTTAAATGGGTGAAAGCATGTTCATCCTGTCAGCGATACAATATTGCAAGAAAGGGCTATCATCCTTTGAAAGCTATTCATGCTGAGTTACCTGGTGAGCATCTGGCCATTGACCTGGCACAGTTCCCAGTGAGCTCCAGCGGACATGAGTACGCTTTGCTCGTAGTAGACGTCTGCACCAGATTCGTCTTCTTATATCCGTTAAGGAACAAAGAAGCAAAATCAGTTGCTACATGTCTCTTTCGGCTCTTCTGTGACATTGGTTTCCCTAAGATCATTCAAAGTGATAACGGATCAGAATTTGTCAACAGTATCATATCCGAATTGACCAAGACGTTGAGCGTTGACCATCGCTTGTCTACTCCATACCACCCACGTGGCAACGGTGTTGCGGAGAGACATATCAAGTCGATGAAAGACATTCTTCGTAAGAACATCGAAGGCAGAGTTCCAGAGTGGGATGTGCACTTACCCATGGTCCAATTGCAGATGAACACGAAGATTGTATCCCTAACAAACTCCACGCCTTTCTCCCTGTTCTACGGGAGGGCGTTCTCCGGCATATCAAATTTCTCTGCTGCGAAGAGTCGCCTAATGTCAGATGAAGAACTTGAGAAAAGATTAGTATATCTTACTCAATTGGTATTCCCTGCGCTATCCTCTCTTAGTAGGGATAATCAGCAAAAAATGATTGACAAGTTCAACAACTCACATACTATCCGTGAGATCCAGCCTGGCGCATTTGTCATGGCTCGGGATCCTGTTGCTGTTGGTTCCATGTCTCCTTCAAAGGACGGTCCATTTAAAGTAACAAGGAGAACGACCCATGGTGCCTACGAGTTGCAGGATTTAACGGGTGAAGTATTGCCTCGTCACTATGCTCCTGAGCAGTTGGAAGTGGTCACTCAAGATCTGGACGCACAGTCAGATGAGAGTTATGAAGTCCAGGCTATCGTTGACCATAAGGTCGAAGACGGCGCTGTCCTTTATAAAGTCCACTGGAAGGGTTACTCGGATGATGAAGACTCCTTTATCCCTCATTCCCAATTCGACTCGGACAGGTTGATTCACCAGTACTGGAAGCGGATCAATCAGACGAATCCTCATGTGGTCGCGAAGAAGCAACGAAAGTTGTTGAAGACACAAAAGGAAGAGTTGAAGGCGTTCCTGACCAACAATAAGACTGCTGCAGCTAAAAGCGCGTTGTCGAGAGTTGTTGGTAGAGCTGGTGTTACGAAAAAAGGTCGTAAGACAAGGTCGTAATGCTGCGGAAGGACGTGCAATCATTTATTGTCTAGTCGAAAACTATGACGCGTAGTAGTGAGAAAGAACCGGAGTGGTGATGAGGAAGAAAACGTCGAGTAGATGAGCAAAAAAGAAAAAAGATGTTGATTTTTTTTTTTTTTTTTGGTGGCTGGCATTCAGTGCTCATTGCTAATCTGCTTTTGACTTTTTGGCGCAAAAAATCCCTTTTTGCGGGAGAGAGTGGGTCGCACTCGCAAATGCACTCACTTACATAACACGGACCCTTGTGTTCCACGCGCGCTCTATTTTTATACTGAGTTTTTACAGTTGCTGTTTCTCAGAGTTGCTAACACGCGATGCACTGATCCTGCATCTGCGTTACAGTCTATGTCAATGGTCTTTTCTCGCATTGCGTTTTGCCATTTCGACTTTGCACATACAAGTGCCAACCATCCGTATCTTTGGTTGTATTTTTATGACAGCTGTCGCTCTGCAGACGCATACTCTGTCACTGGGTTTCTATTTTTTATCCCATCATATGTAATATACACGATAGGTTTCTCGTTTTTCCCTATCTCTATCTATGTCGAAGGCTTTCCCGATCTTCACGGTTTTCCTTCTTCTACTGAATCCATATTGAGCTGTACACTCATGTGGATCCAGTACTTCTGAGGTTTAAATCCCTCTACCCAAGGTTAAAGGTCTATTTTTTACCGAATTTTCGGGTTTTTTCCTTTGATCCAGACCACTAAAGAGCGCCTAGCTAACGTTCTTGGTCGCATGTCAGGCTAAACCACCAGGCAACAATCTGGAGGGGGAGTCTGTCATGTCCTAGTCGGTGTGGGGCTCAGGGACTGTGTACCTGAGTCGCACCTCCCTTTTTATTTCTACAAGAACCAAATATCTACTGTGACGTGATCATGGGGCCCGATATAAGGGCTCCATGAGCGCGGATCAAAATAAACCCTCTCTTTGTTCTCGTTGACTTCAGTACCTAGTAAGTTAGTATCTCATAATCATATAGAATATCACAAGGGGCAGGAACCGATGATGTTTATTATACACGGGCGAGAGGGTATTTATACTAATGTGAGGGAATGGCGAAGTGCTTTGAGGAGGGCGAAGCAGGTGCGCGTGGAGGCGCAGATGGCGAAGTAGGATGGCGAAGTACGAGGGCATTCTATGATACTGTGACACATGTGCTGTTTTAAATTCTTCAACCAACTCGAGGCAATGAGAGAGGTTGCCGAGTGGTTCCCAGGTGGCGGAGCTGCGAGGGTAACCCTTCCAAAGGATGAGGAACTGGTGTTGACGGCGGTAGCGTCTGTACTCAAGGATGCCTTCAGCCTCGTACTCCTCTTCGCCGTCAATGATTTCTGGTGGAGGCCTGGCGGGTGCTCGTGGTCCAAGGGCTTCTGGTGAAGGCTTATATTCTTGGAAGCGGTCCACGTGGAACACATCGTGAATCTTCATGGTCGGCGGCAGCTCAACACGAAATGAGACCGGCGAGTGTTGCTCCAACAGCGTATAGGGTCCGATGAAACGAGGTTGCAATTTGCGTGAGGGCTGGTTTTGGTCCGCGGCGACTGTGATATGGTCCGTGTTCAGTAACACCTGATCTCCAACCTTGAACGTGTGGTCTCGGCGTCGTGTGTCCGCGTTCTTGGCCTGTCGTTCCTGTGCCAATGCTATGGCCTCCTTTGCGATGGTCAAGGAAGTGTGCTGGTTGGTCACGAACGTTTCTACCGTGGGGATGAGTGTGCTCGGGGGCAGGAGCAGCGCGGCTGGTACACGTGGATGGAAGCCGGCGTTCAGAAAGAATGGGGAGAATCCTGTGGTGGCATTGGTGGCGTTGTTATAAGCGAACTCTGCAGCAGTCAAGAGTAGGTCCCAGTTCGTCTGTTGTTGGTCCACGAACGCCCTCAGCATGATCTCCAGCGTCTGATTGGCTCTTTCCGTCTGGCCGTCCGTCTGTGGGTGGAATGCAGTTGACATGGCGAGCTTGACATCCATGAGGCGATGAAGTTCTTTCCAGAAGTGGCTGGTGAACTTGGTGTCGCGGTCCGAGACTATGGCGGTGGGCATTCCATGCAGCCGAAAAATGTTGTCAAAGAAGATCCGGGCGACGTCAGGGGCAGTGTCGGTCGTCTTACTGGCCACGAAGTGGACTTGCTTTGACAGCTTGTCCACAAAGACTGTGATGGCGTCAAATCCTCGCGGCGTCTTAGGCAGCTGAACGATGAAGTCCATGGTCACTGTGTCCCAGCGCTGATCCGGTATATCAAGGGACTGGAGAAGTCCTGCTGGTCTTTGACGACTGGGCTTGTTGCGTTGGCAACTTTCGCAAGTCTCCACGTACGTCCTCGTGTCCCGTGCGATCCTTGGCCAGTACGCTGCTCGTCTGAGTTGCTCATACGTCTTGTCGAATCCCAAATGACCTGCTATTGCTGAGTCATGAGCATCATGTAAGAGAGAGAGACGAATGTCAGACTTCTGAGGAATGCAGACAAGGTTTGTGTCATGTCGTTCAACAAACAAAAGATTCTCGTGGAGTGAGTATCTTTGGGGGCAACTTCCCTGGAGGCAGCTTTCGTAGATAGGACCGAGTTTAGGGTCATCCGGGTAACTATCAATCAGGCGCTGCCTCAATCCTGGGTCCAGTTGTACAACCAACGAGTGTAGCGCGACGGGGTCTGGTTCCTTGTGGTCAGGTCGTCTGGAGAGGGCGTCTGGTACGATGTTGTCTGCGCCACGCTTATACTTGAAATCAAAGTCGTACTCCTGTAGCAACTCCATCCAACGTGCCTGTCTGCGAGTCAGTTTGGGTTGCGTTGGAAAGTGGCGAAGCGTGGCGTGATCCGTGTACACGACGAAGTGTGATCCATCCAGATAATAACGCCATGTCTTTAGCGCGTGAACGACAGCCAGCAGCTCCTGTTCGTGAGTTGGATAGTTCCTCTCTGCAGAATTCATCTTCCTGGATGTGAACGCCACTGGTCTCGAGACTCCATGTTCGTCTGTCTGGAAAAGCACGGCTCCAACAGCGAATCCAGACGCATCAGCTTCAACAGTGGTGGCTAGATCGGGGTCAAAGATCCTGAGTACCGGTGCTTTGCTGATGGCGTCCTTGAGAGCGGTGAAGGCGTGTTCCTTGTCAGGGTCCCAAGAGAATGGCACGCCCTCACCTAAGAGACCAGTCAACGGTAATGCGATGTCAGCAAATCCATCAATATACTGTTGGTAAAATTGAGCGAGGCCAATGAATTGTTGCACATCCTTCTGCTTGCTAGGTCGAGGCCACTCGCGAATGGCGCGGACGAGGCCAGCGTTGGTGTGGATCCCGTCCTTGGAGATTACGTGTCCCAAAAACTCCGTCTCTTCCTGCATGAACGAACACTTGCTCAGTTTGACGTAGAGTCCGTGTTTGCGCAGAAGGGTCAGCGCACTCCTGATGTGGTCCAGGTGTTCCTCCTTTGTTTTCGAGTAGATCAGAATGTCATCGAGGTAAATGACCACCCATTTGTCGAGGATCGGGTCGAACACGTTAAACATCATGTTTGAAAAAGAGGCAGGAGCGTTAGTCAGCCCGAAAGGGACAACGTTAAACTCAAAGTGACCGTAGCGACAGCGAAAGGCGGTTTTGTGTGTGTGTGGGTCGTAAACGCGCTGTTGGTGGTACCCAGAGAGGAGATCAAGTTTGGTAAAAAACTGCGCGCCGCGAAAGCGGTCGATGAGCTCGTCAATGCGGGGGAGGGGATGGCGGTTCTTTCGGGTGATTCTGTTCAGGCCGCGGTAGTCCACACACATGCGTAACGATCCATCCTTCTTTTTGACAAAAAGGACAGGTGCTCCGTATGGCGAGGTGCTAGGTTTGATGAACTTCTTTTTCAGCAATTCGTCCAACTGCTTCCTGAGCTCATCGAGTTCCGCAATGGAGAGACGAATGACTGGTCGGACAGGGGGGTCGGCGGTGGGATCAGTTTCGATTTTCATTGCATCGCCTCGGTCTGGTGGTGTGATGAAGCGGTTGCAGTTTGGAGTAAAAATAGCATTCTTTAGTTTGTGTGCTGCGTGAAAATAAATACCGGGCAGAGAACAAATTTTGTTCCTGGTCCCTTTTTCTTCCACTCCAGTTTGAACATCATGTTTTAGATAGCCTTGAAAACAACGCTTGCTTTCCCACTTTCTCTGATACCCCCAAAGTAGGATTGGTATTGCCTTGCCATAGCTTGTCGCTCCGCACACGGAATAGGCGATCGAGCAAGAGTAAGGACGGGTGCCGCGTTCTTCATCGTATTACTTTTTCCTCAACTTGTGCCCCTCCCAGTTGTCGACCCCTTTGATCTGGTTATTATGATCAATTGTACCACCTCTCTATGTGTCCGAGGTCTCCTTCACTGGTAGAACTTCGGATATATCGATACACTATGACGAGATGCGCAATTACTCCCCGAGTTTCCTATATGTTTTGTTCACACTTTCCCCCCGCCGTTGCTCGTCCCCCGAACATCGACCTTGCTCAGTACCAAAACGTGCGGAGGTAACTCTTGTACACCTTTGAGCTCCCCAAGCACCTTATATACAAGAGAGAGTTACTTCACCACAGTGGGAGACCATCAGGGAGGGAGGTGGGGAAGACGTCGCGAAACTCGTCGAGTATGGGGAGCACTTCGTCAGGGACGGGAGGAGTGGAGGGGTTGTTGCCCGAGGTGGTCTTGACTAACGCCAGGAACACTTCGTTGCCGGGTTGGGAGGCGAGGGAGTTGAAGTGCATGTGGCTCAGGAGGCGGCCTCCAGACTTAGCTGTAATGGAAGAGGGGGCGAATCCTCTGCATGACCAGATGACATTGCAGCCACGGTGCTGGAAATGCAAGTCGTTGGTGCGCCAGTTGATGTCGGGGTTGGTGGTTGTGAGCCATGGTTTGCCGAGGATCAGGTCGTAAGATTTGAGTGGATAAAGGAGGGGGTCGAGATTGTCAGCGTAGTTGTTGCGAGTGAGGGTGATGGGGACAGTGTACTGAGTGATGGAGGAGGAGCCGTCAGGAAGAACAATGGGAATGGGGTTGCGCGAATGGAGAGGAAGTGAATGTCGTTTCTGAAAGGAGGTACTAATGACGTTTCCCTCTGCACCGCCATCGATGAGGATGCGTGCAGGGTGTCCATTGACGGAGCCAATGAACGTGAGCAGCGTGCGCTCAGCCTCAGTCACACTGAAGGACTGTAGCCGAACGGCACGTTTGCGCACACGTCTCTGTTTGCTCTTGGAGAGCGCGGGTGAAGACGCGTTTGAGGAGGCTGGGTCCAGGTCCATCTTCTCAGGCAATCTAAGCACCACAGATGGGTCATGGCAAGGTTTGGCAACAGGGGGCGCGGGGTTGGGGGCGGGGTGAGTATCCAGAGTATTATTCTCATTTGCATGTGAGGGAGCGAGCGCAGGTGTGCGGCAAGCCTGATGTTCAGCAGCAATTTTATTTGCAGAAATAGAACAAGTACTTGCCTGGGGGCGAGGCTCACTCCCTTTGTCCAGAGGAGAAAGGGAGGGGGTTTCAGCGATCAAGTCCTGGACTAAGCCTGACCGCTGGGGGCGTTTCCCGACTGGCCATGGAAGGGAGCGCCCACGTTAGTTGCTATATGATTCATTCCGCGGGGGCGAGGGGGGCACCTGTTCTCATATGACAGATGTCCCAGCTTGCGGCACTTGAAACAGCCGCCGTTGTCGATGAGATACTGTCGCTCTGCGGGAGTCAGTTTTGGGAGGTGAGCCCAGTCGTTGTTGTGGTTGTTGTTGCGGCCCCATTGGTGCTGGTTACCGTTGGGGCGAGGGCCCCGCTGATTATAGGTTGTCTGGTATTGGTTCCGCTGGTTGCTGTTTTGTCTATTGACCTCTTGAACGATGGCGTTGATGAGGACCTGGGGGAGCGCGAGGTGATCAACTTCCATCGCGTAAGGGTCGGGTTGGTTGAAGGTCGGGGCGGTGGCGATTTTTTGAGTGGATTGCAGGGAAGTGGCGGGTTTGGGGTTCATCACTGAGTCGGGTTTAAAATTGTAAATGTTGTCGAAGCGTTCGGCGGTGGAGAGTAGAGTCTGGAGGTCGGAGTTGCCGGGGTTTGAGACCTCAAACCCTTTAAGCATTTGTTGAAGGTCAGTAGGGGCGCCTTTGTAGAAGCAAGTCTTGATGGTCTCATCCAGGAACGCGCGTGCGTCATGCGACATTGAAGGGGAAATAAGCATGGAGCGATAAAGTCGAATGCGTTGAATGTATTCGGAGCAGGTCGAGGTGAAAGCGATGGAATATAAGAGTGAGCGGATGCTGTCCAGGAAACCGACGGGGCGGAACTCGGTGCGGAAGGCCTCAACGAAATCGAACCAATGTGCGTCGTCGGCAAGAGGGTGGGATTCCCACCAAAGGGATGCTGTGCCCGTCAGGAAGATGATCGCGTGAAGGGTCCTTTCCTCAGCGGCGATCTTTGCTCCCACGAAGAAGCGTTGAACCGCCGTGAGCCAGGCGTCGCATTTGAATCCATCGCGAGCGCCCTCGTAGAATGGTGGGTTTGGGAAACGGAAGGTGGAGGCATTGGGCAGGACGACGCTGGTAGTGGGTGTAGCGGCCATGGGAGCCTGGAACTGGTTTTCGTTGGCCATGTTCAAGGTGGCGAAGGCGTTGCAGAGGTAGTCAAGGTCGTGATATTCAGGGTCAATGGTGGCGGTAGTCAGGGGTTCTGGGTGTAGTGATGGGGTAGGATCTGGGTCAGGGAAGGGGAGAGGGCAAGTGTCTGGGTCTGGGGTCTGGGGTCTGGTGGATCGAAGTTACTTTGCTACCATGTAGTAGGGGTCAGGTCAAGTAGGTGGAAAAGGAATGTATTTACAGGTATCGTACTACTCTACTCTATATAGTCGTTGTGACTGGACACTACTGTTACACCATGCCTTTCATTCTACATTGCAATGACCCGCACTGATGCCAATGCCTTTCCCTGCGTCTTCTCCTTTTTGATTCTTCTCATTCTGCTTGTCCTCCACACGCATTGGTGGTTTGCTCAGCGTATACTCTCGGTAGTCGGCGCCTCCGCAATATAGAGGAGCCGCTGCACTGTGGGTGGACTCCCAGTGCTGGTGAAAGGTACGTTTGGCGGGACGTACTCAGTATTGAAAGGGTGATGGGCTGAGCCTGGACAGACAATACTGATACGATTCCCATGATTCTGCAATCTCCGGTCACTTGGGCTTCCAGAAGACATACGACCAGCTCCGACGCAGTGTGTACTGGCCCCAGATCGTACGAGACACCAAAACATATGTCGAGACATGCGAAGGTTGTCAGCGCAACAAGCCCAGTCACCAACGGCCTGCCGGACTTTTACAGCCCCTTGAGATACCAGCTCAGCGATGGGAGACAGTGACCATGGACTTCATTGTCCAGCTCCCCAAGACACCTCGAGGCCACGATGCCATAACGGTCTTTGTAGACAAGCTATCAAAGCAGGTCCACTTTGCCCCAAGCAAAACAACAGATACAGCTTCCGATGTGGCCCGCCTATTTTTCGACAACGTGTTCCGACTTCATGGTATGCCCACCACCATCGTGTCCGACCGCGACACCAAATTCACCAGCCGGTTTGGAAGGAGCTTCACCGCTTACTCGATGTAAAGCTCGCTATGTCCACAGCGTTCCACCCGCAGACTGACGGCCAGACAGAGAGAGCGAACCAGACCCTGGAAGAAATACTACGTGCTTTCGTCGACCAAAAACAGACCAACTGGGATTTATTGCTGACTGCAGCCGAATTCGCCTACAACAACTCGATCAACGCCTCCACTGGATACTCGCCCTTCTTCTTGAACATGGGTTTTCACCCCAGGGTTCCGATGTCCCTCCTCCAATCGCAAACAAGTTCAAATCCCAGCGTGCAAGCGTTCATCGAATCCCAAGGCGCCACTCTGTCTCTGGCACCAGACCAAATACAGCGAGCCCAAACACGACAGGCGCAGAACGCGGATACTCGCCGCCGAGACCACAACTTCGCCGTCGGAGACCAAGTGCTCCTCAACACTGATAACATCACCGTCGCCGCAACGATAAATCAACCCACAAGGAAGCTACAACCTAGATTCATCGGTCCATATACAATCATTGAGCACCACTCCCCGGTCTCGTTTCGGGTCGAGCTACCACCGTCCATGAAGATACATGATGTCTTCCACGTCGATCGGTTCCGAGAATACAAACCTTCTCCAGAATCACTCGGACCCCGCGCACCATCACAACCACCTCCAGAGATCATCGACCATGAGGAAGATCTTGTATGAGGTAGAAACGATACTCGATCACCAGCACCGGAACCGGCGAAAAGAATACCTAATCAAGTGGAAGGGATACTCAAGGGAACAGTCGACTTGGGAACCAGAGAGCAGCTTAACTCATTGCTAGCAGATACTGAGCAAGTACAAGCGCGATCATGGCCTGTAATTTTTTTTTTCGCGATCCTTTTTTTAACATGGGAAGGTGTAACAGGAGTTGAGGGTGCATCGTAGGGGACAAGAACAAGGATAATGCCAAGCCGTAAGAGACTGGAACGCGACCATGCTTGCTCCCACACAAAGATAGATAAATAGATGGTTGCCCCCTCTGTAATAAGATCAGACGATTCTCACCCAAGCTCCACTGACCCCAGCCCCAGAACCCCCACTTGCCTTAGCTATTACAAGGACAAGCAGAATGAGAAGAATCAAAAAGGAGAAGACGCAGGGAAAGGCATTGGCATCAGTGCGGGTCATTGCAATGTAGATTGAAAAGCATGGCTAATGGCAGTGTGGTGTCGTTGGTCTACATCAAAAGAAACATACTAATATATGAATATCTGTTCCTCATGAACTAGGAAGAAAAACGAGAGAGGAAACACCAGCGCACTTACAAGTTGATCGTGGGAACGATTAACGGACGCGCAAGACTGGGGGAAGGATCAACTCCCAAAAGGGATTCACTCTATGAGAGAATGACTATTTAAAGGTAAGTGTTACTGTCTCAAGGAGATAACAAATATGAACTAACTCATGAGTAACTTACTATGAGGACCGGTGGGGAACGTTGGTCCACAAGAAGACTCTTAGAGAAGAAGGGAAGCAAAACTAGTATGTATCTAATAAAATAATACGACCCGCAGCGGGTAAGGACTCGTCAGCTCAAAGGGCTCGCTCTTGATTCCTGTGCAAGAATATTGTCCAAAGTGATCTGCAACGCGCTCCATTCTTGGTCGCTAAGGCAGCATGATTATTACCTAGCGGTCGCTGTGGTGATAGCAGCAGCGGAGGGCCATGAGGGACAAAGATGGCTTCTAACAGATTGCGTACGGACAGGTGGAATGGAAATAGAGGGCAAACCCGTCTCTACTCTTGCTCAGCTCTCGCTGTTGGCGGGCAAGGCTATGGTAGAGTAGCGTCTCTCGTGGGGGTTCGATATGAATGAATGTTTCAGCAGCGGTTGTGGCAAAATATGACAAGGCAAATCTTTGGGAGGGAAACAGACCACGAACCAAGGTTCGGGGTCGGTGCTCTTTTTATTTCACAGAAATCATTCAAGGCAACAGGGCCGTGCAGTACGTGCCACCACCTGGGCATTCATGTTGCCAAAGTACTACAAATCAAAAGCAAGAAAGAGAGGACATCGCATTTGCTACACCACAGCAGCGCAGGAGAGCATTTGGTGTCGGAGGCAAAGTGATGCAAACAGACCAAACAGAAGAGTTTTCTTACCTTACGATAGCCCCTCGTGGCTCGGTGCGCTCAAAAGGGCTCGAGCTCGCCCAAGGAGAACTGAAACAACAGACAGGAGAAAGTTGTGAGAAGCTGCAACCAGTGCTCAAGTTGATGTCACAATGAGTCGGCTGTTCATTGACCCAGACAGCAATGTGCAAAGCGAATGCTATTGACCCAGGCAGCAATGTGCAAAGCGATTGTCAGCAGCTGCTAATCTCACCTCATTGCCTTCGAGAGTGACTTTGCATGACTACCTCGAGCCAGAACCTGGTCTGGGTGTTTGTATGCGCGTGTGTGCGGATGGTGGGTGTGGGAAGGAACAAAAGTAAACAAAAAGGGACGCGTCAAGAGGAGAGGAATTATGCTGACTGAGATTGCCCGGATGATGTCACCGAGTCGCTGGACTTGAGAGCGCATTCACATTGCCATACACCGTGCTTGGTATCCATCGTACCCTAAGTAGAGACGCCTGGCAACAACCCATTCATCCACGCCCCCTCACATCCTCAGCTATGTGCAACAGTATAGCACTACTGTATAGTAGTATCCACATGGCAGTAGCAGGAAGCACTCACCGATAATACTGCGCTGTCGATCAAGATGCCTTTCTCTACTATCAATGGAGCGCAGACACTAGATCAGGCACTACTTCTACATTTGTATATATAGTCCTTACCCTCACCCCAATAATCAGGCAGACTTTGCCTTCCTTATTAAATATCATATAACCCCACACACCCTGACCTCCTCTTGTTGCATTGGTAGCAAAGGAATCAGTTCGATCCACCCAGACACCATTGACTAGGCACCCTCTGATTCTCAACCTTGACTTTCTTCCCCCCAGAACCTATTCCCCAGACCTTGAAACCCCCCACCGATTTCCCCTGATGGCTGATCAAGGCAGCAGCCTCACGAACTCACCCGCCGATTTACAATTGAGTGAAGATACAGTCGCACGTATCGCCACCCACGTCGCGAACGCGGTCTCTGCTGCCCAACCCCAGCCCGCTGCCTCGCTGAACGCCCAAGATCAAGCACGCCTTGTCCGCAACGACGAGGCTCGGACCTTGGCCACTGTCCTCAAGCCCACGAAACCCAAGCCGTATACCGGTGCCATCGACGCGGACGCATGCTTAAATTTCATCGATAATCAGGAGGAATACTTCTCCATCGTCGACCTCCACCGCGATTCCTGGGTCAAGTACACCGCGGTCAACCTCGAGAGCGAGGCCAAGGCTTTGTGGAGGTCTTCAGGGCTAAAGCTCGACTCCACTTGGGAAGCCTTTGAAAAGGCTTTCACCGCTTACCATACACCACCCAATGCCGTGGCTGCAGCACGCCAGGAGTTGAACAATTTGCGTCAAAAGGGTCTCAGCGTAAACGAGTATACGCACAAGTTTCGCAGACTTCTACGCCTGATCCCCACCATGGATGCACAGACGGCTTTGTACATCTACACGACTGGGCTAGAGCCTGAGACAAGCAAGGAGGTGCGCTTACGCCAGCCCGAGACAATGGACCAGGCCGTGCACCAAGCTGCCATCGTGCACGCCATCCTGCACCCCAATGGCCCCACCACGACCCCCACCCCGGCTCCAACCACGACCACGACCACAACCGCTATGGAGGTGGATACCCTCACCACCGTGCTCAGTCACATCGAGCGCCTCACCCAGACACTGAACCAGAACCCGACTTACGTTGCCAACATGCGCACCATGCGCCGCCCCCTGTCCAAACTAACCCCCCAAGAGAAAGCACGACTGATCAAGATCGGCGGTTGCTTCAAATGCCGCCGAAGAGGACACATTGTCGCCAACTGCAACAACGCCCCTTACACTGCTTACAACGTGAATAGTGTGGAGAGATGGAGACGACAGACGACGATGCGGGAAAAGCCATGGGCGAGAATTGAACCAGGCCATTCTCGCCCGCAAGCCCTCTGCCCCACGGGCCCTGGTCCCCGGTGGGCGTGGTCTTCAACCAGAGCTAAGTAGCAATAAAATATTTCCCTTCTCTCATGTGTTCAAGACCACCCCCATGCACACCCTTCGCAGGTCATCTGATCCACCATCACCCTCTGAATCTCCATCCTCCATTCCCTCGCTGTCCTCATCTTCCTCATTCCCTCCATCCCTCATCACCAAGCCACCTTCACCCCCCGCAACTGTCGCGTCCCAACCTGATCCCACCACCCCTGTTCCTGTGTCTCACGTTGCCACCAACTCAACCGTCCCTGACCCACTCGTTGCCACCAACACGACTACATGTAGCCACAAGGCCCTCCGTCGTCGTCGTCGCAAAGAACTCCGTCTCCATCCATTCACACCGCCTCACCACCCAGAGCACAATGGTCGCCGCCACATCACCTTTGTTGGCACCATCACCAAACACCATCATGCCCGCCGACTCCTTTCCTTTATTGGTGCTGTCAACGGTCGCCCCGCTCGAATCCTCATCGACGGCGGGGCTGAAGGGAATGTGATAAGTTCCTCTTTTTGCAAAGCCAATAATGTTACCTTGACACCCAGCACGCCTATTCCCATTGTCCTGCCTAACGGCTCGTCCACCCTCTCTCACAACCAAGCCTCCTTCCTCTTAGAGCGCCAGGGGTATGAGAACAACGTCTCTGCTATCGTGTATAACCTGCAAAAGTACGATCTCATCCTTGGCAAACCCTGGTTAACAGAGGTCAATCCAATCATCAACTGGCGCACGAACACCCTACGGTTCTTACACCAGGACGCCCCTGTTTTTTGGGATTGCACTGGATACAACAAGCCCTTACCCAAAACATGCCAGACGATTTCGGCCCTCCACCTCGTCACCATTGCTTCGGACCCTGCCAACTCGGTATTCTTAGCTCAAGTCAAACTCTCCATGGCCCCGCCTCTCCAGGAACCAGACCTTCCCGAGGAAGTACGCAAAATTGTGAAGGTGGAATTTCCAGATGTCTTTCCAACTGAACTACCCGATGGTCTCCCACCAGACCGCGGAGATAGCATGCGCATTGAAACAGATCCGTTCGCCGACCCTCCTGTTCGCCCTGTCATACGCATGTCCATTGCTGAGTTGGACGAACTTAAAAAGCAATTAACAGGTCTTTTGAAGAAGGGTCTCATTTCCCCTAGCACTTCTCCATACGGAGCCCCAGTGCTCTTCGTCAAGAAAAAGGATGGAACGCTCAGAATGTGTGTGGACTACCGAGGGTTGAACAAGATCACAAGGAAAAATCGGCACCCGTTACCAAGGATCGATGAGCTGATCGACAGGTTCAGGACTGCTCGATATTTCACAAAGTTGGATTTGCTATCAGGATACCATCAGATGCGTGTCCACCCTGAAGACACACACAAGACAGCATTCCGAACTCGCTACGGTCACTACGAATTCAATGTTGTACCTTTTGGACTGACCAACGCGCCAGCAGCCTTCGCGACGATGATGCGCACCGTCATGGACCCTGTGCTGGACAAGTGTCTAGTTCTTTATTTGGATGATATTTTAATCTACTCTGATAATAAGAAGGACCACCTCCGAGACATTAGACGAGTGCTGACGCTTCTCCGCAAGGCCGGCTTGTTCTGCAAACTATCCAAGTGCTCGTTCATGCAGGACGAGACCGAGTTTTTGGGCCACATCATATCCAAGGACGGCATCAAAACGAACGCTGGACTCGTCAAAGCCATCAGGGAGTGGCCAGTCCCTTCCACTCAACGACATGTCATGCAGTTCCTAGGCTTGACCAACTTTTATCATCGGTATATTGATCGTTATGCCGACTTGGCTCTTCCTCTCACTGCTCTGCTAGGCTCAGATACACCCTTCGTCTGGACCCAAGCCCAGCAGGACGCATTCGTAGCCCTGAAGGCAGCAGTGACTACGGCTCCAGTCCTTCGAATCTTTGACCCCGCATTGTCTACTGCTGTCGAAACGGATGCGTCTGGGTTTGCGATTGGCGCTGTCCTATTCCAGATCGATGGCAATGGCGTTTCGCGACCTGTCGCCTTCACATCTCGTAAACTGAGCCCAGCGGAGCAAAACTACCCGACGCATGAACAGGAACTTCTGGCCGTAGTACACGCACTCAAGACCTGGCGTTTTTATTTAGACGGCTCTCACTTCATCGTCTATACCGACCATGCCACTCTTCAACACTTTCCCACGCAGCCCAACCTGACTCGAAGACAAGCCCGGTGGATGGAACTTATGCAAGAGTATGACTTTGTATTCAAGTACAAGCCCGGAAAAGACAACATCGTCTCAGACGCGCTTTCTCGGAGACCTGACCATAAGGTGCCGGATCCCACACATGTCAGATCAATTCCATGAACATCCAATTGGACCCAGGTATTCGGCAGCGCCTGATTGCGTGTTACCCAGTTGACTCTGTCCTGGGTCCACTCTACGAAAGCTGCCGGCAGGCAAGTCCGTCAGATCGCCACTTTGTATTTGATGAATTGCTTTGGATCAATACCAAAGGCACCACTCGCCTGTGTATCCCAGCAGACACTAAGATACGTTCCACTCTTCTTCATGATTCTCATGATTCCCCTTTGGCTGGTCATCTTGGATCTGACAAGACGTACCACAACATGCGCCGTAACTTCTACTGGCCCCGTATGGCACGCGACGTCAGGAACTATGTCGCCTCCTGCGAGCAATGCCAGCGGAACAAACCCTTGCTACAACGACCCGCCGGACTGTTCAAACCTCTCGAGGTCCCTAGTCAACGTTGGGACACTATCTCGATGGATTTTATTGTCAAGCTCCCCAAAACAGCCCGCGCCTTTGATGCCATCACCGTGTTTGTGGACAAATTATCAAAGCAAGTACATTTCTGTGCCAGCCATACCACGGACTCCGCTGCCGACGTGGCCCGCCTCTTTTTTGACCACGTCTTCCGTCTGCATGGCATGCCGCGAGCCATTATTTCGGACAGGGACACTCGATTCACTGGCAAGTTCTGGGCCAAGTTGACTGAGCTGATGGGTACCAAGTTGAACATGTCCACTGTGTAATAGCAACAGGACAAGAGGGTGTGGACACGAGGGATACAAGGAACAAGAGGGAGGCCGGGGGGTGGACAGGAGTGCTAGGGAACAAGAGGAAGGGGCAGGAACCGATGATGTTTATTATACACGGGCGAGAGGCTATTTATACTAATGTGAGGGAAAGGCAAAGTGCTTTGAGGAGGGCGAAGCAGGTGCGCGTGGAGGCGCAGATGGCGAAGTAGGATGGCGAAGTACGAGGGCATTCTATGATACTGTGACACCTTCCCCTAACAAAAAGAGAAGATCGTGTTGCTGGCAATAGTCTCGGAGGATGTCTTGACAGTGACTGAGGCTTCGGAGAGGCTCCCAGGTCGACACGGCGGCGTCATAACCGACCCACTTGATGAGGAACCTTGCAGTTTGTTTGCTGCGACCCAGCTTGTGGGCTAGGATACCTTCAACTTCATGTTCGATATTTCCGTCAATGACTTCTGGTTCGGGAGCCGGTAATGTACGGCGACCAAGGGACTCTGGTGATTCCAGGAATGGTTTGAAACGATCAACATGAAAAACATCATGGATGCGCATGGTGGGGGGAAGTTCAACCTGGAAGGAGACTGGCGATCGCTGCTGAAGGAGAGTAAATGGTCCAAAGTATCGAGCTTGGAGGGAGGCGGCGGGCCGTGTGGAGTCATAAGCCGTAGTGATGTGCTCTGTGCTAAGCAAAATTTGATCGCCGACTTTGTAGGAATGGGAGCGGCGGTGGGCGTCAGCATGCTTGATCTGTTGCAGCTGGGCTGTAAGCAGACTGTCCTGTGCCACGGCGAGGGCGGACTGTTGGGAAGAGACAAATGAGTCGAAGTCCGTTGCTGGTGACGACGAGGGTGCGTTCGCGCTCAGTAGTGACGCCGGAACGTGAGGGTGGACGCCATGGTTCAAGAAGAAGGGGGAGACTCCAGTCGAGGTGTGGACCGCTGTAATAGCTAAAGCAAGTGGGGGTTCTGGGGCTGGGGTCAGGGGAGCTTGGGTGAGAATCGTCTGATCTTATTACAGAGGGGGCAACCATCTATTTATCTATCTTTGTGGGGGACCAAGCATGGTCGCGTTCCAGTCTCTTACGGCTTGGCGTTATCCTTGTTCTTGTCCCTTACGATGCACCCTCAACTCCTGTTACACCTTCCCATGTTAAAAAAAGGATCGCGAAAAAAAATTACAGGCCATGATCGCGCTTGTACTTGCTCAATATCTGTTTGCAATGAGTTAAGCTGCTCTCTGGTTCCCAAGTCGACTGTTCCCTTGAGTATCCCTTCCACTTGATTAGGTATTCTTTTCGCCGGTTCCGGTGCTGGTGATCGAGTATCGTTTCTACCTCATACTCTTCCTCATTGTCGATGATCTCTGGAGGTGGTTGTGATGGTGCGCGGGGTCCGAGTGATTCTGGAGAAGGTTTGTATTCTCGGAACCGATCGACGTGGAAGACATCATGTATCTTCATGGACGGTGGTAGCTCGACCCGAAACGAGACCGGGGAGTGCTGCTCAATGATTGTATATGGACCGATGAATCTAGGTTGTAGCTTCCTTGTGGGTTGATTTCTCGTTGCGGCGACGGTGATGTTATCAGTGTTGAGGAGCACTTGGTCTCCGACGGCGAAGTTGTGGTCTCGGCGGCGAGTATCCGCGTTCTGCGCCTGTCGTGTTTGGGCTCGCTGTATTTGGTCTTGTGCCAGAGATAGAGTGGCGCCTTGGGATTCGATGAACGCTTGCACGCTGGGATTTGAACTTGTTTGCGATTGGAGGAGGGACATCGGAACCCTGGGGTGAAAACCCATGTTCAAGAAGAAGGGCGAGTATCCAGTGGAGGCGTTGATCGAGTTGTTGTAGGCGAATTCAGCTGCAGTCAGCAATAAATCCCAGTTGGTCTGTTTTTGGTCGACGAAAGCACGTAGTATGTCTTCCAGGGTCTGGTTCGCTCTCTCTGTCTGGCCGTCAGTCTGCGGGTGGAACGCTGTGGACATAGCGAGCTTTACATCGAGTAAGCGGTGAAGCTCCTTCCAAAACCGGCTGGTGAACTTGGTGTCGCGGTCGGACACGATGGTGGTGGGCATACCATGAAGTCGGAACACGTTGTCGAAAAATAGGCGGGCCACATCGGAAGCTGTATCTGTTGTTTTGCTTGGGGCAAAGTGGACCTGCTTTGATAGCTTGTCTACAAAGACCGTTATGGCATCGTGGCCTCGATGTGTCTTGGGGAGCTGGACAATGAAGTCCATGGTCACTGTCTCCCATCGCTGAGCTGGTATCTCAAGGGGCTGTAAAAGTCCGGCAGGCCGTTGGTGACTGGGCTTGTTGCGCTGACAACCTTCGCATGTCTCGACATATGTTTTGGTGTCTCGTACGATCTGGGGCCAGTACACACTGCGTCGGAGCTGGTCGTATGTCTTCTGGAAGCCCAAGTGACCGGAGATAGCAGAATCATGGGAATCGTGTAGAAGAGAGAGGCGGATATCAGCTTTCTGAGGTATGCATACAAGGGTCTGATTGTGGCGTATCACACAGAGGAGGCCTTCATGTAGCAAATAACGAGGTGGGCAACTTCCCTGAAGGCAGCTTCGATAGATAGGACCGATTTTGGGATCATCGGGGTAACTATCAATCAGGCGCTGCCTTAGGCCCGGGTCTAGCGTGATGTTTAACGAGTTGAGCGACAAAGGCGGGGGATCTTGATGGTCCGGTCGTCGCGACAAGGCGTCAGAGACGATGTTGTCGGCTCCTCGCTTGTATCTGAAATCGAAATCATACTCCTGCAGGAGCTCCATCCATCTCGCCTGTCGGCGCGTCAATTTGGGCTGTGTGGGGAAATGTCGGAGCGTGGCATGGTCTGTGTACACGATGAAGTGGGAGCCGTCAAGGTAATATCGCCAAGTTTTCAGTGCGTGGACGACTGCTAGTAGCTCCTGCTCATGGGTCGGGTAGTTTTTCTCGGCCGAATTGAGCTTTCGAGAGGTGAAGGCAACTGGCCTGGACACGCCATTCGAGTCTGTCTGGAACAACACTGCGCCAATAGCAAATCCGGAGGCATCGGTCTCCACAGTGGATGGTAGATCGGGGTCGAAGATCCTGAGAACCGGCGCTTTGCTAATCGCGTCTTTGAGATCAGTAAACGCGCGTTCCGTGTCATCATCCCAGGAAAAAGGGACGCCTTCTCCTAGTAATGCTGTCAGAGGTAGAGCAATGGAAGCAAAGTTTTCGATATACTGCTGATAAAATTGAGCCAGACCAACAAACTGCTGGACCTCTTTTTGCTTGCTGGGTCGCGGCCACTCTGTGATTGCCTTCACGAGACCGGCATTGGTGTGGACGCCGTCTTTGGAAATTACGTGGCCCAGGAATTCTGTCTGTTCTTGCATGAACGAGCACTTGCTCAATTTCACGTAGAGGCCGTTGCTCCGGAGCAGGGATAGGACGCTTCTTAAGTGGCGGAGATGGTCGGCCTTGGTCTTGGAGTATATCAGTAGGTCGTCAAGATATATGACGACCCATTTGTCAAGGACCGGGTTGAATACTTTGAGCATCATATTGGAGAACGAGGCCGGGGCGTTAGTGAGACCGAATGGAACAACATTAAATTCAAAGTGGCCATAGCGGCAACGGAACGCGGTCTTGTGAGTGTGGGGTTCAAACACGCGTTGCTGATGGTATCCAGACAGTAAATCGAGCTTGGTGAAATAACGTGCTCCACGGAACCTATCGATAAGCTCGTCGATGCGCGGCAATGGATGGCGGTTTTTGCGCGTGATACGGTTTAGGCCTCGATAGTCTACACACAACCGTAGAGAGCCGTCTTTCTTCTTGACGAAGAGTACCGGCGCACCGTAGGGCGATGTGCTAGGCTTGATAAATCCTTTGCGTAGTAACTCGTCGAGCTGTTTCCGGAGCTCATCCAGCTCCGCAATGGATAGGCGGATAACAGGTCGCACCGGAGGGTCAGCGTTGGGGTCGGTTTCGATCTTCATAGCGTCACCTCTGTCTGGAGGGAGGCCGTCGGGGAGTGTGTCGGGGAAGACGTCGCCAAACTCCTTGAGAAGGGGTTGAACATCCGCAGGAATGTCTGGGGAGGGTTGAGTGTGTTTTGCTATTTTCACGAGGGCGAGGTAGACCTCGCTGCCAGGTTGAGCGGTAAGAGCGTGAAAGTGCATGTGACTGAGGAGCATTCCGCGAGACTTTGATGTGATGGATGAAGGAGCGAACCCCCGACACGTCCAAAGCACGCTCGTGCCCTGAAAGTCGAAATGGAGGTCGTTGGTGCGCCAGTTGATGTGAGGATTGAGTTCGGTGAGCCAGGGCTTTCCGAGGATGAGGTCGTATTTTTTGAGCGGGTAGAGGAGGGGTTGCAAATTGTCGGTATAGGCGTCGCGGGCAAGTTGGATGGGAACGGTGTGTTGGGTGATGGAAGAGGAGCCGTCGGGGAGGATGATGGGGACAGGTGAGCAGGTTTGGCGGGGGAGAGAGTGTCGTTGTTGGAAGGAGGAGCTAATGACATTGCCTTCAGCCCCTCCGTCGATGAGGATGCGAGCGGGGTGACCATTGATGGAGCCGATGAATGTGAGTAGAGTGCGCTCGGCAACAGTCTGTGTGAAGGATTGTAGACGAACCGTACGCTTGCGCATACGTTTCAGTTTGCTTTTGGAGTAGGTGGATTCTAGCGATGCGAGAGAGACAGGTGGGACCAGGGTCACTGTCTCTGACGTCCTAGAGGGAAGGGGGTGATCGTAGCGAGGGTCGTAGCGAGGTTGAGGAATCGGGGTCAGGGAATCAGGGGTAGGGTCAGTGTTCGAGGTATGGAGCACGGCATGAGGGGGAGCGAGCGAAGGACGAGTTTCAAAAAGGGATTTGTTGTGTTGTGCAACCGTAAATTTATTGCGGTGTGTGGGGTGACAACTTAACTCTGGCGGTTGCTCACTCCCCTTGTCCAGAGGAGAAAGGGAAGGAGTGTCAGCGATCAAGTTCTGGACTAATCTTGATCGCTGGGAGCGTTTCCCGACACGGGGGGAGGGATGCGGGCTTGTTCAATGGCATTGACACGACACTCGCTCGCCATGTGTCCTTGTTGGCGGCAACGGAAGCAACTGCCACTGGCCATCAGGCTTCTGCGGTCGGTATCGCTAAGGGGGCGTAGCGGGGGTCGGTGATTGTTTTGTCGAGTGTAGGTTCGGAAGTTGTGGGGTCGGTTGTTGGAGCGAGGTGGTTGTTGTCGTAAAGCGTTCAGGGTCACTCGGCGGACGATAGTTTCGATGTTATCGAGGAGTAGGTTGTCCACTTCCATGGCGTTGGGATCTGCGGCGGAAAGGTGGGTGGCGGCAGCCATTTGGAGGGCGCTGGTATCCGCGCGGTTAGTGGAAGGAGACTGGTCTTTGTCGGGTGTGAAGTTGTAAACATGGTCATATTGCTCAGCAGCTTGGCAGAGTTCGTGGATCGAAGGGGCAACAGAACGGTTAATGCCCATGCTCAATAGCATTTGTCGCAGACTTAGAGGGGCACCTTGTAAGAAGCATGTCTTGGCTGAATCCTCCATGACTTTACGAGCCTCCTCATGCATCTCCGGTGTGCAGAGGACGGCTAGGTATCGGCGCGTCCTCCCAACGTATTCGGATACGGTCGAGGTCATGCGGATGGAGTAGAGCAATGTGCGGATGTGATCATAGAAGCCGGCGGGACGGAACTCGGTGCGGAAGGCTTCGACAAAAATGGACCAGTCAGTGGAGTCCGGCAGATACTGTCCATCCCACCAGAGTAGGCCGGTGGAGCCAAGGTAAGCGATGGCGGTGACCGTGCGGGACACATCGGCGATGTTTGCGCCAAGGAAGAAGCGGCGTACGGTGGTCAACCATGCCTCGCAAGCAAATCCATCGCGCACGCCGTTGAAAGGGGCAGGGGTTGGATATCTGTAAGAGGGTAGGAGTACCGAAAAGGTGGGAGCAGGTGTGTTGGCGGTGGTGTTGGCAGTGGGAACAGTGGTTGGAACATTGGTGTAGCTGGGTTGATCAGCCATGATGGCTAGGGGCAGAGGTTATCAAGGTGAGTATGTTTTATCAGTGGATCGAGGTAACGAGCCTTTGCTACCATGTAATAGCTAAAGCAAGTGGGGGTTCTGGGGCTGGGGTCAGGGGAGCTTGGGTGAGAATCGTCTGATCTTATTACAGAGGGGGCAACCATCTATTTATCTATCTTTGTGGGGGACCAAGCATGGTCGCGTTCCAGTCTCTTACGGCTTGGCGTTATCCTTGTTCTTGTCCCTTACGATGCACCCTCAACTCCTGTTACAACCGCATTGTTGTATGCAAACTCTGCAGCGGGCAGGTAGAGGTCCCAGTCGTCTTGCTTATGGTTGACAAGAGAGCGTAGCATTGCCTTGAGGGTTTGGATGGCGCGTTCAGACTGGCCATCTGTTTGAGGATGGAATGCCGATGACATAGCAAGTTTGGTTCCTAGACACTCTTGAAGGCGGCGCCAGAAGGTGCTAGTGAACTTGGAGTCGCGATCCGAGACAATGGTAGTGGGTAAACCGTGGAGACGGAACACATTGGCGAAAAAACAGTTGGCGACGTCCTTGGCCGAGTCAGTAGTCCGGCTAGGAGCGAAGTGGACTTGTTTGGAGAGCTTGTCAACGAAAACGGTAATGGCGTCAAACTTGCGCGCCGTTATTGGAAGTTTGACAACAAAGTCCATTGACACCATCTCCCAGCGTTGTTCAGGGATCGCAAGGGGCTGAAGGAGACCTGCAGGAAGCCGGCGGACGGTCTTGTTGCGCTGACAACTCGCACAGGACTCAACGTAACGGCGGACATCAATTGACATCGACGGCCAGAAAGCGAGGCGACGCAAGGTGGCATAGGTTTTGTCGAAACCAAGGTGGCCGGCTATAGCGGCGTCATGAACATCATGTAAGAGGAGTAGGCGAAGGTCAGAAGACTTTGGTATGCAAAGCAGGGTATCACCATGTCGTTCGACGTATAATAATCCATCGCGCAACGAATAAAGTGACGAAGACTTCCCCCGGAGGCAGCTTTGGTAGACTGAGGCCAAGTTGGGGTCCTCATTATACCCATCGATCAGGCGCTGCCTCAAACCTGGGTCTGACTGGAGGTCCAGGGCGTTGACAGACAAGGGGGGTGAAGATGGATCGCGATGGTCAGGGCGGCGGGATAAGGCATCAGGAACGACATTGTCGGAGCCTCGCTTATACTTGAAATCAAAGTCGTATTCTTGAAGGAGTTCCATCCAACGGGCTTGGCGGCGGGTGAGCTTGGGCTGGGTGGGGAAGTGCCGGAGGGTGTCGTGATCGGTATACACAATGAAATGGGACCCGTCGAGGTAGTATCGCCATGTTTTCAAGGCGTGTACAACGGCAAGCAGTTCTTGTTCGTGGGTGGGGTAGTTTTTCTCAGCAGATTGCATCTTGCGGGAGGTGAAGGCGACCGGGCGGGAGACTCCGTTCTTGTCTGTCTGGAAGAGAACAGCGCCCACCGCAAAGCAGGATGCGTCTGTCTCAACTGTTGTACGCAGGGCGGGGTCAAAGATCCGTAAGACCGGGGCGGTGCTGATGGCTTCCTTGAGGGCAAGAAAAGAAGTCTCGGTTGTCTCGTCCCAGACGAAGTGTCGGCCTTCACCTAGTAGGGCTGTGAGGGGAAGTGCAATGTCCGCAAAGCTATTGATGTATTGCTGGTAGAACTGAGCTAGTCCAATGAATTGTTGAACATCCTTCTGTTTCTCTGGTCGTGGCCATTCTCGAATTGCGCGGACTAGGCCGGCATTGGTGTGGACGCCATCCTTGGAGATAACATGACCCAGGAACTCGGTCTGCTCTTGCATGAAGGAACACTTGCTGAGCTTGGCGTAAAGGCCATTTTTGCGGAGGAGGGCGAGGACGGAACGGATGTGCTGAAGGTGTTCGGCTTTTGTCTTGGAATATATCAGGATGTCGTCTAGGTAGACTACGACGTACTTGTCTAGCGCCGGATCGAAGACCCTCAACATCATTTTCGAGAATGCTGCCGGGGCATTTGTGAGCCCAAACGGAACAACATTAAACTCGAAATGCCCATATCTACAGCGGAATGCAGTTTTGTGGGTGTGGGGCTCGTAGATCCGTTGCTGGTGGTAGCCAGATATAAGATCCAACTTCGTGAAGAACTGAGCTCCTCGGAAGCGGTCAATCAATTCATCGATGCGGGGTAGAGGGTGGCGGTTCTTTTTGGTGATCCGGTTGAGGCCTCTGTAATCGACACACAAGCGAAGCGATCCATCCGCTTTTTTGACAAAGAGGACCGGGGCGCCGTAAGGGGATGTGCTGGGTTTGATGAATTTTTTGGAAAGGAGATCATCCAGTTGTTTTTTGAGTTCGTCAAGCTCGGCGATAGAGAGGCGAATGACAGGTTTGAACGGTGGGTCGGCGGTGGGGTCGGTTTCAATGCGCATAGAGTCGCCGCGGTCAGGGGGAAGACCAGAGGGAAGGGACGATGGGAACACATCAGGATACTCGTTGTGGACGATGGCGTGAATGGCGGGATGAAGAGGAGGGGGAGGGGGAGGAGGTGGGACTTCGGGTGGTAGTTGTTCGGGAGATTCGGGGTCGTCGTTGGTATGTTGGTCGTTGTCGTTGTCAGAGGATCGAAGGAGGGCAAGGTACACTTCGCTACCAGGAGTTGTTGCTTCCGTAAAAAAGTGGATGTGGGAGAGGAGGCGACCGCGGGTGCGTGTGGAGATAGAGGAAGAGTGGAACCCAGAGCACTCCCAGTCGATATCAAGTCCATTGTGGCGGATGCGAAGGTTGTTTGTTCTCCAGTTGATGAGGGGATTGACTTGGGTCAGCCAAGGTTTGCCCAAAAGAAGATCGTATTTTTGTAACGGATAGACAATGGTGGTGAGAGACGTGGAGTATTGTTGTCGTTGGAAGGTGATGTTTGCAAGGTCAGAAGAGAAGGACTGTGAGCCGTTTGGGAGGATAATGGGAATGGGAGACGAGGCGTGGAGGGGGATTCTGTGCTTTTTGACAAAGGAGGATGAGATGACATTACCCTGCGCTCCTCCATCGATGAGGATCCGAGCAGCATGGCCGTTGACATTGCACATAAACGTGAGCAGAGTGGTTTTGGCTTGGTCGGCAGTGAACGTGGAGACGCCAACACCTTTCTTTTGTAGTCTGCGGATTTTGCTTTTGGTCAAGGCAGGCACAGGGACCGCATCAGGCACAGGGGCAGAGGTAGACGCAGGTGCGCGAGGGAGCAGCGCAGAAGAGACGCTCAGGGTAGGAAAGGCGGTGGTAGTAGGGCAGATCAGGGGGACAGGGTTGGCATGTGCGGTGGAGGAAGAAAATGAAGAGGTGGGTGGGGGGAGGGGGAGGGGGAGTAAAGGCAGGCAAGGAGGTAGACAGGGTGAAGGAGCGGGTGTTTCTGGCAGAGAAGAGGGTTTATTGTGAGTAAAAAGCTGATCTGACGAAAGGCACCCACTCCTCTGGTCCAGAGACTGAGAGGAGGGTGAAGTAGCAACCAAGACCTGGACGTCTCTTAGTTGCTGTTGACGTTTCCCGACTGGGCATGGGAAGCCGGCTGTTGAGGGGCAGAGGTCTCGAGGTTGTTGAACTGACGAGAGGGTTGATGTTGCGGCTGGTTGGGGAAGGAGCGGCAGTTGGAAGCCATGTGTCCAATTTTGCGACAACGGAAACAGCCTTTGTTGGCGATCAGATGGGCTTTTTCCCCAGGGGTGAGCTTGGAAGGGCGTGGTGCGTTGTTGTTCCTGTTGGAACCTTGGGACAGATAGTTGACTTGGGCCGTCAGGTTGTTGATGGCGACGTGAAGGGTATCAATGTCCATATCACTGGAGTTCTGCTTGGGAGCAACAGTAGGTCCGTTTGGAAAAAGGATGGAGTGGATCAAGGTGGCCACGGAAATAGCTTCTTCCAAAGTGGCGCACTGGCGAAGTTTGACTTCTTTGCTGGTGTCAGACTCGAGGCCCTTGACGAACCAGTGCAGAGCTGTCCCTTTGTCGAGGGTGGGCACACGGCGAAGCAGGCGTCGGAACTCGTGGGTGTACAGGGCGACTGTTCGCTTTCCTTGTTTGAGTGATTCGAGGGCTTCTCGGGCAGCGGCGACGGCATTGGGAGGGGTGTGAAAGGCTAGGAAGTCTTCCTCGAACCTGGGCCACGGAGTGTTGATAGACAACCCAGATGAGCGCCACCAGGACTTGGCATCGGAGATAAGGTTGAGGGCTGTGTATTGGACCCATTCGGACAGACTCAGGTCGACAACCGTGAAGTACTCTCTCTGGTTGTCAATGAAGTTATTGCAGGCATCAGCGTCGATCTCACCGGCGTAGGGCGGAGGGCGTTGCGGCTTGAGGACTTGGGCCAGTGTGCGGACAACGTCGCGGCGTTCCGCTTGTAGCTCGCGTTCCGTAGGAGCAGCCGGGGCAGGGGCAGGGGTAGGGGCAGAGGTGGCAGCGGCAGTCAAGTCCTCGAAAGCTCGACGAATTGAGTTTTGACGATCGGGCTCGATGCCGACAAGGAGGGCGTCAAGTTGCTCCATGGGAAAAAAAAAGAAAAGCAAACTATAAACGAGAGGGAAAAAAAGTGCTGCAGGGAAAAATAGTCAAGGTCGAGGGTGGATCGAGATTACCTTTGCTACCATGTAATAGCAACAGGACAAGAGGGTGTGGACACGAGGGATACAAGGAACAAGAGGGAGGCCGGGGGGTGGACAGGAGTGCTAGGGAACAAGAGGAAGGGGCAGGAACCGATGATGTTTATTATACACGGGCGAGAGGCTATTTATACTAATGTGAGGGAAAGGCGAAGTGCTTTGAGGAGGGCGAAGCAGGTGCGCGTGGAGGCGCAGATGGCGAAGTAGGATGGCGAAGTACGAGGGCATTCTATGATACTGTGACACACTGCCTATCATCCTCAATCGGACGGACAAACCGAACGTGCCAACCGGACCCTGGAAGAGATGCTGAGGTCATACATCTCCTACAACCAGAAAGATTGGGATCTGCTTCTTCCCATGATGGAGTTCGCTTACAACAACTCCATCAACGCCTCGACAGGATTCTCCCCTTTTTTACTCAACTATGGACATGACCCACTCGTCCCAACTGCCCTCTTGAAGCCACCTGCTACAAACGTTCCGTCAGTGTCGGATTTTATCGATTCTCAAGCCGCCGCCTTGGCACAAGCCCAGGACACGATCATCGACGCCCAGAACAGACAAAAAGCTCAGGCTGACAAGTCTAGGAGACCCGTTCCTTTCGCTGTAGGCGATATGGTCTTCCTCAGCGCAGAGAATATATCCGCTGCCGCGCATGCAAATCGGCCATCCAAGAAACTCGAGCCCAAGTTCCTTGGTCCGTACAAGATCCTCGAAAAAATCAACGACAACGCCTTCAAATTGGAGCTGCCGCCCACTATGAGGCATCATCCAGTCTTCAACGCCGATCTACTGAAACCACACACAGCATCACCCCCAGAATTTGAACACCGCACACCTCCCAGACCACCTCCAGAACTGGTCGAGGGCGAGGAAGAATATGAAGTAGACAGGATTTTGGATTTTCGAATGTTTGGCAGGACTGCAAAATGGCTAGTAGCTTGGAAAGGATACAGCATGGACGACTGCACATGGGAGCCAAAGTCCTCACTAAAGCATGCGAAGAATGCAATGGCCGAGTTTGAAGCAAGTCGAAAAGATGGCTAGGATTGTTTTTCAGGACGGGAAGGATGCAACAGTATAGCACTACTGTATAGTAGTATCCACATGGCAGTAGCAGGAAGCACTCACCGATAATACTGCGCTGTCGATCAAGATGCCTTTCTCTACTATCAATGGAGCGCAGACACTAGATCAGGCACTACTTCTACATTTGTATATATAGTCCTTACCCTCACCCCAATAATCAGGCAGACTTTCCCTTCCTTATTAAATATCATATAACCCCACACACCCTGACCTCCTCTTGTTGCACTATGCCCCATTGGGTTGCCACCATCATCGCTCAGGCATCTGCATGCGCGTCCAAGACCAATAGCCTCGCCGACCAATCGCCTTAGTCTTCGATATCAGTAGCTACATCGCCCTTCCAATCTCATCTCGCCTCAATAGTTGCCCATCTTCCTACGGCATCAACACTCCTTCACTTCTATATCACATCCCTCACTCTCTTTCTTTGCTCTGCATCGCTTTCAGAAATATCGCACTTGCCTTTCGCATCTCTTTTCACGGGTTCTTTCTTTTGCAAAATAGCTCCTTCATTGATTCTCTAATCTATATCCCTATCTATACCCCTGTCTACTGCAGTCGTCCATACCTATCCGTGTATGATGAGCAAAAACGTCCGTCCCACCTTTGCTTGGGACCTAAAAGGGAGAACGAAACGAGAAAAGGCAGCACCCGCTTTCATCCAGGCGGCCGTCGACAAACTCGGCATCAGTTTTGTCTGTCCAGGCTCGGCCCATCACCCTTTCAATACTGAGTACGTCCCGCCAAACGTACCTTTCATTGCCACTTGTACTATGGTCCATGTTAGTTCGGCCATCGCTGGAGACCTAAAAGAGAGATCGAAAACGAGAAAGGGCAGCACCTGCTTTCATCCAGGCGGCCGTTAACAAACTCGGCATCAGTATTGTCTGTCCAGGCTCAGCCCATCACCCTTTCAATACTGAGTACGTCCCGCCAAACGTACCTTTCACCAGCACTGGGAGTCCACCCACAGTGCAGCGGCTCCTCTATATTGCGGAGGCGCCGACTACCGAGAGTATACGCTGAGCAAACCACCAATGCGTGTGGAGGACAAGCAGAATGAGAAGAATCAAAAAGGAGAAGACGCAGGGAAAGGCATTGGCATCAGTGCGGGTCATTGCAATGTAGAATGAAAGGCATGGCTAATGGCAGCGCAGGAGAGCATTTGGTGTCGGAGGCAAAGTGATGCAAACAGACCAAACAGAAGAGTTTTCTTACCTTACGATAGCCCCTCGTGGCTCGGTGCGCTCAAAAGGGCTCGAGCTCGCCCAAGGAGAACTGAAACAACAGACAGGAGAAAGTTGTGAGAAGCTGCAACCAGTGCTCAAGTTGATGTCACAATGAGTCGGCTGTTCATTGACCCAGACAGCAATGTGCAAAGCGAATGCTATTGACCCAGGCAGCAATGTGCAAAGCGATTGTCAGCAGCTGCTAATCTCACCTCATTGCCTTCGAGAGTGACTTTGCATGACTACCTCGAGCCAGAACCTGGTCTGGGTGTTTGTATGCGCGTGTGTGCGGATGGTGGGTGTGGGAAGGAACAAAAGTAAACAAAAAGGGACGCGTCAAGAGGAGAGGAATTATGCTGACTGAGATTGCCCGGATGATGTCACCGAGTCGCTGGACTTGAGAGCGCATTCACATTGCCATACACCGTGCTTGGTATCCATCGTACCCTAAGTAGAGACGCCTGGCAACAACCCATTCATCCACGCCCCCTCACATCCTCAGCTATGCCCCATTGGGTTGCCACCATCATCGCTCAGGCATCTGCATGCGCGTCCAAGACCAATAGCCTCGCCGACCAATCGCCTTAGTCCTTCGATATCAGTAGCTACATCGCCCTTCCAATCTCATCTCGCCTCAATAGTTGCCCATCTTCCTACGGCATCAACACTCCTTCACTTCTATATCACATCCCTCACTCTCTTTCTTTGCTCTGCATCGCTTTCAGAAATATCGCACTTGCCTTTCGCATCTCTTTTCACGGGTTCTTTCTTTTGCAAAATAGCTCCTTCATTGATTCTCTAATCTATATCCCTATCTATACCCCTGTCTACTGCAGTCGTCCATACCTATCCGTGTATGATGAGCAAAAACGTCCGTCCCACCTTTGCTTGGGACCTAAAAGGGAGAACGAAACGAGAAAAGGCAGCACCCGCTTTCATCCAGGCGGCCGTCGACAAACTCGGCATCAGTTTTGTCTGTCCAGGCTCGGCCCATCACCCTTTCAATACTGAGTACGTCCCGCCAAACGTACCTTTCATTGCCACTTGTACTATGGTCCATGTTAGTTCGGCCATCGCTGGAGACCTAAAAGAGAGATCGAAAACGAGAAAGGGCAGCACCTGCTTTCATCCAGGCGGCCGTTAACAAACTCGGCATCAGTATTGTCTGTCCAGGCTCAGCCCATCACCCTTTCAATACTGAGTACGTCCCGCCAAACGTACCTTTCACCAGCACTGGGAGTCCACCCACAGTGCAGCGGCTCCTCTATATTGCGGAGGCGCCGACTACCGAGAGTATACGCTGAGCAAACCACCAATGCGTGTGGAGGACAAGCAGAATGAGAAGAATCAAAAAGGAGAAGACGCAGGGAAAGGCATTGGCATCAGTGCGGGTCATTGCAATGTAGAATGAAAGGCATGGCTAATGGCAGCGCAGGAGAGCATTTGGTGTCGGAGGCAAAGTGATGCAAACAGACCAAACAGAAGAGTTTTCTTACCTTACGATAGCCCCTCGTGGCTCGGTGCGCTCAAAAGGGCTCGAGCTCGCCCAAGGAGAACTGAAACAACAGACAGGAGAAAGTTGTGAGAAGCTGCAACCAGTGCTCAAGTTGATGTCACAATGAGTCGGCTGTTCATTGACCCAGACAGCAATGTGCAAAGCGAATGCTATTGACCCAGGCAGCAATGTGCAAAGCGATTGTCAGCAGCTGCTAATCTCACCTCATTGCCTTCGAGAGTGACTTTGCATGACTACCTCGAGCCAGAACCTGGTCTGGGTGTTTGTATGCGCGTGTGTGCGGATGGTGGGTGTGGGAAGGAACAAAAGTAAACAAAAAGGGACGCGTCAAGAGGAGAGGAATTATGCTGACTGAGATTGCCCGGATGATGTCACCGAGTCGCTGGACTTGAGAGCGCATTCACATTGCCATACACCGTGCTTGGTATCCATCGTACCCTAAGTAGAGACGCCTGGCAACAACCCATTCATCCACGCCCCCTCACATCCTCAGCTATGCCCCATTGGGTTGCCACCATCATCGCTCAGGCATCTGCATGCGCGTCCAAGACCAATAGCCTCGCCGACCAATCGCCTTAGTCCTTCGATATCAGTAGCTACATCGCCCTTCCAATCTCATCTCGCCTCAATAGTTGCCCATCTTCCTACGGCATCAACACTCCTTCACTTCTATATCACATCCCTCACTCTCTTTCTTTGCTCTGCATCGCTTTCAGAAATATCGCACTTGCCTTTCGCATCTCTTTTCACGGGTTCTTTCTTTTGCAAAATAGCTCCTTCATTGATTCTCTAATCTATATCCCTATCTATACCCCTGTCTACTGCAGTCGTCCATACCTATCCGTGTATGATGAGCAAAAACGTCCGTCCCACCTTTGCTTGGGACCTAAAAGGGAGAACGAAACGAGAAAAGGCAGCACCCGCTTTCATCCAGGCGGCCGTCGAAAAACTCGGCATCAGTTTTGTCTGTCCAGGCTCGGCCCATCACCCTTTCAATACTGAGTACGTCCCGCCAAACGTACCTTTCATTGCCACTTGTACTATGGTCCATGTTAGTTCGGCCATCGCTGGAGACCTAAAAGAGAGATCGAAAACGAGAAAGGGCAGCACCTGCTTTCATCCAGGCGGCCGTTAACAAACTCGGCATCAGTATTGTCTGTCCAGGCTCAGCCCATCACCCTTTCAATACTGAGTACGTCCCGCCAAACGTACCTTTCACCAGCACTGGGAGTCCACCCACAGTGCAGCGGCTCCTCTATATTGCGGAGGCGCCGACTACCGAGAGTATACGCTGAGCAAACCACCAATGCGTGTGGAGGACAAGCAGAATGAGAAGAATCAAAAAGGAGAAGACGCAGGGAAAGGCATTGGCATCAGTGCGGGTCATTGCAATGTAGAATGAAAGGCATGGCTAATGGCAGCGCAGGAGAGCATTTGGTGTCGGAGGCAAAGTGATGCAAACAGACCAAACAGAAGAGTTTTCTTACCTTACGATAGCCCCTCGTGGCTCGGTGCGCTCAAAAGGGCTCGAGCTCGCCCAAGGAGAACTGAAACAACAGACAGGAGAAAGTTGTGAGAAGCTGCAACCAGTGCTCAAGTTGATGTCACAATGAGTCGGCTGTTCATTGACCCAGACAGCAATGTGCAAAGCGAATGCTATTGACCCAGGCAGCAATGTGCAAAGCGATTGTCAGCAGCTGCTAATCTCACCTCATTGCCTTCGAGAGTGACTTTGCATGACTACCTCGAGCCAGAACCTGGTCTGGGTGTTTGTATGCGCGTGTGTGCGGATGGTGGGTGTGGGAAGGAACAAAAGTAAACAAAAAGGGACGCGTCAAGAGGAGAGGAATTATGCTGACTGAGATTGCCCGGATGATGTCACCGAGTCGCTGGACTTGAGAGCGCATTCACATTGCCATACACCGTGCTTGGTATCCATCGTACCCTAAGTAGAGACGCCTGGCAACAACCCATTCATCCACGCCCCCTCACATCCTCAGCTATGCCCCATTGGGTTGCCACCATCATCGCTCAGGCATCTGCATGCGCGTCCAAGACCAATAGCCTCGCCGACCAATCGCCTTAGTCCTTCGATATCAGTAGCTACATCGCCCTTCCAATCTCATCTCGCCTCAATAGTTGCCCATCTTCCTACGGCATCAACACTCCTTCACTTCTATATCACATCCCTCACTCTCTTTCTTTGCTCTGCATCGCTTTCAGAAATATCGCACTTGCCTTTCGCATCTCTTTTCACGGGTTCTTTCTTTTGCAAAATAGCTCCTTCATTGATTCTCTAATCTATATCCCTATCTATACCCCTGTCTACTGCAGTCGTCCATACCTATCCGTGTATGATGAGCAAAAACGTCCGTCCCACCTTTGCTTGGGACCTAAAAGGGAGAACGAAACGAGAAAAGGCAGCACCCGCTTTCATCCAGGCGGCCGTCGAAAAACTCGGCATCAGTTTTGTCTGTCCAGGCTCGGCCCATCACCCTTTCAATACTGAGTACGTCCCGCCAAACGTACCTTTCATTGCCACTTGTACTATGGTCCATGTTAGTTCGGCCATCGCTGGAGACCTAAAAGAGAGATCGAAAACGAGAAAGGGCAGCACCTGCTTTCATCCAGGCGGCCGTTAACAAACTCGGCATCAGTATTGTCTGTCCAGGCTCAGCCCATCACCCTTTCAATACTGAGTACGTCCCGCCAAACGTACCTTTCACCAGCACTGGGAGTCCACCCACAGTGCAGCGGCTCCTCTATATTGCGGAGGCGCCGACTACCGAGAGTATACGCTGAGCAAACCACCAATGCGTGTGGAGGACAAGCAGAATGAGAAGAATCAAAAAGGAGAAGACGCAGGGAAAGGCATTGGCATCAGTGCGGGTCATTGCAATGTAGAATGAAAGGCATGGCTAATGGCAGCGCAGGAGAGCATTTGGTGTCGGAGGCAAAGTGATGCAAACAGACCAAACAGAAGAGTTTTCTTACCTTACGATAGCCCCTCGTGGCTCGGTGCGCTCAAAAGGGCTCGAGCTCGCCCAAGGAGAACTGAAACAACAGACAGGAGAAAGTTGTGAGAAGCTGCAACCAGTGCTCAAGTTGATGTCACAATGAGTCGGCTGTTCATTGACCCAGACAGCAATGTGCAAAGCGAATGCTATTGACCCAGGCAGCAATGTGCAAAGCGATTGTCAGCAGCTGCTAATCTCACCTCATTGCCTTCGAGAGTGACTTTGCATGACTACCTCGAGCCAGAACCTGGTCTGGGTGTTTGTATGCGCGTGTGTGCGGATGGTGGGTGTGGGAAGGAACAAAAGTAAACAAAAAGGGACGCGTCAAGAGGAGAGGAATTATGCTGACTGAGATTGCCCGGATGATGTCACCGAGTCGCTGGACTTGAGAGCGCATTCACATTGCCATACACCGTGCTTGGTATCCATCGTACCCTAAGTAGAGACGCCTGGCAACAACCCATTCATCCACGCCCCCTCACATCCTCAGCTATGCCCCATTGGGTTGCCACCATCATCGCTCAGGCATCTGCATGCGCGTCCAAGACCAATAGCCTCGCCGACCAATCGCCTTAGTCCTTCGATATCAGTAGCTACATCGCCCTTCCAATCTCATCTCGCCTCAATAGTTGCCCATCTTCCTACGGCATCAACACTCCTTCACTTCTATATCACATCCCTCACTCTCTTTCTTTGCTCTGCATCGCTTTCAGAAATATCGCACTTGCCTTTCGCATCTCTTTTCACGGGTTCTTTCTTTTGCAAAATAGCTCCTTCATTGATTCTCTAATCTATATCCCTATCTATACCCCTGTCTACTGCAGTCGTCCATACCTATCCGTGTATGATGAGCAAAAACTAGGGTTTCTCAAACGTCGGATCGGATCGGATATGACCCCCATCCGTATCCGATCCGACTTGCCAAGGTCGGATATCGGATCTATTCGATCCGACGCTTGTCGGATGACAGCCTCATCCGATCCGACTTTCATTCGATCCGACATCCATTCGATCCGACATCATTCGATCCGACGTCCATTCGATCCGACATCCATCCGATCCGACATCATTCGATCCGACATCCATTCGATCCGACACCCATTCGATCCGACATCCATTCGATCCGACACCCATTCGATCCGACATCCATTCGATCCGACACCCATTCGATCCGGCATCCATTCGATCCGACACCCATTCGATCCGACACCCATTCGATCCGACACCCATTCGATCCGACGTTTATTCGATCCGACCCTCATTCGAGGCACCCATGCTCTCATCCGACCTTCATTCGACGCACTCATTCTTTGATTTGACCTTTATTCCCTTTGATGACTCTTCGTACTTCATCCATGACACTCATCGCAACCATTTATCTACCTATATTGCTCAATCGAACTTCCGAGGTAGTCAGCCCAGGAATCAAGCAACATCTGCTCCCTGATCCTAGGATCACTAAGGCGATTCCTTGTGTATGGCAAAAGTGTGCGCGCTTTTGAGAAGCATCTCTCTGACGGTGCTGAGCTCGCTGGGATAGCCAAAAAGTCCCTCGCCATTTTGGCCAAGATAGGATATTCTTCATGATGCTTTTCCCACCACGGAAGACACTTCACATGGAGTTTTCGCTGCGACACAAATAACTCCAGGTCGTCTTCTTTCGGTTGCTTGGTCATTCCAAGAAGCCTAAGCTCCACGTCATCATCATCAGAGTCTGGAAGCGGTTGCGTGAGCTCTTCGTCCAAATCGATTGCGGTATCGGCGTACTGGCTGGTCCACACGTCGCGGACGGATTCCCTGGTGTGACGAAGAGATTGGGGATCCGCCCAAAATAGCAGGGAAATAGTACTGGACCACTGCGAAGCTAGGATCCCTTCTCTCATACGCCCTACCTCAGTAATATCAAGATTTCATTTCCCTCTCTAAAATCAACATCAGTACCCCCCTTATAGCCACCACAGTTTTCATAGTTTCAGTGTAACACTCCAAGTTTATATATCTTATAAAAGAAGCCCCAGCCTTGGACTTTGGTTCGAGGTCTGTTTCCTTCCCCAAAATCGTATCATATACACTGAATTGTAAGAACATCGTTCCCACACTCATTCTCACCTCACTGACAACCATTGCGGTTAGTTACTCTGCCACAGCTCTCCCACACATATATACCGCGGCCTCAGCAAGAGCAGAGACGAGACAGGTGTGTCTTTCGACCTCCGTCCCCTACAGTTCTCATCGTCCCCTCTCGAACACAACTACAGTCCCGTTCCCTCCCCTGTCGTATCAAGCATCCGACACCACAGAGGCCCGCAGCTCCCCGGTCTCTCGTCAGGTACGATAATGGACCACTAGCGATGTGAGAGGAGGACCAAGAACAGCACCCCTCGGCGTATTATTGCAGCTTGTACGGGAGTCCCGACGGAGTCCCAAGGTCTATACAGGTCCCTAACCTGCGTGTGTCGACGTTACCTTAGATATTGATAGATAGATTCTCTCTTCTCTTCACCCCCAAGAGAGACACCCTGTGAGAACCACGAGTCCCCCAAGCGGCTCTCACAGTAAGTGAATTTCTGGTTGGCATACTGCTATCTGGCACTTTTTGTATTAGTCACTTATCATATGAATATTCTACCCCAGCCCTTTTTCTTGACTGATAGCGACCACTGTTTGGTCTGCGCAGTTCCGATTGCCCCCAACGGAAATCAGATCATACGATCAAACGTAAGGGCATTTTCACATGTAGTTTTCTTATCATTGGCCAGACTAGTTTCATGTTGTTTACCAGATAGTCTATTTTTACGTATCTAGAGTACCTTCACCACACTGGCATTCCTCTCGTACACACTCCCCCACTTCTCTTCAGTCCAGTACTGAAAGCGCATTGACGGATGAACCGCCGTCGCGACAGAGTAGATGGGCGACTTGTCGGTATCCGCGTAGTACTTCTTGAGCTTCTCATATGCCGCTGTGACACCTTGGCATATGTCTGGGTAATGAGCCCTATTCTTACTCAGAAATTCCTCCAGAGACTTCATCATGTTGTTGTAAATAATAATCGTCAGCGGAATAGTAACATACGTCTTGCTGGCGCAAGCGTCTGTCGTCAGTCTGTCGAAAGTCTCGAGAAGGTCTCTCAGAAGTTTAAGACCTCGCCACTCCGCCTCCTCAATAATCATATCATCCAGTCCGTCTGTCGCAAGCACCGAGCTGTAGGCAGCCTTGCACTCCACGGCACGTTTGATCATAACATACGTGGACCCCCACCGCGTGCAGACATCAAGTAAAGGTGAAAGCCCCTGGCGGTGTTCTTCAGATGCGCTCTCCTCCCTAAATCTCTCAAGTCGTGGTGGTGAACGCCTAATGAGTAAAAACCGCGTAAAAAACCGATATATCAGTAAAATAACAAAATATATACACGCAGTTAGGCGCACAGTACGGATCGTAGCGCACAGCAGTGATGTAGCAGATTTTACCTGATCTTCACGATCCCTTTTCTCAACTTGACAAGCGCACGCTGAGTGCGTCTGGTGACGTCCACATGCTCAACCGCGGCGTTGGCGACAGTTTCCACTGTCTCTTGCAGATCAGGTTCATTGTCCTCGTCGGAATCGTTGGCGTCGACACAGATGCTGGTCCTAATGAGGCACTCAGTATCGTCCTCTTCGTCCTCCTCAATATTCAAGGCCTCTGCATCTGCCGGCGCCCTTGCGCCTAGACCATCCTTGCCCAGGAGAGCCTGGACAGCAAGGTTAAGGATATGCGCAAGACACGGCACATGCTGCTTCGATGCGTTGAAGACTCGCCTATTTGAATATGAATTGTGGAGAGAATAAAGGTTAGTTATATTGGTGGGAGTGTTGTTGCTGTGAGCTTGTGGTGGCATAGTGACCCGTGTGTTTCTTACCATTCGTTGTGGTTCATGCGCGTGTAGTCCTCAAACAGCGAGGCGAGCTTGAGGACATTGGAACCGTTGTCGCTGGTAATCGACATGACTTTCCGCTGCAGGCTGAACTTCTCCACGACGGCGATGAAGACATCCCGCAACGCCTCGCCTGTGTGTGGACCTCTGAGACGTTCGAAGCCGATTGTGATATCCTGCTGCTTCCAGTTATCATCAATCCAGTGGGCCGTCACGGCTAGAAACGACATTTGATACTTGCTTGTCCAACCATCCAGAGTGAACGAAACCATGGAGACCTTTGCGAGGTTCTCTATGATCTGACTCTCCGCCTCGGTGTACCAGTCCGTAATCTAGAGTGCAAAAAGGCAACACCCACGGAGGGAAAGATGTATGGCAATATTTGTTAGAAAAACGTTGACATATGTCGCGGTTGTTCATATTCATCGCATCCAACGTTCTTCCTTGTCGACATACCCGTCTGGTTATGGTACTATTGGAGCAAAGCTTCACTTCCTCCGGGGATGGCGCTGCTGCCGCAATTTTGAGGAGCTCCAGCATATCGGGGGATTCGGCCAACGTGTACGGTAGCTTATGGCGGACCAGGACTTTGCAGAACTGCCGTTGAAGAATCTCCTTTGAAAACTGCACGGAGCTTCTTTTTCCCAAATTCGTAAAAGCGTTTTTGAGAGGGCCCGACAGGCGAGATCCTTCCTGTGGGGTGGTTGCATTGAGTTTATGGTCGCTTATGAGGTGATTCCTGATGTTGCTGGTAGAACTTTTGAGCCATACATAGCCTGTTTTCTGTATACAGCCTTTGACCAAACAGAAGATCCTGGTCTTGCCGGACTTATCAGTTCGCTTCTCAGACCAGCGCCAAACCCAACTTCCTTCCTTGTCCGACTTGCTTAGCTTGCCCTCTGACTTCCTCGTTGCGCCTGTTGAAGAGAGTGCCGGGGAGGGAAGATCAAACGTAGAAACCGAGCGGAGACTTTGCTGTTCTGGGCTTCCTAGAATTACGCTGGCATCATCATCGTCTTCCAGTTCCAGTTGCTGTCCGAGGGGCTAAAGAGAAAAGAAGAGTGGAGGTTAGCTATTGCACAGTTGTAGAGGGATGGAGGTAACCAAGTTGCTCATTCATGCTTACCATGTCAGCGAAGAGATCATTTGAACAAGATTCAGACATTGAACTTGAGAGGATGGAGAGTAGAGGTTATAGGATGCAGAGATGATGGCGAACACAGGCAATGGAGCGCAGAGATGATGCTGAGCAGAGAAGATTGCGAGCTGCAATGGTGGAATGAGACGCAAGAAGGAGAGGGAAGAATGAGATGCTGAGGCAAGAGACAGGAGATGAGAGAAAGAAAGAAAAGAGAGAACTAATGACGAGCTTAGATGGTCGAATGTAAAAAAGAGAAGCAAAATGAGAGAGAGAGATGATTCGCGATTCATGTTGGACATGGTTGTATGTACTTGTACTCGTGAAGGAACGGGGTAATGAATGGCGTTGTTGTTTTTTCATACAGAAAAGAAAAAAGAAAAAACAAATGCAGCGTTAGCGTACTTTCAAGATGCTAAAGAAAAAAAAATGCATGCACGCCAATCACATATAGTTATATGTTGGTACACAAACCTGTTTTCGGATGAATGTCGGATCGAATGAAAGTCGGATCGGATGACAGTCGGATCGGATAATAGTCGGATCGGATCAACGTCGGATCGGATAATAGTCGGATCGGATCAATGTCGGATCGGATAATAGTCGGATCGAATGACAGCCGAGTCGGATGAATGTCGGATCGGATGACAGTCGGATCGGATAATAGTTGGATCGGATCAACGTCGGATCGGATAACAGTCGGATCGAATGACAGCCGAGTCGGATGAAAGTCGGATGGGATAAATGTCAAGTCGGATGAACGTCGGATCGAATAAAATGTCGGATCGGATGAGCGTCGGATCGAATGAACGTCGGATCGAATGGGCGTCGGATCGAATAAAGTCGGATCGGATGGGAGCTTCATCCGACAACCGTCGGATCGGATAGAGGCATCATCCGTATCCGAAAAGTCGGATCGAATGCGGATCGGATGTCGGATGTCGGATATTCGTGAGAAACCGTAGCAAAAACGTCCGTCCCACCTTTGCTTGGGACCTAAAAGGGAGAACGAAACGAGAAAAGGCAGCACCCGCTTTCATCCAGGCGGCCGTCGAAAAACTCGGCATCAGTTTTGTCTGTCCAGGCTCGGCCCATCACCCTTTCAATACTGAGTACGTCCCGCCAAACGTACCTTTCATTGCCACTTGTACTATGGTCCATGTTAGTTCGGCCATCGCTGGAGACCTAAAAGAGAGATCGAAAACGAGAAAGGGCAGCACCTGCTTTCATCCAGGCGGCCGTTAACAAACTCGGCATCAGTATTGTCTGTCCAGGCTCAGCCCATCACCCTTTCAATACTGAGTACGTCCCGCCAAACGTACCTTTCACCAGCACTGGGAGTCCACCCACAGTGCAGCGGCTCCTCTATATTGCGGAGGCGCCGACTACCGAGAGTATACGCTGAGCAAACCACCAATGCGTGTGGAGGACAAGCAGAATGAGAAGAATCAAAAAGGAGAAGACGCAGGGAAAGGCATTGGCATCAGTGCGGGTCATTGCAATGTAGAATGAAAGGCATGGCTAATGGCAGCGCAGGAGAGCATTTGGTGTCGGAGGCAAAGTGATGCAAACAGACCAAACAGAAGAGTTTTCTTACCTTACGATAGCCCCTCGTGGCTCGGTGCGCTCAAAAGGGCTCGAGCTCGCCCAAGGAGAACTGAAACAACAGACAGGAGAAAGTTGTGAGAAGCTGCAACCAGTGCTCAAGTTGATGTCACAATGAGTCGGCTGTTCATTGACCCAGACAGCAATGTGCAAAGCGAATGCTATTGACCCAGGCAGCAATGTGCAAAGCGATTGTCAGCAGCTGCTAATCTCACCTCATTGCCTTCGAGAGTGACTTTGCATGACTACCTCGAGCCAGAACCTGGTCTGGGTGTTTGTATGCGCGTGTGTGCGGATGGTGGGTGTGGGAAGGAACAAAAGTAAACAAAAAGGGACGCGTCAAGAGGAGAGGAATTATGCTGACTGAGATTGCCCGGATGATGTCACCGAGTCGCTGGACTTGAGAGCGCATTCACATTGCCATACACCGTGCTTGGTATCCATCGTACCCTAAGTAGAGACGCCTGGCAACAACCCATTCATCCACGCCCCCTCACATCCTCAGCTATGCCCCATTGGGTTGCCACCATCATCGCTCAGGCATCTGCATGCGCGTCCAAGACCAATAGCCTCGCCGACCAATCGCCTTAGTCCTTCGATATCAGTAGCTACATCGCCCTTCCAATCTCATCTCGCCTCAATAGTTGCCCATCTTCCTACGGCATCAACACTCCTTCACTTCTATATCACATCCCTCACTCTCTTTCTTTGCTCTGCATCGCTTTCAGAAATATCGCACTTGCCTTTCGCATCTCTTTTCACGGGTTCTTTCTTTTGCAAAATAGCTCCTTCATTGATTCTCTAATCTATATCCCTATCTATACCCCTGTCTACTGCAGTCGTCCATACCTATCCGTGTATGATGAGCAAAAACGTCCGTCCCACCTTTGCTTGGGACCTAAAAGGGAGAACGAAACGAGAAAAGGCAGCACCCGCTTTCATCCAGGCGGCCGTCGAAAAACTCGGCATCAGTTTTGTCTGTCCAGGCTCGGCCCATCACCCTTTCAATACTGAGTACGTCCCGCCAAACGTACCTTTCATTGCCACTTGTACTATGGTCCATGTTAGTTCGGCCATCGCTGGAGACCTAAAAGAGAGATCGAAAACGAGAAAGGGCAGCACCTGCTTTCATCCAGGCGGCCGTTAACAAACTCGGCATCAGTATTGTCTGTCCAGGCTCAGCCCATCACCCTTTCAATACTGAGTACGTCCCGCCAAACGTACCTTTCACCAGCACTGGGAGTCCACCCACAGTGCAGCGGCTCCTCTATATTGCGGAGGCGCCGACTACCGAGAGTATACGCTGAGCAAACCACCAATGCGTGTGGAGGACAAGCAGAATGAGAAGAATCAAAAAGGAGAAGACGCAGGGAAAGGCATTGGCATCAGTGCGGGTCATTGCAATGTAGAATGAAAGGCATGGCTAATGGCAGCGCAGGAGAGCATTTGGTGTCGGAGGCAAAGTGATGCAAACAGACCAAACAGAAGAGTTTTCTTACCTTACGATAGCCCCTCGTGGCTCGGTGCGCTCAAAAGGGCTCGAGCTCGCCCAAGGAGAACTGAAACAACAGACAGGAGAAAGTTGTGAGAAGCTGCAACCAGTGCTCAAGTTGATGTCACAATGAGTCGGCTGTTCATTGACCCAGACAGCAATGTGCAAAGCGAATGCTATTGACCCAGGCAGCAATGTGCAAAGCGATTGTCAGCAGCTGCTAATCTCACCTCATTGCCTTCGAGAGTGACTTTGCATGACTACCTCGAGCCAGAACCTGGTCTGGGTGTTTGTATGCGCGTGTGTGCGGATGGTGGGTGTGGGAAGGAACAAAAGTAAACAAAAAGGGACGCGTCAAGAGGAGAGGAATTATGCTGACTGAGATTGCCCGGATGATGTCACCGAGTCGCTGGACTTGAGAGCGCATTCACATTGCCATACACCGTGCTTGGTATCCATCGTACCCTAAGTAGAGACGCCTGGCAACAACCCATTCATCCACGCCCCCTCACATCCTCAGCTATGCCCCATTGGGTTGCCACCATCATCGCTCAGGCATCTGCATGCGCGTCCAAGACCAATAGCCTCGCCGACCAATCGCCTTAGTCCTTCGATATCAGTAGCTACATCGCCCTTCCAATCTCATCTCGCCTCAATAGTTGCCCATCTTCCTACGGCATCAACACTCCTTCACTTCTATATCACATCCCTCACTCTCTTTCTTTGCTCTGCATCGCTTTCAGAAATATCGCACTTGCCTTTCGCATCTCTTTTCACGGGTTCTTTCTTTTGCAAAATAGCTCCTTCATTGATTCTCTAATCTATATCCCTATCTATACCCCTGTCTACTGCAGTCGTCCATACCTATCCGTGTATGATGAGCAAAAACGTCCGTCCCACCTTTGCTTGGGACCTAAAAGGGAGAACGAAACGAGAAAAGGCAGCACCCGCTTTCATCCAGGCGGCCGTCGAAAAACTCGGCATCAGTTTTGTCTGTCCAGGCTCGGCCCATCACCCTTTCAATACTGAGTACGTCCCGCCAAACGTACCTTTCATTGCCACTTGTACTATGGTCCATGTTAGTTCGGCCATCGCTGGAGACCTAAAAGAGAGATCGAAAACGAGAAAGGGCAGCACCTGCTTTCATCCAGGCGGCCGTTAACAAACTCGGCATCAGTATTGTCTGTCCAGGCTCAGCCCATCACCCTTTCAATACTGAGTACGTCCCGCCAAACGTACCTTTCACCAGCACTGGGAGTCCACCCACAGTGCAGCGGCTCCTCTATATTGCGGAGGCGCCGACTACCGAGAGTATACGCTGAGCAAACCACCAATGCGTGTGGAGGACAAGCAGAATGAGAAGAATCAAAAAGGAGAAGACGCAGGGAAAGGCATTGGCATCAGTGCGGGTCATTGCAATGTAGAATGAAAGGCATGGCTAATGGCAGCGCAGGAGAGCATTTGGTGTCGGAGGCAAAGTGATGCAAACAGACCAAACAGAAGAGTTTTCTTACCTTACGATAGCCCCTCGTGGCTCGGTGCGCTCAAAAGGGCTCGAGCTCGCCCAAGGAGAACTGAAACAACAGACAGGAGAAAGTTGTGAGAAGCTGCAACCAGTGCTCAAGTTGATGTCACAATGAGTCGGCTGTTCATTGACCCAGACAGCAATGTGCAAAGCGAATGCTATTGACCCAGGCAGCAATGTGCAAAGCGATTGTCAGCAGCTGCTAATCTCACCTCATTGCCTTCGAGAGTGACTTTGCATGACTACCTCGAGCCAGAACCTGGTCTGGGTGTTTGTATGCGCGTGTGTGCGGATGGTGGGTGTGGGAAGGAACAAAAGTAAACAAAAAGGGACGCGTCAAGAGGAGAGGAATTATGCTGACTGAGATTGCCCGGATGATGTCACCGAGTCGCTGGACTTGAGAGCGCATTCACATTGCCATACACCGTGCTTGGTATCCATCGTACCCTAAGTAGAGACGCCTGGCAACAACCCATTCATCCACGCCCCCTCACATCCTCAGCTATGCCCCATTGGGTTGCCACCATCATCGCTCAGGCATCTGCATGCGCGTCCAAGACCAATAGCCTCGCCGACCAATCGCCTTAGTCCTTCGATATCAGTAGCTACATCGCCCTTCCAATCTCATCTCGCCTCAATAGTTGCCCATCTTCCTACGGCATCAACACTCCTTCACTTCTATATCACATCCCTCACTCTCTTTCTTTGCTCTGCATCGCTTTCAGAAATATCGCACTTGCCTTTCGCATCTCTTTTCACGGGTTCTTTCTTTTGCAAAATAGCTCCTTCATTGATTCTCTAATCTATATCCCTATCTATACCCCTGTCTACTGCAGTCGTCCATACCTATCCGTGTATGATGAGCAAAAACGTCCGTCCCACCTTTGCTTGGGACCTAAAAGGGAGAACGAAACGAGAAAAGGCAGCACCCGCTTTCATCCAGGCGGCCGTCGAAAAACTCGGCATCAGTTTTGTCTGTCCAGGCTCGGCCCATCACCCTTTCAATACTGAGTACGTCCCGCCAAACGTACCTTTCATTGCCACTTGTACTATGGTCCATGTTAGTTCGGCCATCGCTGGAGACCTAAAAGAGAGATCGAAAACGAGAAAGGGCAGCACCTGCTTTCATCCAGGCGGCCGTTAACAAACTCGGCATCAGTATTGTCTGTCCAGGCTCAGCCCATCACCCTTTCAATACTGAGTACGTCCCGCCAAACGTACCTTTCACCAGCACTGGGAGTCCACCCACAGTGCAGCGGCTCCTCTATATTGCGGAGGCGCCGACTACCGAGAGTATACGCTGAGCAAACCACCAATGCGTGTGGAGGACAAGCAGAATGAGAAGAATCAAAAAGGAGAAGACGCAGGGAAAGGCATTGGCATCAGTGCGGGTCATTGCAATGTAGAATGAAAGGCATGGCTAATGGCAGCGCAGGAGAGCATTTGGTGTCGGAGGCAAAGTGATGCAAACAGACCAAACAGAAGAGTTTTCTTACCTTACGATAGCCCCTCGTGGCTCGGTGCGCTCAAAAGGGCTCGAGCTCGCCCAAGGAGAACTGAAACAACAGACAGGAGAAAGTTGTGAGAAGCTGCAACCAGTGCTCAAGTTGATGTCACAATGAGTCGGCTGTTCATTGACCCAGACAGCAATGTGCAAAGCGAATGCTATTGACCCAGGCAGCAATGTGCAAAGCGATTGTCAGCAGCTGCTAATCTCACCTCATTGCCTTCGAGAGTGACTTTGCATGACTACCTCGAGCCAGAACCTGGTCTGGGTGTTTGTATGCGCGTGTGTGCGGATGGTGGGTGTGGGAAGGAACAAAAGTAAACAAAAAGGGACGCGTCAAGAGGAGAGGAATTATGCTGACTGAGATTGCCCGGATGATGTCACCGAGTCGCTGGACTTGAGAGCGCATTCACATTGCCATACACCGTGCTTGGTATCCATCGTACCCTAAGTAGAGACGCCTGGCAACAACCCATTCATCCACGCCCCCTCACATCCTCAGCTATGCCCCATTGGGTTGCCACCATCATCGCTCAGGCATCTGCATGCGCGTCCAAGACCAATAGCCTCGCCGACCAATCGCCTTAGTCCTTCGATATCAGTAGCTACATCGCCCTTCCAATCTCATCTCGCCTCAATAGTTGCCCATCTTCCTACGGCATCAACACTCCTTCACTTCTATATCACATCCCTCACTCTCTTTCTTTGCTCTGCATCGCTTTCAGAAATATCGCACTTGCCTTTCGCATCTCTTTTCACGGGTTCTTTCTTTTGCAAAATAGCTCCTTCATTGATTCTCTAATCTATATCCCTATCTATACCCCTGTCTACTGCAGTCGTCCATACCTATCCGTGTATGATGAGCAAAAACGTCCGTCCCACCTTTGCTTGGGACCTAAAAGGGAGAACGAAACGAGAAAAGGCAGCACCCGCTTTCATCCAGGCGGCCGTCGAAAAACTCGGCATCAGTTTTGTCTGTCCAGGCTCGGCCCATCACCCTTTCAATACTGAGTACGTCCCGCCAAACGTACCTTTCATTGCCACTTGTACTATGGTCCATGTTAGTTCGGCCATCGCTGGAGACCTAAAAGAGAGATCGAAAACGAGAAAGGGCAGCACCTGCTTTCATCCAGGCGGCCGTTAACAAACTCGGCATCAGTATTGTCTGTCCAGGCTCAGCCCATCACCCTTTCAATACTGAGTACGTCCCGCCAAACGTACCTTTCACCAGCACTGGGAGTCCACCCACAGTGCAGCGGCTCCTCTATATTGCGGAGGCGCCGACTACCGAGAGTATACGCTGAGCAAACCACCAATGCGTGTGGAGGACAAGCAGAATGAGAAGAATCAAAAAGGAGAAGACGCAGGGAAAGGCATTGGCATCAGTGCGGGTCATTGCAATGTAGAATGAAAGGCATGGCTAATGGCAGCGCAGGAGAGCATTTGGTGTCGGAGGCAAAGTGATGCAAACAGACCAAACAGAAGAGTTTTCTTACCTTACGATAGCCCCTCGTGGCTCGGTGCGCTCAAAAGGGCTCGAGCTCGCCCAAGGAGAACTGAAACAACAGACAGGAGAAAGTTGTGAGAAGCTGCAACCAGTGCTCAAGTTGATGTCACAATGAGTCGGCTGTTCATTGACCCAGACAGCAATGTGCAAAGCGAATGCTATTGACCCAGGCAGCAATGTGCAAAGCGATTGTCAGCAGCTGCTAATCTCACCTCATTGCCTTCGAGAGTGACTTTGCATGACTACCTCGAGCCAGAACCTGGTCTGGGTGTTTGTATGCGCGTGTGTGCGGATGGTGGGTGTGGGAAGGAACAAAAGTAAACAAAAAGGGACGCGTCAAGAGGAGAGGAATTATGCTGACTGAGATTGCCCGGATGATGTCACCGAGTCGCTGGACTTGAGAGCGCATTCACATTGCCATACACCGTGCTTGGTATCCATCGTACCCTAAGTAGAGACGCCTGGCAACAACCCATTCATCCACGCCCCCTCACATCCTCAGCTATGCCCCATTGGGTTGCCACCATCATCGCTCAGGCATCTGCATGCGCGTCCAAGACCAATAGCCTCGCCGACCAATCGCCTTAGTCCTTCGATATCAGTAGCTACATCGCCCTTCCAATCTCATCTCGCCTCAATAGTTGCCCATCTTCCTACGGCATCAACACTCCTTCACTTCTATATCACATCCCTCACTCTCTTTCTTTGCTCTGCATCGCTTTCAGAAATATCGCACTGGACGTTTACTATAGCAGCATGGAGTTACTTAAGGGGCTGCTAATTTGCGCCCTAAAGTTTAACAAGTCAACTTTTTTTTTTTCTGATTTTCACATATGAATGTTACATGGTGTGAATCATCAAATTATATATGGACGCACTTTTTCCCAATAACGTTATAGCTGGCAGTGTAAATTATTCTGAAGGTGGTCGTCGGTTGAGATGGTGATTTAGTACTTGTTTGCGTGATTAATTTCATGCTTTATGCGGGAATTTATAAGTCAGAAAGAAGTCTGGGGGTATAGCAGTGGCAGAATATGTACTATATAATGTACTGGACCTACTGGGTTCTCGGGAGTGTACCTCTTAGGTTGGAGGTTCTTCATTTCTATCAAGATCTTGAGCGTATTGACAGCCCATGTGATGAAGCAGAGCTGGATCCGCCCCAAGGAGCAGGGAAATAGTCGGGACCACCGCGACACTAGGATCCGGCAATCGTTCACCCGCCCTCCCTCTATAATATCAAAATCTTGCTACCGTCTCTATTCAGTATAGACCTTATGAACACATCAATTTTATATAGCTTCAGTATAGCACCCTAAATTTATAGCCTATAAAAGAAGTCCCAGACTTGGACTTAGGTTCCTGGTCTGTTTCCTCCCAAAGTTTTCTTTTACATCAATTGCACAGTTTAGAACTACGTTCCTACGCACATCCTCACCCCCCTGACACCCCAAAGTAGGATTAGTGTTACTCTGCCACAACTTGACGCTCCGCACACGGTATAAGCGTTTGAGTAAGAGTAGAGACGAGAATAGTGCTTTAGCCAACCTCTGTTCTTTACACCAATCCATCCCGAGACACTCCACCGTCCCCCTCCTCTCCTACAAATCCTGAACCACCAAGGCCCGTATCCATAGGCCTTCCATCAGGTATGAAGATGATCACATAGAGTGTCTTCTCGGAGGATCAAGAACAGTACCCCTCGGATTTGGAACTATCCTTGTTGTATATTGACCCTTAACATAGTATGTGCAGTCAGATAGCTAGCAGAGCACTCAGCCACCAGGGACCCGCCACTATTTAAGGCACCCTGGAGCCTGTCATTAAAGATCCCTCTCTTGTTCTCATTCATTCTTGGTAATTTGCCTGCTACTTCTCATTTTTTTGAATGAAGAATTGAAGGATCTTTGGAGTGGAAAAACACGATATCGATCGACCCATCATCTGGCGTATCCGGCATCCGTGCAGCCATCAATGATTATGATATTTAAAAAATACCATTACGCTCAGGCACAGCAAGATCGATAATTATCGACGGCTCTCCTCATTGCGTCAGGCACAGCCTAAAACAAAATCAGTTTCCTTTCGCTTGTACTACAGCGTACTCAAAGCAATCTTAACTAAGATGCTGAATATCCGTCCATACAAGGATAGGGCCAATGTTGCCTCTTGTAGACGCCAAAAAATGGCTGTCCTCCCTTCATGTGCAGCCGAAGTAACTCCGGTCATATTAGTGGGCACTCACGCAAAAGAAAGCGGCGCTCAGCACTCATAGAAGAGAAGGCACAAATAAAATTTTAGTTTTACACATCTTTATCTCCCGCATGCATACAGTTGATCAGATGAGGAACCAATCACCAGATGAGGAACTAATCGCAAAATGAGGAACCAATCACAAGATGACATGCGAATGGCGTGATCAGGCAATGACCCTCACAAAACACATTTAAAATGGGAACGGTGAATGGCAATGGCAACCTGCTCCATTCTGTCCTCACAACTTCACCCATTCTAAGAACGCACTGCCATGTCAACTTCCACCTCGAGCAACGTCTCTGTTATGGAGCAAATAAGCGCAAGCAACCCTTCACGCTGTTCTTCACCTCCTCTGTCCTCCACAACTACTGCTGCTGGCAGCCACAACAACAAACGCACGAAAGTCACAAAAGCTGCGTCATCAAGAGTCGCGAAACCCAAAGTTCAAGGCAACTCCGACGCCCTCAATATGAGTTCGCTCTTGCCAACCCCTGATCAAACATTGCTGGACCCACGTCTCCATCATGCGTTGTCGCCCTACAAGTGGGAGCCATCGCAAGAAGAGCTCAACGTCGCACATATTGGAGCTCGCAATGCTCAAGCCATCCTCCGACGACTCGAGACGTCGCAGACACTCTGGACATCCAAGCTTATTGCCGAGATGTGTGACAAACACCAGATGCACGACCAACAAGAAGTGTTCACACCCATTATCCCTCTGGCCAATAACGAGGCCGATCTTAGGATTGCCAAATACCGCAATGCCGTCCAAGGATGCGAGAGGGAAATCCGAGGTGTCAAACGAGCCCTTCGCGGCTATGCCTGCGTTTTTGACCGACACCATGAATTTGGTGATTCAGGAGAAACCACCAACAGCATTGAGAGTCGCTATATATTTCATGGCGAACACCTCGGGCTGCGATCTAAGCGGCAGCGACAAACCACACCTCAGCTGAACCCAGCATTTCAATCGGATGTAACTCCCGAACCGGACTCAGCCCTGCATATGGAACAGCATCAGTCTGACAAGGAAAATAAGGAGCCGCAGTACCCTGGCGATAGCTCAACGGATGACTCCCCTTCCGCTGATGAATGGGTATTGATGCCTGGAAAGAACGCTGTCCCGAAAGAGGAGCGTTGCACGAAGTGTACCGACACATATGGCCCAACAACCCCACACCGAGAAGAAAACTGTCATCGATATGGAATGATGCCATGATAGAAATAAAGTACAAACCTTATCTCATTTAAACATTGCTCCAACGAAACCATCATCCTTCGAAATGGGAAAGCTCTCCCTCTGATCATGGTATTGGAAGCTGCTATAAACTGCTCCGAATTGATGTAACATTTCAAGTATCCGTCGTTGACTAGAAACATACAACCCTACTGAGTGTGAACCAATTGATTTCGCGGGAGAATTTGTATCTTTACTGTTGCATACCGCCCAGGTGTGATGAACGCTCTGCCTGATGCTCTATCTCATCGTCTTCCGGCCGACTTCACATCTAGTCACCCGAGGGAGAATGAAACTGACATCAGTACCGCATTCATGCAAACAGAAGAATCGCAGTCCGTAATTACAGACACTGCAGAGCGTAATGCCATCCTGGTTGGAGTTCATACTCTTGACCACTTTGGTACAAACGTCATGGTCAAGAACATTCACGCTGAACAGATCACTTAGCCGCGTTTAGCAAAGGATTGCTTCAATTGGAAAAAAGATGCCTTAGATGCCAACGTAACAATATGGCTCAAGTGAAAGTACCATTTTTCATAAAAACACCGCAGAGCACAAATGCCTGTAGAACATATACTGTAACTGTTGATCTCTCAGGGCCTTTTCCCCTGGCGCCTCAGGCAACAAATATTTGCCAATACTCGTTGACGTGTATACACGCACGCTTTGTATTTCTTAAGGCGATACTAAACAACAACAGTTATCGGTACCAACCTCTTTGACATATTCAGTCTCATTGGTTTTCCTCGCATTCTCTAATCTGGTAACGGCATGAATTTGTTAGCACCCTATATGACCTTGATCAAACGGAAATGGGAACTGGCCATCGTTTGACCACACCCGATCATCAAAGAAACAAAGGCGTTACAGAACGACACATAAAAATCGCCTACGGTAGCATTCATAAGGAACTTACACATAAAGGGAATGATTGGGACAAACATGTCTCCGCTTGACAAACATGTCTCCGCTTGACAAACTACGAAGCGAAACCAAGCCCTTCAAGCTTAATAAAGAGGAACTTGACTCTTTCAATGCACTTAAAGATCTGCTAACATTAGCACCCATCCATCTCTTTGTGGACTGGACAAAACCGCTATACGTCGTTACTGACGCATCCAATGTAGGCATTGGATCAACACTGTATCAAATAATATGGAATCCGAAAACCAATAAAGAAGAAGTAGTCCTCATCTCGTTCATGGCCAGGTCACTACAGGCAAGAGAGCGACGCTATTCTACCACACAAAAAGAACTACTTGCAATCGTTTTTGCCCTTACAAAGTTCCACTACTATCTTTGGGGTCGTCACTTCACTTTGTACACGGACCACCGCGCCCTTACTTTCATTCATTCTCAAAAAGAGTTGAACTCCATGTTAACAAACTGGCAAGAAACTATTCGTGATTACAATTTTACGGTGAAATATCGCCCTGGTGTGGTGAAGGTACTCTAGATACGTAAAAATAGACTATCTGGTAAACAACATGAAACTAGTCTGGCCAATGATAAGAAAACTACATGTGAAAATGCCCTTACGTTTGATCGTATGATCTGATTTCCGTTGGGGGGCAATCGGAACTGCGCAGACCAAACAGTGGTCGCTATCAGTCAAGAAAAAGGGCTGGGGTAGAATATTCATATGATAAGTGACTAATACAAAAAGTGCCAGATAGCAGCATGCCAACCAGAAAATCACTTACTGTGAGAGCCGCTTGGGGGACTCGTGGTTCTCACAGGGTGTCTCTCTTGGGGGCGAAGAGAAGAGAGAATCTATCTATCAATATCTAATGTAACGTCGACACACGCAGGTTAGGGACCTGTATAGACCTTGGGACTCCGTCGGGACTCCCGTACAAGCTGCAATAATACGCCGAGGGGTGCTGTTCTTGGTCCTCCTCTCACATCGCTAGTGGTCCATTATCGTACCTGACAAGAGACCGGGGAGCTGCGGGCCTCTGTGGTGTCGGATGCTTGATACGGCAGGGGGGGGAACGGGACTGTAGTTGTGTTCGAGAGGGGACGATGAGAACTGTAGGGGACGGAGGTCGAAAGACACACCTGTCTCGTCTCTGCTCTTGCTGTGGCCGCGGTATATATGTGTGGGAGAGCTGTGGCAGAGTAACTAACCGCAATGGTTGTCAGTGAGGTGAGAATGAGTGTGGGAACGATGTTCTTACAATTCAGTGTATATGATACGATTTTGGGGAAGGAAACAGACCACGAACCAAAGTCCAAGGCTGGGGCTTCTTTTATGGGTTATAAATTTAGGGTGCTATACTGAAGCTATATAAAATTGATGTGTTCATAAGGTCTATACTGAATAGAGAGGGTAGCAGGATTTTGATATTATAGAGGGAGGGCAGATGAGAGAGCGATCCTAGCTTCGCAGTGGTCCTGTACTATTTCCCTGCTATTTTGGGCGGATCCCCAATCTCTTCGTCACACTGGTGTAATGAACATTCTGCCTGATGCCCTGTCTCGTCTCTTCCCGGCCGATTTTAAATCTCGTTACCCGAGGAGGGATGAAGAGGACATTAGTCTATCATATATGCAGGCGGAAGAGTCGCATACAGTGATTACAGACAAAGCAGAACGGGATGCCATTCTTGACAAGGTACATACACTTGCTCACTTTGGCACGAACGTTATGGTCAAGAACATTCACGCTGATCATGTCACTTGGCCGCACTTAGCAGAGGACTGCCTGGCTTGGGTTAAGAAGTGCCCCGAATGCCAACGTAACAATATTGCTCAAAAAGGGTATCATCCACTTAAAGCCATTCACGCACAGCTGTCTGGAGAACCATAACTGTTGATCTCGCAGGGCCTTTCCCTCTGTCAAACAAAGGCAATAAATATCTGTTGATACTTGTCGACGTGTGCACACGCTTCGTATTCCTAAAGGCAATACCAAACAAAAACAGCCTCACCGTCGGCGGCGTCCTTTTTGACATATTCAGTCTCATTGGCTTTCCGCGCATTCTTCAATCTGACAATGGCACGGAATTTGTTAATGCGCTGATGACTTCGATCAAAACTGAAATGGGCACTGACCATCGTTTGACTACACCTTATCATCCTCGAGGCAATGGCGTAGCAGAAAGACACGTCAAAATCGCCTGTGACATCCTTCGAAAAGAATTCAAACAACAAGGCAACGCATGGGATACCCATGTCCCTATGGCGCAATTGGCTATGAACACAAGAATCGTAGCGCTTCACAATTCATCGCCCTTTTCTCTCTTCTTTGCGCGCAAATTTAATGGTTTCCACAATTTCTCTAATGACAAAGATGAACTACTTACACAAAAAGACTCTGCGATCGGCTCAAATACATGACTGAGATCGTATTCCCTGCAATCACGCAGAAAGCAAAACTGACTCAAAAGAAAATGATTGAACGATTTAACGCGACTATACTTCACAACGATTTTCCGGATGGTGCCAAGGTCATGACCCTTGACCCCATCAAAGGCGACAAGTTGACGCCGCGACACGAAGGCCCTTTCACCGTTGTTCGTCGTACTACTGGTGGCGCGTATGAACTTAGAGACGGAACTGGTTCCCTTCTGGGTCGAAATTATGCTCCTTCCCAATTAAAATTAGTCCTTGACGATTTTGAGGAAACTCCTACTTATGAAGTTGAAAAAATCCTTCATCACAAAGCTCACCCGGCAACACCAGGAAAATGGCTGTATAGGACCAAATGGAGAGGTTACTCTGACAAGGAATGCACTTGGGAACCTGAAGAAAATTTCGTTGAGAAGCAGTGTATCCGCGATTACTGGAATAAACTTGGCGCTAACTCAGAAGCAGCAGCTCAAGAACGAGTAACTACAGCACTCGGCAAAAGAAACGTTCCACTTAGCACTGATCGCAACACGCGTCAGTCTAAACGCATTAAACGCAGCACGGGATAAACCCATAAGCGCACCCGAGGTTTTCCACTTTTCCCCTCGCAAAACAATACTCAATACAAGGGGTGTTACACCCAAAGAGGTTTCAAATTTTTTTTCTTTCCTCGCAACAGAATAATCATACCATAGAATGCCAATTTTTTTTCCCTTTATGACTCCACATGTTAAGCGACAACAGAATGCGTACCTCATTCTCCATTGAGGAGGAGGGCAGTGTTGTATATTGACCCTTAACATAGTATGTGCAGTCAGATAGCTAGCAGAGCACTCAGCCACCAGGGACCCGCCACTATTTAAGGCACCCTGGAGCCTGTCATTAAAGATCCCTCTCTTGTTCTCATTCATTCTTGGTAATTTGCCTGCTACTTCTCAATCCTTGGCACAGGATGTTGCATATTCACTAAGGTCCGTAGTTCATAGATCACGACTCTCTAGTCACTGGGTCCTGTACCCAAGAACCCTGACTCCAAGGTTCCCATATCCAGTACCCTAGAAGAGTCGTGAACTAGGTCAAACATGACGTTGACCCGGTTTTGATGCATCTATGCATCATGCTAAGTTCTAGGTGTTTCTTCATAGAAAGATGTTTATTACTTGTAACAGCTGCGCCTTAATAAACCTGTATAAATATTCAAGGTGTGTGGTCGTGTGGCCCACATCTGATTCTCACTTACTTTTATTCCTAAAAACTTCTTCAACACGGTCAAAACGTTCCACAGGAGTCAAGAAGGAGTCCCTTTGTCCATACAGGCCCCTAACCTGTGTGCGCCGTTGTTTCTGTATGTTTTTGTAGTTATAGATTCTCTCCCTGTCCCCCACTTGCGAGAGGCTAGTATTCCCCAACGGGCCTCACAGTAAGTGTTTGCTCGGTTTCTCTTAAGTTTGTTAAGTCTGTTATCCGTTAGATACTTATGTTTTGAATAGTCTTCCTTTTATTCTCAGGCTCAAGAGCAACCAAGTCATTTGGTCCGCTTCCGCCGATTGCCCCCAACGGAGATCGATCGCAAGATTAAACGTAAGGGATTCTATCATTAGTCATTTCGTATCAGAGCAGTCTTACCTTCTTGAGTTGACCATAGTGTATTTACAGAACTAGAGTTACTTCACCACACCGGTATTTATTTTCACGCAGCTAGGGAACCCAGTCGACTACGTTTTTAGCCGGCTATGAAAAAACAGCTAGCGAGTCGATGGTTTTTTTTCTAACCGGCTTAGCCGACAAGACGGTACCTTAAATATGTGTGCAGGCTTAGGAAACTTCAAATGAACCAGAGTTGAGCCTTAATGGCCCAATTGGTACACCGGCGCTGTGGTGTCGTTGGTGTACATCAAAAGAAAGATACTAATATATGAATATCTGTTCATCATGAACTAGGAAGAAAAGCGAGAGAGGAAACACCAGCGCACTTACAAGTTGATCGTAGGAACGATTAACGGACGCGCAAGACTGGGGGAAGGATCAACTCCAAAAAGGGATTCACTCTATGAGAGAATGTGTCGTGATCCTCGATTGCTCCCAGGCGGATTTGACCTTCTACGGTAGCTTAGGCAGGAGGGAATGGGGTGTATTGAGGGGTGTGTGGGGCAGATGGAGCCGGACAGAAGAGGTGTTTATTCAAGTTAACAGATAGTGATCAGAACAGAGGCGGGGCGACAGAACATATATACTAAATAATGCAGCTGCGGCGGGGCGCGCCATGGTCATGGGTCGAGCCATAAGAAAGGGCATTGGGTAACACAAGGACAACAGCCCGACTTAAGGTGTTTGGCAACTCGCAATCAGACACAGAGGAGGGCGCGGTTGCTGTCTGTGCTCGCGGCACGCGACAGAATGACTATTTAAAGGTAAGTGTTTCTGTCTCAAGGAGATAACAAATATGAACTAACTCATGAGTAACTTACTATGAGGACCGGTGGGGAACGCTGGTCCACAAGAAGACTCTTAGAGAAGAAGGGAAGCAAAACTAGTATGTATCTAATAAAATAATACGACCCACAGCGGGTAAGGACTCGTCAGCTCAAAGGGCTCGCTCTTGATTCCTGTGCAAGAATATTGGCCAAAGTGGTCTGCAACGCGCTCCATTCTTGGTCGCTAAGGCAACATGATTATTACCTAGCGGTCGCTGCGGTGATAGCAGCAGCGGAGGGCCAGGAGGGACAAAGATGGCTTCTAACAGATTTCGTACGGACAGGTGGAATGGAAATAGAGGGGAAACCCGTCTCTACTCTTGCTCAGCTCTCGCTGTTGGCGGGCAAAGCTATGGTAGAGTAGCGTCTCTCGCGTGGGGACAGCCAGTGTGTGTGGGTTTGATCGTGGAGGTTCGATATGAATGAATGTTTCAGCAGCGGTTGTGGCAAAATATGACAAGGCAAATCTTTGGGAGGGAAACAGACCACGAACCGAGGTTCGGGGTCGGTGCTCTTTTTATTTCACAGAAATCATTCAAGGCAACAGGGCGGTGCAGTACGTGCCACCACCTGGGCATTCATGTTGCCAAAGTACTACAAATCAAAAGCAAGAAAGAGAGGACATCGCATTTGCTACACCACAGCGCCTTTCTAGACACAGCAGCAGGTGCTAGTTCCAAACCACTGCTGCACTTTTGTTTCCAATTTTTTTCTTGGACTTTGGGTAAGGATGAAAGGCCGTAAGTTGTCCGTGCACAGTAGCAATAGATGTCGACTGTACATAATTGTTTTTGTAATGACTGTATACTCTATGATCCTTTGCTGAGGGAGAGGAAGAGGAAGATGCACATCCCAGGAAGAGGAACAGGGTAGCGAAGGAGAATACTGTAGCATCACCAAGCCATAAGCTCATCACTGCCATTCTGCTCCACCAGTCTCATATTTTGATGCCGCCTTGGTGGTAGGATGCATTGTACTCTTTTTCTTCTCTCCTTTCTCTTTCACTTTCTCTCCCTTCCCTTTTATCTCTAAACCTTGGTCTTCTCTGTATGGTGCCAAGCTGTCGGCCTGCCACCTTATTTATCTCTCATACACGTCATATCTGTCATGTCCTAGTCGGTGTGGGGCTCAGGGACTGTGTACCTGAGTCGCACCTCCCTTTTTATTTCTACAAGAACCAAATATCTACTGTGACGTGATCATGGGGCCCGATATAAGGGCTCCATGAGCGCGGATCAAAATAAACCCCCTCTTTGTTCTCGTTGACTTCAGTACCTAGTAAGTTAGTATCTCATAATCATATAGAATATCACAAGGAGGCCACCATCTATTTATCTATCTTTGTGTGGGTCCGAGCATGGTCGCGTTCCAATCTCCTACGGCTGGGCGTGATCCTTGTTCCGCTCTCTCACGAGTCGGCTCGAGCTCTTGTTACATCAGCCTAGCCATGCACAGGTCTGCCTCGAAAGCGCACCGGCAAAGGGAGACTTTTGAAGCCAGACCATCCAGAACAGCCGCCATGGTTGCAGCAGGAACAACGAACACTCTTTTGAGGCACTTCTGGATGGTTTCTACGACCGCTCTCGAAGTCCATTTCCCCGCGAGTGAGCGCACCTTCATGCTGCTCAACGCCTGCTCCATCTTGTCCTTGGCCTTATTCCTCTTGTCCTGCCGTTCCAGGTGTGCATTTTCTTTCTCTTTTGTGACCGCGCCATCACAATGCACAAGACAGTGCTGCCCAAAGGTGTCCATGATGGCGTCACCGAGACGAATGCCAATCCTGTGCCCGTCCTCAATCTAGCCGCCCGTTTGCAACTGGCGCAGTAGAGGGGCGAAGTAACAACCGAGGAAATCAACATGAAACATCTTGCCTGCTGTTGCATATCGGCCTTGGTCCAGTTAGCTCCATCTCACCATCAGAGATGGAGCGCCTACGCCCATGAGCACTAGAGCTGTAAACACTTACGCCCTTGAGCTTACGGATGTGTGGTTCTCTGGAACGACATCTTATTCTCACCATCTCCTTTCCACATAACAAATCCACAATATTTTTCACCTGCCAGACTGGAGGGATGCGCAGGACATGGACAAAGCCCTTTTGCCTTGAGACGTTGATAGAGACCGGCCACACCCATCTAACAAGAAAGAAGGTCGCATGTTAAGTAGTTTGAAAAATTGCTAAACGCCCTGGGTCTGTATTGATATGAGCAGCCGAGCAGCCATATGAACTTACGATCAAAAAGACGAATGTTTGCAGATAACGAAAGGTAGAACGAGTAGCTGAGTGGACAGATGACAGAAGGTAAACGATACGAGACGAGAGAGAGAAGGTGAAAGATACAGTAGCTGGATAGGGACGGTGTCGCGTACTTGGCCCTAAGATAAGCGTAGTATCCTAGGCCATGCCTTATTTCGCCTTTCAATGCCTTGTCGGCATGCGCCCTCTTTTACTGAATGCCTTGAATTATGTCCTGAACGGTGACTATGGGCAAAAGCGGCATTGCGCGCTGGGCTCAGTTTTTAGTATATATAGTCTGTAGTTCCCTCTCTACAATTGTTCTTTACCTAGTAACTTGAATACATCCTTGATCATACCCTGAACACTCCTGCCTTGCCACTTCCCTTGTCCCTGTGCAATATTCACCAGAGTCCAGTAGTAAGTACACAGAGATGCGAACGCGTCTACTATCGTAGACTCCTTAACAAGACCAACGAGTCCAATCAAAACAGTGAAAGTGCTTGCCTAGAAGATACAAAATGTCATATCTAGTAGCTTGGCTCCTACCAATCATGGACCTTCGCCAGCACGAACTACATGAACCAGAAAGATGTTCCTGGTCCGGATCAGTCGTCCGGTACCCATGCTATGTAGTATTGGCGTAACGTCTAATGAATTAGGATCCTGGCTGTCGCGTCCTCAGCCCTAGATGTCGCGTCCTCAACCCCTAGGTCAAGCCAGAGTCGACAAATCATTATTTGGGTCAGGCTGTTGCTGTGTTACCCTTCTGATTTGACCCATGACCATGGTGCGGCGCGCACCATGGCGCACCTCCCTTTAGTATAAATACTCCTTGTAGTCTCATCTTTAGTTTAGTCTTTACCTAGTAACTTGAATACATCCTTGATCATACCCTGAACCCTCCTGTCTTGCCACTTCCCTTGTCCCTTCCCTCCTGCCCTTGTGAAAGGTCATCCTGTCCTTGCCCTGCCTAGATTCACGACACTGGCCAATCATTCAGAAGTTCGGATACGCGCCAGGCTATAGCCTTCCGCTATCCATCTCTTGGCCATGACTCCTTCACCTATCTGTCGACCCAACATTACATCTTGGTAGTAACAATAAACATGTATAAATACCGGTGTGTGGTCAGTGTGGACCGACATCTTTTTCTCACTTACTTTCCTACCATAAAACTTGCCTACACGTTTCAGTCCCTGCCCCCCTGCCCTTGTGAAAGGTCATCCTGTCCTTTCCCTGCCCAGATTCACGACAGATGGCGGCAACACGAGGAGAGAGATTGAGAGACATTGTCGTGAATCTGGACAGGGCGAGGACAGGTTGACCTTTCACAAGTGCAAGAGGGCAGGGACAAGGGAAGTGGTAAGACAGGAGGGTTCAGGGTATGATCAAGGATGTATTCAAGTTACTAGGTAAAGAGCAACTGTAGAGAGGGAACTACAGACTATATATACTAAACACTGAGCCCAGCGCGTAATGCCGCTTTGACCCATAGTCACCGGTCAGGACATAATTCAAGGCATTCAGTAAAAAGGGGGCGCATGTCGACAAGGCATTAAAAGGCGAAATAAGGCTTGGCCTAGGATACTACGCTTATCCTAGGGCCGAGTACGCGACAGACATGGAGGAGAAGCAACGGCAGTATGAGAGCAAGGTGTGGTACAGTATATTCACCAGAGCCCAAGCACACGTACAGTACAAAGTCAGGAACCCGTATACGCATTTCTGCCAGGGTTCCATAATAAAGCTCACGATGTGTGGTGTGTGGACCCACATCTTTTTCTCACTTTATCTCCTTGACCCAATCTTCAATAATATATTTCACAAGAGAATGATATACAGTAGCAGAGATAGGTCCAGAGCGAGAGTGAAAGGCGGCGACTAGGAGGCAAGCGATAGTGAGAGACAGGGAGAAAGTGGAAAAGACAAAGAAGAGCAACAAGGGCAAGACGAGCTTAAGATGTTCGAGGCAAGAGCGAAAAGAGAGACCAGCATGGACAAGAGACCAGCCCACTGGTTGTTGATCAAACCTGAAAGAACCGGCGTGGGCAAGAGATCGTCAGTTGGTTTCTGATCAAACCTAGACGCTCTTCTCTGCAGCGCATTAGACATCAAAATGCGACTGTGAGCAGCAGAAGTGTCGTTGCCACGGCAGCATGTGTACGTATGAGACGCGTCCAGCGCATCCAGTCTCTTCCGAAAACAAACACTTTTCCTTTGCCATCCGTCCCTCGCACATGCAGTTTCAAACGCCCACACACTTACAGCACTTGCAAGCGCATACAGTATAGCCGCAACAGCCACAGTCAGAGGTATCCCCCTGAATTGGTGCACAAACCAAGAGGTCCTGGTTGTGTGCTTGTTGAAATTAGGATATATGAGACTTTTTTAAGGGCGGTATAAGGACTGAACGGGTTGAAGAAGTTTTTAGGAACAAAAGTAAGTGAGAATCAGATGTGGGCCACACGACCACACACCTTGAGTATTTATACAGGTTTATTAGGCGCAGCTGATACAGGTAATAAAGATCTTTCTATGAAGAAACACCTAGAACTTAGCTTGATGCATGGATGCATCAAAACCGGGTCAACGTCATGTTTGACCTAATTCACGACTCTTCTAGGGTACTGGATGCGGGAGCCTTGGAGTCAGGGTTCTTGGGTACGGGAACCAGTGACCAGAGAGTCGCGATCTATGAACTACGGACCTTAGTGAATATGCAACAAGGACACTCCTCTGAGAGTTGACTGACTGTATAGGTGTTTAGCTGTATACTACAAATGACAGAGTGTCTCATCAAGACGCGTGAAACGTACTGATGCTGTGTAATGAAGGAAGTCAAGGAGTTACTGTTTATTGTCTACCACGGGCTATCTACACATTCATTGAACTTTGGTCTTCGACTAAAGAGGTAAATACATCCCCTAGAAACTAGGAGGAGATCCTGAGATCCTATACGTTAAAGCGCGTAGTTCGGAGTATTGCCTCAGAACGATCAAATCAAATTTGCTGGCTTTGTTAACGGACCTGCCGATTAGGACGAGGAAATCATATCGTAAAGACGTCAAAAAGGCATCGATAGGTTCACTACCTGTAGCATCCTTCACAACTTTGGAGTAAACGACGCTTTATGCTCGCCCTGAGCTCAATGCAGTACGCGAGGACTTGCTGGCTCTCCTACCAGATGGCCATAGGAGTGCCGAAGTGCAATTTGCAGAGCAAGCTATTATATGTTTAGAGCCTTCCGCTCAGGCCGAGCAAGAGGTATTATCAGTTACAACCAGTGGAGCAGCTCTACGCTGTGGATGCGATGAAGCATATGGTCTGCTGTGGTGCTCGTGAAGCGTGGGTATGGTGCTCGCAGACGTGGTGGATATGGTGCTCGCGCGAGTGGTGCTAGCTGTGGAGTGATGGGTAAGGTTGGTGTAGCAGGGTTGACCGCGGTTGGGCTCGAACGTGCTTGTCTTTCGGTCAAGACTTCGGCCTCCTTGATTAAAGACCGATTAAATGGACAGAGCCTCCACGCTGAAGAAAACGTTCCGCCTCCGATTCATTGTCCTTACTGCACCGCCGTCGTCGCTTGAAACCGAAGCCATACTCTTGGTGTGTTGAATCTTACTCTTGTCATGATGAGTAAGTTTTGCTGCAAAAATTCCCAACACCTCCAGTGTTATTGTATTTAACAGTTTCATGAGTGCGATCTTTGAAATCGAAAATCCTATGCGACTGAAGTTAAAGGTGTCGAGCTGGGATGAGCTCAGAAGATGTATGCTGAGTACCTTGAGTTACTTGTCGTTGTAGTACTTGCTTTTAGAATCATTATCAAAGCGTAGCAAGCGGCAATGTTGTTGAGCGCGAGGTAAAATTGAATGTCTGAGTAAGCCTTCATCTCTATTTGCCCCGGAGGACGAATCACATGCGTCCTGCGGCAGATGCTACGAAAGTAGCGTTTGCGGCGACTTTGAATTATGTTGCATCCCAAGGCTTTTTGTTTGTCTCTTCATTCAAGGTGTTGAATCAGTGCATGGGATTGGGTGAATAAGGTGGAGCTCATGGCTGTGTGATGGGATCAGAGTGTGCGTATGTCGAGGTTGAGTGAAAATAAAGAAAATGTTCAGTCTGAAGGACACGACGCGAACGCACGAGCAGAGAAATATTTATTGATCCTTATTGTCTGCTTGATTCTTGCTTGGCTCATAAAGCTCATGAAACTCATCGATATCGCCGTCCTCGAGGTTCGACACGCTAAAGTCGCACTCCATAAGTGGCACGAGTTTAGTCTTGTAGTAGATCTTGTATCCCAGATACATGATCAGAAAGAAAGGCAAACCAATGTAGCAGGCGACCAGATTGATGGCCTTGGGATTTGGCTTGCTGAACTCGGAGTACCCTTGGCCACACACGACGACCGTGCAGAGGAGTAAGGCATATATGGGACCATAAGGAAACATGGCAGCTCGGTAGGGAAGGCGAGAGACGTCTCCACCTTGAGCAACGTAAGCGCGGCGGAAGCGGTAATGGGACACAGCGATTCCCAACCAAGCGATAAATCCTGAAATGGACGAGATGTTCAACAGCCAATTGTAGACCTCTCCAGAACCGAGAAGCGAGGCACCAAAGCACAATGCGGATATGAATGTTGTGAACAACAAGGACTGCATGGGGATTCCGCGGGAGTTGACGCGGCCAAAGATCGCAGGGGCCTTTCCGTCCCTGGCCAGCATCATCAGCGTGCGTGTAGAGGCATACATTCCAGAGTTTCCCGCGGAGAGCACAGTGATTAGGATGACGGCGTTCATGATATGGGAGGCGGGTTGGAACGCTTTCTGGAGTACCAAGGTGAAGGGCGAGACGGCAATTGCAGACTTGTCGACGCTTCCGCTGTTGAGCAAGTTGGGGTCGTTGTAAGGAATGACGAGCCCGATAATGAAGATTGAGAGGATGTAGAAAAGGAGGATGCGCCAGAAGACCTGCTTGATGGCCTTTGGTACATTCTTTCGGGGGTTCTCACTTTCTCCGGCAGCGATGCCGATTAGCTCCGTTCCTTGAAAAGAGAAACCAGCGACCAAAAACACTCCAAGAATGCCTCCGAATCCGTCAACGATAGGCGCTCCTCCAATCGTCCAGTTGCGAAATCCAATTTTGTCCCCGCCAACGACGCCAGCATCAACAAGAATACCCACGATAATGAAGATGATAACCGTGAGGACCTTGACTACACTGAACCAGTACTCTGCCTCTCCGTAGGCGCGGACCGAGAGGAAGTTGACAAAGACCATGAAGAACAAAAAGAGTACACTCCACACCCAGCTGGGTAGGGCGTCTGGCGAGACCCAAAACTGAAGAATCATGGCTGCTGCTGCAATCTCTACTGCGACAGTTACGGCCCAGTTCAGGAAGTAGTTCACTCCAAGGGCTAATCGACACGGGAAGGAGAACCCGTAGTTAGAACCTGAAGACTGGGCAAAATCGACCATGGGTCCGTTGAGATAGCAATAAAAAAAAATATGTATACCAAAACCCAAGGCAGGATCTACGAAACGAGCAGCGTAGGTGTTGAAAGAGCCGGCAGTAGGAATCAGGGTTGCCATCTCTCCCAGTGAAGTCATCATGAAGAATACCATGGATCCGATCATGGTGTAAGCAATCAGAGCTCCTAATGGTCCCGCCTGGGCGATCGAAGATCCTGAGGCCAGGAACAGACCTGTGCCGATCGTCCCTGCGATCGAAATCATGGAGAGATGACGAGCTTTCAGTCCACGCTTGAGCTCGTTTTCTGCTGGGAGTATGGGCTGCTGATCTGACTGGAAAGTTGGAAGCTTGGCCATGCCGCTAAGCGTTTGAACGGAGCGATTGGACTGTGAAGAAACCCTGGAGGCTGACGGCATTCCAGCCATCTCGATACTGCCTCTTCTTGACATATCTGGCGAGTGTATTATGATGTAGGCGTAAACTGTACAGAGGATAGAGGGTCGAGAAAGTCGGGCGGCGAATGGTGGTACAACGGATGTGGATTTCAAGACGAGGCCGCGGACAGACTTTCAGGAAGGGGTATGGGAGGAATGGCCAAGGTTGCGGAGCAGGAGTGAATGAGTGAAGAGAGGAACGAGAGAGAGAAGAGGGTCATTTCTATTTATGTGTGTGTTGATGACCCAAGGCAAAAAAAAATAAAAAAAAAGATTATCATTCATCCTGTTTCGGCCACTGAAAAAAAAATATTTCCACTCCAAACCCTTTTCTTGCACACAGTGTCTTCAACGGATGGTTGTATCATTTGTATCATTGTGTAACGCAAACTAAACAGCGTCGATCCATTCTGTATACGGCAGTTACCCACGACTGTTGCCCTGGTGTCTGCTTTGTCTTCCGGCCCCAACCATGACCCGCTACTGTTAGTCATGAACCCAGAGGTGCACTGGGAAATATCAATACCAAGCACGCAGTACCTGACTCTGTTGAGTCCTGTGTAATCGCCGTTCCTTGTCCCTTTGTGCATATAGCACGCCATTAAGAAGCCTACACTATCCCCATTCACCCTCACTGTACAGTCTGTCTCAGGTGCCTACGCTCCCATTCATCACGTTGTTCGCATACGGTAATAATGAGTAGAGTAGCATTCGTGCCTCCACCTTTGGGTCATATGACTGCCGCCGTCGGAGATCCTTCCTCTCCGCCTCAGGGCCGGTAACCATGTCCGTGACCACTGATGGATGGATAATGAAATGATAAATGTGCTGGGCCTGAAAATACAGGGTCATTGGCATCATCATCGCTTCATGTTCAGCAGCTTTTCAATAGCTGATCGTATGTATCCGTTGTGCATGTTGCCCGCGACGATCTGCTGTACTGCAGCTCGGCAAAGAGTTGTGCTGTCGATAAACAAAAATCAGCGTTCCTACCCCCCCACAATCCCGGTGAGTACAGGTAAGGCGCTCAAGTAGCATTGGCCAGGTACTAAGCGCCAGAGAGCAGCACAGTTGTTTGATTTGAAAAAAAACCTGCAACTTTATGTTTATTCTCCAAGGTCCATGTCATCGTCAGATTCGCCGCTATTGCTATCGCGGGTATTCTTGCCGTCTTTGGGCAACATGTCGATCCTCGGTTGTCCGTGCCTTGCTCCTGATTCGACAATATCACTGTCTTGTTCCTCCTCCTCCTCATCTTCATCTTCCTCTTCAACAGCGCCCACACCAGTGCCCCATCCAAATGGGTCCATTGAAGCCATCGCATCCAACTTCCTAGTGGGACGAACTGGTGGGGTGATTTCATGCATGGCGCGCAACAAGTGACGCATATGCTGCGCACTCAACAAATGCCCCTGCCAGGCCTTTTGCCTTTTCCATACAGTATTGCAAAGGGTGCAGCTCCATTGCTTGTGTTGCGTTGTTTGGGACATTGCGATGTTCTCTTCCCCAGTGGTTGTAGCAGACGGTGTAGCCAGCGAGCCTGTAGCTCCACTCTCTACAGGATTCATATCTGACTCGACAGGTTGAGAATTTGTCGTCCCAACATGTAATGGATGGTTTTGTTGAGTGACAATGTCGTTAAGGTGGCCTTTATCGACAATGACTTCTGGTGACTCCTCCACTTCCGAGTGCGGCAGGCTAGTTATTTTCAACAACAAGTCCATTCGAGCCCGAGTTCTCTTTCGAATTCGCTCCATTCTGCGTTTCCTCTGCTTGGCTGTTTGCTGCCCGATAAGCATGGATTCACCCGCCACTGCGTTCTTCACTGCTGTTCCATGTTTGGAGCACGGTGATGCAGCGTTATCGGCTTTCGCATTCGTACCATTTGATGATCCTACAGTGAGGGTGTCAGTGGAGTCCTTCTCTACGTCATTAGGGTCCCTCATAAGCACATCTTGCTGAGTAGATGGGTTGTCAGCCTGGGGTTCGACTGCGACTGCATGCGGCTTCGTCGCGGGTTGTGTGCCTTCCTGTTTCTGCACCTGAGCTAGATGAAACTTGGAGCGCCAGTGAGTCGATAGCATCGCCATGGAGGTAAAGCGTTTTGCAGGGCAGTAGGCGCAGACTGGCGGAGAAGCCTGCGTTGAATAGCAATGAGGGTCAGGCTGGTAAAGCACTGGCAAAAAAATGCAGAGTCGAGTTTCCTCCTGCCGCGATTTTGAAGCACTGTATTCCTGAGCTTGCTCACCTTTAATCGAACGTTCCGTTGCTTACGAGAGTTGTAAGCAATCTGGACCAGCGCTTCCTGTGGCAAACGCTGCCAGGCGAATACGGGGTCTGGTGTGATGGTGCATCCACCTGAACTCGGCTGCTGGCTATTCAGAGCTGAGTTCATGTGGGAATCGAGACGTTGATCAGACTGCTCCATGCTTGCTTGCTGACAAGATCCTGACGCGTTCCGCCGAGTCCTGGGGGTGGCATCGTCTGCATCGTGCGTTGGTGTAGGCGGCGAGGCTCTGAGTGGCGGTGGACCAGGATCAGGGTTCTTGTTTTCCATGTGTGCTCACGGCATGCTGCCTCGTCTTCGGGAGCGTGTGATCGAAGTTGGGTCGAGACCTGTGTGCCCCCCTTTGTAGACCAGAAGCCAGAGGAAGCCCCTTTTTAAAGCCACCACCGCATTCGACGGCCATCATCATTCCCCCGCCGTCAGCCTTCGCGCTTCTTCTGCATCATCCGCCAGCCCAGGGACACCGCTTCGCACTGCCGTCCAAAGGACACATCCGACACCGCCGTGACCCGCCTGCCGCATCGCCTTCAGCAAACGACATTCGAGGCGATAGCCCACCATGTTCGACTCGTCCGTCATCCAGATTCTGGTCGTGCTGGGATTCCCCTACCTGGCCCGTGGCCTACGCTCCCTCTTTGCCAAGGCGCCACCGCCTTCTCCGCTCCAGCGTCAGAATCAAAAGCCAAAGACCCCGCCACGGATCAGGACCTGGAACCGTTGCATGTTTGCACTCTTGGGTTGCACAGCACTGTACCATCTCTTCTACATTGCGTTCTACAATCCTCCCAACATCTTCAAGACACTGGCGCTCGCCGCAGACTGCCCCAACTTTCTTTTACACCAGTCGTGGAAAGAGCGAGCCAACGCTGACCCCAAATTCATGGCAAAGTACCCAGACACGTTGCGAGAACGCTTCAAGGCCCATGAGAACCGGCTATTATACGAGGTGTTTGGTCAGGACGCGTTCCTGAACTGTGAACACTGCACAGAGCGGTCCGATTACTTGTTTTATCTAATTCCGGGCGCACTGGCCTCCTATGTTGGAATGGCAGTGATCCTGGGCCTGGTCACGACCACCAATTCTCATCTGAACAAGTACCGGACTTGGGGCACAGCTGCATTAGCTGTCGTGGCCATGCTAGAATACGGCGCCATTACCAAAGGGTCCGAGATTGGATCTTTGCCGAATCTGGTCAAACAACAGGAGCTCTTCATGGGAGTTCGGGGTTCCCATCTGATCCGACACGGGTCTCTGGCTATGATGTCCATAGTGATGATGGGATTGCTGCAGCGGTCTACGCGAGGATCTGGACCACGCGATGAGATTGAGATTTTAAACGACCTTTGCCAAGCGCAGGAGGCGATGATCCAGAGACATAGGGCACTTCAGCTTGCCCGCGTAGCTTCGCTCAGGGATCCATTGCTGAGGAAACAGTTTGTAGAGTATTGGAAGCGAAGAGAGGTCGAGCATGGCGTTTTGCTTGCTGACAGCGAATACAAGGAGGCTCGTGATTTGGCCCTCAGCAGGATAGATGTCGAGACGATCACAAAAGAGGCAGACCAGTACATCGAGTCGATTATCAAGGCAGGAGAGCGAGAGCAGGAGGTGCTAGATGAGATTGGCCAAGACATGACTTCCTCGTAAAGAAAGTCATGACAAACATTTACCCGAGCAATGGATTTATGCATCCAACTCAAATATGCAATGTATTTACTTTCTCCCAAATTTGAGTGTTGAGATCGTCCATGCGACCCTTACACAAGGCTGCCTGTGCATCTGGGTCATACACGTAGATCTGTGCGTACTTGCTGGCTTATCAGCAGGGGGCAGGAGGGAGCAGACGAAACCTTCCACTCCTCCTTTGATATGCTCGAAGTATGGTACCAATATCAACGAATCGAATGTTCTCCTCGAGCCAAGAGAGAGGACCGAACAAGATAAATCTGGAGGAGGGCGCACGCACGACAGGCTGTGTGCCAGGGAACAACGTATTGCTCGTGAAGCAGGTATGAGGTTGTGCTCTCCGCGATCTAGGACAGGGGTGCAGAATGACCTTTCACAAGGACAGAGGAGCAGGGATGAGTGAAGTGGCAAGGCAGGAGGGTTTAGGGTTGATCAAGGATGTATATCCAAGTTACTAGGTAGAGAAGAGAGAGGGAACAACAGACTAAATATACTAAATATTGAGCCGATCGTCATCGGTCAGGACATAATTCAAGGCATTTAGTAAAAAGGGGCGCATGCCCACAACGCATTAAAAGGCGAAACAAGGCATGGTCTAGGATACTACAGTACGATTATCCTGGGACCATGTACGTGACAGATCCATAGTTAGGTTCACTGCATCATAGAAGAGGCGCCATATCTTCCTAACATGTCCCTCTCGCATCTAATGTACTAGCCCTGGTCTAAGTCCCAACCCCACCACCCGATCCGCCGCCCGTTTCTGCATCATCCTGCCAGTCGCTTGGAGCCGCAGCACTCGCATCCAACCACTCCATCTCGGCCATGGCCATCCATCCCCAACTGATAAGCCCGTCGCCTCTCCCCAAAGGATTCTGCATGGCATGTAACCGCCATCATCTTGAAGCTGACGCGGTCCGCAAAGGACGTTTTCAGCATCAGAGAGTATGCCCAAAGCAATCAAGGCGAGTCCTTGACATATACTTGATTGGCCTTGCTGGCACAGGAGTCGGTAGCCCGATCCAGGGCCACGCATAACGTGGCGGCAGCATCATGCCAAATCAACGCCGGTGCTGGCTGTGGACGAAAACAAGACATCCAAGCTTTGCGCCTATTGCTTCGAGCGGTGTGTCTTGCAGGGTCCAGGAGGCTCATTGCCGGGAAAATCCAAGTCAAGCTGTTTACGGCACAATCGAGTGTATCAACCCAACTAGTTCCGCCAACCGGATCATGCACAATAGAGATGCAAATGCGTCTTTAAACATCGGAATATCAGGATACTTTGCTGCAAAGGACCCGCAAGGATGGCCATTTCCCACCATATCGAAAAGTAGACTGGGTACAAGCAATTGCACATTTTAATTTTGAGTAGGACCATGATGTATTCAACAAAGCTCTAATTCTCTGTTTATATCAAGCTGGGAGGGCGGAGGCACTTAAGCGAACACGAAGGCTGCACTGGGGCAGAAAGGAGATAGGGCGTGAGGGAAGAGAAGCGCACAAAAAAAAAAGAAAAAGAAAGTTTGGGACATCGAACGCCCCGTACGGACAGACAACACGACAGGCAAAAGCAAACGGCGATGAGCGGATGGTGATGATACACATATAAGCAAGAAAAAACGAGAGACTAAGGAGAAGGAGAAGGAGCACACATGAAGTTTTACAAGGGCAAGGATGGTGGGATGTGGGGCTATGTGCGTTGCAGAGGACCGCTGGGCCGTTCTGCGGGCGTATTGAAACGTGTCGTTCACATTCTGCTGACGGCTTTATCCTCTTCGATAATGTTTGTTGAAAACGCCTGTGTATCAAGGGCTCGAATCGCTAGTTCACACGGCGGACGAAGGGGAAACGTCCCGGATCATTCATCTAGTCTGATTCCTCTGCAACTTCCAGTTCCGAGCCGAATGTGTTCTCGCCGGAATATGTGATATAGAGGAATCCATCCTTGTCCTGGTGCTCTTCGTAAATGGATGACATCAGCGCTGCTGTTGGGGGGAGGACTTCATTTACAAAGATGAAGATAGCCTTTTCGGGTGAGAGCTTGATGCGCTTGCGGATGACATAGACAAACTGGCCGACAGTGAGGTCTGCAGGCACAAGGTACTTTTTCTTGTCGATGGTGGCGATATCTGACTTGTCCACCTTCTCGCAAATCACCTGACATCACAAATAACAAGTCTGGTTAGGCGATTTTTCTGTCGCAAACTAAGGCGCATGATATCAGGTGGTACACTTACAGGGATGCGGTCAGGGTACTTTTGGCGAATGCGCTCTGCTTCGGCCTTGCGTTTCTCTACAAGTGGATGACGTGGGGGGGGGGGGGATTAGATACAGAGTTAGTTGTTTGCCGAGCACCAAGCAAAAAACAAGAGAAAAAACAACGCTTGGCGGAAGCTGAAGCGTGTCTTGACGAGAGGATGGGGCGCGCATACCAAAGAGATGTTCCTGTTGAAATGCTGAGCGAACCATGGCGTATATGTGGTGTATGGGGGAGAGAGAGGGAAAGAGAGAGAGAAGGAGAGAGACAGAGGGTTTGAGCTGTGTGGTTGAGTGTATGTGTGTCGGTGTGAGTGAGTGTGTGTGTGTGTGTGTGTGTCGTGTTGTTTTGAGATGTACAGTAGGCGAGCGACGGAGAGAACAGAGAACAGAGAAAAGAGAGCCAACGAGAGAGAGGGCGATATGAGGCAAGGATTTCAAGCAGGTGCGGCTGGTGAAGAGAGAAAAGTCGAGAAGAAAAAAAAGGGAGGCGGCAGGCGGCCTCCTTAAATATATTGCGCACACATGGGCCCACGTCGACTTTGGCCTGGCGGCCCACGCAGCTGCCCACTCTGTGACGGCGATTTCGCCGTCGACTTTTATTCAATCGATTCAGTCGATTCAGTCGCCCTTTGCACTCTGCAACAGCAAATGGCCAATGCTTGTCGTGCTGGTGCGTGTGTGACCAGGCCAACACTTGACCAATCCCAGGCACACAGGCACAAGGCTTCCTTCCCCTTTGCCCCAAAAAAGCACCTCAGTCTCCCTCCAGACCGTCGCGACTACCGCAGCCTCCTACGCTCGCCCGTCTACCGCCACAGGGAGACAGGGAGCTGGTGTGCACAGGCATCCCATATACCTGTCTATATGCACGTCATCTTGGCGTTAGCACCTCGAAGTTCCCAGTCCAAATCGTAATAGTCGAGGTTCAGATGCTGCTGATACTGCTGATGCTGCTGCCGATGCTGCCGCTACAAAAAGGAAATTTCCTTGATGGAGCCCCGAAACAAGAATATATAGCCAGGCCGAAATGGAGGGTGATACAGCATTGCCAAGAGCCGCAAGCGGTCGTCTCTTGGTCTTTTGGGTTGAGCAGAGTAGAGCAGAACACACGAACACACCAGGCGTCATAGTTATGAAGGCACTCTAGGAACGAAAATACAAAATTCAAAAAACAGAGAGAGCTGGAGAAGCGCGGCGCGATATCGCCCTGCAGTCGGATCCTTTCGACTTTTGGTTCTTTGCACACTGTGGATGCGCAAGGGGTCGCTGTGCTGGACTATCGGGATAGCTGGCGGGGGCGCAGAGCCTTCGACCAATGGGCTGTCCCGACGTGCACGGTCAGAGTCGACAAGATGAGCAGCACGCAGCAGCAGCAGCACACGGCGAGCACGGTGGCAACCACGGCCAGCATGGAGTCGTTTGGCACACTATTCGTGTTTGGTTTTTGTCTGGAAGCAGCAAAACTATAGCGACCCTCTACGTTGCATCACTCCAGCCCACTCCCGCCGTCCTTGCCAGCACCGTCGCCCCACATCTCCTTCAAGCTAAAGCGATGCTGCTTCTTGATCTCGTCCAACTGCTTCTTGGTCCGAGTGGACGGGCCTCGTGTCTTGCGCGGCGAGCTGGGTGTGACAGAGGGCGCTTTCAACGATGTGGTGGGGTTTAGAGGCTCATCAGCTGCGGCCACAGCCTCGGTCTCGTCCTCGACTCCACCAGCCATCTTTCCGGCATTCACCTGGGCACTACCTGTTGCACCACCAGTGGCTGTATATTGACTGCGGCTCCTATCTTGGGCTGCAACCACCGCTGCTACCGCCGCTATCGTCGCCTCCGCGTTGAGTTGCGGCGGCGGCGGCGGCGCCACAGACTTTATGGTTGGAGGATCGCTCTTGGGCGCCTTGCCTCTTGCTTTCATACTCGCTCTTGCCGCCGACTTCTTGGCTTTCCCCTTGCCTGATGTCGAGGTGGTCGATTCAGCAGCGACCTCCATGACGATATCGTCTTCAATAGGGAGAGTTCCTGCTGTTCCTGCTGTCAACCCTTCCGTCTCAAGATTACCCTCCACAGCGTTTGAGGCTGATGCTGATGCTGTCTCTTCAGCTACTGTGCTAGATGTGCCTTGCGTGGCTTTAGTCACCGACAACAGATTCTTAATCGAAGGCCCAGCTGTATCCGTTCCCACGACTGCTGTAGATTTTCGAGGCCGACCTCTTGTTTTTTTGGGTGCTGCTGGTTCTGTAATCTTGACAACGTCACCCGTCGGCAGGGCCTTCCTAGGCGATATTTGGGACCTTGTGGATGACTTTCCTTGACCCTCATCTCTATGCTCGTCCTCGTACTCGTTGTCATCATCATAGTTGTCGCCCTCATCCTCATCCTCGTTTGAGGTTGTTTGCGATCGATTATGCGGGCTCGTTCGCATAAAAATTGGCGCGAGTTTGCCGGTTTGTAGGCGGGTAGTGCGCCTTGGCGCTGGGTCCTCAGTCACTATCGTGGTTTTGCTGGTCATCTTCCCTCGGTCCTGAAATTCATCGTCATCACCGCCAGCAACATGCGCCTCGTCTCCTTCGAGCTCTGCAGCCTCTGATTCCGACTGAACAGCCTCCTCCTCCTCTTCTTCAGAGTCGCCAAGTCTGCCATGGCTGGCCTTCGACGAAGTTTTCCTTTTTTTTCCTCCAGTCTTCTTGCCTGTCTTTGAACCTCCTGACTCCTCAAGATCTCGAATCTTTTTAGGTCGGCCTATCTTGGGTCGCTGACCGTCGTTCGCGTGTCCTGCTGCTAGCCTTTTCTTTAGGACGTAAGGCTCCGGTTTGTAAGCGATTTTGTTTCCTTCCCCTCCTTCCTCCTTGCGCAGCATTGTGTTATCAACCTTGACAAGCCCTCCAGCAGATCCAGATGCAAGCCATGCTGCTGAGTGGTAGCAGCGGGACCATTGAACCTGAACCCAAAGAGCAGTGTGGGTGTTAAGTGCCAGCTCCTCAAATCAAGGCAGTGCTGTAGTCCAGGACGATAGCTGACGTAATCATACCTTTTGAATAGCGACATTTGCACCATAAAAGCTCAGAAAGCCTGCAGATTTGCTGATATACTCCTTTTCTTCGCCCTCCTGGTACCGGAATACTGCATTCTTTTCCGCATTTGCCTCCGCTGCTCCATGACTAGAGTTCGCTGCGGCATTAGCGTCACTGCTGGGATCGTTATCGGAGTAGTGTTGTTCTCCTTGGACCTCCTGCAACTGGTAGATGTGGTTTTGAACCATACCCTACATTAGGATATCCAGGTGAATACGTTATGATTTATCAAGCTAAAGTTAGAATATCCAAAAAAAAAAAGTCCAATTGACATCGACTTACATATCCGCGTTTTGCTTTGTAAGTCGGGTTCGAAATCTTAACCCTGCCATCGGACATTGCTGCGGCCAAGAACGGTTGGAAGTCTGAATAGGATAGGTCCCAAATGGTGCCTTGCGCATTGAACATTCTAAATCCTCGAGACTCCAGGTAAAGCTGATCCAGCTTGGCTCCGAAGTCGATGTCGACGTAAACGCAGCCCTCCGCCCAAGGTACGCAGCTGGTGACCATCGGTACACCGAGGATCGTCTTGACGTCGATCTGGCCGTATATATCATGTAGATCAGTGTATCGCACCCGACCATCGTACCCGGATGACACTACTATCCAGGGTACAATCTTTGAGTCCTCGTTCCTGAACCAATCTACACTCCGAACACTGACGTCGTGTACCTGGGGAAGGTACACAGGGTCCAAATACTCTGTTATAATTGACCATATAAGATGTGAGGGTGTAAGTACAACACACACTCACCTTCGCGATCTAGCGTCGAATCCCACGCAAGGCAATGACCGATGATTAAATACCTGATTCCTTCTCCGCTAACGTTTCTTTTGACTGGTTGAGGATGGACTTCATATCCCAAATTGGAACAGTGCCGTTCGTCGCTCCAGCGGCCAGTCGTTCTGAAGTTCCCCAGCTGACGGACATGAAGCAGACATCACCCATGCGCATCGTTGCATACGGTTCTGGATATTCGACTATTAAGCGAGAAGTTATCCACAATGTTGGTAATGAAATAACTATAACGCAATCACTGTACAGTTCATAACTATCGTAATTTGATGGGCGCCTTACTGTAAACTGGTTCTGGAGTGTCGTCTGCTGAATTTGACTGTCCAAGCTTGTCCCTTAAGCTGCCTGGCTCGGGCACGCTAAATATCCGGATGGTTCCATCGCTGAATGTCGCCGCAAGAATGCCCAATCGGTCAAGTCTATCGGGTGCAGAATCCTAGGATGGTGGATTCACGTGGGTCAGTCTGAATGGTCTGTAGCTTTAGTGATGCAAATCCTGTTCAACTGGCGGCTGCACATGAGTTTCATCTCTTACCGCCTCCTTAAAACTTCCTGTGGGGCACCACTTCATATCAAAGACAGCGCCATAAGAATGAAGAATGCACAGTGCAAGATAGGCTTTAGGGTCGTCCCGGAGCTCTCCCTGTTCATTTGTGTTACAGTTCATGCTCCAAATCTGTATAATATTGGGATGCGCATCCTGTTTTCCGAGCGGATAGAGTTGATCGCGATCAATACAGTTCTCGGCTGTATCTGGCAGTCCTCCGATGGCTATGTAGCTCATGTTCCTGTCTGGAGCATCTTCATAGCTTGGTAACGGGCACCAATCCAGCGCCCAAACAGAAAATCCCGTGTTGAATATGTATCCATCGTTGACGCCGGTTTCTATGAGCAATAATACAAGAGTCTATAAGACGATGCACCACCCACACTCAGAACACCATATAACACTGCGCGGGTGCACGGCTTAGCGCTGCGTACTTGTTGTCGTTTCCAGATAGTGGGCGGTCAGGGTCGGCATATCGAACTGTCCTTCACGTGCATGTATAGTGGATGTTGCCATGACAGGCAGATATTCCTCCAGTTCCGCAGGATCACTGAAAAATAAGATACGAGAAGAGTCAGCATTAGTTCATGCCGTCAGTGAACAATCACCTCACAAATACCAGGTGCTTTTCAACTCACTTGACAACTCGAAAGTCTTTCTGGGAAGAGCTAATATTGGGGTAGACGGTGTCTCTCAGAGCTTGCTCCTGCATGCTCACATATCGCAGCTCCTTGGAAGTCGGCGCTTGGTATGACAGTTTCCAGACGTCGGGTATCATCTCTGAGTCGTGCATAAAGCCTTTCTTGGATACAGTCTTTTTTGCAGGGGGTCGATTTACGCGTTTAGGAGCAGTCGCCGGGACAGCCTTGCTCTGGCGAACGATGGGTTTCCATATCAACCCCTCGGTATTCACGACTGACCCTGCTGGAAATTCGGCGACTTCAGCAGCGATGGATGTTGTTGTGTCGTCATGAGTCGTGAGTAGCTTGTTCATCTCGTCCAAGGACACTGAGTATGTCTTGACCGCAGGACGCCGCCGTCGGGTCTTTGTAGGCATGGGCTTTAGCTTACGCTCGTCGTTGTCATTGTCGTCGTCTCCGTCCATGTCCACGTCCATGTCCATATCGCCTTCGTCGTCGTCGCCGTCGCCGCTTCCGCCGTTAGCATCGGAGCCAGCCACGTACTCGTCCGATTCATCATTTTCGTCAAGCCCTGCTGCCGGGCCATCTTGGTCTTCTCTAAAGTCATCATCGCTCTGTAACTCGCGCTTGATAGTCTTGCCTGCCTTTGACTTCTTCGCGACGGTGCGCACAGGTCGCGGCGACATTGTGCTGGAGGATTGAGAAATCTGGTTCCTGCGGCGTTACGGGCAGATGAGCACTTCTGACAAGAACGAGACAGAGAGAGAGGCAGGAGGCTGTGGGGCCGTGTCTTATGGACGCTGTGAGTCTCCTGTCCAGTGTCGAGCGTGTTGGAGAGCAGCAGGTTGGTTGTGCATTTCAGGTGAGAATGCACCAACTTAGCTCGCACTCCTTAGTGACTGTTGTTTATCGTGGGTGCTGAAAAAAAGACATAAAGACGCTCACACGCCCAGGTTCTCCTGGGCTCCTTCTCTTCTTCTCTTGCTCGACCGCTGGGCATTGCTCTTCTCTCGTCTCTGCAGCACACACCAAATCGCTCCGCCAGCACCGCTTCCTCTTGCTTCATCGTCTCTTCAACCGGCACCCACCACCCCACAGCCCGCACACGCAATGGGAAAGGCTGGCAAGGAACGAAAGCGCAGACGTCTCTTGGCCGAGGTCACCGCTGTAGACGTCGGGTCGCACCGCAAAGCTGACCAAGAGAACAACATGGAGGACACAGAGAACGCTGGGCTGCCTCACACAAAGACCTTTGGCGGAGTTGTCTCGGAGGAGGACATGGCCACGACACTCAAAACCTTGCTCGCACTGGAGCAGCATGTCGACGTCTTCCGCTCAAAGGCCTGCAAGGCACTGCGTGCCGTTGTCCATCAGCTCCAGCACACTGCCACGGCCACGACCGGCATGGGTACGCCAAACCAGCTTTGGATAGCTTTTGTATTAATGTCAATCCTTTAGACTGAGAGGCGAGCCTTTTATGGACGACTGTTCTCATCGTTGTTGATTTCATTGCGCACTCTAGGACAAACCCCTATCGGCCGAATTTCTGATGCTCTAGTGGATGGCCGTTGGAACGACGCCATGTCAGCATTGGAGGAGATGCGGACTCGAAAGCAGGTGCCCAAGCTCGGGGCCCTGCAGAGATGGGTCCGGGATTGTGATGCCGCATCTGCCAAGAGCGGGGCCTTTGGTGACCCTGTTGTCCTTCGAGTTCTGGACTCGATGCTCCGGACTGTCGATCCTTTGATGGTCCCCAAGAAGGACCTGACTGAGGGCGAGGAGGCCCACCCGGTAAGGACACATCCTATGTGGCAGGCTTTTCCTAGAATCGAGGATAATACTCCCAAGTATGAGGCTGCTTTAGCCAAGACGCTCTTCAGTAAGTGTGTTTGGGCGTATCATCCGTTTGTTATTGAAATGTCGCATCGCCTGTAGTCGAAAAACAGCGTTGCCGGCAGATGGTTGAAAAATAACCCCCCTTGTTCTATCATATAGCCGAGGAAGATGCCGAGAGATACAGGAGTTTGTTCAGGATAGTGTCTCACCAAAAAGGCCCCCTCCGCCGGACGCCCAATCTGCACGATTTCACGCTCTACCTCTCCAAGCCTGGCACCATCCGCTTGAGCTATCAAGATAATATCCTCTCTCAGCCGCCCGTCGAGCGCATTGACATGCCTCATGTCCCAGGCGCATTCTTGCTAAAGGATGTATTGACTCGAGAGGAGTGTTTGCAGATGATCTCTGCTGCTGAGGCCGTCGGGTTTACACCAGACGTGCCCATTGTCGGAACGGCGTCCGAGTCTATCTCTGTTTTGGCGCACAACTTTTTCTGGATGGCAGATGACCAACTGCTGGGTCATATCTTTGATCGATGCAAGTCCCACTTCCCTGAGACCAGCGGCGATGGACATGGTGCGGTTGGCATTAACTCCAGATGGCGTGTGTATAGGTACGTGCCCGGCGCTATCTACCGCATCCATGTGGACGGACAGTGGCCTGGGAGTGGGCTCGATCCTGTGACCGGCGAGTATCTCTACGATGCCTATGGAGGCAAGAGATGGTCACGACTCACATTTTTGGTGTATCTCAATGACGAGTTTGAAGGTGGTGGAACGACATTCTTCACTCCTTCGGCTGACGTCGGATTTCTGGACGCCAGGGCAGCCTCTCCGAGAACGGGCAGTGTCCTGTGCTTCCCTCATGGCGAGACCGCAGGCAGCCTGTTGCACGAAGGTTCTCCTGTCTTGAAAGGCGCCAAGTACATTGTCCGAGCAGATGTGCTCTACGAGGTCCCTGTGCGATCATAGTCGAGTGCATCTATTTATGAGTATTTGTTGTCCCAATATCGAAAGAATGCAAATGCTTTGATTGTATTGTTGGTTGTGCTGGTTGAACGCGGTTGTATAAAAGGAAATAGTCTACAAGAGAAAGATATCTCTCCTTAATCCATCATCATATCCTCACCCTCCTCATCTGAGCCATAGTCATTGTCAGGGCCGTCATCCAATTTGAGGTTATCCAACAACTCATCCAGCTTGATCTCAGGGAATCCTTCATCTTCCTCAAAGTCTGATTCTGTCTCCTCCACCATGGCATGGTCGTTCTCCTTCTTGACTTTGTCAGCTATAATGATTTAATGAGTAAAACATTCGACATATTAGAATCAGTGATGAACAATTAACTGACTGCGAAATTCAGCAACGCGCAGGCAAGGCAAAGACTTACATTTGTAAAGGTTGACGGTGGAACGGAACTCTGGGTCCTCCTCCAGATCACGCAAGAACATCTCGTAATCTTGCTCGATACGCTCCTGGTCCTGCTTACGAGGTGCCATGTCTTCCTCCTCCTTCTGCAGCTGACGAAGTTCCCAGTTACGTCCCTTGTTGCGCTTACGGTGTGAGGGGTAGGCCTTCTTGATCAAGATGACATCAGGCAACGATCCGCGGTGAAGTCCGTCGAATGCATCATTGTTAAAGTTGGACGAGCCAACATCGTATCCCATCACACTGTCTCCGGGGTTCAAGATTCCTCCAAGGTGCGAGCGGGCAAAGAATGTGGTGTCGTTGCGACCGACATCTTGGGCACGGGCAACCTGGATATCAGCCAAGACGTACTTGCCACGAACGGGTCCGCAAGGCTCGACATCCAAAACATAGTATTCGACCAACTGCTTGACGGAGGCAAGGGCTTGGAACGGGGTTCTCCAGTATGTCTGTGTTGAAATCTCTGCCACTGCTAATGTGTTAACATCCATGGCATGAACCGAGTTTCCGATTCTGTAGCAGATGACCAACGGGTTGATGTTGCCCATGGCCTTGGAGATCTTGGGAGGCAAGCACAATAGATCATCCTTGCAGATGGGGACAAGTTCGATCGAGTAACTGAACTTGTAGTTGGAAGTTCCCGAGTGGATATCTGTTGAGATCAACTGCTCCGAAGCCTTGCTCTTCAAGGGGGTGATTGCTGAAAGGAACTCGACCATCTTGAGTGCATGTGAGCGAGAGGCATAGTAAAAGTCGAGTCCGTCCTTGCACTCCTTGATGTTGATGGTGTCCTTGTGAGCGCTGTGCTTAATGATCAACTGCTCGAGGTACAAAAAGGTGCGCTTGTGATCGACCTTTTGACGGACCTGGACCATGGCCTTCCAAGTGTTTTGGGCCATGACTTTGGCGCAGTCATCGCACTGCTGATGCGAGACCACGAACTCGACCTCAAAGATCTGCTGCAAAATCGTCGATGTGAAGACCTCCTTCTGGATCGTCAGCTTCAGCTTGATACGTTTTGAATGGGGCTCAGTCCAGATGAATCCTGCATCGACCAGGCGCACTTTGTTCAGGCCCTTCAACTTTTTCAAGCACAGGGCGAGCAGCTCTCTGGATTCCAGCTGGCAGCCGACCCAGAGCATGGGTGGCTGGAGATAGCGCTCGCAGTTGCGGCAGAAGCAGATGGTGGCGTGCTTTGGGATGCCCTCTGTGATATCGACCTGGTTGCGAATACAGTTGATACACATGTTGGTGGGGTTGGGGGGGATGGTGGTTCCGCATGAGCAGCAGAGACTAGGAAATAGAGCGGAAGCGGATTCGGCGTTAATAAGATCAGGTCGGGCCCTTTTGGATTCAGCAGCGACTTCTTTCCATCACACTCAGCAGATGCCGACCGAGGATCTGAAGAACAAAGAACAAAGAACGGACGCCTGCCGCAGTCGGCACTGTCGATTGAGCGCTTTGCGCAAGCCCTGCCGGTGTGGAGCTTACATCTGCTGTGTGGTCAGCTCGGGTCGGTACTCCATGGCAGGATGCTGTTGTCGAGGGGGATCGGGAAAGAGGAGTCGAGGTACGAAGGAAAGGTCTGCCGCAGGCTGAGTGGCAGAGGAGAGCGGAGGATGAGGTGGAGTGAGGCAAGGACCGATGACAAATTGCAAAGGGACAGACGCTGCTTACAGAAAGACTTACAAAAAAAAAAAAAAAAAAAGAAAAGGAAAATAGTGACTGTCGCCTACCACGCCCGCCCTTAAGAGGCTACGGACAGGCTGTTCAACCGCTCAAATTGATGATGATCGCTCGTGTTTATTCTGCATACCGCTTGACTGTCTACGGGCCTCCGTTTCGTCTTCCAATCCTGCGCTGTTTTTCATGTTGCGATCCGGCGCGTCCTTGTCACCAGTATCGCCTTCAATCGTGTTGTTTCTTCAAAAGAAAACCTCGTCAGTCCAGATCGCGTCCCAACCCTTCGTTTCTTTGGAACCCTGGCTCTACAATCACTCCAGCAAGCAGCTTCCCCGACCAAAAGGAAGGAGCACCGGATAAGGCAAGATGTAGAGATGTGAACAGGGCCACGAAAGAGGGGGTCAATATTCGACCCTGTCACTGGAGAAATCTCAGAAATGAAAAAGAGAGGTGCAAAAAAGGCAGGTTTTTGAATGATAACATGATTAAAGAAAGAAAGAAGGCGATGTTGACTTGCAAGGGAGGAGTAGGATGCAGACAAGTAAAAACAAAAGCAGAAAAGGGATCATTCCCTGCAACACCTTGCAAGGGCGCCCAGAGTCGTCAGTTCACATGCCTTCTCGACCAAAAGAAGACGCGTTCCCTCACGACCATAGGCTACGGGCTGGAATATGAACCCGTAATGACGCTGGCAAAAGTGTTTGAGTGTCGTGCCATTGCTTCGTCTCGACCAAAAGACGGGGCAATAGCGGTCAACACTCAGACGCAGGAGCCAAAGAATGGGAAGCAGACAGAAAAGACCGAAAAGGAATGGGTATTTGTCAATAATCAGATATATCAGATAGAGAGTCGAAAAGTGCACCCTCAACAATCAGTCAAAAAAAAAAAAAAAAAAAGAAAGAAAAAAGAAAAAAGAAAAAAGAAAAAGAAAAAAAGGGCCGATTGTAGAAAAATAGATCGGCCATGGTAGTAAAATGCTGAGGCGCGTAAACAAGAATGAGATAATGCAGGAATATAAGCAAACCCAGAGAGGCATGCTTAGTAGCGACCACCAACAAACTCAGCCCAAGACTTCACCTCGGCGGGGATCTTGGTGGATTCGTTGCTGGAGGCCAGTGCTGCCTTGCGCTCCACGTTCTTGTTAATCGAGTTGACAAAGAGAACGCCGCACTTCTCGTCATTGATGAGCGAGATTCCAGAATCGACACCAGCACGGCGGATCATGTATTCCTTGTCGGCCACATCCTGAGCACGGTTCCTAGCCAAGGAGATCACCATCTGGACATTCTCGCCTGCCATTGTCTTGTGCATCAAGGGGAGAGAATCGGGCGCAGCAACATACTTGCAGGGAACGCCAGCTTGCTCCAAATTCTTTTGCGTATGCTTGGACATGGTCACAATCTGAGTTCCATACTTGTGCAAGCCCTGGCCGATAGTAGTCAAGTCAGCAGGGGTTGTCAACTCATCGGAGCTCAGCAGGACACTCGAGCTTTGGGAGGGCAATTTGAAGTTCTGGACACTCTGAATGGCAGAGAGATAGGCTTCCTCCTTGTCACGACCAAAGCAGGCAACCTCACCAGTTGAAGCCATCTCAACTCCGAGGAAAGGATCAGCACCTCCAAGTCGGGTCCAAGAGAACTGAGGAACCTTAACAGCCTGGTAATCGTACTGCTTCGCCATCAAATCGACAGGGGCGGGAACGTCCTTGTCGCAAAGTGCATGGGTGGCGCTGGTAATGAAATTGTGTCCCAGGACTTTGGAGACAAAGGGGAAGGATCGCGAGGCGCGGATGTTGCACTCAATGACCTTGAGGACGGGCTCTTGGTTCGCATCTCCGGGGGCTGCAGGCTTGTGGATGATTTGCATGTTGAAGGGACCGGTGATCTGGAACGCCTTGGCAAGCTTCTCTGCAATCGACTTCAACTTGGTCTTGGTCTCGTCCTTGATATCACGGCTTGGGAGAACAAGCGTGGCATCTCCCGAGTGAACACCAGCGTTTTCGACGTGCTCGGAAACCGCGTGAACGATCAACTTTCCGTTGTGGGCGACCGCATCAATGTCAATCTCCTGCGCGCCAGCAATGAACTTGGTAATGACGACAGGGTGAAGAGGAGACACATCGGCGGCAAGGGTCAGGCAGCGATGAAGGGCTTCGGGTGTATGGGCAACGTTCATAGCCGCACCGGATAGGACGTAGGAAGGACGAATCAGGACGGGGTATCCGACTTGCTCTGCAAAAGTCGAGGCTTGATCCAACGAGGTCAGCTCCTTCCACTCGGGCTGGTCCACTCCAATGGTATCCAGGATCTTGCTGAACTTGTAGCGGTCCTCAGCAGCATCAATCATGACGGGCGAGGTTCCCAGGACCTTGGCATTGTTCTCATGAAGGCGAAGGGCAATGTTCTGAGGAAGCTGACCACCGACAGAAACGACAACGCCCTGAGCATGCTCCTGCTCATAAATATCCATCACACGCTCGTACGAGAGCTCCTCAAAGTACAAACGATCGCACTCGTCGAAATCGGTCGAGACAGTCTCGGGGTTGTAGTTGACCATGACGGTCTTCTTTCCGAGCTCGCGCAGGGCACGAATGCAGGAGACACCACACCAGTCGAATTCGACAGAGGATCCGATCCTGTAAACACCCGATCCCAGCACCATGGTGCCCTTGTCTGTGAAATCAACATCGTGCGAAGAAGCGTTGTAGGTAGTGTACAAATAGTTCGTGTCGGCAGGAAACTCGGCAGCCAGGGTATCAATACGCTTGACAAAAGGCGTAATGCCCATCTGCTTTCGCGACTGACGGATCACATCCTCGGTTGACTTTTTGCCCAACAGTCCGGCGATCTGAGCGTCGGCGAAACCCTTCCGCTTAGCTTCGTGCAACAGCTCGAAGGGAAGGGTCTCAGCATTGAATTTGCCAAGCTCCTTGTGGACAGCAACGATGTTGGACAACTTGTGCAGGAACCATTTGTCGACCTTGGTGATATCGTGAACTTGGTCAACGGTGTATCCCTTGTTCAGCATGGCGTCGCCGATGGCGAAGAGGCGGCGATCGGTGGGATTGGCCATGGCCTTGTCCACATCTGCAAACTCAAGAGCCTGGAAACCCTTGAACTGAGGATCAACCTGACGGATGGCCTTCTGGAATGACTCCTCAAAGGTACGGCCGATGGCCATAACCTCGCCCACAGACTTCATGGAAGAGCCGATCTCACGAGAGACATGCTGGAACTTTGCCAAGTCCCAGCGAGGGATCTTTGTCACAATATAATCCAAAGAGGGCTCGAAGCATGCCGTAGTGGTCTTGGTGACAGAGTTTCGAAGGTTGGGGAGAGTATGACCGAGAGCAATCTTGGCGGCAATGAAGGCCAGAGGGTAGCCGGTTGCCTTTGAGGCCAAAGCACTATGAGACGAGGTAATGAACGAGTTGTGAACATGGTGTGAAAGGTACAATATAAAACCTGGTGATAGTGGTGCTTTGCAAGTGTAACTGAGAGCCACCATGAACAAGCGTGCTTACCTGGAGCGACTGAGACGAGCATTCACCTCAATGACCTTGTACTCCAAACTTTCTGGGTGCAGAGCATATTGGACGTTGCACTCACCAACGACACCCAAGTGACGGATGATCTTGATGGCTGCAGTACGAAGCATGTGGTATTCTTCGTCGCTGAGGGTCTGCGAAGGAGCGACGACGATGGAATCTCCAGTGTGTGTACCAAGAGGGTCAAAGTTCTCCATGTTGCAGACAGTGATACAGTTGTTGGCAGCATCACGGACCACCTCGTATTCGACCTCCTTCCAGCCTTTCATGGACTTTTCAACCAAGATTTGGGGCGAGAGAGTCAAGGACTTTGTTCCCAAAGCTGTAAGCTCAGCGGCGTTGGAGGCAAATCCAGATCCCAATCCTCCGAGAGAGAAGGCAGATCGGATGATGACAGGGTAGCCAATCTCTTCAGCGGCGGCCAACGCATCCTTCATGTTATCGACAGCAACTGACTGAGCGACGGGAATATCAATCTCTGTGCATTCGAAAGGCAACGATATTTTACAGTTGATTAGTTAATCCGTTTCTTTTCTTTTTTACCATGCATATCTCACGCAAAGGGGGAGGGGGAAGGGCTGCAAATTTACCGTTCAATGCCTTGGCAAAGAGATCACGATCCTCGCTGACAAGAAGGGTGCGGATGGGGGTTCCCAGGACCTTGACATTCATGCGGTCAAAGATGCCCATCTTGTCGAGCTGGATGCCGCAGTTGAGGGCGGTTTGGCCTCCGAAGGTAAGGAGGATGCCATCGGGACGCTCGCGCTCGATGATGTACTCGAGATACTCTGGGGTGACGGGCAGGAAGTAGACGGTGTCGGCGAGGGCGTGCGAGGTCTGGATGGTGGCGATGTTGGGGTTCACCAAGACGGTCTGGATATTGGACTCCTTGAGGGCCTTGATCGCCTGCGAGCCTACAGATGCCAGGGGTAGATCATCGGGGACAAATCGTAATAGGTCAGAGCAGTGTGGGCGGAGAATGAAATGGCACCGCTGATTGGGCGATAATTGGAGTGTGACTGTGTGGGGAAAAAACACCCATATCCCCAAGATAACACATGCAGCGGGATCAGCGTCTACGAGTCAGAGTGAGTTGCGGTGACTGCCAGGGCGGGTCCCAGCGCGACACTGTTCTGCACACTCTTCACACGCTGATCGTTGATCGACCGACTTCTGCTCCTCACATGCACAATTGTCTTTGGGTCTCACATCCATCGTGAGCCACGAGGACAACACTGAAGCGAACTGTGGCGCCTGCAAAAACGCACTTACCAGAGTAATCAAACTCTCCCGCCTGGCCGATCGTCAGTCCTCCGGATCCAACCACAAGCACCTTCTTGACATCAACAAGAGGCACATCCGCAAGGATCGCCTCCGAGACGAGTTTCCTGGTAGGCGACGATCCCTTGGCAGACAGTTCAGACCCCCTCTCCTGATAACTCTCACGAGTCATTGAGAACCAACGGGCTTGCGATGCAGCCATGGACTTGATTCCGAGCTGTCCCAAGGTCGCTGACTTTTGCTGTCCCGAACGCACGGAGGCCGACATGAGGGAGGCCAAGAGCGGAGTGCGGAGGCCATTGGGTCCGGTGGCGGCAGAGTGATGCAGCAAGGCCTTGGTGGAGAGCAAGGGCATAGTGCTATTGGGACCAGCACCATTGCGGGACGAAGTGCGCTGCGCGGAGGAGATCAGAGAGTTGGAGAGCAAACCAGAGGTGCCTTTGCTGGGGAGTGCCTTGGGGGCCTTGTTGTAGAGCTGCTTGTACATGATGGCTGGAGTTCTTGCTTTAGGGTCGCTGGATGTGGAGTGGAGTGGGAGCTTTTTTTTTTTTAGTTTTATCAGTTGGGGCCTTCGTGTAAAGATGATACTTGGTCGGCTATCGATCAGTACTGAAGGGTAGGGGTCTGGGGAGAGATGGTGGGTTTGGTAAAGAAGCAGAAAAAAATGAGAAACGGCGTTTTATTCTTTTGGGCGAGATCGGATTCGCTTAAGGGGGTTGGCCTTCACACGATGAATCGCGGTGACTCCATCGCGGCCCTATCTATCATTGCACACACAAGCTGCTCACAAAGGACGTACAAGGTAGCAGAGCATAGAAGGCACTGAAGAGAGGAGGCGTCTCTGCATGCTGGGCGATACTGGATGATCTTGGATGATACTGGGAGGACGCCCCTCCTTCTGCATGATCCCTTCAAGATCCAACCCACGCCGACGCCATGGGACACGCGCCACGAGCGAGACAACATGCTTATCTGCCTGTGCGCTGCAGAAAAAGGCACCGTTGCCAGCAGGATCTGTCTAGGGTCTCTGCTGTCTCCTTTGCTCCTTTGTTGCCCTGTGCTACAGCGGCCAGTCATGCCGAGAGTACTGCTGGGAGTACTGCTGGACATACATCCGACCGAAGGGCTGTCTCGGTTCGCCCTACCGTGTGTCACGCAACATGAGCCAAGCCTTTTTTTTTTTGCTCTTCCCAACGGATCTCGCTGTCCACCCGACTCTTTTCTCATCTCTCGCTCACAACCATAGATCAGCCCTTCGTCCGGTCCTCTCGTCCGCTCTCTTCTCCTCTCTCTTCTCCTCTCCCTGCCATCCACCGCCCGGCTCTCTCTGAACATGACCGAGCCCATTGCCAGCAACAACGACTGCATCCCCGCCGAGGGCGAGGACACCGAGGTCGTGGATGAGGGCAACCGCAGCATCCTCATGGACATCATCTCCCAGCTCAGCAAGGGTGGCGATCTCCACCGTGTCACCCTTCCCACATTTGTCCTCGAGCCCAGAAGCATGCTCGAGCGCATCACCGACTTTATGTCCCATCCCGAGATCATCATCAAGTAGGCACCCTCCCAGCATGGCTCTGACTTTTGATCCTTCCTTGCTTCAATTCTCGACTGGGTGGGGCTAGCGTTGGAGGACAGCATCTCACTACAATGGGATCATGTGGCGACTTTTACTCGCGGGCACGCCAGCCCACAACCACGAGCCAACCACGCTTGTGATTAGCTCCTGCCTGCAGTTGCCAGTGATTCTCGTTGGACATTCTGCATAGAGGATACTGTGTTTATGGAAAGAAACCTATACCAATCTTCAACGAGGGGTCGTGTCCCACAGGCGAGATTATCTGGTGTCGGTCGGTGTGCGCACGTTGTTACAGGCAGTGCTGACCAGGCGGCATTGAACAATGCTCTTGGCCACGCGTATTATGGTGGACACTGAAAGTTGAAGGAAGGAGCTGTCGTTATTAGATTTGCGTCTTGTGTCCTCTCCGCTTTATGCTTGTTATATTAAGTGTCTGACCAACGGGGGTCGATCAAATATCTAAACGCATGGTCCCTCAACTAACGCTTCGCCCTACATGGGTCGTATCCTTTCTCGCAAACAAATAGAGCAAACCAGTTGGAGGATCCTGTGGAGCGGTTTGTTGCTGTCACACGCTACTTTTTGTCAGGCTGGCACATCAAGCCCAAAGTAAGGAGGAACTAGTATAATAGACCAACTCCATCTCTTACGGCAGCCGTACAAAGGCAATCCCATTTACGTTTTTATCTTTGGTATCTTGTCCACACCTAGGGAGTGAAAAAGCCGTACAACCCTATTCTGGGAGAGCAATTCCGCTCAAAGTGGACTTTTGCAGATGGAACGGAAGCTTTCTACGTGGCAGAACAGGTCTCGCATCACCCCCCAATTTCAGCATACTACTACGCCAGCCCGGAAAACAATATCAGTATAGTCGGCGATTTGCTGCCAAAGTCAAAGTTTCTTGGCAACAGTGCAGCAACGCTGATGCAAGGAGAGATCAAAGTAGCATTCACGAACCGACCCGGCGAAGAATACTTTATCACCATGCCCAATGTCTATGCTCGCGGCATCCTGTTTGGAACGATGCTTCTGGAGCTGGGAGACGTGGCCGCCGTTAGATGCCCGAAGTTGGATCTGATCTGCTCACTGGAGTTTAAAGTCAAGGTACAAGGTCTTGACATGATCACTTGGAAATTAAAGTTACTCTGTTTCAGTATCATACTGACACAGTGCTTAACATTCTTATATGGAAATAGGGCTACTTTACAGGATCCTACAATAGCATTGCAGGAAAGATCAAGCGCATCTCGACCAGCGAAGTTCTTTACGATATCTCTGGGAAGTGGTCGGATGAAATCTATATCACAAAGAAGGTATGAGAGGAACCATGGCACCCTGGTTCCACAGCAATCGAATGCTGTCAGGTTTGAAGTCTCACACTTCTTTATTTCGATAACAGGGCAACAAGGATGTTTTCTTTGACGCCAAGACTGCCCAGATCCACCCAAAGTTCGTTGCACCTGAGGAAGACCAGGACATCAACGAGTCACGCCGTCTGTGGAGCAAGTTGACTGCGGCTCTCAAAGTGAATAACCAGTCATTGGCTACTGAGGAAAAGAGTAAAGTCGAGGATGCTCAGCGCCTCAGCTCCAAGGAGCGCGAGGAACGGGGGGAGACACACCGGCCCAAGTACTTCGAGCCCAATGGCGAAGGCTTTGCTATCAAGCTCAAGAAGTACGCATCTACTACTGCTGTTTTGTTATTTGGCAGGTGTACATCTATGAGGGACGCGTCTAACATGAGTTTCCCTTTGAATCACTCGCACCTAGCATCTCGAACGATCCCCAGGAAGCCAAAATGCAAATCATCGACTTTATCTTTAATACGCCGGCTCCTCTTCCTTAGATGTCGAACTTTAAAACGACCATGAAAAAAAACAGTATAAACTTGGTCATGTAGGAAAGCAAGGCACTCCACTTGATCCTTTTCGTGTGAGATTCGACACGACATATCTCTATGAAAGCGGCATACTGAATTTTATTACGAAGGACGCAAAGGAGATCACTTCAAAGGAATACTCTGAGGGAAGCGGAAGATATTGGTAGGGTCCGCGGTGGCCTTGATCTGCTTCAGCCGCGCCATTGCCGAGCCATAGTAGGCATCCTGCCAGTTAGGCATGTCCTTGTCGATGTAGTTTTGGTAGCCGCGAATAGGGCCATAGTTCTTTGTAAAGTCGGCAAGGAGCTCTGCGTACATGTCTTCCATCCACTTCAGGCAGTCCACGCAATCTGGCTTGCCTGGCTTGGCGTCCGGATTCTCATCCCACTCTGCCACAAACTCAATGACGGTGTGGGCATTCCTGTGGACGAACGCGGTAGCATCCACAGAGGTGTCCTTGACTGCAGCACCCCAGAGATCGATAATGAGGTAATTGGCGCTCATTCCCTTGACTTTCTTAGAGCCCCACCTGCCCAGGATTTCGATGGTAGAGTCCTTCAGTGCAGTAGGGAATACGAGAGACTTGCCCTTTGTATAACGCGAATCGCCCGCCTTGTACGAGCCGGTGAGGCTGAGTGCCTCGATGTTCTTTGGGTCGTTGTACATATAAGCAAAACGTAGCACGCTGTCGATATGGCGGCCCTCGCGCACGTCCGACGCAGTCGGTTTGGGAGTAGCCTTGAGGAATGGAGCAAGCGCGGCCAAAGCGTCCGCTTTGGGTCCTTGAAAGATTCCGTAGATCATCAGACCGTCCGGCGCAACGTTCAACTCCACGCCAATGTCCCTGGAGGCTGTAGCCTGGAAGTTGACATAGGCACGCAAAACTTTTGCATAGTCCGAGTTTTTCCAATCGTAGGTGTAGGAGGTCACCTTGTCAGCAGGCTTGATAGGGATGACTGTGAATGAGGTGACGACTCCGTAGGATCCGCCGCCAGCACCACGGAGCGCGTAGAACAGATCTGGATTCTTGCTCGCAGAGACCGTGATCAAATCGCCGTCAGCATTGACAAGCTCCATCTCAACAATGCGGTCGATCAAGAGTCCATATTTACGAGCCAAGAGTCCGAACCCGCCACCGAGGGCGTGTCCACCTATGCCAACCGTCGGGCATGTGCCGGCGTTGATGGTCCAACCGCCCTGTTTATACAAGGATAGATTAAGTGGACCGAGGCGGATGCCGGACCCTATCTTGGCTCTGGCGCTCCCGCCTGTGCCTGTAACTGTGACGGACTTGATGGCTGAGAGGTCAAGGACTAAGGAACCATCTTGACCACCAATACAATAGCCTTCAAAAGAATGGCCACCCGATCGAGGAGCCACAGCCACGTTAGAGGCTTTGGCGCATTTAACAGCGATTTGGACATCGCTTGCGGAACTGGCCATGACAATGACCTCGGGATTAAACGTGTACCGCAGATCGAATGCGTATCTGTTCGTCTCGAACTGAGAGGTCTGGCGTTGAAGGACCTTGGCGCCTAAGGGTTTGAGGCAGCTGAGGAGTGTGGAATTGCCGGCCATAGGGCTCAAGTCCTGTCGGCGGCTGAGAGCTGCATCTGGCGGAAGTGTGTAGGCTTGTGAGAACTGGGTATAGAGTAGCAAGAGGGCAGCACTGCTGCTGCCAAGAATATGGAAATGCATTCACGATGTAGCTAGCTGGCCTTCGGTGATAATTGCGAGGAGGAAAATGACTTTTGCGAAAATGCGGTGCGGACGACCAGAACTAATTGCGGGATGAAAAAAATAAAGAGGAGAATGAGAACGAAGGCTCTGATACAAGAGGGGTCGTTGATCCTTCTTTTTATTCACACACCCAAAGTGCGAGCACTGTTTGTTGCTGGATGGTGTGGTGTAGTGATATAACAGCAGCATTGCTAGTGTTGGTAACACAAGGCTATTTTTGCGCCCGTTCTCTTGGAATCGGATTAGACAAACAGCTCTGGGCCAAGCCAGCGCACAACACCGCCGCAAACTATCCTTACATTCGAACGCGCACTGATACCATGAGGTAAGTACTACAATCTTTGTACGCGCAGGGAAACGGAGGTTGATGGACAAATTAAAAATAGAAAGAACAATTATAGCACCCTGTGACATGCACGGCGCTCACACGGCCGATTAACCGTAACCTTTGACGGGAATGCCCCGATGCCGAGCACTAAAGCATATACAGCAGGCCGTACAGCGCAGCATTTCCGATCGTCGGGCGTTAGACTTACTTCTAAGTTGACACCGTGTGTAGCGCGGGGTGACGGAAGAGGCGCTCAGTGATGGATAGTGCATATTACTTGCAGCTTTCTTCAGCCAACCAATGCCGCACAAAGGAGGGTTGCACCTTCGCCAGACTACTGGGGATCAGAGCGAGACCAATAGTCATGACTGACCCCAGGTGTCCAGATTTCTTGCAGCGTGATGAGGCTCTCAATCTCGTGCGGACGCCGCGACCCAATGAACCCTGCCGTTTCTCGTGGGCTGCGGAGTGCCGCATTACTACGGGCAACATCGTGATTTGTTGTAGTGCAGGTAGAGCGAGTGATGAAGCTTTTGTCCTGAAAGCATGGATGGACCATCTCTAGCCCCCCAGTCCTTATGCTCGTCCGAGGTTCCTCACTTCTTGAGAGAGAGTGCAATGAAAAATTCTCCCTAAGTGGAGCCATATCGGAGGAGCGCAGTGAAACTAAGAGACTGAATGACAGCCGTTGACATCGTATTTTAGATAGTAACAGATGAAGGTGCCGATCAGCTCTGAGGAAGGAGGTGGATGGAGCAGTTACAGCGGCGGGCAGTACTCGCGATGAAATCGCATTTATGATGCATTACTCCAGTCGTCGCTTGAACAGTGCTTGTTCCACGATATACGCCTGTCCGACTATCGTCAAGTCCTCGAAAGACGTCCGGTGCGCAAGATTGGTTCGTAGAATAAAAATGTTTACAATATAACAATATATTGCTACAAGGATTCTCAGAATCTAAACTGCTGGAAACTTTACAAACACTCAACCACTACCGCCATCAGCTGCGTAGGACCTCTAATGGTCGCCTTTGAAGAGCAACACGGGGCCGGCCACGATGCGAGAGTCGTCCTTGAGAGTGATTGGCGTAGCCGTGTCCGTAATCACAATGTAGACGTATCCAGTGACGCCGGGGGGCAGCACGCACTCCTCGCGCTTTGACACTCTGATCTTGTCGTTGTATAGGAACTGGCACCATGTCTGTCTAGGGTCGTCCGATCCTTCGAACCATGTCTCGACCTTCGTGGCACCCTCGGCGGGGAGCTTGGCCTTCAGTTGCGTAAAGGCCGTGAGACCAATGTCATTTGGGCAGGACTCGATAAAGTTGGAGGCGATGGTAAAGACCTCCTTGGCCGACAACGGAGTGTCAAATGCATAGGGCGCTCCCGATCGCCCGAGAATCTCGTTCAGAAACGATGAGTGGCGTGCCTCAACGGTGGTGATGGATGCAGCTGCTGTCAAGAGATCGCCATCGAGACCAGAGGCTGCCCCGAGGTAAGCCGAGACACCAGTGTTCTCAAGAGCGCGCGCCACTGCAATGAAGGTCTCGACATCATCTAGAGGGAACTTGTACTTGCAGGGAGCCACGGGAGTGCCGCCGAGCTGGGTGATGGCAGTGGAAAGCGTGGTAACGTGGGTCGACTCGTGCTTGTCAATTTCGACGAACCGGTCGCGAATCTTACCACCAAATCCGGCAGTCGCGAAGGCATGGCTGTTAAACTTGGCAAGACCCTGGTTGTAAAACTCGGCTTCGAGGTGCTCCAGAGTCAAGGCAAAGTTGAAGATATTGGCATCAGAGGTGGCATCGCGCTTCGAGAACCGTGTAGGTGCGGCCAAGACAGCGGTGGCTGCGATTGCAGATGCAACGGCGAGGATGGAGAAGCGCATAGCGACAGTATATATATTTGTTTTCGTGGTGGTTGAGTTGGAGATGGAAAAAGGAGGTAGATATTGGCGATGGTAGAGATAGTGAGGTAGTAGAGTTGCTAGAGAAGGTTGCTTTGAGAGACGCCTTTTTCGAGAAGTAGACAGAGTCCTTTTTATACATGCACACGATTGATGGACAAGCGCGTCGAGAGTGCATCCGGCAGTGCACCATTAGAGAGCATGTCATAATAAGCTTGGGCTTCTCAGTTTCTCTGCCACTGCTCATACGCCTTGTCTTCCACCGATCAGATGTATCGAGAGCTTCTATAAAGCGTCCATGCTTCGCCCATACCCGATACACCGATGGGAGGGGCGCAATTCTTTTGTCAGCAACCACAGCCCCAAAATTGCAAAAACGCGACAAACCTAAAAACAAATAAAGATAGCATCTAAAAATGGACTTCGCGCAATGAACGGTACCACCGCATCCATCCTTGCCACATGCGTGCTAGTGCGACACCACTGTGCCTCTGCCCAGGACCGATAGTGTTCGGGTGGAGTGACTGGGTAGAGTTCCTTGGATCTTGTTCTTCAATCGGTCCCAGTAATTTTCCGCTTGCTGCTTAGAGAACGCCACGGGGAACCCTAATGTTATTTCGGTAGAGAAGAAGAGCGGTTGTGATGCATCTCACGAAGGCTTGAGGGAATCAGAAATGCGCCAGAGCTGCCTTGAGGCATGATGGGTGCACGCGGTCGTAAGCCTTCTCTTGATCCAGAGTTATCCTCACGTATCCCTGCTTGAGACCCTTGTACTAGTCCGAGAGGCTGAGTAGTGGGGCGTACGTTATCTGCAGCTATTGGCATGGGTACCGTATGACTGATCCAGACCCAGAGACGTCTTTCTGGTTCTTGTCTTTGTGAAGACAAAGATCAGTGATGGTACCTAAGGCCATGCTTCTAGTTATGACTCTTCAAACAATGTAGGCAATCAGTTTCCTTGCCCTGGAACACTGTCTTCTTTTTAAAGTCTACGATAGTGGACGCATTTGTATCTCTGTTAGTTACTACTAGACTGTTGAATATTGCACAGTGTGGACCGAGATCTTTTTCTAACCTACTTTCCTACCACAAAACCTGCCTACACATTTCACCATCGATAGAGCCATCTATTTCGGTCGGTGTGCGTCGCTTTTGCTGCTCCGTGATAACACAACTCTCCTCGAACATTTACCTCGATTTTGTGTAGACCTCCTCCGTAGATTTGGATTATAGTTGGAGAGTCGTTCGACGAGTCGTCTGGGGGCCGATATGATTTTACCACTGCGTTTTCTTTGAATTATTTACGACTTTGTCTGGTGTCGCCTGGTTGAGGCAAAGAGCAATTGTTAGCCACTTGCAGATAGCTCAGTGAAGATATCATATGTAGATCAACGTCTTTCAGCTTGACCTGGGAGGAGCGAGCAAATACGAACGGCTCCTTGCTGATCATCGAATCCCTGCGCTTGTCGAACTGAAGACTTTCCTGAAACCATCGTCTTGGAGTCAGTCGTAGGTGAAAAGCAAACCTGACGTCCTCCTGCATCATCCAAAAGAGGTGCCTGCAAGCCAAACCCTCGTTTTGCAGAAGGGCTTAAGTATAGAAGTACACCTGGACGCTGAAGTGAATGACGCATTCTGCGACACCGGGATCTGCATTGCCATACAGTCTGAAGATGGCCACGATGTTGTTCCTTTCGATCCTTTGGATTATCGAAGCGACACCTACCCATTCGCAAGCCTCCTTCCCTGGATCCCTTCTATATCATTCGAAGATCGCTTTGGCGATGGTCAGCATCGTAAAACAATACCAACGAATTATTGGTGATAATGTATGCACCTTCCTGTTGTTGTTGATCAGCTTGATGAGGTGATGAGCTTTCTCAACTCGCACCGTGGACACCAGCCCGGCCGTGAACATAGCTCGGAGCCACGGACCACCCCAGTGATACCGTGCTCCCAAAAGCTTCTTCAGGTATGTACCGGGGCAAGGAGGGGTTTTCATTGCTGGAAGGGTCAAGGATCAGCTGTCCGTCCCCGTCTCCACCCTAGACACTCATCGGTTGCCTCTACTTTTTAGCGAACTCGACGGGAGTTATAGATCGGCCGATCTTTGCCAGCTGATTGCTGAAAGTCTTGAACCGCTTATCAAGGACAGCACTCAAGTGGGAGGCGATATTTTTGTTTATGTGCTGAAACGTTTGACCGTGTTGATGAAGTTGATGAAGTTTTATAGGAACAAAAGTAAGTGAGAATTAGATGTGGGCCACACGACCACACACCTTGAGTATTTTTATACAGGTTTATTGATACACGTAACTAGCGAACCCGCGCAGTCAGCGCGGGATCTATTTGGAATTCATAAATGGATAAGTTGGATACTCTACAATCGTCACAACATAGAATTTTGCTTTTTCTACTTACTTTGTTGTCAGTCTTTTCTCCCTGGGGATCCGACTGAAGGCTCCGTTGCAGAGGACCGCGTCCATCTGTCAAAACCGTTTTCTGTTGCTGATCCGGGATTTCTGCTCCGGTGTTGATGGTAGCAGGTCGTGCGTACCTGCTGTAAGCCATGAGGGGCCACGGCGGGGCGCTCTGCTGATTCTCCCTACTGGCCGAGATGACTTTGATGGAGGTGGAGGCCGCCGACAGCAGGATTCCTACGCCAGCATTGCTGTCCCTCCCCCTCGTTGCATATCCTGCTTTTACTGATGTGCAGAGCGGGTTCACGCACCTGACGCTGCCATGGATGGGCTTCAACTTCTGCTCCACTCCAACCAAACGCCTGGATTTGGACTGCTCTAACCTCTGTGTGCAGAACACACAAGTTCGGCTCGTGCAGTATTCGTCCGTCAAAAGCACAAGAACCCCCTGTCGAAGCAGTTGCTCGCGAATCCATCCCCCTCCCCATCGAAGATGTCCGCCAACCCTGCTGCCGACACCGGATCCCGCCGCGCCATAAGCAACAACTGTCAACACATCCGGCCTTGTTCCCGGACATGTCACTGGGTAGGCTATGGACGAGGGACCATCGTGGCGTGGTGGATGATAATGTCGGCATTTGCGGCAGAAGCCGGTGTGTGGGTCAACTATGGCCGAGGTGCCTTGAGGTGGTTCGGTGGAGTGAGCCTGTGTTGATCTCTTCAGTTGGGCCACCTCTCTGGCTTTGGCTCGGGCTTTTCTGTGTTCCTGAGTGCGGCGCAGATTGCTCAGACGACGTTTAGATTCAAGGACCCGGAGCGGACCCTGTGCCTCATGCCGTATGTTGTAGATGCGCTTCACATCGGCGATGTTCCAGGCTGTCCTCAAAGAGTTGGATGGAATTGATATCCTTGACTGATGTTGTCGCGCGTCCTCTGCTTCTTTGGCTAGCCTCTCCAGGTTGTTCTCTGCAGCTCTGGCCCGTTCGATCATATAATGCTCTGCCGTTAGAGTAGCTGTGCTTGCCCCTCTCTTTCGTTTCGTTCCATGGTGACTCCTCCGAGGCCTCTTCCTTTTCTTCTTTCTCTTGAAGCGGCGGGACCTGATGTCCATGAGCCTTTTGGTGAACGAGACTTGTTGCAGATGCTCCGCTTTGGTTCGGATAGAAGGTGGTAGGCGCAAAGTGGGGAGCTCCGAGGGCGGGGCCTCCTGATGCTGCTGATCGTGGGTCATATTCAGCTCCGTATCCATTGGTATTTCCGATTGCGATGGCTGCTCAGCCTCCATGGCTGTATCATTAGTCAGAACGGGCTGGCCGTGAATATTCCGGCCCACGACATCACCATCGTCATCAAACCTGGGCCGTTCCCTCTCCAGCAACTTGGTGTTGAGGATTTGACTATCGGGTAACCCTTTGTTTGTGATAGCGCATTTGTAAAGTAAGTCGTTGTGTGTAGAATATATACAATCAGTGCAAAGTATTGTTAAAAAGTTCATGTCATAGTACTCACCTTCTAGAGCCTTGAATCTGTTGAGATGTCGTAGCAGCTCATTCGTAGACTGTGGGACTGATTCGAGCGTGACACATACACCGGGATCTCCCCCTGCCCAAGCAATGACTTTGTTGGGGTCTCGCTGTGCCTCGACCAAAATGTCACCTAGATCAATCCGGCTAGGCTCGTCCTCCACAACCCTGTCCCCCCATGCGAGATGAGTTATCGTGGGTGGTTGGCACCTCTTCTCCTTATTCTCGACCCGTGCCTTGGCCACCTTCTCCAGCTTGGCGAGGTAATAACCTTCTCTGCGCATGATAGCCAGCTGCTGCTGCTGCTGGACAAGCTCCCAGGGGTCGTGATCCGGGATGCTTCTGAGCGACTTGACAACTTTGGCTTGTTCCTTGACCAGGCTTTTGGAATGGCCGCAGGCTTTATCGATCTCGTTGTGATTAAATCCACGCTCCTGCCAGTGATCCAGTTCGTTGGACCAAATGTAGGACGCGCCGCCGCCGGCCTTGCGCTGCTCTCGTCTTTTCTCGTAGAGACTCTCAACCGGATAGCCTATGCGCTCGTTTCCGTGTGGTATCAAAGTTCCTTGCAGCCGTATTGTGTCCCTGGAAACGAAGATGAGGCTATTTAATCGATAAAAAGTCGAGGCGAGGCGGTCTTCGTTAGACGAATCACAGTTTCTATACAGGAAGGTAATGCCAAACAAAAGTGCCAGCTATTCATAGTGAGAGTCCTACCGGTTGTCGAAATGTAGATTATGCGCCCGACATTCTTCCTGAAGGCGAGGAAGATCGAAGAATGCCGCGACCACTGACTCCTTGTTCGCCGGCGTGACTGCATCACTGGGGGAACGAATGACGGTGCCAGAAGTTGTCTCGATGTCAAAGTTTCCAGTCTTGGCACCAAACATCTCATAGAGGACACCGGGTGATAGTTGTAGGCTGATGGTAGAGCCTGTGCGCGTTGACGGCGAGATGTGCCTCTTGAACTTGTGGAGGCCCAGTTGGTCCAGCGTTGCTTGGGCGATCAGGACCATTGGCGCTCTCAGAATCACATGGCCTGTGTGATCTCTGTGTCCTGATTTCACTGCTACACGCTTCGGGGCAAACGGTCGTAGTAAATTGACCAGGTCGCGTACCACAATGAGCTCTCGGTCTGTAGCGTCCATGTTTTTCAAAAGACTCTTCTTGACGTAGTTCTTGTTGACCTTGTGCGTTATGGCGGGCGAATGAACGAGGGTTTTTAGAACAGTAGCCAGACGGCGGATCTGAGCACCGCTTGAATCTTCATACTGTCCATGCTCGTAATCCTCATCACCTTCATCATGAAGTAAATCCGCGCTCGTGGGAGTTTGGATGGCCTCGTCAACGTCGTCTTCATCCAGCTCAATGGCATAATCGTCCTCGTCGTCCCTGTTGACCTCCTGATCCTCACTCTCATCATTTGGTGCCTCTGTCTCCTCCATCAGCCTGAGCAGCAAGGCGGCGACGGGTTCAGGGCTGCCATCGCTGGAGTCTTCTGAGCTAATAGACAACTCATTCTGTTCTCCCGTTTCCTCGTGCAATTGTAAAGATTGGCCGGAAGCCTGCTGGGAGCTGCTTTCGCTTCGTGCGACCGCATCCTTGGCTGACTGCTCTTCGATGGCTTGAGCTTGCCTTATAGCCAATGGGGCGATGGGTGTGGACGGCACCTTTGTGGGCTCCAAAAGCTTGAGACGATTCAGTGCTGATAAAATGGCAGCCCATCTAGCAGGAGCTCTGGCAGCCTTGGAGGGCACATGTACGTTCCGCAAGACCTCAGCCAACTCGTCAAACCGCTGCTTGACAAGCTGATGCCATCTGTCGGGTGCCATTTTTGTGCCGCTAGCGACTCGCTTGGCTTCAGTCCTTTGCTTTTTTTCTGTGACGATCCTGGCCACTCTTCGTTGATGAGAAAGAAAACGGCGTGGGGCGAGGTGAATCCTGAGGATATTGATCGACATGTACTGAAATAATTTGTTGTAAATATTGCTTTCCCAATGGTTGCAAAGATTGACTGCAATCTGCTGGATGTGAACCTGGATCGTCTGGGCGAAGCCCGGCGGCGAAGGACTGAAATGATGTTGTGATCGTTGAATAGTGGCCGTGATAGTTCCCCAGGTCGTGGACGGAGCGGGCAACGCAGTCGCTGGTTGGGGCGCTCGTGGTGATAGAAACTGCGTGTGTAAACTCTTCAGGTGTTCTTGGCCGAGAACTTTAAACCTCTCGTCTGGAGACTTGGCCGCCGCCTGCTTCTCAATGTTTTCCTGTAGTTTCGTAGTGATCGGTGTCACTTTCAGCATGGCCACATTGTCAAGGGCAGGGCGCAGGTGAGGGGGAAATAGATTCTTCAAATTGAATCCTGAAGATGGGCGGGGTCCGTCCTCGGCGACATATGCGTCTCCGGAGGCGATCTACCAGAATGGATTACCATCGACGAGCAGAGTTATTAATAATTCAAAAGCCAAAGGAATGTTGATGGTTCATGATGTTGGAGCTGCAACTTACGGCCAATGTGGCTATGTGGGCCAGGGAAAACATCTCGTTGCACACGTCTGTCATGGCCCGCTGTGTGTTTTCGATCGTGTCCAATATGAGGTCCTTGTGAGGCACATGTTCATGTCGCAGGATCCTGTTGAAGGGCACAGTGCATGTTCGAATCGCCTTGGCATCGGTTGGCTCGCCCGCAGACTGCTCCATACCATGGCATTCACTGTTGATAGCCTGCAGAGTCTTGAGGATCTCGAGATAATTGACTGAAGTTGCTTTTGCGACAAACGGGATGTCGACAACAGGCTCGGCGCTGTGACCTCTCCACACATCCGACCAGATCTCGTGGTACACGGCAGAATTGCAGATTTCCAGAAGGATGCGTAAACGATGTTGTTTCTCTTGGGGCCTGATCTGCGCTTTTTCAGATTGTGTGGGCTGACGGGAGTCTCCATGGATGATCTGGACGGCCTTTGGGAGGATTCCGTTGGGTAGCGTCGACAGCTCTAGTAGTGACTCGCGCAAGTCCATGTAGGACTCTTCTTGCTGTTCTGTCCTGGACTTCTTTTTGGGCTCCCTCCATGATGGTTTCTTGATCAGTCTGGCCACAACCGTATGCATTCTCTCTCGAACTGTCAAAAGGCTGAAAAGGCGGTATATAATTTGAGTCAGTCATACTATTGAAAACGCCACCAAATCTACTTCGTTACGCTTTGCTTTCCATGACTCGAGCTCTTTACCATGCGTGCATGAAGGCGGCTCCGTCATCAACCTTGGCAACGTAGCGAGCCCGTTCACGCGGTGCGTCTCGGAAAGAGGCAGCTGGATATTTTGGATACGGTATCATGCGATTCTCCGAAGGGTCCCTCCATGTTGGCAGGGTCTTGGTGCACACAAGTGGCAGAATGTCAGACAAAGATGTGAAGGTATCCATTGCCCAGAATAAACCGATCAAACACCGTGTTTGATTCCTTGGTCGGTACACATGGGGTCTTCGCCTTGTGGAGAAAACGCAGATTTCAACATCAAAGTGTACAGCCGCGATATGGAACATGATTTCTGATCTGGGCACTTTGAGCCCGTCGAACTGGACCCCTCCACGGGCCAGTAGCCAGGCGATCCTCTTGGCGAGATGAACCTGAAGGCTAAGGCTGGGGCCATCATCATCGCAAAGTGGTACCAGACCAAGCTGAATCAGGTTCTTGTGGGCGAGTTGGACATTCTCCTTGAACGTTATTTCAGCTAAGGCATCGACGGCAGCAAGGACCCGACCCTCGAGAGACAAGTCCAGTGGAAGATTTGGCTCGGCCTGGTCTGTTCTATCCCATTCTGCAGGGAGGACTATTCTTCGAGTGAGGTCTATTTTCATAGGAAGCGTAATGCAATGGTCAGAGTTAGCAGCGAGTCAACACTGTGCTCCAGAAGCTTCGAAGCGCTGAAAAACAGGTGCAGTGGATGGCTACCGTCAAGTATATCCATGGTGTTGGTGGCGGGTCAATAAGTGGGTTCATGCAAAGTAAGAGGCAAGGGGGCGATGGCTGCTTCTTCTCGACACGATCGACACTTATTGGTGGCTTGAATGATGCCATAGATACTTCGATTCTATTTGCTACGAAATACCCTCGAGCACAACGTACCATGGATCAATGGTCGTGGCGTTCCATATGTTGCTGCAGTATAGTAGACTCTGCAACCTATTGCTCTCTATTATTATTCACCAAATTAACCACCTTCATACAAAGTACCACCAAGTACAACGTTTTCTTGCGTAGGTTTCCTGTAATGCTCATGAAATCCAAGCTACTTTTTCTTCGTTGTGGAACGTAGCTGAATCAAAAACTCATCAGGAGTATAGATAGTATAGATACTCAAGTCCTCTCACACGATTTCGTCTAGCTCATTCTCATCATCCAAGGTCTTATACCCTTCGTCGCTCCTTTAAAGTGAACGGTTTTGTCACCTTCCTGGCTATCCCATGGGTCCACCTCGCTTCTTATTACTGTCAGCTTCAGCTTCAACTGTGATTTTAGCGATGACTGAGAGGTAAAGGCGTTTTGTTTACTATAGGGGAAACTAAAGACAGGACGCGCCGAAAGTTGCTCATGTCTTCCTTGCGCGTATGATACAAATTGACAGGTGATCTCAGCCTTTGCCTTCCTAGTCCCTACCTTAGCCTTGCTCTCTTTGACTTTGCTCTTCTTCACCCTTACCTGCTCGGCCTTGGGCGTCTTTACCCTGGTGTTTCAGTCTTAACCTTAGCTTCTCTCTCCTTGTTCTCCGCCACCAACGCAATTTCACGCCGCCTTGCTTGGCCTTGGCCTGTGCTTCCTGTATGCTATTGTTTTCTATAGTTCCTGGGAGCATGATGGGAGGGCTTTTGCTGAACTTCGGTTAAAGGGTGAGTATGGTTGGACCAAAGACGCCTCATGGATCTGCAGCACATAGTACATAACTTGGTGTTTGTTTTCAAAATATGTTATGTCGTGAGTAAATGGAGAAGTTTATGGCACGACTGGGGAATGAGAAGACTGGGATTTTAACAAGGGGAGGGCTTTTCTAACCCCTGGGAACAGTCACCTTGACACCTACAGATTCTAACTACGGGTATCACACATGCATTACCTGATCAGCATGGAATAAATATTTCGATGATTCCTCCTATGAAGTTGAAGGAGAGCGTCCAAGAAAATGAACGCTGATGAATATTGGCCCTTGATATCTGACCTTGCACCTCATGACACTGGAATGCTCGGCTCACCTTGGTCTGGTCCTCGCTAGAGTACCTGTCCGCTGTTGGGGCAGAACCATACAGAAAGGTCCTGTAAAAATAATGTGTCACTCTGCTTCTCTGCCTCTGTGGTTCTCTGGAGGTTGGAAGTAACATATTGACGACTCCGAGTCGTAATACAGCCCTATATGGTTCCCAGCCAAAGCCAACTGTAGTCGATGAATTTCAAGTGGTCTGAGCTCTTGGGTATCTTGTGTGAGGCAGGATCTGATTACTATAATAATGTAGCGCCGCCGCTACAGAGTAGCCGAAGACATTGCCGCACAAAGAACGATTCATTAAGGTATTTTTGTTTCTTGAAAAAGGCCGCACAAAATTGTTCTTTTTGCTACGTAATTCCCTTCGACACAACGTCCCTTGTGTATGTATATAGTCGTGCGTAGCATATGAGTTTCTGCCACGAATCGATCATATTTTAATTCATCAAAAAGACCATTACAGCGATCCTCGCGTAGGTTTCTTGAATACTCATGAAATCCAATCTAAATGTTTTGTCTTCGTTGAGGAATGTGGTGTTTTATGGAGGTGCGACTCAGGTACATACGTGCCTGAGTCGCACCTCCCTTTTTACTTCTACGATTATTAAGAGTTCCCGTGACCGGTGTCTGGAGGAGCTATATAAGTCCTCCAGATCCCTGTCCACAATAAAACCCTCTCTTGTTCTCGTTGACTTCAGTCCCCAGTTTAGTATTGTAAGTTTACCCCTAGAGAATATCACAAGGAACGTAGCTGAATGAAAATCTTACCAGGAGTAGAGGTACTCAAGTCCTCTCGGCCGGCTCCATGTCCTCTTCGAAGATTTGCCTGGCTCATTGTCATCACCCAAGTTCTTGTACCCTATGTAGCTCCTTTGAAGTGAACGGTCCTGCCCACTTCACCCGGCTATCCCATGGGTCTAAATACATGTATGACACTACTTAGTGGAATTGCCTCCCACTCGACCTTGAATTTGCTGTTAAACACACCTCGCTGTGCTTCACCTCTTTCGGACCCTTTACGCTCTTCCTTGCTGGTAATTCACTTTCTTATTACTGTCAGTTTCAGCTTCAACTGTAACTCTGGCGATATCTGGGAGGGGAAGAAGCTTTGTTCCGGGGCGACTGAAGGTCTTGACTGGCAAGTCGCGACAAAAATCGCTTTGATGTTTTCGTATGATTTAGATTGACAGCTGTTCAAAGTCTTTGCCTCCTTTGTCCTCTACTTAGCCTTGTTCTCTTTGGCTTTGCCATTCTTCACTCTGACTTACTCAGCCATGGGCGTATTTACCTTGGCGTTACAGTCTTAGCGTTAGCTCTTAGCGTTAGCTCTTAGCGTTAGCTTTTGCAATAGTACAGATCCGTTACACCAAGTACTATGCCTCCAAGAGTGTAACAGGAGCTGAGGGAGCATCGTTAGAGACCAGAACAAGGATAACGCCAAGCCGTAAGAGACTGGAACGCGACCTTGCTCGGACCCTCACAGACATAGATAAAAAGACGCTGCCTTCCTCTGCAAGAAGATCAGACTTTGCCTACCTTATTAAATATCATCTAAACCCACATCCCCTGACTTCCTCTTGTTGCAGCTTTACTCTCCTCGGCCTTCTCTCTGTGCAATATTCACCAGAGTCCAGTAGTAAGTACACAGAGATACGAACGCGTCTACTATCGTAGACTCCTTAACAAAGACCAACGAGTCCAATCAAAACAGTGAAAGTGCTTGCCTAGAAGATACAAAATGTCATACCTAGAAGCTTGGCTCCAGGTACCAATCATGGACCTTCGCCAGCACGAACTACATGAACCAGAAAGATGTTCCTGGTCCGGATCAGTCATCCGGTACCCATGCTATGTAGTATTGGCGTAACGTCTAATGAGTTAGGATCATGGCCAGTCATTCAGAAGCTAGGACACGCGCCAGGCTATAGCCTTCCGCTATCCATCTCTTGGCAATGACTCCTTCACCTATCTATTTACCCAACATTACATCTCTGTAGTAACAATAAACATGTATAAATACCGGTGTGTGGTCAGTGTGGACCGACATCTTTTTCTCACTTACTTTCCTACCATAAAACTTGCCTACACGTTTCACTCTCGATCACCAGCGCAATATCACGCCGCCTTGCCCGACCTTGTTCTGTGCCTCGTACTCTAGAGTACCTGTCCGCTGTTGGGACGCAGAGCCATGCAGAAAGGTCCTGTAAAAATAATGCCATTTGCCTGTCACTCTGCTTCTCTGCCTCTGTGCTTCTCTGGGGCTTGGAAGTACTGCAACATTTTAACGACTCCGGGTTGAAATACAGCCCCAAGTGGTTCCCACCCAAAGTCAATTGCATATTCGATCAAGCGGACTTGCTGGCGAGTAAAAGAAGATGACAACGATGAGATACATTACAGCCAATGGATCAATCCCTATCATGACCTGTAAGTTAATGGATGGTTCTATCATCCTTTCAGAAACGAACCGTAGCCTATGAGATCGAAGACGACGAAGAGGTGTTAGGCATTGTGTGTAGGAAGTGGTCTCTGGTTTAGGAAGAATGTATCGTAGAACTGAGTTTGGCGGATCAATAGGTAACATAGATATGGACGGGACGTCGCCTCACTTGAACTGAAAAAGAACGCACAAACGCCATGCGAAAAAGAAACTTTTTATTTTGCGAAAAAGAAACAACCGATTCCTTAATGTAACTCTGATTCTTGAAAAAGGCCGCACAAACCCCCTGTACAAGGGGCTAAGCCACTTCGTTCGTTGGTTTTTATATAGAGTAGATAAAGATCTTTCTATGAAGAACTTGGCATGATGCAAGGATACATTAAAACCAGGTCGACGTCATGTTTGACCGAGTTTACGACTCTTCCAGGGTACTGGACACGGGAACCTTAGAGTCAAGGTTCTTGGGTACAACCGTACAAGACACAGTGACCGGAGGGTCGGGATCCATGAACTACTGTACGCCTTAGTGAATATGCAACATGTGCCACAGACAGTTTACTATCTGTGCCTGTGGGAACACGACGGGGCAAGCCGCGTCCATTGCCACGTCCTCGTCCAGGATTACGACTTTGGGATGAATGCCTGCGCTGGCCTTTTTCAGTTGAGAGAGTAGCCAGTTGAAATCGTCTTCAGTCTCATGCCGCGTTAAACCGCAAGCTATCAAACGCGTCCTGAATTCCGCATCGACGACCACGAAATTTGCAAGGATCATGTCGAGTTCATTTGTTTTATAGGTACCGTCAATCACCAGGAAATCATTGTACCGTTGGTACACGTCGCGCTGAACGGGGCTCATCCAAAATATGCGATTGGCCTGTTGGCTGGCGGGGTCGATATCTGCTTCATAGTACCATCCGTCCTGTGCTGGATGCGTGTACTTTTGCTTGTTCAAGAGCATAAGCATTTATACAGTCTGTGGTACGGTACTTGGAGGAGCTACAGCTCGCTTGAAGGACCTGTGCCGGCGCTCAACCTCAGCCCTGTCGAAGTTGTTGCCCCGGTGCTCGAGGTTGGGCGTAATAGCTAAAGCACGCGGGTGTTCTGGGGCTGGGTCAAGTTGGATGAGAATTGGCTACTCTTATTACAGAGGAGGCCTTCAGTTATTTATCTATCGTTGTGTGGTTCCGAACATGGTCGCGTTCCAGTCTCCTATGGCTAGGCGTGATCCTTGTTCCGCTCTCTCAAGTCGGCTTGAACTCCTGTTACATTGAGAAAGGACATTGTAGTGGCGACTCCTTGCTTCAGTTCTGCGCACGTTCGTATGGTTTCCAGCATTTCTTGAGAGAGTTTTGTGACCTTACGAGTTCTGCGTCCATCTGGTTTTCATTGTGAATGTTGTTGATTTCTTTACATGCCATCGTGGGTGTATGCATTTAGGTGATGTCAAGTTGATGAAGAATGGGCACCCACAGCGCTTGGTAGACACTTCATTGCGCTGTGAATTGTGTTGTTGGAAGATGAGGTCAAAGCAGTAAAGCGAGAAAAAGATGTGGGTCCACACACCACACGTCGTGAGCTTTTATTGCGGATACCCTAGCAGGAATGCGTGTCGGGTCATGACTTGCACATGTGCTTGGGCTCTGGCAGCCTCTTTTCGGTTTGTGCCTGTACTAAGCAGAACTACTGCAGCGCCAAATCTCTTAGCTTTCTTCCAAAGATGTTATGACGATGCCGGTCGTAACTTGTTCATCGAGTCGTCCTTTCCCATGACCTTTGGGTATACGTTTGGACAAGGGCATGTCGAGAGGGGCCGCGCTGACATACTTTTCACAGTCATCGACATGGTTAATTACTGGTGTGATTTGCGTTTGGATATACAAAACCACCACGTTTTCTGCGGAGACTCTCTCGGACACAAAGCGCCGTTAGGTAAGATTAGAGCAATCGTCAAAAGGCTCGCACCATTGACAAGAGGTTTGGAAGCATGGGACCTAGGTGAAGGAGCCATTGGAGAGTTTCAAGTCCCTCGGCTAGGCCGTAGCGCAGGATCTTCTGGCGTGGAAGCGGCCTTGGCTTCTATCGAGCAGGCGACCAATTCATTATATTATTCCATATTATGGAGACGTACCGCACTGCTGAAGACCGGCGAGTGCGGTTTCTGCGCATCATGAACGGATATGTCAAGGTATAGCAATAAGGACACTGTATTAGGATATGGCATGTTCAAACGGCTACTACATCTTCTCCGCTTTCTCCTGTATAGCAGATAGAGGAAGATGATGTCGTCAAGGCATACCGACGACATGTTTCCGATGCAGGCAACGGTTCTCATGTCTCAGAACTCACGCAGCATAGTTCGGCCGCGACACGTGCCACCCTCGCAGCTGCCAACAACACGACCCCCTACGATTTCGAGCCGAATCCCGGGAGAGCAATACAGCGAGGATGATGATGAGAAAGGTTGGTCTGTGGCTGGATATGGACAAAGTACATGAATGCATCGCGAAAAGATATTTACGTGAATATTCAATAGCTGTACGCTACAGAATCGAAACCGCAAGGGTCGAGAAAGGCAAGAAGAGTTTGATAAGACCCACCAACGATATGCAAAACCCGGACTTGTTAATGGGCTCTAGGTTATTCGTTCTTAGAAGCCGTTCGCCACGAAGCAAAACTATTGACGACTGGAACTACTTGACATTGGTAGAACGCGCGTAGGAATATACGTGGTCGTGTTCAACTAAACTTCGAAAGGCGTAACCGTCGTTTTCAAGCACGGATTCTGACTTCGAGGCTTTCAGCCATAATCCAACGGACAATGGCTGCAGATAACGGACCCCCCCCCCCCCCACTACTCAGCCTCTCGGACTAGTACAAGGGTCTCAAGCAGGGATACGTGAGGATAACTCTGGATCAAGAGAAGGCTTACGACCGCGTGCACCCATCATGCCTCAAGGCAGCTCTGGCGCATTTCTGATTCCCTCAAGCCTTCGTGAGATGCATCACAACCGCTCTTCTTCTCTACCGAAATAACATTAGGGTTCCCCGTGGCGTTCTCTAAGCAGCAAGCGGAAAATTACTGGGACCGATTGAAGAACAAGATCCAAGGAACTCTACCCAGTCACTCCACCCGAACACTATCGGTCCTGGGCAGAGGCACAGTGGTGTCGCACTAGCACGCATGTGGCAAGGATGGATGCGGTGGTACCGTTCATTGCGCGAAGTCCATTTTTAGATGCTATCTTTATTTGTTTTTAGGTTTGTCGCGTTTTTGCAATTTTGGGGCTGTGGTTGCTGACAAAAGAATTGCGCCCCTCCCATCGGTGTATCGGGTATGGGCGAAGCATGGACGCTTTATAGAAGCTCTCGATACATCTGATCGGTGGAAGACAAGGCGTATGAGCAGTGGCAGAGAAACTGAGAAGCCCAAGCTTATTATGACATGCTCTCTAATGGTGCACTGCCGGATGCACTCTCGACGCGCTTGTCCATCAATCGTGTGCATGTATAAAAAGGACTCTGTCTACTTCTCGAAAAAGGCGTCTCTCAAAGCAACCTTCTCTAGCAACTCTACTACCTCACTATCTCTACCATCGCCAATATCTACCTCCTTTTTCCATCTCCAACTCAACCACCACGAAAACAAATATATATACTGTCGCTATGCGCTTCTCCATCCTCGCCGTTGCATCTGCAATCGCAGCCACCGCTGTCTTGGCCGCACCTACACGGTTCTCGAAGCGCGATGCCACCTCTGATGCCAATATCTTCAACTTTGCCTTGACTCTGGAGCACCTCGAAGCCGAGTTTTACAACCAGGGTCTTGCCAAGTTTAACAGCCATGCCTTCGCGACTGCCGGATTTGGTGGTAAGATTCGCGACCGGTTCGTCGAAATTGACAAGCACGAGTCGACCCACGTTACCACGCTTTCCACTGCCATCACCCAGCTCGGCGGCACTCCCGTGGCTCCCTGCAAGTACAAGTTCCCTCTAGATGATGTCGAGACCTTCATTGCAGTGGCGCGCGCTCTTGAGAACACTGGTGTCTCGGCTTACCTCGGGGCAGCCTCTGGTCTCGATGGCGATCTCTTGACAGCAGCTGCATCCATCACCACCGTTGAGGCACGCCACTCATCGTTTCTGAACGAGATTCTCGGGCGATCGGGAGCGCCCTATGCATTTGACACTCCGTTGTCGGCCAAGGAGGTCTTTACCATCGCCTCCAACTTTATCGAGTCCTGCCCAAATGACATTGGTCTCACGGCCTTTACGCAACTGAAGGCCAAGCTCCCCGCCGAGGGTGCCACGAAGGTCGAGACATGGTTCGAAGGATCGGACGACCCTAGACAGACATGGTGCCAGCTCCTATACAACGACAAGATCAGAGTGTCAAAGCGCGAGGAGTGCGTGCTGCCCCCCGGCGTCACTGGATACGTCTACATTGTGATTACGGACACGGCTACGCCAATCACTCTCAAGGACGACTCTCGCATCGTGGCCGGCCCCGTGTTGCTCTTCAAAGGCGACCATTAGAGGTCCTACGCAGCTGATGGCGGTAGTGGTTGAGTGTTTGTAAAGTTTCCAGCAGTTTAGATTCTGAGAATCCTTATAGCAATATATTGTACACAATTTTATTCTTTGAACCAATTTTTGCGCTGCAGGCTGTTTTATGGCAATGACGAACTCACTCACCCGGTGTCGTTTACGGCGCACAACACCTGATCGTCTTCCACTTCCCTTCAAGAAGGCTTATAAAACGACGACGATGGTAAGCTCCCATGTCATCTCTCGAGAAAAGTGCGCACTTGAGCAACTAAAGGCGTCGGAAATCTGAGGATTTCGCGTTTGTTTCGTCCTCGACCGGGAGATGAGTACATGTAGTCAGAGCACAAGTCCATGCACGAGTATGGCACTCTATGCAGCTGCGATGCATATTTTATTCTACAAATACATGGCTGTTTGATGCCTCTACAGGGTTAATTCATCCACCCCAAACCGGGCCATAGCCCCTTTCAAGATCCTCATCCACTGCTGAGCCTCGCTCCCGTCTAACACTGAACCTCTGGAGCTTTGTATCGAAGGCTCTATAGTCGTCTCAAGTCCGTGTGAGCGAAAGGCTTCGACCAAGTCCATGACCATCTCCCTCGTAGGCTCCACTCCGTACGCCCGCCCCATCTTGGTGAACAATCCAAAAGCCGTGGCCAGCTCTCCAGATTTGGTGTAGAAGCGAATTGCATGCCTAACCATCTCCTGATTCAGTTCGTTTCCTGAGATGATTAAATCGGTTGCCATGTCTTTGCCAACTGTATACTCGCACTCCTCCTCCAGCTGGGACATCAACTGTCGGTAGATTGCTGCTGGAGATGTAGGTTGTACAGATCGAGATATCGGAGTGACAGAAGGCAAGGAGGATAGAGTGGGAGGGGGAGGGGATGTTGCCAAGGGTGAAGAAGAAACTGACAAGGATGATGACGACGTGGTCATACTCTGCTGCGCTGATTTTCCTTTCAGCGCAGACGACACGATCCTGCTGTGGCGGCCTTGTGCACGTTCCGATCGTCTAAGGAGCTGATAATAGGCATATCCCGCGACGCCCTTTTGCTCCCTACAACTCATGCTGATCAACTCGTAGTACAGGCTGGGCGCGATATGATCCGGGTATCCAGCATCCAGCGAGCCTTTAAGCAATGACAATGCTGCCTCGACGCCATGTCGCTCTGCAAACTCAATCATCAGTAGCTGGAAGGCAATGGGATGACGCGAAGCGCGCAGCGTTCCATCCACCCGGACGGAAGCGCCCGGCAAGACAGTGTCGGCGAGCTCCTTGAACATCTCCTGCGCCAGCACACGGTCCTTGGTCTGAAAGGCGCCATGTAGCAGAATGTTCCACGTCTCCGCGTTTGGGGTGATCTCTTGGGAAGACATGATCTCGAGGATGCCAACCACTGTGGGCGGGAAGGACTGACGGACAGCTCCTTCGAGCAAAACGTTGATATGATCAATCCGATTCTTGATTCCGGCGCCGTCCATGTTCTCAAAGACCTTGATCGCACCCTGCAGATTCTCGGAGCGGACGTAACACAGCATCAGATCACGATACAGTTCCCAATCCTGCTTGACTCCCAAGCCCTTGAGCATCGAAAGGATCCGCTGGGTCATGGCCAATTGTCCGTAGGAGGAAGTGAGCCTCATCAGACTGCGATACATCTGTGCACTCGGCTTTAGCCCATGGTTCTCAGTTAGGTCTCGGAACATTGCCACCGACTCGTCCAGTCTGTCTGCCTTGACCAGGCCACGTAGCAAAGCGTCGGCAGTTTCGATGGACGGTACTTGGTTATCCTGCAGTGACCTTTCCATAACTGCTGTCGCGGTTGAAAAGTCCTGGCTCCTTGTCAAGCCCACAATCAGCTGTTCGACCGTCCCCGAGTCGACAGGCGTTCCTTGAATATAAAGCCCCTGGAAAATCCTGCAGGCACGATCAAAATTCTGCTCCTCGATTGCCTGCTTCATAACCTCTAAAAGTCCAACATCTATAAGACCCCTTGCTGACTCCATAGCGGCTCGAGATGATTTACGAGTATCCTTGGGAGGGCTTGCTGGCACAATGAGCCCTGTATGTCCATCCTTCTCAGTCATCGAGGCAGCCTCCGCTCTAGATGGCCTGACGTTTGATAATCCGATCCAGCGCTTCACAAAACCCTCGGCCATTTCCGACGAGCTGCTTGCACCCATGTGTCGAATAAGAAAGCGAAACTGTGTTGCGTCCAGAGATTTTCCATAGCCGTAGAGCTCTACAGCAAGCTCTGATGAAAGAATTGCCCCGTCCTTGTCCCTGGTGCTCAGACATATGGCCTCGATTAGCGCTGGATATGCGACTGTCTTCCAGCTTCTAACGTGCTGGGAGTTGGGTGAACCTGGTAATGCACCAGAGGTGGATTGTGTTTGCTGCAGTGAGGCAAGAGCCTTCAAGGCCTGCTTTTGTCGCCTCTTGTGTTCAATACGGGCGTCCGATATCCTTGCTTCCTGTTCGCTTTCCTCCCGTCCGCTATTGATCCCTGCGAACAAACCTCCATCCACCAGCATCTCGTAGCTGCCCCGCTGTTGCTCTGCTGCAGACCATTCCAGGACTGCCTCAAAGAGCTTGGAGGCATCGCTGACTTGATTCGTGTTCAGATAGCACTGAATAGTGCGTACGGCTATTGTTATCGAAGGCTCCATCCGCTTCCGTGCCTTCATTCTCTTCCAGACGGCGATCCCAGTATCCCAGTTCCTTTCTTCAACAGCGCTCCTGAGCCACAAACCATACATCTCTTGATTAGGGGTGACGCCAATATCCTCCATCCAGTCGACCGTCTTCTGAATAACACTCGATATCGACGGAGCGGGCCATGGTTCGGATTTGTCTGGTATCGTCCTTGGTAGGTGTTCGTTACGCATTTCCCGGAGCCGGGCCTCTGTTAAAACGGAATAGGATGACGGACTGCACCTTTCCCCGAGGCCACGTTCGCTGGTAATAATGCGATGAAGTCGGACCATGGATGGATAATCCTTATGATGAGAAAGCCAAGAAATATAGGCATTCCAGTCGGCTGCCGATAGCTGACCGAGAAGCTTCGAAGAGTCCATAAGCAAAAAGAGATGTTGAAGTGCAGATAAAGGTGGGATGATTGAAGATGGTATACGATGTTCTGCGAACAGCTGCGTGTGAAATGATGATGATTCCGTTTGAAGATGGCGAGCAGAGCGACAGTCGGCGTGGACTAGAAGTCGAAAGTTTGAAAGAAGAGTCGCCTCTCTGTCACGATCCGTCTTCGCTAGAGGACATGTTGCCGTCGCGTGTGTCGATGGATCATGAGTCCACGACTGCTGTTTCCGTCTCCTGGAAGACTTCTTCTCGGTAGTCGACGCATCCTGAACAGGAGCAAGCTGATCCGGTGATTCCGTGAAGGTAGGCAGAGACCTTTTGGATGGTAGCAGGCGTGGTTTGCGAACACGTTGTGATGGAGACCGAAGAGCGGAGCTTTCCTCTACCGGCAGTGCATTGACTGTGCTATGAGAGTGCGATTGGCGTGTCTGTCGTGCCATTGATCGCCCTGGACGGGAGGATATCATGCGCGGCGGGGTCATGGTTGGCAGTAGTGGCGAATAGTAGCCACAGGAGCACACTGAGGAGGCAAGGCTTTTCATGTTGATCCTAGAGTGGTGAGCAGAAGCCTGTATGGGCGGCGCTGGCCGTGAAGATCGTATCGATGAGCACTCCGCTGTCCAGGATGATGCGTGTTGCATGGGCTGCCTGCTTCCATGTAGATGGGTTTTGGCGCATATCTTTCTCCTGGGTGCACCGATCGTGCCGGTATTGCTGCCTTGGTGCGGGCTGCTGCCAAACGCTGCTCTTTGCGCGAACAATGGACAGGGGGTCCTTGGCGCGGCCAAGGAATGCGCAGCAAGAACTGGCCAGTGGACGGCCTTGGTTTTAGACATGCTGCATCTGGTTGCTCTACCGTCTTGGGCCTTCTAGTCCGCGAGCAGAATCCATAACGCGATCAGTTTGCGAGTTTGGTGTCTTGGCCCACAAGTGTCAGGAATCCCGTGAAACGTACCTGTGTCGCTGCGTCTTATTTAATACGCTAGGAATACGGATCAGCTATGAGTTCAAGTGGCCGGTGGATGGGAAGGAAGAATGAGGATGAGGATGAGGACGAGGACGAGGACGAGGACGAGGTTGTCGGAGACGAGGATGCAAAGGACTTCGGAGATCTCTCGCTTCTCGAAAAGGCGAATATTGTGCTCGCACACCGCAACAGAGCGCTGTCCCATAAACAAGCAAAGCCACCTGCGACACCCAAGGGCCAAAGCCCGTTCCGCGAACATCAGCGCACACTCTGAAGCACAGCACATTCCACAGCAACACGGCAACACAGCAACGAGACAGCAAGGACAAAGCAAGGACAAAGCAAGGACACGACAAAGACACAGACGAAGGACACACCAAGGAAACAGCAGAGACTCGGCAAGAACTCATATACCATACAAAGCACACCCGGTACCTCTGCACCGTTTCACGCCATGGCACACCTACAGACCCCCTCATCAACACAAGGAACACCACAGTCCTCGCTGGCACCACCGGTAGCCGCATCACCTGTATCACAGCCAGCACAAGACACAACTAATGGACCGGCATCCTCAGAGAAAGAGAACAAGGAGAAGAAGGCTTTTGACCGCTGGCGCCATACCCTCTCGCTGATCACGGGTATCGGCCTCTCACCCGAGGCGTTTCAGGCAGAGATCGATAAGGCAGACAAAAAGCAGTGCGAGCTATACAAAGAGCAACTGGTCAAGTCGAGTAAGTGCCTGAATTTGCATGCCATCTAAGGGGGACCTCCCTTCACAGCTGTTGGAGACGCTCGAGAGGCTGATTATGCGGATCGGCGCGTTGTCTCTTTGCCTTCTTGAACAGGTCCCGGTGTTCGATTCATGATGAACAACCTGAAGAAGTCTGGATGTCCCTTGACAAAGAACATGCTCGAGTGTGGACCTTGCGACTCTACCAAGTCTGGAGGCTTTTCTAAGGATCATGGCATTTTACTCTGTCAGAACGGATTTTTTAGCAAGAAGCACCAGGAACACACCATGATCCATGAGATGATCCACATGTACGACCACTGCGTATTCAACGTTGATTGGGACAATCTGCGGCACCACGCATGCAGTGAGGTAAGTCGCCGTCTTCAAGGCATCAGCTCGCCACCAGTGAAAGAGGCGCAAAGTAATCTCAATCTATATGTCTGTTTTTATTAGGTCCGCGCGGCAGCATTAAGTGGCGACTGCAATTGGACAAGAGAAGTTCGCCGTGGATTTTACACCTTCACAAAACAACATCAGGAGTGTGTCAAGCGACGCGCAACCATCTCTGTCCAAGCCAATCCCAAGTGCCCGTCCCGTGCTGCAGCCGAGAAGGCTGTCAATGCAGTCTTTGAGTCATGCTATAGTGATACTCGTCCCTACGACGAGTTTTATTAGAGAGTCCCCAAGCCGCCCTGTTAAATCTGCAGCACTTTGCTTTTATAATACACCCACCATGGCATAGAATTCATTTGCTTAAGGAAGAAGCACTTGATCTAGAGAGAGCTCTTATCGTTTGCCTGGCTCTGGACCCATCGGGTGATTGACTCTGCTACTGCTACAAGCTGCTGGATCTGCTCCATTGGAACGCCCACGTTCCTTGCGCCGTAGACATGGCTCTTGAGCTGTGGCGGGACGTTGAGAGGTACCAGTGCCGCGACTAGGCACAGCTCAGTTTCAGGAATGGAGATCAGGGACGTGTCGCTCAACAGTTTGCCGTACGTATCTCTCAGAATACCCTGCACGAGATCTGGGCTGCTATTACCGATCTTTGTCAAAATTGGTTCGGCTATACAGGTGCAAACAAAACGATAGAGCGAAAAAAAAATGGTCAGGATATCGATCTGCTTCCACAACGGACGTGCTATATAATTTCATCGCGCATCTCTTACTGTGGTGTTGGTAGATAGTCTGAAAGAGCTCTCTCCCACGTTGCTGGTATTCTTCAGGAGTCGAAACATTGTTCGAGCCGCGAACCGGTCCGTACTCGTTCACAGCAGCCGAGAGCTCCGGTTCGAGCGCAAAGTTAACAGCCCCCAAGGCATTAATACCGTAAGGTCCTCCGCATAGGGATGAGGCTTTGAGAAGACCTTCTCTCAAACGCCGAACGAACCTGACCTGCTCTGCTGAGCGGCTGCTTGAAGTATTTGTATTTGTATTTGTATTTGTTGAGCTGTCCGTCCCAGGCACAGCCAGCGCGCCCGATTCGATCTCGGCTAGTGTTTGGTGCACCAAAGGAACTAGAATTTTGGGGCAGTTGGCGGCTGTCACCGTACAGGCCTGTCGGACCGCACAGAGGGAGGATATGGGAGTGTGCGGGACACAGCAAAGATGTAGTGAGTGTGCTGAGATATGCCCGAGCGCAAGTGTTATTTGGGAATCACAGAAGGCGCGTGATTGTCCTTACAATGAGAATCGGGCGTAATTCGGCTGGGGTCAGCGAGAGAGCATCGAGCCAGGATGAGAAGAGCGCAATGACCGAGGAAGAAGAAGGGGGTGATGCTGATGCGGAAGACATGGTTTAGATGGATGGGGAGGAGACAAGGAGACCTGTACACGAGTGCTTTATGAGGGTTCATCCGCGAGTCACAGCTACTTCGCCGCGTCGCTTTTTTATTACACTACCCACGCGATGGTGTCACTGAATCAAGGAAAGCGCCTGGAAGGAGATGTCTGTCCGGAACTCACCCACCGTCGACATCAAGGCCTCGCTAGATATACCCGAGTATTTGGCCGCATCCAACACGAGCAGCTCCATGTCGGGCCAGCAATATCCCACCTCGTCGTCCTCACGTCCCTTTCTCCCTTCGGCTCGAACCTTTCTTCTTTCCATCTTTTCAACGGCCGTGCTGATACCCTCCGGCTTGTACATGGCAGTCAATCGTTGCAGAATCTTCTTTTCGTCGCCAGCTCTAGCGCGCCCCCCTTCTCGTGCAAGGTCACTTTCCTGGTTACTCACTGTTTTCGTCCTCGCCATGCCCGCATTCAACCGGAAAAGTCCTGGCGCACCACCTTCAAATATCCGCCCAACGACCTTGCTCCACAGACCTTTTGAGGCCTCGTTCCCCGACATCCACGTCTTGCTCTTCTGAAATGGAAGGCTGCGCCGCGAAGCTAGCGTGCTTCGGGTGGTGGCCTTGCTTATGCCAGTGTCCAGACGTGAGATGCGATTGCTTCCCGTGATTGAGCCCATCGTCTTTCTTGCCCGGGCTCCCACTGCTGCAGCACTTGCAGAGGCCGAGGTCTGACGGATCCAGGCAATATCAGACACATGCTTGACTTGAATGTGCTTCGTCTGCAAAATCAATATTTGCAAATCCTCGAGCACCCCCAGATAACACAATCCTCCTTCCAGCTGCAAGTTCATCTTGTCTCGGATGATCCGGAGCTCTCGCAAGTGCGGACAAACCAGAGCCAAATAAGCAAACATGACACGCGAGTTCCTGGCTGCTCGGGTGTCCCCAACAAGGCCGTCCACGTTGATTTGGAGGGTTTCCAGTCCTCGGCAAGCCCAGACGCGTCTCTGGAGCCACAGTGTTAACGAGCTTGGATCTGAGGACTTGCTACTGGCTTTGAGAGTCGATGACTCGTCATGGCAATACCTGGGTGAGTAATATCCAGCCTTATTCACAGCCACAGGCTCCAGGTCCATGTACTCTGCAGGGTACTGAACTTTGTAGATCGCAAGGTTGCGAAGCTGGGGCGAGTTGCAGAGATACTCGTGCAGGGCCAATGGTGCCAACCCATCGCAAGAACATGTCAGGTTCAGCGTCGTGACGTTGTTGACGTAGGCCTGTAGTGAGAGAAATGTCGACGGCAATATATCCGAATGTGGTATTCCCCAGCTTGGCACGCCTGCGAACCGTTTGAAAAGTTGAGCCTGGTCCAGATGAGTTGGCGTGGTGTTCATCAAGGAGAAATGAAGAGAACGCAGCGAGGGGCACCACTTATGAATCGAGTGGAGGGTTTGCTGCTGATCTGAAGAAGCCTCCGACTCTGTCTTTGGTGCTGAAGATGGACCTTGGATCATGACTTGCCTCAGCGTTAGGTCGAGCAAACCAGTCGAATTTGGATTTGGGCGATTGCGGCAGCTGCAAAGCAGCCGCTCGAGGGACTGGAGCTGGATCCTGATGCCACTCAGACTGAGATGTGTGAGGGCAGTTGTAAACTGGCGGTCTGGCAATAGTATCACTGCAGGTATGCCTTTGTCCCCATCCGCGCTCAGTGGCTGTGCGATGTCTGACGCTCCTGGCACTGTTGGTCTACGGAATGTCGATTCGATCTTCAGCTGCAGCAGGTGCGGGCAGCTCTCCAGAATGACCGCCGCTGCGATTGTCTCCATCCAGGTGTTTTCTACGCGAACACTGGTAAGCGATGTAGAGAATAAGCGCAGCGGCTCTAACGTCTCCACGTTGAGATCCAAGTTTCCAGAGACTACGAGTTCCTGAAATTGGCTCTCCGGATCCTTGACTATCAGTCCTTGTATTTGCGTCCGAAGCTTGCTCCAGTCACCTGCGCAGACATCAGCTGTGTCATTAGAAGGAGTCGGCCGTATATAGTAATGCGCTGAGGTCGAAGTTATGACTGGAAGGGCCTGGATCCCATGTAGGTCCTCGAGGATATACTGCCGAGTGAGGGGGACCTTGCCGAGCCAATGGATCCCTATGGGGTAGAGGAGAGGGCGAGCCAGAATGTACCACTCCCTGCACACTGAGCTGGCGCCCAGCCGGAGATCGTTCCGCTGCAGCAAGGAAAAGACCTGGAGGATGATCTTGGGATCGGTAAACGCAGCAGACACCGCTGTGACGACAACGGTGGCAGACATCTGACTGGTGGGGAAGTTGCAGTGGGGTGGCGGGGGGCGAGAAAGGAGAAGGAAAGGGGAAGGAAAGAAGGAAGGAGCGATTACCAGGTAATATATAGTACCGTCCACCACGAACAATTTATCCTTTTCCCGTAACACTCATGAGAGCACTATTCTGCCGGAAAGCTGCATGTATTCCCTCACGGCCTCATGCTTCTCATTAGGATCCCCAACTTTCATTCCTCCATGCCTGGTCTACAGTGACCGCAATGGTCGTTTTTTTTTGTTTTTTTTTGTTTTCTTCTACGGCTCTACTTTTTACGCGAAACCACGCATGTCGAGGTTTGCAAGACAGGCGCGCATCGATGCAGGGATACCCAACTGAAAAGAGTCCGTCTACTCTTGTACTTCTCGACGTGAGGGATGCTGCGCAAGCACTTGGAACTCTCCTCGATTCTCTGCGAGTGGCAGAAAGACCGCCTGTGGTCGATAGGCGTAAGCCTTGGAAAATCGTATCTTCTCCAACGAAGCTGGCATCCAATTGAGGATGGCATTGCGAACAAATCGAGCAAGCCAGGCCCGCCCGTGCATCACCCTGCCGACACCAGCACTTCTATCCACTTGTTGCTTTGCGTGAGCATAGCGCTGTTGCCTGTAGTCCTTCAGTGCGGCCTCGACATCTTCCAAAGATGTTGACTGAAGATCATATATGCCGTTGGCGAGAACCACAGCATCTTGCATTGCATTGGTTGCCCCTATCGCGCGAAGCTAAAGTGAATTTTTTTTTTCTTTTTTTTTTCGTTTCAAGACTAACCCTTACCAAAAGCACATTGAAAGGGCCTACTTTACCTTGACCACCGCTCGGCAGCATCTTATGACAGGCTATCAGGACGAACAGAAGAAATATATTGTATTAATAACACTCACTACCAATGTCCTATGCGATGTTGTGGTGAAAGGAGAACCAAATGAGTTGCCAGGCAATGATTCAGGATACACATACCATCGCCAAGAAGGGCTGTCCGCTGGTGGTTCCACGTCTCAAAGCACTTTTCCTCCAGAAACACTCTGGAGATCAAGTTCTTCGGAGTTGCCTCAATGAGATCCCCAAGTGTACCTCCAAAAGGGATCTTGTGGTGGGAAACCTGCGTGACCATGGATTCGATGGACTCGGGTCCCCACTCTGAGTTTCTGAACATAGCCTCCTTGTCTTGACTATCCATCATTACACGCACAGCCCAGCAGATCCTACTGCCTGGCACGGTATTTAGAGTTACCTAGGTTGAGGCGACAACGAAGTTATTATACGTCGTCCTTTTCTATTTGAACGTTAAGCCAATGCTGTCTTTGCAAGCTTACTGAGTGAGGCAAGTCATCAGCAACGAGGATCGCGAAGTGCGAGATGTCGCCTTGAACGACCGGGTATTGCATTTCATCCAGAGGCTCAGTCGTCCCAACCAGACAGGTGTGGCCAGCCAACATGGACTGGGTATCACTCCGAGGCAAACTACGCTCTTTTTCCAGTTGCTCGTAAAGACTTTGGCGCACGGCGCTGTAGGCCCCATCCGCGCCGATCAAGATATCTCCTTCATAAGTTGTGCCGTCTTGGCATCGAATCAGTACACCATTCTCGTTTTGGCCTGTGGATAGCACTCTCTTGGAGTAATGGATCTTTTTTACGTCGATCTTGGAAAGCATCAAGCGATGAAGCTGGGGTCGATGGAAAATGATTGTAGGATACCCCGTCCTAGAGTGTAAGCGGTAGCCTTGTGTCAATAATTCATTTTTTTGCACTGCTGATGACTTGGCGATTTTGAGCGATCCTCGTTGTCAGGACCTATACTCACCATTCTTGGTGCTTGGACATGTTGAGACCACCTATAAATATGCCATCGCCCACATGTATGTCTATGCTATGAGCAGGCTTTGAGATGGCATAGATCTCTTCGAGCATCCCTAGCTGCTCAAATACAGCAAGGATGTTGGGGCCAAGGCTCATCCCAGAACCTGATCGACCATCAGACGCAACAGTTCAGTCAGCACTGTTGTTTCGGTTTAAAGGAGGAAAATGAGATATTGACTGGCTCATGTGTACCTAATGGCTTTATCTCGTTTGCACGCTCAAAGATTTCATATTCGACATCCATTCTATCCAGCAACAAGGCAAGTGTTAGGCCACCAAGTCCGGCGCCTACAATCAACACTTTGGGCCTTGCTGTACTTTTCATAGCGGCTGAAAGCGAAGACTATGATGCGTTGAGTGGTTGAGTGGTTGAGTGGTTGAGTGGTTGGGTGGTTGGGTGGTTGGGTGGTTGGGTGGGAACAGATGATTGTATAAAGGAACAGATGTCAGAGATAGAAAAAAAATAATGAAAAGTATGAGCACTGCACTGGGAAAAGAACCCGCCCTCTTCCTTTGTCCGCTCCTAAACACCCGATCGTTTGTGCACTACCCAAAACAAGCATGGTGCGTTTGGAAAAAATGCTCAGAGAAAGTCGCACGCCTTGTGCGACTGTGAGGGGGCTGAGATCGGAGAATCGTCAAGGTGCGCCAGACGGTCAGTCAGGCGCGTCAAGATGGAAGCTCTTTTTACCCACTGAGGAGGGCCTGACGGTCTTGACCATGATCCCGAGTCTTGCATTTTACGCGCGGGCACGGAACTTGGGTGCTTGGCTCATCGTGTCAATCAGCACTGCCACACTGCTGACCGTTGCGCTTTTCGACTTTCGGCCTTCCAGCTCCTGAGTCCTCCTGCTGATCATCTCTTGCATCTCCATTACTGCTTCAGCACTCCCGCGTCTGCACTCTCACCCCAGCTCATTCAAGAGCCTCGAGATCATATTCACATTCCAGCTGTCAATTCATCCCATGGCCCCTCCCTTTGCATTTCGAGCAGGCAAGAAGCAGGCCATCTCCAAGGCACAGAAGCAGTGCCCAGCCACCACCTCGCTATCTCCGCTGCACCTGCCCGAGATTCTGCAGCTCGTCTTCTCGTTCCTTAGTACACACTCTATCAGCATCAGCGTACGCCTGGTATGCAGGCAATGGGACTCTGTAGCTCGGCCTCTGATTCCCGTACGCGCACTCTGGAAGGATAGAAGGAGCGACAAGTACAAGCATAGCTATGTCCTAAACCGTCTTCAGCATGCCAACATCCTTGAGGTCCTGTTTGAACAGACGTGGGAGCTGAACAACACTACATTCGCATGGAGGGAACTTGTCGAGAAGGTAGACGCGCTGCGAGTGGGCAATCATTTGCACATCAGGCAACTAGATCTACACCGTGGCAACTTCCTCGAGTCAAGGATCTATAGAATTCTGCCCAAAATCACCACACTGACGGTGCTGCGGATCGAGAAGCTGATCCAGAGGACCATCCATATTGGCACCATACTGGCTCTGTGTCCCCAACTGCGTGTGCTGCACATCGAGTGCTCTGGAGGCTATCACGAGATTGAGTACGACACGATCCCACCCACGTCAGCAACGGATGATGCGAGGGCGTGGCCTCTCAAACCATCGCGTCTGGCCAGCCTTACGGTCAAATGGATGCATATCCGGCAAGAAACGCTGGAACTGACCATTAAACAGTGCCCGACTCTCCAAACCTTGCGGCTTATCGAGCTGAACCGGGCCACGATGCAAGTCGAGCCCTTTGATCGTGTCAGCCTTTACTCCGTTGTGGCAGAGACTTGCCCAGGTCTTCGCAGGTTCCACATGTCGTTCCTGGAACAAATTTTGACTGTCGAGGAAGCCCAAGCTTTGGATCGGATATTTTTCCCCGGACTCCCTTGGACATACTATGATAGACGTCGAAATCATAAACGCCAGCAGGATCCTCCTCCTCCTACACGGCTGGACACGCTGAGTCTGCTCTCGGGTGATATCCACGCCTATACGGCCTTCTACCTACGACAGCCGTTCTTAGCAAACGTCTACACCCATTGCCTCACCACTCTGGAGATCATTCTCTCATGTGTACCCAAGAGCCTGGGTGTCGTGAGCGACGCGCTGCATCAGCTCTTGTGTGACTCCCCTTCTCTACTGCACCTGGTTGCCCCGATGGTGCCTTTCTACTCTGAATACTTGGATCTTGAGGGAGATGTTGACAGTGAGGGATACTATCGACCCCGTCGCAGTGGGTCAGAGTTTTTTCGCATCAAGAAACAGATGTGGGCCTGTCGAGGTCTACGCACGCTCCATCTTCAGTTCGAATCCGCGCTCGGTCCAGATTCTCCTACTCCGGAGAATGCGAGGATCATGTTTGGATATTTGGCTAGAGTCTGCCCTGACTTGCGGGAGCTTTCGATCCGGAGGTCAGAGCTGTGTTTGGAGTTGGAAGGCGGAATGTGTCTGTTAACAAGACTGCGAAAACTCGAGAGTCTCAGGATATGGACAAGGACCACGACGCGGTTTGGAAAGCGGGATATTGAATGGATAACGGAGTCTCGACCGGATCTTAGAAACAAGAACGCGGCATTGGAGAATGCTCAGCCTTGGATTCCTCGACCATTGTTGACGTTTTTGGGAAAGAGAATTCATGGAGGGACAGCCTATTGTACAGTGGGTTCAAACGAAGGCGGCACAAGGCACAGTCGTGCAGGAAACGACGACAGACACAACAGTGACGATGGATGTGAACGTGGTAACATGGCAGAGAAGGAACTGACCATTGAGGACATGGAAGGCGTCGGTACGATAAAAGAATTAGAGTCGTGGCAGAGACAACAAGTTGCCTTTAGGCATGGAAAGCATGAACCAACGGTGGCTGCAGAGGACCTTGGGAGCTGCTGGCCAAGGCTGGAGTTTCTGGGCCTTCAATTCGTGCTTTTAAGACGGGATACGATCGTCAAGTCCGAGAATTATCTTCCAGCGCTCTTTGCCAAGCTACGGCCGCGAGTCGAATTTAGCTGTAATGTCGAGCAACGCTGATAAAAACAAGGGGCCATACGAGGTGATATTGGAAAGGCCACGTCCTTCGCATTTGCGCGGGAAATGATCATATCGGACAACGAGCACTACTTATTACGAGCTCAATTCGACTAGATAAGAAAGACAATGTCTGTCCAGCTATGGTGCAGAATACTGCCTGCCAGTGATCCTGCGCAAGTGCGGCCAGTGCTGAACCATCCAGTTAACCTCATCGTCCCCCATCGCCTGCATCGTGCCTTCGAATTTTAGCACTTGGATGTACTTCAGTTGTGCCAAACGCCCGAGGCCCATGTGGAGTCTCAAATCTAGCGTGCATCCATGCTTGAACTTTCTCTCCTCGCACCGCTGACTCAAATCCAAAGTCTCTAACGACTTCAATCCTGCCAGTCGTTTAAATATGCTGTCATGATCGGGTGTCGGTCCCATATCGATGTAGCACTTCCAATGGGTTAAACCAGTGCATACCCAATCGTATCCATACAAAATGTCAGGCCTAGAAATCATGTCGCCTCGAAACCGCTTGAGATTATCGGCAGTTTCTAGGACTAATTGTAACATCGGACTCGTGGCTACAGGACAGTCCCTCAGATCCAGGTTCGTCAGACTGCCGAAATGTGGCCCTAAAGCTGCGAGTGCTTTTAGTCCAAATCCAGAGCCCCTGACGCCGAAAGAGATGATGTTTCCTTGGCATGCTTCTGTAGAGACAACACTATCAGACGTTCCCTCCATATGCAAAACTCTTGAGGGGCTACCCTCCTCCGATAATAGATGACCAACACCCGTTGAGGACGTGGTCAGAGACCGAGAAAGAGAGTTGATGATAGCAACCAAATCGTCATCAGACCAATCTGAATATGGAAAGTTCAAGCCCTCCAGCTCTGGCAATCCTCGCTCCCATACTAAAAACCTCCGAAGGGTCTCTGCGTAATCTTTGGAATCAGCCTTCTCCAGTAACCTCCAGTCCAATATCTGAAGCCTATGATGTCGTGCAATAATCCTCCGCAGTTGCAACTCTGGCTTCAAGTTCTTGAACCCGGATACCTTTATCCGCCGAACATTTGAAGGTATCGTTGGCAGATCCTGCTGGACTTTGTGGCCATTCTCTAAAGTCCCTGTTGCGAGGTTGGGCCAGATCTCCGTGATGTCAGAAAGAAGAAGTTCCAAAGGACGTTTGCATCCTAGCATGAACGCTTGGACGCACTCCTCCTTGATACCACATTGATCGAGGCGAAGCTGCTTCAGGTTGGGCAAGTCCGCCACTGCTAACCAAAACTCCTGTCCCAAAGGCGCCACGGTTACGAGTTGACGCAACTGTATACGTTCGAGTGTTGCACTGTTACATCGTACCAAGGCCGCCAAAAGTTGCTGGAACTCAGGAATCCCTGCCCCTGGCCCCTTGTAGTACTGGAAATCGGGGAGCAGCTGACGATCGATGCTGAGAGAGACGAGACGTTGCACTGGACGGCTGTTGTCGATGCCCTTATAGAGTCCTTGTGAATTCCTACTGCCTCTGTCGACACTACTATAGCTGGCGTGGGCTGTAGTGTAAGCCTGCAGCAAAAGGATCATGTCGTTCGGTATGGCAAAGATGTCACTAATGACGAGGTGGCGGACATGGACCGAGTGCTCAAGGAACTGGTGCGCGGGTGGGTTCCTTTTGGCAGCGTGCGAGCAGTACAAGGTTGTGATGTTCCAGAGAGGTGCAGCTGAGAAGGTCTGGTGCCATGCATTGTTGACAAGCATGCAAGCGAGCACGTCGCGCCGTTCGGTGATAAAGAGCGAAACGAGATGGCGAATCTCTGGCAGCGCCAACGCCTTGCCCAAAGCGCTGCAGCCATCGAAATCAAGAGTGTCTCCCATGGAGTCCCCAGACCTTGTCCTTGTCGAGTGTGTCCGAGAGGGGAGGTGTGTGTTTCTGAGGAGGAACAAGAGAAGGAGGCGAGGGCCGACAGATTGCGCTGCTGGCAAGAGAGAACGAGCTGTGTGGGAGGATGCACAAGATGGAGGTGGCAAAGCAGGCTGTGGCGCGACGCCGATTGAGCGGTGCGAAGGAACACACGCCCCCAGCCCACCGTCAGGTCTTTTCAGGCAACGTGGACATGGATCAGACCTGGTGGGCAGATGATCGTCGAACGACGCGATGCTGCGGATGAAGGGAGGACGAGGAGGAAGGGAGGAAGGGACGGAGGGATGAGGGACTGAAGAGATGGCGGGATCATCATCGGAGGGATGCAGACACGACGAGGACGGATGCCCGTCGTCCGCTCGACCGCACGCCGGCGGGACGCGCGCGCTGGCCACCGATGACGCTTTCCGCCCCCTTGTCGAGGCGCGTGTGACCCCATTGGGCCCGTGGGCTGTTTCTCCTCTTGCTGTGGGCAGCGTGTGGGCTGCTCCTGTTCCAGAATCATCTGCTGCTGCTGCGCCCACAGGGGCAAAGCGGCCGCCTTAAAACGACCGCCCTCCTCGCCCACTCGCACCTTCCAGCCCTCCAGGACTACCAGCGGACCGCCAGCACCATCCATGATCTCGCCTTTCGACCTCCCAGAGATCAGGCGCCATCTGGCCCCCTTCCTCGCCTGGCCCGACCTCATCGTCTGTGCTGCAGTCAGCAAGGACTGGAACAGCACCTATGCGCCATTGCTGTACCGCACATGCTCCGCCCTGTATTACTCGCTCAAGAACCCCACCCCTTCGACCCTCCTCAAACACGGACCTTTCATCCACCACCTTCGCTTCTCTGGCATCGTCTCGCTGGACCTGTTTGTGTCGCAGTGCTGCAACCTCGACACGCTAACCATCGACGGCAATTGGGTGCAGACGTCGAAAATGCTCCCAGAGGAATACAGGCAGGCCTCCTCCTCCATCGCAGCTCTTATCAAACAGAACCCAAAGCTGAAGCACATACAGTTTCTGGACCAGCCCGCTCTGTCGTCAATTGATCTTTGGAACGCAGTGGCAGATTGCCCCAACCTCAGCTCGCTCCAATTCCTGAGATGTTCGATTTCGTCTGCCCACATCCCATCTTTCTGGAAAGCGTGCTCCAATCTCCAATCTCTAAAAATCCAGAGCATAAAGGTACTCCAGGACAACAAGGACCAAGGGTGGCCTGATCCACCGCCAGATGTTCGATTCTCACGGCTGAAGAGCCTCACCATGACATCGATCGGCGATATCCCGCTCTCAAGGCAGCTGCAGATCGTCACCCTATCACCTATCCTCGAATCCTTGGACTGGAATATCCCCTGTGATACCGAAATGCCCTCGGACGAATTTCGACTCAGTCTTCAGAAACGACTATGGCCAAGCATAAGCAAACTCAGTCTCTACTCTCCTATCTCGGATGATGATCTCCATGAAGTCCTGGGTGTCATGAAAAAAGTCCGGTGCCTGTACCTACCCTTTGCCAGATTCGGTCCAAAGTCCTACCAGTCGTTCATGAAGCACCATTCAGAAACGATCCGTCATCTCAACCTTTACTGCTGCCCTTCCATGACAGGAGCCATGGTACACACCATCATGTGCAGTTGTCCGATGCTGGAAATTCTGGAGGCGCCATCGCTTCGAGGTACGGATCTGGTTCGTTTCAGTCAAGGAGGGGTGGATGGGGCAAAGGAACAGGATGAGCCTGTGCTAGAAGACTTGGAGGTTATAGGCAAGGATTGGATCTGTATGGGTCTCAAGTCACTTTCGATATATTTGGATCTTGGCACCAATATCAATACAACCAGGCCATCCACACCATCTGAGAGAGCCACGTTCGAGAAGCGACAATTATTGGCGCAGGACTATATCTTTCGGCAGCTCACACGACTCGTTCAGCTGGAGGTACTGAACATGGCTCAACCCGCTGGATGGAGTCAAACAAAAACTCTCGATCTGAGGATGCAAGAACGAGGAGGGAATCTGGAAAACCTATCCGTAATGAAAAGATTATCCTGCATCAACTTTCACGGCACGAACCAGAAGCTGGGGGAAACAGAGATTAATTGGATGTTTGACAACTGGCCCCGCCTGTCCTTTGTCATGGGGCAGCTCCATCCTCAACCACGTACGCATGAAGAGCTACAGACATTGGTTTATGCTCGCAAAAGTCAAAAGAAGTGCAAGAGTGAGGCATAGCCGTGCATGGGGAAAAGGAAATAAAAGCCGCAACTTCGCTCAGTATTTATGGTGCGGCAACATACCATCATAGGGCACCCTTCTGAAGCAAACGAGTCGTCCATCGTTCAAAGTGGTGCGCAATTTGGGTTCCTCTTTGAAAGAGTCCTCGACATGACTGATAAATTTTCCATCCGATAAAGAGCAGTGCGAAATCAACCTTTCGAAGCACCCTGTTTTCGTCTTGTCGTTATCAGTCTGTCCTTAATTTTCATTCCTCACCCCACACCTACCTCGACAAAAAACATACTCTTGAGTCCGTTGCAGATGGTTTCCAAGTCGCCGGTCCCTCATACACGGCCAAATTCCGCCTTCAGCGCAATGCCGATAGTATAATACGAACCAAGTAGGTCAAACACTCTAATATTGTAGTTTTATTTTTCTTTACAGCCAGGGACGATGAAGGAAGACAGGCTGTGGACAACAGTAGGATCAATCACTCACAGTTGCTGGACTCTGTTGCATAGGACGACGCTGTCCTTTGGACGGTAGAGCTCGAAGGGGATTTTATCTCGTCCTGGTGCTTTGGTGGTGGGAGGGTGGTCGATCACTGAATCTGAACATCCTGTATGAGACCTACTCTTGATCCAGGTCTGGCATGCTGGCTGATGGTGGTAAAGGTGGGAGGACTGTGCGTGTGTCCTCTGCAGAGCTTCGTGCCGGAGTGTAGAGATTGGAATGAAAATCTGCAGCAACCTGTAGTTTCTCCTCGATGGTGGCCGTAAAGTAATCCGTGGAAGGGCTGTAAAGAGGAGGGACCAGCCGCAGATCGTTGATAGACCTCTATGAGCAGACTAGACCTGAGGCTGGATGGCAAATATGGACTGATCCAGAGCTTTCACTGCCTCCAGTGTGTCGTAAGCTAAAAAATGGATCATGTACAGCAAGCAGCAGAACAGCAGATTTTACGTGATGACCTCCCACATTTCGTCGTATAATAAGGAAAGGAACATAAAAAGAACAAAAGACTGCAGGTAGGCTCCCGGCGGTCAACAAAAATACTACCACTGTTCTGCTGCTGCTCAACCATGAATTCAAAGGCACTACCGTCCCTAGCTGCAGTAAAGCCAGCCATGTATAATAGGCTGTTTAGGGTAGGGGGTTTGTCTGCTCGATAATGCGTTCGCTGTGATATTGAGCGGAGGGATGGAAGGAGAGAAGGAAAGAATGAAAGAAGGAAGAAAGGAAGGGAGGAAAGACGGACGAAAGAATCAACACACTTACGTTTCTGTCTGCGATCGGTCCAACTGCTCCTCTGTTGTTCGGCGGACTGCTGCTGCCATTGTGTCTCTAAGGGTCAGAAAGAGTATCGAAACCAAGACCAAGGAGTATCTGAATAAAGTGCGCACATGGAAACATAGTAAAGTCAAGCGAAGATGCTCGGTGTCACTGCACTCAAAACTTAAGCATCGCATTGCTACACTGGTATGCGAGCCCGGCCTCACTTTGGATTGTAGACAGAGATAGGCCAAGCCTGCTGGTGTTTTTTTTCACCATGGTCCGCACTCCACTCCCTTTAGCTTTTAGAGTGAGATAGGACAACACACTGGGTTATTTGTAGTGGTTTGCACTCTACTCTTCCTGCTTTTTGTATAGCGGTGCCGGGAGCTCTGCTGGACTAAAGAGGGTGTTTGCTGTGGAAAGGCGATGGCAGGAACGAGTGCAGAGGAGCAAGAGCAGGAGAGTGACGGCTAGGCAGAGTGACGAGTCAGAAGAAGCAAAGAGGAGAAGAAGCAGAGAGTGGGAAGAGTGGAGGAGTTGGGAGCATGTGCTTTTTGAGGTAAGAGAGGAAAGACAGTGGTGCTTTGTGGTTGTTTTGTTTTGAACAAGAACCGTGGGGGTGGGAGCAGCAGAGGACACTGGCGTAACTCGAGAGAGTATGAGGAGAAAGAAGGGAAGGCAGAAGAGGAAGCGGAGGAGGTTGGAGGAGCATCAGAGACGAGAGACGAGATAGTGGAGTAGGTGTGTTCCTTGCCTGCACAGTGTCTACAGCACGCCACTACCACCACCACCACCAGCTCTACTAGCAGCGCGAGAAGTTTTCTCTTCCAAGCCATTTCCCTGGCGGCTACATAAACCTCGCTCTTTCCGTCCTTTTTCCATTTCTCTTTTCTCTCCTTTTCCCCAACTTCTTTTTCTTCTCAAGTGGGACCAAGAGCCGCCGGGCCAAGTCAAGTAAGTTCTCTCTTCCTCTCATCTGCCTTTCATTCTCCTCTCGACTTCCTCTCGTTTCTTCTGCAGTCGCATCCAAAGATGCACCCATTCGCACGTATCGCAGTCGTACAACCACACACTCGTATTCCCACTTGCCGCAATCACACCCAGAGACACACTCACCACGAGCGACCTACCCAAGTCAACATCGATCTTGTTCTCATATCAGTGCCTCTCTTTAACTTCCTGCTCTACTCGCTCTCTCCTCTCTCTCTCTCTTTCTCTCTCTCTCACCAGGCGCGTTCAAGGAGCGGGTTAACAACATTGGCGGCGGAGTCAACTACTTGAAATCAACACTAATGACTAATGCGCGACACCTGAAAAGGCTCTGCGAGTTTGTCTCTACCTCGCGTTATGATCCTAAAATGTAAACCACAGTCGGAAAAAGACGTTAATCACTGGAGCAAACCACTTATAAAAGAGACCTTTTGGGGGTGCGAAGACAGGCCACCTCCTCGTGGTGCACTCTGGGCAGCTGGGCGACTTCTCCTTGAGTGGCGCCCAGCCGGCAAAGAGTCTGTCGCTCTATTCTAGATAAGTCTTGACTGTAAATTGGAGAGTAATAAAATTGGGTAAATGCAAGACTTGAATGAAGTGGGACGGCGAGGCTCTCATGGTCTGTGCGAGCACATGTGTTTGCTGGACTTGGACCATGCGCGGACTTTATTCTGCGACTGCTTCTTCTAGAGTTCACTCTGGGTAGTATTTATGATCGACTTGCCGGTGTACATCATACAACCAAAATGAACTTGAGAACATGGCACTGAGTGTTCAGTGCAGTAAAAGGCTTTGGAGGTAGAGAGTGTGCAAGTGGAACTGAACATCTTCTTGGCCAGAGAAGATTGCATCATACCAGTGGTGTGACTCAACGTATTGTAACGCTTATCCACGATAGATGGGACCCGCGGGATCCCAATGGCAGAGCTGTCTAATCCATTGAAGACACTCGTTAGGTGAGGGCCACCTGGAGGGTCTCTTTAGGAGCCAGAAGGTCTCATTGAATCAAGGTCCAGCAGCACATTTAGCTGTAAATGGTCGACAATAGTTTGTGTTACGACCTTCCATATCCTGAGCTCCTCCGCCGCACTTGCTCTCTGACCCACCATTGCAAACACGCTGATGGTCTTGACCAAACCTGAATCCTCTGCGATCTTGGATACTTTGCATCTTTGCGAATCGGGAGACAGAGCACATCGCTTCCTTAGAGTGCCAGTCAGGATTACATTCGAAATCGTCGTCTCACCGTAACTGACTCGCATCCTAGAATGATATCTACAGGTGAGTTAATGAAAGGAATGTGGGATGAATATATATACTCGGAGTGCATCCTGGCATTGTTGTGCGCTGATCTTAAAACTGAGCTGCTCTGCTCAGGTACAGGTGTCCTTGTGCCTGGTACGCGCAAATAGGAGTTAAATCACCGTGCGGCTCGTGCAATCTCCTCCGCGTCGCATCAGCACCTGCAGCAATGCAACTCAAGCGGTTCCCTTGCGGTTGCTACTGTCAACCTTCATCAACCTTCATCAGCCGCAGTTTCACTCAGCTCTCAATCCAGGTCCACGACCGACTAGAGCGCTCAGACCCTTGCGTTGATATCGTCGCTCGACGTGCCAGTGGACCCTCCAGCCAGGTTGGGCAGGCGATCGGTCACAAGTCATTGTTTCCTCGTCGTTTGCTTTACGTACGTCCCGCATGCCCCTGGCGCACGCGACCTTTGTCATTGCCCCGATACCAGTTGTGTAGCGCAGCTCGGCTAGAGCGGGCGTCTTTGCGATTGTCCTATTCAGCATATGTTGGTAGCGCAGTATCGTGAAGAAATGTAAAATGGACGCCATATATCTTCCATGGTCCCAACTGCCGGCCTAATGTTGGAAGATAGTCGATATGTACGAGAGAGTAGGTGAAAGCTGATTAGCTCCATCTCAAGGCTCTGAAAAATGTACGACATAAGCCAGGTAAAGAGAATGGCATCGGCCACTTTGGTTTCTCTGGATCTGGGCCAACTCTTATCTCGCCTGGCTCGACATGGTTAATCGCAGACCTATGACAGTACCCAGGGCTTTCTACAACGGCAGCATGTATTGAGCGGTGGGGTTTTAATGACCCCCGAATACATGTAAGAAGATTGCGGTTTGAAGTTTATTGGCAACTGGCTAGCGGCAGGATGAGCCAAAAATTACTCTTCAGAAAATTGCCTGGCTTTGATCCCGAATGCGGGATGGAATACTGGCGCACGACACCTATTCAGGACAGGCGAGGTCTTCGACAAGAAGCTCCCTGACATAGGATACCTAGTCACTTTGATGTCAGAACCTCTTGTATGACGCTCTTATGGCTTTAATGAAGTTTGGCTTTCTCCTTCATGATGTGAATTAGACCAACTTGTTTCATTCAGATACGACAGGAACGATCTCATCGACCTCAATGAGTGAGCAAGGCTCTTTATATTACTGGACCTTCAATTACCGCTGACACTAGTACCAGGGGGATTGCATTCAAGATGCACGCGTTTAACATGTATAGTTTATTATCACTACCTCCATTTGGAGCGAACTTTCCCGCAGCGATAGATTTTAGCGAGATATGAAATGAAGAAGACATGAGTCTCTAGATCCAAGGATTAAGGCAGTTGTTCCATCTGTCTCGGGAAGCGATAGTACACTTTGCGCGCTCGGGGTTGCTAGGGATCTTGGGGTGTGCTAAGATACAATTTCCGAGCTCCAGGCTGTATTTCTCGTCGCATGCCTTTTTGTCAACCGGGGGACCGAACTGGGCGTTGGTGGAGATGACAGCAAGGGCGAGGATGCCGAAGACGGAGATCAATGAACTAGTGGCGACCTTCATGTTCAAGCTATGCGCGTTGCGAGTGGCTGTTGCTCTTGGAAGTGGTTTCTTGGATTAGACCGATGGTACACACTCTGGCACAGCAATTATTCTGTATAGAGTGGGGTGAGTGTCGAAGATAAGTGTGAGAATGATGACAAGTGTTGAGAGATTCAATGACAAGGCGAATCAGGGAAGCAAGTTTCTCGCAACTACAGTCCCAAGAGGACATATCAAGTGCGCCGCCACTGATGAAATTCGACAGACGCCGCATTTTGATAGACGCCGCATCGCATCCACTCGCCCCAACAACTTATAGACTAGTCTACCAACGTGGAGATGCTCTCAGCGCTATGAAATTTTCGTGTATGATAAGTTGAAAAACGGAAACTCTGTGCTCGGTGCTCGGTGCTCGGTGCTCTGTGCTCGGTGCTAGCCTCCTTATGGAAATGCGCAGCTCCAGCTGTTGGCCCTTCAGTGTCAGAGTGTTACACACAGACCTGTTGCCCACGATCTTGTCCAATACGATCGCCAATCAGACACACACACTTCCTGCCCAGGCGGGTTTTTCGTGCTTATCGGAGCATGAAAATTGAGGGTGCACAAACCTGTGCCTTACTACAATTATGCGAGTGCGCCGTTACGCGTGCGCCTCCACTAACGGCCAGCATGACTCTTTTGGTGGCCCTTCAAGGCAGGGGAATGGAGCGTGAGTCTTCACTTACCCACGCCATCCGTGACTCATGTAGTGCCCTGGTACGCCAGTGCGGGATACAATCATCAATCAGCCATGCAATCTTAGCCTTCCATCCATCTTAACCAGATTCGCTCGGCGGTGGCATTAGATTCCGTTCTTTGGAACGGTTTGGACCGGATCTGGTAGCTCCATTAGAATCATTTGTACCTTAAGAGAAATATGGGTTCGGTTAAAGGAAAATGAAAGCACACGCCACTCATTCAGCCGGATGCAATATGAATTGATGATAAACTTGGAGTTTGAATGTGACATTTATTCGGGAGTCTATACGCGAACTAACTCGCCTCTGATGAATGGATGAGTGGCCAAGAATGCCAGGACTGGTCTACAAATGAAGAGCGAAGGATGGCAGGCTCAGACTACTAAATGCCAGAACTCGGTGACCATTAGCAGGAAAGCCTGCAGCCGCGGAGGGGCTCCTCGACGTCCTTGATGCACTGAATGCGCTTGGGATCCTTGGGATCAGTGTACTGGTCCACGCAAGACTCCCAGTTAGGGCCCATCACGACGAAGCAATTGTCATCACACACGCGCAATTGCTTCATGCATTCGTCCTTGCAAGCTCCGGTGTAAGGAAGTACGGCTTCGTTAATGCACTTGACTCCTGCATCCGAGGTAATAGGACTGTACTTTTTGACGCACTCTCCGACTGAAAAACTCGTGCACAGGTCGCGGCAGGCAACGGAGGGGGTTTTTGCTTCGGTCGAGGACAAGGCCGCCATCGCGCAGACGACGAAGAAAAGAGTGGATGTCAAAGAGGATTTCATGTTGACCGCGATCAGGCTGCAAAGGTTGAAGAAGAAAATAGTGAACAAGCAAAAGTGTGAAGAGTGTGTAGAGAAACCAAGTGAGGAAAAACGATGAAGAAAAAATAATTCCAAAACTTTTAGGTGTCCTTTGTGCTTCTTGGGAAATAGATTGACGAGATATTGTACATTAGTCTAACCAAGCAGCCGCAGAAAAAAAGACCAATGACTCAGTCATCTGTGTACACTAATTGCAACGCCGTTCCTCGGGTAATAACTCGTTCCTGAGAATTTGCAACGCCGTTCCCATGCCCCACGTCCAGTCATTGCCAGTTGCCTTTACTCCAATGATTGTCAGTCGAATGTATTTTTAAGTAAAGTGTGATGTATTTTTCTATGCCCACAATTGAAACTTGTTGCTGTATCAATTATTGTGAGGTGTCGTTGGCAAAGTAGTGGTGCAGACTTGAACCAAGAGATTTTTTAATGTGGCTACTATAATGTGGCTACTTTGATATGGCTACTTTGATATGGCTACAGGCGAAGCTCTGCTAAAGGTAGCTTGATCTAAGAGATTCTTATGCCTTCTCGGGGTAAACGCACTTGTAGTTGCAGACATCGAAATATTTATCTTGTGCCGCATCGATGGCTGCCAAGCGCCTGGGATCCTTGTAGTCGGGATATGCCTTGACGGCTGTTTCGATTTCCGTGGCTCGCTGGACATCACACTTGTGGACACACTCTTGCGAAATCTGAGCGCTAACAACAGCAGAATAGGCGAGAGCGAGGGCCAAAGCCGCGGCAGCAGGACTCAGTAGGACGAAGCGCATTATTGGTAATGTACTACAGAGGAAAACTCGAGGGGAAAGGGGATGGTAAGGGAGAGGCAAGTTGAAAGGAGTAAGCAACAAGAAAAAGAAATTTGAAGGCGCTGGGTTTATGAATGCGTGTTCGACACCCTTAACGGTCCATTGCTCTCGCACCTGCTCCCGCCATTACTGACGCTCCAGCTTGCACGCCTTGTATATACACCTCCTTTGCTCGCTTTCCTCCTTTTCATCCTTAAATATTTAGCCGACTGTTAAGGACCGGCGGCTCTCATGATGACGGTGGAAATACCGTACACATGCACTGGTACCCTCAAGCCAAGAGGCCATTTCACTCATCTAGCCGAGCGGTCATGTCATATTATCCAGCTATTTTGACATGAACTTAGCAAAAGATAACATGACATCGCCTATCATGCACCTTCCTCACCACGGATTCAAGAACCATAAAAAGAACTTTAGTTACTACGCGCCCCCGTATACAGCTTATTTTCACTACACCTTTGTAAATTCATGAAAATTTTTCAAATCGCTGCCGATAACGCATTGTCGGCACGATCCCTTATACCCTGTTCTATGACGCCTTAAAGAAACGACAACTTTTCGATCACCCAAACACGAGAAAAATGCAATGCTGCAGATTTTATGCAGAATATCAAGAATGGCGAAACTTATGAACGATGAATGATGGCCCCGTTGAGTAGAAAGTCATTCCTGTTGGGACATTATGACTTGGAGCGAGTTCACATAGGTGAAATAGTGACTAATGGTCGAGAGAAAAAACATGAATTTACATGGGAATAGCATAGAGGACGTGAAAATAAGGTGTACACGGGGTCGTGTAATTATCATCATCCATACACCCGTTCTAAAAAGTGGACAGATTCCCTCCGCACATTTCGATGGAAATGGGCTCTCAAGAAGAGATGGAATCTGTTGAAAAGACGAAAAAAAATATATTGCGCTCCCGGGTGGGCTTGAACCACCAACCTCCTGATTAACAGTCAGACGCGCTAACCAATTGCGCCACGGAAGCATAATACGAAAATCACATGCCTGGGTAGGCTCTGATTGGCTTGAAGTGTGAGCACCTGCAACTATGATACATCTGTGAACACAAAAGGTTTATTTCCGAGAGCATTTAGCTTATTTCCTGCATTTTTTATTTTTTTTTTTTTTTTTTTTTATATCAGTGGTGATTTCTCCGATCTATCCTTGAGACAGGGACTAGCCGGCAAGAGCATATTGTGCGCTAGCCTCAATGCCCTGGAGGTCCGTGGTGAAATATTCCTCGGATGTGCGTTGTACAAGGGTAAGCAAATAGACCAGGCTATAAAACAGGTTAATCCGGACTCCAAGGAGTTTGGGTGGAAGGGATTTTGTGCGAAATCAGGCGATGAGCCTGTCTGTCTGCTATGTGGGTTTGCTGAGAGGCGAAAACGCATCAACACTATACGTCTGCTGCATGAAGTGGGTTAGCCAGAGCCAAGCCAAAAATCGGAAGTCGCTGCGGCATATGATCTGGCCGCAACTCAATTTGCGCAAGTCACACAGTGCACACCACCCCCCGGAATACGATGATCAGGACAAGGACGACAAGGCAGGCCTGCAAGAAGATTGAGAGGGATAGACTATGAATCCAACGCACGGAACAAGTTCTGGAGAACCGAGGCAAGAACTCTGGATGGAAATAACCCATTAGGCACGTAAAATAGGAAGCATGTACAGATTAAAAAAAAATTGAGACAGGGACTAGCGGTTGATGTGAAAGTGACAAATGCTGCAGCGGACGAGCGAGTCATTGGAACTTTCATGGGAAGAATACGCTCAATGTTATGGAACGCCTTGGGAGGTTGCAAAGTTTGTTTATGATCGACGACTTCGACTAAAAGAGGCCTAGTGTCCAACAGGTCACGTAGAGGACGGGTCCGGCCGCTCATGCGTCTGGGGGTTATGGACATGGAGGGATACTGGCCGGCGCGGGCTGGCGCGGCAGTAACAGAGGAGCCGTGGTAGCTCAACTAACGGCTTAGTCCAACATAGTTTTGAATCGCCCTCTTAACATGCTCTCGGGGATCGTAGTTACCAAAAAAAAAAAAAAAAAAAAAAAAAAAAGCAACTCTTCAGGTATGGTGAACCATGACGGGAATCGTATGGTTAACAAGCCAGAGAAGGCGTGGAAACTTAGGAAAAAGAAGGCGGAGGAAAACAACAAACCTTTCACGACGCCAAGCCCAACGTTTACAACGTTGCCAGCAAAGGACATCAAGGGCTCCCTTTTCTGGATCGCCGGTGCGCGAGACAGGATCCGACCCGAGACTGACGACGACGACGACAGCGATGATGACTACGACATGTTCGACCCCACGAACGATTGGCACGTCCTTGATCTATACCGGGGACTGGTACCTATGATTATGGCCAACATATGGACAAGAATGTTCGCGACAAGCAACAGCACCGCAAGATATATGGTTGCACGATTTGTGCAGACCATTGCGGAGTACATGCGCAAATGGATCTGGAACAGTCGATGTGAACTCACTGTCGACTGGGAGAAGTCGGAAGGAATTAACACTGTGAGCAAACGCGCCCGAGGACGCACGAGTGTTGGGGACCACTCTGGGGGCAGTGGTGATTTCTCCGATCTATCAACACTGCAGCCTTTCGGATACCAAGAGCTCAGCATCCCCGAGATGGCGCCATTCTTGGGCGAGGATGCATGGTTTGCTTTCAGTGAAAGCGTCGCTGTTTGCACTCGGCGTTGACCGTTCATGACCTCCCATTTAAGGTCCCCCTCCCCCCCCCCGAAATCCGATTTCACTCACCCTGCGCGATAAATTTTACATTTGAGTCCGGCCATGGCAAGAAGTGCAGAAGACAGGAGGGGGATGAGAAGCGGAGAGACACTGGGCAAGTGCAACAAAAACTCCAGCGCAAGATCTAAACAACCCGTGATGGCACAAAAACGAGACCATACTGAGTACTTAGAATCAGAAATCGTCGGCTCCTCCTGTGCTATTGTAGCAACCAATACCAACCACAGCTTCCTTGATACCAGTGTTACCCAGTAATTATTACCCAGATCATTGTGCCACCACAAGGAGATTTGTTTGACTTTTACATCGCGATTATTCGCAACAGGCGAATAGTTTCTGATAATAAATGGTTGCCATTGGGTGCAGTAACAATGCAGTCAGTACAGCCCGTGAAATAGATATGATGAATAGCTACAGCTATGAGTGTGGACCAGATCTAGCTATTAAAAAACGCCATCAGTGATGATAGCCACTGGAGTAAGATGTCGTGCATTGCCACACTCTGCCACCCTTGCTGTAGCCGTTGCGTCTTGTCGTCGTCTCCACTCCTCTGTTTGTCCACAACCTGCCCAGAATCTCTTTTCCTCCACAAGGAGCCATCCCTGCACCAGCTCCGACTTTGTCTACTCGTCGCTCAGTCTTCTTGCTTTTTCCTTGCTCACCTTGACCCACTGGCTTGCAACCTCACCCTCAGCTCTTCACTCCACCGTTTCCACACTGTCGCCTCACTCAACATGGGTGTCGCTAAGACATTCCAGTTCTTGGAAGGACGGTACCAACCTGAGGAGATCCAGCCCCACCACCTCTAAGGAGAGCTGCAAGTTGACTTCAACTCCATTTTGCTTGGCTACACAGCCGTCACCCTCAAAAGCATGCGAGTTAGCAACTGGACGACGCTTCCCCAGAAGCAGCGACCCCCCGGCAGAATTGTCACCGATCTGGTCCGCATCCTCATACCAAGCTCCCTCCCTTCTTTACCAAGCACAACTGTCGCATCCATTTTGACTGATCTCACACACAGGGGAAAGCCCTCGCGCATGCAGAACGATTGAAGGTATTCCAGATCAGCATGGCGACCACTTGGTGACTGTTGATCAAGAGCTGGATCAGATCACCACTTCCCTCACCCGCCCTACCACCCTCCCAGTGTGCTACGACACTCAAAGAAGGCGGTTTATGCGTACAAGTCCATCAAGTCCTTCTCGCTAGACCCCGCAGTTACCAGTATGATTGCAGAAGGTTTCGAGGCCGCAGGGTGGACGGTACATCGGCGCGCACGCGAGGCTGACACCTGTATCGCTGGCACCGACAACTACACCGTCGTGAGCTCCGACAGCGATTTTCTTTTTCGTGGAGCTTAACTGCTCTTGAGGAAGGATCCCCAACAACACGCAAAGTACACGGCGTACGTGGATGACATGTTAGAGGGTCTGGGGGGTTCTGGAGTAGCTTGGACTGTGGTGGGATTGTGAGTGGCAATGACTACGCCAAGAACTTGGAGCAGGTCGGCATAACAACCAACTACAACCTCGTCCACGCCTTGCACCTCCCACATAACCTGGAGGCAAAAAGCATTTTAAGGATCTACTGCGAAGCCCACGCTGAGAGCCAGGATCAGGAGCTGGAGCTAGTCTCTCACTTCACGGTGGCCCAAGATGTATTAATTGACAACAAGGAAACGGTGTTGGCTGATTGTACTTCAAGAAGGGACACAACTGAGCTGGACAAAAGGATGCTTTACAGGCTTGGTCGAATTTCGGAGGCCCTGCAGAGGTACAGTCAAAGCTCGTTCTCGCAGTAATGAGCACCTATCAATTGGGCTATTCGCTATTAATATAATCTATTATACTTTCTGATCTACAGATATCGCGCTGCGCGGCGAGCTGAATGTGGTGCCCTGGACCCCCTCGTCCCCGCCTCTGTCCCACCCTCTACTGCAACAGAGCCAGGAACGATTTCGAACAAGGCATGCCGAGGCTACAAGGAACTGATGCCGATGAACAAGTACCGCGTCAGACCATTAGTCCCAAAGAATGCTGCTGGATCACAGGTTTCTCCTGCAGATGGCAGCCGCAAGAAGCGGCGCCTCCGAGTACAATACCTCGGTTACGTGTTGCCAGTGTAGAACAAGAGGAGAACTGATTGGTCGGGCTTTGGTCTGTACAAGCTGTGGTGAGAGGGACCGCGATCATAATGCTGGCCACAACATTGCACGGGCAACCCAGCACTTGGTGGACTCTCAGCAATGGCTCGCAGAACTCTCCCGACCCCTGCAATAACCACATCAGCAGCAACAGCAACAATAAGCACCGCGTGGACCGGTGCAGGAGACAGATCATTCTCTCAATATCCTTTGTGGCTTGCGACGGCCATAAGGGATATCCCCACATTAAAAAAGTGACAATTTGCAATTATTTGGAGGCCTCTTGACCAGTTGTGAATGGGCCACAGAGAGATGGCGAGAGGAGACGTTGATAAAGAAAAGGAAGAGTGCCAGAGGAGGCATTCGTTCACCCAACGGATGCATGACACGGTCTTGGCACCTCAACTTGCCAAGAGGAACAGTAGGGCTTTTGATTGTTCATATCTCTCTTAAGGTTTGTGACAGGCACGTTGCCTTTATCGCTGCAGCAGCGGGATAGGGCTCTGTGCGCTTGTATATGACGTTGTGAGTTCTTACACTGCAGCCCTCCAGTCATACTCCATAATGATATGGGTTAGGTGAACAAAGGGATGGATGGGAGGGCGAGGGATATGTCCCTTGCCTTCTGCGTATCGAAATTTTTGATCAACAGCCGGATATTACAGCCTTCAGCGTTTGACGGGCTGCCGTCAACATATAAATGCTTGCAAGTTCCTCTCGTGAGTACCCGCTCAGTATCTTCTCTTGTTCATATTCTTGCCCATCGCGTCCACATACTGCTCGCGTGCCAAAAATGAAAATATTTAAAAAACTGATACAGGAAAGGGCCTCGCAGTCAGTGCAGCCACAATACTCTACACGACCTTCCTCAACTTCATCCTCCCATGCACTCTTTCCTCATACGCCTGATCAACCAGCAAACCAGTTATTTGCCCCTCGGCACTCACAAGTGCCAATGCAGGATCTTCGTCAGCAGCACAACAACGACCTCGCCGAGCTCAATCGCAATGCGGCCCACAAGAGTCAATTTTTAGGCCACGATCCACTACCTCCTCCCGTCGATTACTCCATGGTGAAGCCGACGACTCGATACCAATTCCGAGCCTTATCTCGGCGTGCAATCTCGTTCCAAATGCGCCAAGGCTCGACCAACTGCTGTTGCCTAATCGCCTGGCCGGTCAGTCTCGTCATTGCATGCTTAATTTTCGCCCTCATTGGTAACTCGGACGCAGGCCAGAGCAGCCACGACAACGATGGCGATTCAGGTTCCATAGGATGGGAGGGCTTGGCTAGATTCTGTACTAACGAAGCAGATCCTCAGACAAGCACATTTTTCAGGATCAACGATCTGCCGCGTCCCAATCCTGGCGAGGGGGTCTTGAATGTAGGTTGGTACCCTACTTCGTTCACTGTGGCGATCGACACGGATGCGCGTAATAGCGCACTTCCGTGTGTGCGCTGGTTTGGAGAGAAATATCCTGAAGGAGGAGTTGATGTCTATACCAACACTTCAGCTAAAGACGCTGCACAGCCCGACAGGTAAACCCATACTTTCAATAAGAGCCTTTGCTCGTTGACGAGTTACATCTTTTCTAACGCTCGTATTTGCTTCTGTGGCATGTATCATAGCTTCTACACACCTCCTCCTTCTGGGGGCTGGTTCAACCTGAACCGAAACAATAATAATAGCAAGAGGGACCGTCTCCCTACCATGTGGAGCATACCCTCTGTCAACCAGACAATATATTACGCGACAGGAGGGCCTCATGTCGGTCAACTACTAGGATCATCTCCCAACGTCACTCACAGTTTCAGTTCCGAGACTTGGCCGCCCTTGGACACAGCAATCGTTTGCAACGCCACCGTAACACCAGGCGCAGGCCTTTTTGGCGCCATTCCAGTGAGATACACAACAGACGCATCAGCCAATCCAAACAAGTCGACGAGATACACGTCTGGGCCATACTTTATCTCGGTGTCTGACCAGGAAGCCCTCGATCGCGTGATTCAGGATATGGTCGAGGGTCTATCGTTTCGCGTAAAAGATACTCAATCGTTTGAGGACATGCCTTTTGGCTCAGTATTCTTTGAAGATCTGGAGATCTCCACGGCCCGTGCAAAATTGACTATGCAGTTTGGACAGCCATCTTATAGCGAGAGCAGCAGCAGCAGCTCTGTGCCGTATACCACGCCTGCAGGACTCAGACATATGGTGACCATGACACAAATCACTCAAGCCGTGGTCAAGATCAAGTTCTCGGGCCAGTATCGGATCTCGCAGAGCGTGAGGGCTTTACCATACGAGTGGACGACGGATAACTTGAAAGGATATCTTTTAAATCGCCTGTCATCATACCTGTTTCCTTTCGGACTGTCATGTTTGCTACCAACCTTAGTGGCAACGTTGGTGACTGAAAAGGAGGACCGGCACCGGATGATGATGGCCATGGTATGTGAAATTACCTGGAATGTGAATGATCCCGACACCATTATGAGGGTACTGACATGACATTTTTTTCCCTTCCTCAAAATGCTTGCGCAACATAGAGCGGTCTAACACCAGTGTCCTACTACCTGGCCCATTACTTTGAGTTCTTGACCCTGCATCTGATCCTCAACTTCTTCTTTGCTGCTGCCTGTGTTGCAGTCCGATCTCACTTGGTCTGGCACACTCCAGCTTGGATCACCTGCTTGATTTTCGTTCTCTGGGCTCATATGCAAACGTCAATGGCATTCATCTTGTCGTCGCTCTTCTCAAACACCCGCAAAGCAACCATGATTGTCTATTTCTTTGTCGCAGTAACTTGCATCATGAACAGCGTCAGTGAGAAGATCTTCAAGAACGGACTCCCCTTTGCGTGGTACATTCATCCCAGTTTTGCGTTCTTTGAGATCTTGGCCACAGCAATCAGGCATGCGAGTCGTGTCCACGGGCTGTCGCCGTTGTTCGCAGCCGATTTCGCGCCAGGAACGCTGCTGTTCAAGTTAGTGGTGATGATGCTGGGAGAGAGTGTGCTGTTTATTCTTTTGACCTTGTAAGTTTCACTCTCTTGGTGCTTATTTGTCTTACAGCACTGGACCTCAAGACGGCTACTCAACATGAAGGCATACATTCAAACAACGTGCATTTTTTTTGGATTATAGCTATATTGACGCTGTGGTGCCCACGGAATTTGGTGTGCAAAAGGCCTGGCACTATCCTGTCACATGCTGGTACCGCAAGAAGCCTTCGCCATCACAAGACCCCGAATCCTTGTCCGCATCCTCGGTTGAGGCCTTCACATCGGACAATTGCGACTTGGAAGGCGCGGATGCAGATGTCTATGCAGAACGGGCAAGAGTTCAAAAAATCTACGACCCCGATAAGACGCCGCTGATCATCAACAACCTCTTCCATCGCTACCGGAACAAAGCCGAGCCTGCCCTGAATGGTCTGTCCTTTGGTGTCGAGAATAACACGGTTCTCGGGCTCTTGGGACCGAACGGCGCTGGCAAGTCGACCTTGATCCAGCTCCTCACAGGTCTCTACAGCGCTACCTCCGGCACAGCATTCGTTGCAGGCGAAAGCACGCGCGAGAACATGTCCAAGGTCCACGCAAAGATCGGAGTCTGTCCTCAGCATGATATCCTTTGGGGCGAGCTCACCGTCGCGGACCATCTCTTGTTTTACTGTCGCCTTCGCGGCATCCCTCCAAAACTTGAGAAACAGGCCGTGGACTACGCCTTGGCATCGGTTTCCTTGAAAACGTTCCGCAACCGTCAAGTCAAGGGTCTCAGCGGTGGGGAGCGCCGACGCGTGTCCATTTCCATCGCTCTTCTTGGCGATAACCGGGTGATCTTTCTAGACGAGCCGAGCACGGGCTTGGACCCTGCAGTGAGACGAATCATCTGGGATGTGATTAACCGGGTCAAGGTCAACAGGACCATCGTCTTGACAACGCATTCGATGGAGGAGGCTGATATCCTCTCGGACCGCATTGCAATCATGACGAGTGGTCGTCTGCGGTGCATTGGTTCATCGTTGCATTTGAAGGAGCTCTACGGTACTGGTTTCCGACTGGACGTAACGAGCAAGCCAGGCAGACTCGAGGAGGCATGCCGAAGCCTACAGGAGACCGTGCTGGCAGACCTTGCGTACAAACGGGTGGACAAATTTACAAACTCGACTACATTCGAGTTCGAGCTGAACGAGGGCCACACAGGAGCTCCTGGAAAGGCAGAGGCGGGTATTGGCGGTCATCATGGGTTATCGAAGTTATTTTACTGCATGTCCAAGCCTGGAATGTACCCGGCCATCGAGGATTGGGGTCTTAGCCAGACCACACTCGAGGATGTGTTCGTCCGGATCGTGACGGACGGTCCGGCGGCAGTGGCCATGCCCATGGTGACTCCTCACACACCCTCGCCAAACAAGGCTTGACTGTAGCAGCCAATACGGGTGGGATGCATTTTCTTGACATGCTAAATATAAAATCGATGCTTGAGAGAGGCTGGCAGAACTTAATACAAAATAGTGCTTTCACTTGAACATGTGCAAACGTTTATTTTCAGTAAAAGGTGCGCTGGCGATTTGTCTCATCCGCAGCCTGCCACTGGCACAGGTGTTTTCGCAGCGCCTAACGCTCTCCATAACCTGGTGCTTCTCCTGCTTTGGAAAATTGCTCAACTTATCCCGCAGTAAGGCAACCGCGGTGTATGATAGAGATGGCAGGTAGATGTAGGTAATGTCGCATGTCATCTAGGCAATTTTGACCACGCTATGAAGTTTTCCTAGCAACGCCTCCGTAGGCGTGTTTTCCATGGGATTTTTGCAAGGTGAAGTGAAGGTTGGAGTTGGCCCGGGGTTGCTCATCACGTTCAGGCTTCCAGCCCGACGACTTTATTGCAGTCAATGCGTGGCGAGCACGGCAGGCTACCATCCATACACAAAGACTCGATGCGTACGAAAAAGTGCTGCGAGTTCTTTGTTTGCCGTCGGATCAGAGTTAAGCTGGCCAGAGATATGAGATAGAGCCTTCCAGTGCTCGATCATCCAATGAACATCGACCTCTGACATCTCCTGTGGTCCTGCAAAGTAAAAGCACCTTAAGCGCCTTAAAGTTCTGAGCCGATCGAGGCCATTGATCAATCTGAGGTCCAGAATCTTGGGAACCATACCCACTGTGAACTGCTCTACAGCGGGCGAAGGCCGGTCTTTTGGCTGAATGATGTTCAATTCCTCCAGCCTCTCCAGCTGTGAGAGGCGCTCAAAGACGACTTGTTGCCGCTCGTCTCTTTCAAAGCGCTCTGCCGCACTATCCGCAGTGTGTTTCTGGTGTCGCCGTGATCCCGATCCTGAATCATCGTTGTGTCGCTCTATTGTCCACGACTCACCATCTGCCTCCATATCTGCCTCTGCCTCTGTATCCATTGTGGCGTATCCAAGCTCAATGTCGATCGTCAGTTCCCGAAGTCCTTTGCAGACCCATGGATCTCCATCCATAATGTCTTTGACTGAAATTTTATCGGCCACGAAGACCTCCAGCAACGGGAACAACGACAAGATGGATTGAATAATATTACTATGCACGCCTGCGCATCCTGATATGTCCAAGGCTCTGACTGTGTTGGCGTGTCGGAACAGCTGGGTCAAGGCCTTGGATCCCATCCCGGAGCTGGGTACCATCAATTTCTCCAATAGTGACATGGCGCCTACGATTTGGCACAAGTCGTCGTCTCCCAGCTTTGTGTCTCCTTTTCGAAGATCCAGGGATTTCAGACGCGACAGCCTTCCCGCGTTTAGACATTTGCCAAAGGAGAGGAGCGGAAACTCAAAGGTCATATCGCCTTTCCAGACTAACGTCGTGAGGATGGGTGCGTTCTCGAGAATTTTCGTTTGCTGACTGCGCCCGCTTCCCAGCAACTTGAACAGCGATAGTTTTGTCAGATGGGCGAACGGTTGTTGCCTTGGTCCTGGCATGTGGTGGTGTGGCGTTGATAGTGAATCGCCATGCTGTATATTATCGAAGGTTATACTTCCATGGCTCTGATGATGATGGTTCTGATCCTCGTCCAAGAATGCCACTCTCTCCAGTACCAACTCTGAGGTGCGAAATGATATTGCCCGCCAAAAGACTGGCACTAGCCGTGTGGTGATGTCCAATCCACCGACACTTAGGAACTCGAGTTGCGCCATCCTGCAGACTGCCTCCCAGAACTCTACCGCTGGGGGAGGGTGGACGCCTACAACAGTTAGCCTCCTTAGTCCAGGATTGACGTTGACGAGCCCTGTTATCGGATCCTGCTCCCGAAGAACAGGTTTTTCCGTGTCGCTTGTGTAGCGATGGGTATTCCAGGGTGCACGTTCGCCCGCGATGGAGAGAGACTCGAGGTTCCTGCATCCTATGGTGTAGTATATAGCTGGCACGGGTCCATTAAAGTCGAGGGAGCGGATAAGGTCGGCATGCTTGGCCAGGGTGTCGAGGGACGGTTTGCGGACAAAGGTGTAGGCGGAGAGAGTGAGGGACTTCCAGATGAGGGAGATGAAGAACGAATGCCATGTGTGCGAGACCTGGATGCAGGCATGGAGTGAATTGCGCGTGAGGTGACGTCCAATGTGGGCCATGATTTCGGGCAGGTCGAGCGCACGTTGCTTGGAGGCGGGGATGGATGCCATCGCCATCGTGAGGAGAGCAAGGCGGCGATGGAAGACAGTGTGGCGAGCTGCAGGCGGAATTGGGCAGTGCGGATCGACGGGGGGCAAGCGAACGCATGTGCTCATCGGAGGCGGACGCAAGGGCGGGCTGGAGCATAATGGAACGGGGGCGCACTGAACACGCGTGGTGGGGATGTGGCCGACGCGCCTGTGCGTGACCTGGACGCTCGCTCGCGCCCATGTCCACATCGCAGGGAATCCTCGCTGGCCGGCCAGCCGGGCACCTGGTTGGCTCTGCCCATCAGCATCCATCAGCATACAGAGCAGTGGCTGCTCGGTGCAGCAGGGAAATGGCACAGGAGGACCGCGAGGTGACGACCATCGAAAAGCGAGCCCGGACGAAAAGATCCTGTTCTCATCGAGGCAAGCCCAGGCGTGGGATGGCGTATTGTATCTACACCTGCACCTCCGAGGCATCTCTTGATCCTCGGTGTTCCGCGGTGGGTTGAATCACTGCACACCGCTGCTCGCTCCCGTAGCGCAACTAGGTAGAGCCATGCGCAGTGGCCTGTTCTTTGGTGCCAGTTACCTTGCCTGGCTGCCATCAAGCCTACGGTCTTCTCTCTATTTGACTGGCTTTCAATTGTAATTGACAGTTCCGATTTAGGGGGGTCTGAAGTTTTATAGGCAAGAGTCGCGCTCCGCGTCGTCCTCCGGAATCTCATCGTGCTCCAATCGCCATGATCCTCTGTTCTCATATATTAGAAACTATGATGCTGGAGTGATAGGCCTCGCGAAGGACGGGGGCATACTGCCTTCAGCACGGAGAAATGGCCCAGCAACACGAATCTGTCTGAAGTACGATGCGTAACGCGAAGACTACAGTGCACTGTTGCACGTTCTGTCCAGCGCCATGTGAATTCGGAAGCTTTGTTGAGCGCGACTTTTTGCTCCCACGATCGCGTTCAGTGCAGCGACTCATGTCGAGCAGGAACAAGGAAGCCTATCTGCATGGACACAACCTAGAGGCTTGTTTGCTTATCGCTCTGTCCCAAATGCAATATGCAGCCCGATCGGAATCCAGGACGCATTGTTGATGGTTGGCCTTCAATCGAATAGCGCAATGCAAGTCAGTAGCACTATGCACGTGCATAGAAGCAAAATGTGCCGACTCTGTTCGCTCGAGGGATATTGGGATGAACAGCAAGAACAGGGTCTGGACAGCTCCACCGAGAATGGGCAATCGCCGAGCTTGGTGTGATAAAAGTAGTGCTGGCCAGCAGCAGCGGCAGCACAGGAATCGTATCGGATTAGGCGCTGAAGGTGATGCTGGCATTGAAAAGGTTGATTTTAGTATCAAATACTCTGCGGAAAGGCTCGCTCAGCATGCTGGGGTCGCAACTGCGATAAATTCTTTATGTGAAAGGTTCGTTATCCCTGCCTGTTTGGGTGCTTAAAAGTCTGCGTCGCATTCGCCATAGCCGCGCATTGGTAGTAGGGGGCATCGAGTCTTAAGCAATTCGACAATTTGACGTGGGAAAACCCCAGCGACGAGCCTTGCTGTGAGATTTTTAGCAACCCATGTGCGAGTGAGCAAGCCTATGTTCAACTTTTGCAGATTTCATGCATGTGGGAAAAAAATAAACAGAGAGCTGTGCGATGCACAGTTTTGGTCCCAAACTCTCGGCGCACAAACCACATTGCGAAGTACTATAGACTATTTAGACTGACGCGCATGGACAAACAACATCATCAGATGAAAATTCATGCTCATAGACCATCTCTCGATCGCTGCCATAAACCATGGCGGCCCTGGGGGTTCATGAATAGAAATAACGCCTTATTCTGAACCATTTCTAATGCAGGCCGCATGCAAGCGTCCATCTGCACTTGAACTCCTTTGTAAAAGCGCATGATGGTTGCATACGCTACAACCCAAGGCGCGGTTTGTTTTCTCGTGCTTGACGCCTGTTTGAGACGTGGCTGACGGGATCAATGGCTCCTGTCCTGCGATCCCTCGTGTTATTGCGCCCTGATTGTGCAGCTTACTGTTATACACATTCAACTTGTTTGCAGCACTCTGGTTTTCCTTGAGGAACAGTACATGGACCCCAGCAAACATCGATGCTAAAGTGCTTTCCAATCATGCAAAAAAAAAAAAAAAAAAACGGAATTGAGTTGAATTCTTGTGGTTGCCTAACCCGTCGCCAAAGTTTTCTCACCCTCAACCCTTCCCCTCTTGACCAGGTGTATTTCCTGGGCAGAATTGTAAAGCATGGCGTCGTGCCTGAGATAAGCGATTATGGTGTGTGTGTGGGAATAAAAAAAAGACCCGAAAAAACAAACTGCTGAAAATATAAATAGGCAGCGCCGTTGAAGCTGCCGAAGTAATTCTCAAGCAACTTCCTTTCGAAAAGCTAGCCTCCTCTCCATCTTTTCACATCTACACAGTTCTCCGAGCATGTCTGCAAAAATACCACCACCCCCCTCAGGCTTCTTGGGTCGATGCGTCAGACGCGGTGTTGATGAAAACTACGAAGGCGCCATCTACCAATACGCCTCGAGCTCCTATAACAAAGAGATGATTCAGCCCAGGGCCGTGATCTTCCCTACCGACGACACAGATGTGTACACGGCCATCAAGTACGCGAAAGCTAACAATGTCGGAATCGCCGTGCGTACCGGCGGCCACAGCTACTGCGGCTCGTCCTCGACCAATGGCACCAACGTCCAGCTGGACCTGTCCCGGACCTATACGGACTTTAAATGGGAGAACCATGCGTGCACCCAAGTCACCCTTGGTATCAGTATCACCCTCAGCCGCCTCCAGAGCAGGCTCCGTGAGAAGGGTCGTTTCCTTCCTACCGGCCAGTGCAGCTATGTCAACCTCGGAGGTCATCTCCACACTGGAGGATATGGGCAGCAAGCTCGTGCCTTTGGTCTTTTGGCAGATTACGTCCAGAAAGTCCGCATCATCACCGCCGTCGATTCGAAGCCTGTGGAGGTTAACCGCGATGTTGAAGGGGACAAGCGCTTATTCCGTGCCATTTTGGGAGGATCCCCCGGGAACTACGGAGTGGTCACCCATGTGACACTGAACGTCCTCAAGGATGAGGACTATCCTAAATCGCGCGGTCTGCGCGGTGTGTTCCTCTTCAAAGAAGAAAAGAGCGAAGAAGATAGGCTCAAGAACATAAAGTTGCTCAAGAACATCCTGGATGTTATGGTCAAGATGGACGACAAGGACGACACTCCTGGTGACTATGACTTTATCGTGTCGTTGATGAGCAAGCGCGACGAGGAAGAGGACAGGCCGGCGAATGCGATTGTGATCTTTGCACAGTGGGCTAACCTCGGAGGTAGAGGCCAGAGTTACAAACCTGATTTCTTTGAGGAGATCCTCGAGGCCGGTGGCGGACGGGAAGCCTTCCATCCCTACCATGGTGTCAGGCTCATGGGCGATGAGCATACGGACATGTCCGAATTGTGTTCCCACTGGGTTTTCAACATGACCCGCGAGTACCAGCTGCCGTACTACAAGCGCCTGTACTTGTCCAACTGCGACGGTACCCACCTCAAGTCCACAGGGTGGACCCAGTGGGTGTCGGAACGAGTTAACCATCTGCTAGGGGACATTGACGGCCTACACGTTGCGGGTCAATTCCAGTATGTCGGAGGCCAGCATTCTCAATTGGGCAAAAAGGCGATCGACAACCTCACGTCTCTGAGCTGGCGTGACTCGCACTTTGGCTGCACCTTGGATGTCTTTTACGACTACCCGGGCACTAAAGAGCAAAGGGCGGAATATCGAGCAGATCCCACTAGCATGGCAAGTACTATCGCCCTGGAGGGTGTGAGGAGGGAAGCCGAGGAGTGGACAAAGGAGAACGACAAAGTAGGTGTGACCGAGGGAAAATTCACGACCCAGGACCGTCGTCTGATGTGGGGCTCTCATGATCATGACCTGGCGGCAGCCAAAAAGTTCTACTTCGAAACCGACAAGCAGTACGAGGAGTTGTGTCAACTCAAAAAGGAGATGGACCCCCACTGTGTCTTTACCGCGAACAAGTTCTCGGTCGAGCCTCATCCTCCCAGGCTTGATGCTCTGACACAGGAAGTCACAATTCAACAGTGTATCGAGTCGTCTGCGTGGGAAGAGTAAGGGCCATATATCGGGTGGAGTGAGGTAGATGAAGCGGACACTATGCTTCACATCTGAACACGAACAGCAGCCCATCATACTTTCACACTTTGTAATCGAGCTTGAATAAAAAGGCGCTGCGCACCTTCACTCTCCGCATCTCTCAATGGTATTGTGGCACCCAGTGCATGGGTCTTTGCAGTACATATGTCTCATATAACATGCCAACCTTCTATATCCTGAGGTGGATGAGGCTTCTTTACCACCTTCCATTCAAGAGCATGTAGTTTCCTAACCACAGACCGCTTGCAGCTCCAAACGAAGCTGAAGATTGTTCTACAGCCGATAAATATCGCCTCTCTTGTACTGTGCATGTACAGTACTGTACCTTATCGTATTTACAAGATGAGAGTTCGGGAACAAAGAAAGATGGAGAGAGTATCGCTAGCACGCACCAGCCAGAGTTTTATGGGTTTCTTGGCGACTGTTCTCACGCAATGTAAATACAAAAGAACATAGCTCTACACTCATGGGACTAATGTCATAAAAAGACCACTTCTCGCCCCAAAGGCATGGCTGTACTGACGTTCCTTTCTCTTCTCCTCCTACTGCAATTCCTTCCTGCCTTGATATTCTGCTATTCGGCGACATGCATCATTCGCTCACAGAAGCCTTGGTTGTAGCCTTGGTCGTGTCGGCGTGTTGTTTCTCCTACTTGCCGGTTGCTTTCTCGGTTCCTGTCAACAATCTCCAAGAAATCGCAAGATTTGATGGTCATCGCGTCGTTCGTGCCCATATCGAGAATCAAGAGCAGCTTGACACATTGATCGCCAACGAGCGCGTTCTGACGCTCGACTATTTTACGCACGACAAATTGATCGGAGGTCCCATCGAATTCCGTATCACGCCAACAGCCTTCAAAGATTTTCAGCGTCTGGGTCTGAACCACACAATTAGGATCGAGAATATCCAGGTTCTGCTGGACCAAGAGGCCCATGATAACAAGGCACGCCAGGCAACCAAGAATATGCTGAAGCGTTCGCTTGAGGCGGCAGAAAGAGGGCAGCCGGCCAATGATACCCAGGACTGGTTTGAGAGTTACCATCCTTACGAGAGACACATGGACTGGTTGCGCTTACAGATTATTTCACATAGCGACGTTGCTCGAGGGTTTAACGTCGGCAAGTCTCACGAGGGACGCGAGCAGTCCGGAATCATTATAGGCAGTGGGCTTAATAATGTGGTCTTTCATGGACTTCAGCATGCGCGCGAATGGTAAGTTCAAACAACAACACGCGTTATTATCTTCCCTACGTTGCGTTCTATTGGCGGTTTTTTTTTCTCTTTACAAGAACAACATTGACTAATTCGCCGATACTAGGATAACGGGTTCGGTGGTCGAGTTTCTGATCGAGCAGCTCCTGGCAGGAGATGACGAACGTGTTTCTGGATATCTGGAAAAGTACACCTTCCATATCATCCCGATCATGAACCCTGACGGCTTCGTCATTAGCCAGACCATGAATCGTTTGCATCGCAAGAACGCTCAACGCTATAGACGCTATAAGAACTGCATTGGCGTTGACAGTATGTTTTCACCCCTCCTCCAAATGCGGTTGCTTCAGCCGGTGCTCTGCTATGTGTTTCTTACAGCGATGGCTAATTATTCTATTGTTGACTTTTTCTGTGGGTGCATCAAGTCAATCGCAATTGGGGCTTTCATTGGAACGAAGGTGGAGGTTCGGATGATCCCTGCGAGGATGATTACAGAGGCCCGTTCGCATTCTCTACCCCGGAAGCGAGAAACGTCGGCAAGTATTTGAGGGAGACTCCCAATGTTGTCTGCTATAGTAGGTGTTTACGCCTTTTGCTTTAACCCAAAGTCCTTCCGCCGGAATAGAGCGAGGCATTCATAAGACCGCGTTATCTAGTCGATTTTCATGCATATAGTCAGCTTTTATTGACCCCGTACGCCTTTATTGGCACGCCTCCTGTCAACTATGAGACGTACCTCAAGCCGTTGGCGCAAGGTGCTGCGAGCGCGATGGAGAAAGTGAACGGACTCAAGTTCCAAGCCGGAGACGCAAGCAACACGATCTACCAGGTCTCGGGTGTTTCGATTGATTATGCCTACAGCGTTGGAGTAAGGGCTCCCCTGGTGGCAGAGCTCAGAGATGAAGGCCAGTATGGCTTCTTGCTACCCGCAGATCAGATCCAAGCGAGCGGGCTGGAGACATGGGCCGCATTGACTTATATCCTGGACCATTTAGAGACGACATTGTAGAGTAGACGCGACTAGAGATCATAGAACGCGGTAGTTTTCAAAGCCTCTGCAAGGACAGATCAAAGAGGAGCATGGATGCTAACCAGCCCCAACGGTCGGATGTGGAAAGTGGAATCGTGCAGTCAGGAAGGGTGAGGATCGATGAGCCTGCAGAGTGTGCCGCGGATGGCCCGCAGCGCGAATGTGTCCGGGTGACTGAAAAAAAAGGGGCTGCCACTTGGATGCAATATGGAGGACAAAAGGCCTTGCGAAGGACCATGTTCGTTCGTCCTTTTCCCTGTTCCTGTCCCTCTTCCGCTGCCTCTTCTTCTCGTCGCCCGCCTTGCCATATCGCCACTTTCCTGCAAACTATTCTGTTAAAAACGCGCTTTCCTCTGCTCTGACGATGGCCACGCCAGAAGGTACTGGTCGAAGAGGCTACAGATGCCCTTCATGCGCATTCCATCCGAAACGGCTGAATGTGTGAATGTGTCTTGCTAATGAGCCTTTGCCTTGTTTGCAATGGCCCACCTCTCTCTCTCTGTCTCATGTTGCAGACTCGAATGTCCTCCGGCAGCTGATCGACCAGATCGACGGCGAGCGTAAGTGATGCACAACGACACGACGGGTCCCAAGGAAATTTCCAGCTGAGTCTGTACACCTTGCTGCCTGCCTGTCCTTCGAACTAAGCCATTTGTCTACAAATAGTGTCCTCGTTTAACGCTGTGCCAGGCCAGGGATCCGATCAGTCTCTAAATAGCTTCGAAGCAAGCCAAGGTGCGCATTGCTCGCGAAGGAGACTTTGTCTTGAGTAAATTGACACCAGCGCACTAACAACCAGCTTGCCCCACGCTCTTGGTCGGGGTGCATAGGCTCATTGACGGTATCCGAACAAGGAGACAGTCTCTCAGGATCAGAAAACTACTTTGGAACTGTAGGGCAACAGCAGCAACATCAGCAAAAGCGCACGCTCCCGCCATCAGCTACGTCCGCTATCTTTGGATCGACCTTTGAAAGACAGCTTCAAAAGCAGCCAGGAGCAACGTCCTTGATCATGAGCAGCAGTTACTTCATGGGTCCCCGAGCACCACAATATATTCCCTCGCCTCTCGCATCACCCGTGTCCCCTGATTCGGCCATAGCTGAGGCTTTTGGTCAAAATGCGGCTTCAGTCTTGGAAGTCGAAGCGCAGCTTAAGCCGTCGGCTTCTAATGGCTCACTCACAGCTGCAGCCGCAGACCTAATGCGGGACCAACAAGCGGGAGAACAAATCGACGATCCTTCGAGTGAGGACATAAACGATCGCCGTGATCAGGAGGTGCCAGGCGATCAAGATTTTCGCGACGATATCAAAGTGGACGTGACTGAACTGTACGAAAACTTTGGCCAACGCAAACCTGTTGAGCTTCAGCAGGACACTATGGATGAGGACCACGATGACTACAAGATTGAGATCACAGAGACCACTCAGTCTTCAGGCACCACAATTTCAGAGTCACTCAAGCTGCCGGAGTTCTCCTTTTCCAGCAATGACCTGACCTCGCTATTGGCAACCGGGTCTGAGGCCATTCCAGCCAGCGAACACGAGGTAGGAGCAAGGCCCCGATCACAGACATATCATGGGAGTCGTCGACACAGAGTGCAGGCTCTTTATCCGATCCGTTGTTGGCAAATCTCTGTTTTCAACATCTTCCGCTGTAGTCTTCATCCAAATGAGTTTTGTGTGCCTCCAGCTTTCGAAGCTAACAAAAGACACACTCTATAACAACCTACTACTTTTAATAGCATGGTGAGAACGGGCTCAAGCCAGGAATGGAGCCTGGTAGACCGCTCTGCGACCACGCTCCGTCTGTTCAATTTCGCGAGCAGGTCAATTCTGACAAGAGAAAGCGTCTGAGTCTCGTCACCTCGGGAGAGGGACTTGCAGCGGCAGCCTCGCGGGCTCAAATGGAGAGGACTCATGGAGAGCAGCATGCTGCGACCAGGAGTGTCCTGGATCTCCCAGCCTGGGATTTGGCACCGCTGTCGCCTCCAGTCGAAGTCAAGGAAACTGGTAACACATCTGTTGTTTCAATACAGACCCCGGCAGCCTTTGCAAGTCCTCGTCGAGGATCACTTGGTCAGCGGGTGCAAGATTTGACCCAAGCGGAGCAGATTGTCCCGACAAATGGCATCTTGTCTCCTTCCTCGGCGACTGTGATGACGCCCACGACTCCGCTCACAATGAAGGAGGCGCGGATTTTGGCGGGACGGGAAGCTTTGCTAAGGATGTCACCGAGCAGACAACGCGTTCAGAGAGGCCTTTCTGCAGCTTCCACTACCTCCTCAGCAACACTTCCTAGTGGAAGAGAATCCGAATCCTCGTCTCCTCTGGATTCCGCAAGAGTTGGAGATGATGGCGGTGATTTAGCCACCTCAACGAGTCCAGCAGAGCGTACTAGGCGCGCAAGTCTCAAGAGCCAACAGAGTCAGGGGACGCGTTCTAGTGGCGGAAGCAGTGGTATATTTGGAGCGGTCCCTGAGCGCGGACATTTGACGGATGTTCCTCCCGAGAGGCTTGTGTTCCCGGATCAGAGTCTGCGGCCTATTCCACTCAAGGCCTACCGCGTTCGGAAGATGACGCTGCAGGAAAGGAACAGGGTGTATGCTCAGGCCTGCGAAGAATTTACTCGCGCAAGAACGGGGTTGGACGTATGGGCACTGCGCTGCATGATGCAGGATCGTCCAGCGTTGATGAAAGGTATGTAGACGTTCTATTCCGTTCATCTGCCCTTATTCCACCAGTTTTAAGATGCCGGTGTGTTGGCATTACCAGCGGCTCATTTGAACTATTCTCACTATGCTATACCAGATCCGCCGGCAATCGTGCGAGCAGTATCTGCGCGACAGGTCAATGGAACCGTATATTCGCAGACAGACACGTTGTCAAAGGCATCCAAAGGCAGCAGTGGCCGCATGACGCCGACCACTTCGCACTTCAGCAGCAGCCCCACCACCAGTAGTACGATTAGCAGTAGCCATGGCATTGGCATTGGAGCCCGCATCAAGAATGCGAGCAAACGACTGTCCATGGACATTTCGGGTGGCACGATCGGTGGAGGTCACCAACAGTCATTGGTCCAGGAACATGTGCTGCAGCAGCCTGGTACTGTTAGCAGCGGAATAGGTTCATTGTTCTACAAGCAGAAGAGTACCAGATCTGCTGTGGAGTTGGGATCATGGTCTTCAGGGCGTGCGCGAGGATTCTCTAATGGTAGCCATGTCAATGCGACTACGACCAACGTCAACGCGGGAACACCTCCCCCACCGCAGATGTCAAGTGGAAATAACAGAAACTCGATTGCAGGACAAGGAGCGATGGCGAATGCTCCTCGAGGAGCGATACATGGTGCTCTATCGGGTGCTGCTCCGGCAATGCTTTCCCACAATAAGAGAAATAGTTTTGCACTTGGTAATGGCAGCCCGTTGTTCAACTCTGTGAGAAGCCGAACCATGTCGGATGTGCAGGCAGGAAGCCGGATGTCCATGTCGGGTCGGGATGCAGTGGCTATGAGGATCAACAACAATGGCTCGATAGGAACACACGACAGCCAGACTGGTGGACGAGGCGGGCCACTTCCGCCTGTGGGACCAGCCTTATCATCCTCCTACACCGGAGAATCTACGACAGCCTCTCTGACGGCCACGACGTCTGCATTTATGGAACGACCGATCAGACGGAGTCTTTCGACGCATTACTCTCGCCGACCAGCTAGTATAATGGTGGTTCCTAACCAGGTCAGCCAAGCCAATTCCAATGCTTCGCTGAACTCTTCCTCACTGTCGTTTGGATCTGTGGCTTCACTGTCTTCAAGCGGTATGGAAGAGTCTCCGCTTCGTGGCACTGCTGGCGCAGATCTCCGGAGCTCGTCAACGTCCTCATCATTGACTGCAGGGTTGAGGCAGCAGCAGATACAGCAAGAGCGGAGTCTACAGCAGGAAACAGCTGATGCCGCGACGCCTCAACAAGGCTTTGTGTACAATTTTGATGGAAAGCCGATCCCATATGCGGATGAGACGACGAGCAAGGATGAGGTGTATTCACCGCTGACGTCGCCCATCATGATTCCTGTCGGTGGGTTCCCGGTGCCAAAGACAGGTGCGAATGTGCATGGCGGGTGGGGTAGCCCTATATCAGCGGGGGGGTTGACGAGACCATTAACGTATGCGGGACCTTCGTCCTCGACCTTGAGTTCAAATACTTCGTTGGTTATGTCACCCTCCTCAGCAAATCGAGAACACTCTCAGCAGTTCCACGCGCAACAGCAGCAGGCACAACGACAGCAACCAATTCAAAACGGACGTGGGTCTCCGGCAATGGAGAGAAGCGGAGGAGTCGTGTCGCAAGAGCCAATGAAGGACAGGGAGCCGACCGAGAAACTCAAGCGCTACTCTGCATCGTCGTTCTCGTCTCTTGGATCGTTTGCCAGGACCCACAAGCGGGATTCCCTGAGGCGTTTGAGCAAGAAGGACCGCAAGAAAGAGGTTCAGGAGCAGCAGCAACAACAACAACAGCAGCAGCAGCAACAGCAGCAGCAGCAGCAGCAGCAGCAGCAGCAGCAGCAACAGCAACAGCAACAGGCACTTCAAGTGAATCCGGATCAACGGTACTCAGTGTCCTCTTCCTCGCTTGCTCAGTCGCCCGCTCACTCGCTTGATCATCTGACGGAGCAGAGTCTGGACAAGCTGAGCGACGTGCTCCCGCATGTGGACCGGGATCGGCTGTCGATTTATCTGCAGCGGGCGTATGGCGATGAGATGGTGGCGATTGGGCTGGCGATGAGTGATTTCCGATCTGGACAGCTGTAGCGATCAGACCATGTCGGGAAACGATGTTAAAAATGGATTTTTTGCGCGACGCGTCTGTTTCGCGATCGACGCGATTGCGCCCTCGTCCCTATACCTATAGTCGTGGCCAAACCACAACTGCTGTATGTCTCGCTCGCTCTCGCTCTCAGTGTGCATGTCTGTGTGTGTTGTGTCTGTCCTATTTGCAGAGCCGCTTCATTTCACCAGCGTGAGGCTGCCACACAGCTGAGACACATGCATGCACGTCCGGATCCCCGATGCATGCTGTCTTTGTCTGGCGCTCTCCTCGTCCCCCTCTCTCACACCTTCTCCATCTGACACCATCTCACTCTCACACCTCTCACACCCTTCGCAATCTCACACTACCGTCTCGTACCTGAACTCACACTGCTGTCTCTCTCACTCGCCTGCATGCACCTGTTGGTTCTCCCCGGTGCTCTTTCCCTTTTTCTTTCTTTTTTTTTTTTTCTTTTCTCTCTTGCTCTCTCTCTCCGCTTTCTCTTGTTCTCTCGATCTCTGCCATCGCGACGTCTCCTTCTCCCTCTCCTCTTTATCCCTCTTTCCGTCTTTCCGTCTTTCCGTCTTTTCGTCGTTCCCCCCCTCTCTTCGTTCTCTTTCCTTTCTTTTTTCCTCGCTGCGATATCCTGCCTTCTGTCCTTCTTCTTATTCTCTTTGCCGCACTTACTCGAAAAAAAAGAATGGGCTCATTGATCCCATCCTTCACCCAACTGAATCAACCAACTGCCCTCCTTTCCATTTCAACCTTCCCAGTGCCCGATCAATGCTGCGACACGCCAGGAGAACTCCATCCAACAGCAATTCAAACATCGCCACCTATGCGTCGCAAGGGCCACCACCATCTAGTCCTGCCATGAGGCGGAAGCGCAAGGATCCAGGAGGCATGGTATGTGAGCAGCATGCTCCATGAAGAAAAAAAGGAGCCAATCCCATAAAGACAGAGTTTTCTGACATGGCGAGCCCCTATTTTCGTCCACTCTAGTTAAAGTTGGAGCGTGTGCTCGGTCTGACCTCAAGCAAGCCTACGGTGCTGTCCGTCAACCCGACGCACGATCTGGTCGCATATGCAGCTGGCTGCGTTGTCGTTCTCTACAATCACAAGCTGGATAAGCAGGTTGGCCTGCTCTGCAGTGCCGTCCTTAACACCGCTGCGTCCGTCTCGGTCGAAGGATCGGGAGCCGGCACAGGACTGCTGGGTCCAGGATCGAAGGCACCGGCTGCTCTCGGGAGTTCCCCCAGGACAGTAGGCAGCCAGTGGACGAACAACGCGTTTGGGAGCCCCAACATCAATCCGCTGGCGGGGTTGATGCCCATGAATATCTCGGACTCCTCAGTGGCTTCCAGCTTTGGAATCTCCAACCCCAGCAGCAATAAGAATGTAAAGCCAAAGCCTGTTTCCAGTCTCTCGTTCTCGCCCGATGGACAGTACCTGGCTGTAGGAGAGGTAATACGCACAACTCATCCATCATGTTGTTAGCAAGGACTCTGAGACATACATATTAATAGCTTGTCCAACGCCCTCACATTGACGACGAACTCTTTATCTCGCATCGGGGTATACAATCAGACAGGGCATCAACCCAGGATTCTCATCTGGGAGGTGGCCACGCAGGTGCTGGTCGGAGAGCTTCAAGGCCACAAGTTCGGTGTGCAGGCAGTCCAGTTCTCACCCAATTCAAAGTATTTGGTATCTCTGGGCTTTCAGGTAAGCTCTCTTGTTTGAATTCAGTGCTTACTTGGGGAGGGTGAGAGAGTGAACATGGGCCAACCCATAGGGTGCCTAATGAAGTGACGATATTTATAACGCGATGCTCTCTCTTTTTTTTACGCACTTCATATTGTAGCATGATGGCTACATTCATGTCTGGCATTGGAGGACGGGCGCTCAGATTGCAAGCAACAGAGTCACCACCAAAGTCAACGCTCTCACGTTTTCAGCCGATGGCACTTTCTTTGTCACTGCAGGATTGAGGCATATCAAGTTCTGGTACCTGAATGTTGGGGCGAGCAGGAAAGGAGGCGTAGGTCGCATTGACACTGTTTCGGTTTCCGCTCGTCATGATAATGTCTCTGTGTCTCACCACCATGATTGCCATCATTGTAGGCCAGTGTCGCAAGCAGTGTACAGGTACTGGATGGCCGGGCTGGAATTCTTGGAGAGCTACGTGATAGCAACTACGTGGACGCAGCGTGTAGCGAGGACGGCCGATTTACCTACGCCGTTACGTCGACTGGAATCCTGTGCCTTTTCTCGGAGGGGCGCGTTATGGAAAAATGGATTGATTTGCATGCCAGAGGAGCGTACTCGGTTAATTTGGACGATCGGTGCGTCATCTGCGCATGCACAGATGGTATCATCAGGTATGTACTTGCCCCCTTGGGGTTCACAAACTGTACATATGGTACTCGCCCACGCCTAAAAAAATCACAGACTGAACAATGGCGATTTGCTATGATTGTAGGTTATTTGAGCCCGAGACTTTACAGTACATCGGTACCCTCGCCAAGCCCTTACCTGTGGGAGCTTTCCGAGGGAGCATGCATGAGGGTGGAATCGAGGGGAATGCAACTTCGTCTGTATATGCCGATGTGCTGGCGTCTCAATACGACGCCTCTTCTGAAAGTCTGATCTGCATATATTCAGACCGCTCCATTGCTGTGTGGGACATCAGCAACATCTCAGACGCAAAGTTATACAGAAGTCATGTATTTCACACAGACTGTGTCTGGGGTGCAGAGGTAAGTGCCAATGAACTTGTATGAAATAAGCAGGGTCGATCAAGATAGCTGCTCACACTCCCATTCATGACTACAGGTTGTACCCTCTGCGGACGAAAATGAAAGCGTTCATCCCTTTCCACCAGACACATTTGTTACATATTCGGCAGACGGGTCCATCAAATTCTGGAATCTGGATGAGAACAACGGGATGCTTACACCCCTTTCGGGCACTTCTGAATCGCACGCACCGGAAGACTCGCTACCTGCGAGGCCCAGCAAAGAAATCCTCAGCGTGTTATATGTTGACGAAAACACCAAATCCTGGATTCAGGTACCGGAGAGTCAAGGTACGAGCGAAAAAGATAACCTCTTTGAAGCCATGAGATTGAATGACGGGTACAGAGGTTGATGCGCTTGATGCCAATTGACTATTTAGATGGGCTGGATCCCGGCTATAACACGGTTCCGATGGAGTGCGGAGTGCGCACGGTTAAGATCAGCGCCGACGGCCGTTTCTTGGCGTCTGGAGACAAAGGAGGAAATCTCAGGTACCAGCTTTGCCCCTTCATATCGTGCAAGCATACAAAGTGCCCGCGCATATAGACACTGATTCTTCTTCATATATATAGAGTCCATGCATTGTCCACTCTTGAGAAACTGACTTATCAGGAAGCCCATGACACTGAAATTCTGGCTATCGACTTTACCGATCCGGCCGATAAGGAGGCGCCATTGTTAGTTGCAACAGCGGGTCGCGACCGGTTGCTTCATGTTTTTGACGTTATGAACGACTTCGCCTTGGTTCAGACACTGGATGACCATTCGTCATCCATTACCTGCATCCAGTTCACTGCAAATGGGTCACGTATGATGAGCTGCGGGGCTGATAAGAGCATCATCTTTCGCAATTGCCACAAGGTAATGAATTGATGATTGATGCAGGATGGTTTAACCATAACTGTGCCGCGTCAAAGTCGGTCGCTGATAGTTTCGTAAACGAAAATTTCAATAGGTTGAAGGAGGGATTGCCTATCAGCCTTACCACCAGGCTCCTGGGCGTGCAACCTTTTACGATATGGTGTTGCATCATCCAAGCCAGACGATGGCGGTAGTCTCTGGAGACCGGCGTTTTAACGTCTTTGCCCTCGACAGCGGGAAGGCTATACAGTCCTTCAAGGCAGAAACCAAAGGAGAGGATCTGACCGCAGGAATGGCAGAGATATGCAGCATGACTCATGTCAGCCTAGATCCATCTGGCACGATTGCGGCGGCTTCGGGCAGTGACAAATCTATTCGGATATATGACTTGCTCCATGGGACGTGCTTAGCACACATGATTTGCCACTCTGAGCTCGTAACAGGCGTCCAATTCATCAGCGATTGCAACCGCATTATTTCCACGAGTGCGGATGGGTGCATCTTGGTCTGGAGGCTCTCCAGAGATATTGTCCGCAGAATTCACGCAAGAGTTCAGGAGAGCGTGACAGTACCATCTTACATCCAGCTCAAGTCGACAGAGGTTCTGTCCAGTCCAAACCTGAGGGCGATCGGGGCGAGTCCCAGAGCCATGAGGATCAAGAAATCGACGGACAAGTTGACAGAAAGACTCGCCTCGTACGCAAGTGAGACATCTGGAACGTCCCGACGAAACTCGACAACCTCCATGATGAGTGACGACTTTGATCTGCGATCGGAGGATAACATGGACAGCTGGAACGAACGCCAACAAGTGGATCACAATGACGAAGAAGCGTTGCAGCAGAGTTTTACCCCAGTAACGGTTGAAAAGACAGCATGCACGACTGGTACTCGTTCCAGAGTGGCCACAGGAACTCCCAAGACGCCGGTCAGCCGTTCCCGTCAGAGTACAGTTACACAGCCGGCAACGTTGAAATCGCAAAGATCGTCCTCTCGATCTGGAGTACACCAGCCAGAGCTGCCTCCATGGAATAGGAACGTTGTCAAAAAGGAGCGGATCCCAGAATCTCCTGCTTCCTCAACGAGGTCTTCGCGGCCTCCTTCTCCTCGACAGCGATCCACAAAGACTGTTATCAAGGGCAAGTGGCTGGCCACCACCAACGCACGGCCTCGAGCGACATCTCTCACAGTTCCGAACGAGCGGGTATTGCATCCTAATCACGACAAAGCCAAAGCCAGGGCTGTGGATGCGGACAGGCATTCTCTGAGTGATCACACATCTTCAGGGAAACCGTCTGCCTTGGCAGGGGATGATGAACAAGAGGACGAACTCAGCGAGGAAACCGAGAGTGGTTTTGAGGATGGTCTTGGATGTACTCCGCAGAGTCCTCAGCGGCTATCTCGTTCAACAAGGGAAGCTGTCGAGACCAAATCCTGCTTAAGCAATGGAGCCCAACATTCTGGTGCCACTGCCAGCAGGCCTCACTCTAGAGCGCGTACCACCGATGATGCTTTGCTATCACGTTCTAGCGATAACGAGCAATACCAGCAAGACCAAGCTAATAACGAGGACGAGGACGAGCCCACTGAAGGAGACCTGGCGAGGGATGGCGATGACGAAGAAGGGGAAGAAGACGAGAGTATCAGCGAGGCTGGCAGCGAGCCCGAGTGCAGTCCGCCTCTACAACGGCACAACTATTCAAGCGCGGATAAAGGATCACACTATCCAGGAGGGACTCTCGGAAAGTCGGCTAGCTTTCAAGAGGGCGAACTACCGTTGTCACCGATAGGTGGCGGGGTAAGTCAAAGCGCATCGCCGACGGCTCGCGTGACGAGCATGCTGCTCTCCAGTAGTCAGGGCCGACGCAGTTTGAGTGCAAAGTTTTTGACCGCGCATGCAGCTGCCGTCATGCTGGGGCTTACTCAGCGTGCCATGCAAGAAAGTCCTCCTACCACCTCATCCGCCACCGATTCGGTTGAGAGCTTGCCACTCGAAATAGAATCGGCATGCGTGACGCCGAAGGCTCACCGCTCGTCAAGTGGCCCCAAGGTTGAGACCGACTCTAGGAATAATGATGAACAGCCGTCATCGCACATCTCTTTGGAGGAGCGGCTAAACCCACGTTTGCTAAATATGGTGGTGATGAAACGAAAGCAGCGTAATCTCGGATCCATCCCACTTGGTCAGCGTCTGTCCCACGATACGTTTTCCCCAGATGTGGCATCCCGAGAAGAAGGAGGTGAGCCCCTGAAGCATGAGGCACAGCCCATGCAAGGGAGGGTTGGTGTTTCTGAGCTATCAGTCTCTGACGACTATGCCAACGAAGTGGCGCGAACACGGAAGCGGCTGGTCGAGCTCGGCTACTTGACAAGCCCTGGAGGTGCGCAGGGGCTACCATCGAGTGGAGGCGCTTCAAACACGAGCGCTGGTGGCTTGTTAAAGGACGGTCAGTTGAGCGCACCTTCATCACCCCAGCAACGACGAGGGCAAGAGCAAGGACAGGGACCAGAATTTAAACAGGGGGTGCTGGCATCCCCCGCGACCGTTCACAGCCGCAGTGGATCCTCCCATTCGACCATGGGAGAGGTGCTATTGTCAGATTGTTCAGTGTCGGATGTCAGCCGCACTGATATCCCCGTCCATCCCGATGCTAGTACAGCGGACAACTCGACCGACTCAAACTTGGACCTGCAGGTTGGACGCGCTGTAGTCGATTCTGCTGGAGAAGAGAACCTTCAGGATGTGCTCAGCATGCTTACTGGCATGATCGCGCGTAAAGTGAAGGAGGCTAATCGCGCTGCAGCAGCCATCAACGGAGAGGACACTGCGGAGCAAACCATAAAGACAAAGGAGTGGTTGAAAGAGGCGCGCGAGGGCTTGCTGAGGCTGGTTGGCGAGACGCAAGGACAGTTGTGGCTGTTAGAGAACAAGTCAGCTACTGCCAGCGAGGCATTCCAGCAATCACTCAACCATGAACCTTGATTAAAGTCTTAGGTCGGGTCAGGGACACGGTATCATAATAGCTGGGGCCAGGAAGGCCATAGTCGAGAGAATACACAAATTGTAGTAGTGTCTTTTTGAGTTTGTGAGAACATGGAAAGACTCTCATGCTATCGCCTCAGTGAGTTCACCTGATCATGATACCTTTGACAGTTAAAGTACCGAAGCGATAATTTTGTTTTCGACGGGTAATGCTAGTGCCTGCTCGAAGTGATAGGCCGTGAAGAAAAACGATATCAACGTCAACCACGCTAAGTGCCTTAAATCCGGCTGTCTCGAGTTCGTATTCCTGTAGGTATTCGTGCCTGGGGCCGATACGGTGTATCGAGATCGAGACTAGCGTCATGTTGTCGAAAAGACACCAAATACATGTATCTTGCACGTACGTTTGTAGACATGGAGTGAAACGGGTACTCAGAGTAGTGACGATGCGGGGCCGACGGACGGCACTAGGGCGACGAGACAACTTACTCCAGTGCGTTGTCTCGCTGGTCGTTGTATACAAAGTGTTGTATCTGTTCGCTATTACCCTACCACCCTCTAGTTATTGCAGTTCTCATACCAGAGCCTTGCGATAAAAACAGGTATGTATGATGTCTTCCATCAAAACGTAGCGCTTGAGCATGGGGCGGAGGTGTCTACGTTGCAAGGAGGCGGCGAGCTATATAACGCTCCCAGGCATAACACGATATGAAGTCTGTCGGACGCGTGTGTTTCTAGCGTGTTTCTTAGCTGTCTCCATTCTTTTATGCGAGTTTGCTTCGTCTTCTGTATATATAAAGAGCCATCTTTAACCCATGCCATCGAACCCACCGTCCTTCCCGTTGCCAATTATTCCGGATGCACGCTTGCCGCAGCTTCCTTTACTTGATTCTGGAGATGCAATATCAGCGGCCGCGCTATCTTGGGCATGTTATGCAACCCATCATTCTGCTCGTGATGGTGCACCTTGCACTCATCTCGCTGACGATCGCCATCAGCCGTATTTACGACGAAGCAGTACCTTGCGATGGGCCTAATATTGTGTGCCGTCATGAGAACATAACTCTAGAGCGTATAGCGAATGGCACGGAACTGTCGGTCCCAATTGCACTTGGAGCAGGGGCCCATGAGGTCCAAGAGTGTGTTTGCCGAACCATCGATCCTCTCTACGAAGGCCTACATTTCCTCCACGCTACTGGCGTCTCCCACGCGGTGTTTCAACGGCGGTGTCGACAGCTATATCCCCGCCGCGTGGCAGATTCTTGCCGCGATCTACCTTCGCTCCGGCGAAAACCAGGATCACCATCTGTATGCTCCTCGAGGCGCTGACGATAGACGCAGCGCACAGGATGCGCACCGTATGAAGAGAGATATCGATAGCATTTGCCGTCCGCGCGGTGGATTGTGAGCGAGTTGCATTAAATTTTGTCTGGGACACGACCTGTCACGCACACCCACACCTTTGACACCTTGACCTTGACACACACACCTTCGACATCTTGACACCTTGACACACTCTCTCATTCCACACCTGCTGTTCGCTCTGCGTGCTTCAACCTCCTGTACAGCCGACTCACCGACACCGACGCACCAGTGCTGCTGCCTTCCGCGCCTCTGCCCATCCTCAGCCAGCACTGCGACATCCCGCCATGCGACCACGCCACCTCATGTCTGCGGCCCTGTGGCTCATCACCGCCAGCGCCGCCTCCGCCTCCACCACTATCGTCGACCTCATCTCCACCGACCCGGGCTTCTCGCGGCTCGTCAAGGAGATCCAGCGCACCAGGCTAATCCCTGTCCTCAACCGAAACTGCAAGTCGTGCACCTTCTTTGCCCCCACCAACGCCGCATTCGCCCAATGGGACTCAGAGAACCATGGCAAGAAGGTGGACAGACACACGCTCCTGTACCATATTCTTGGCGACGCCGTGCTTAGCCACGACCTCAAGGACGCCATGCTACTCGAGACGCTCCTTGTCAAGTATGGATACCTGGGCGACCACGGCGAGGGACAACTGGTCGCAGTCTCCAAACCAAGCTGGAGGCCAGGCAGGCGAGGCCAGCTGCTTGTGGGCGGCGCCGAGCTTCTGCAAAAGGACTGGAAAGCGGACAACGGCGTCGTCCATGTGGTCGATCGACTCATGATCCCACCAGAAGATATCGGTAAGAAGTGCAGTTACGCTAAAAAAAAAAAAAAAAAAGATATACCGAGGCAATGCGCACACCATGGTGCACTGAAATATCTGTCGGTGTGATGACAGCGTGTGCAATTGTCTAGTGTGTTTTCTCGCTTCATTCATGCAGCCAGCGCTAACTCCCTCTCCCTCCTTGCTTTTGTGCCCTCCTCTCTTTTCCCCCGTCTTGTCGTTGGGCGTCGTAGTCGATACGCTGCAGAAGCATGAGGAGCTGTCTGCTTTGTACAGCATTATCCGTAATGCGGGACTGGACGATTTTCTACGTCAGCACCGACCATTCACGCTCTTTGCGCCAACAGGCGATGCGCTCAAAAAACTCAGCCCCATCCAGGTGCGCTATCTGCAGCACGAGCAGGGTCTCAAAGACCTTGAGACCACCGTCCAGCACCACATCCACACCGGAACTCTCTACAGACAGGATATCCAGCCGGGATCTAGCAGTGTTACAACCGTCGAGGGACAAGAGTTGATGGTCAGTCTGGATGACAAGCTCATGGTCGATAATGCGGTGGTGGAGCGAACAGATATTTTGGCTGCGAATGGCGTCATCCACACGGTCTCCCGACCGCTGCTTCCGAGCGCGTTGGTTTGGACTGCAGCCAAGTACTTGATTGGTATGAACGCTACCAAGTTTGTGGAGGGGCTGCGACAGGCGGGCATGAACCGCTACATCGATGATCCGGAAGCCAGCTATACTATCTTTGCGCCTCAGGACGAATCCTCAGAGAACGCTGGATCGCGGGGTGCCTTTGGGGAGGTGAATGAGGCATTGCAGTACCATGTTGTCCCCGGAAGAAAGTTGTATCCCAGCTTGCATGACGGACTCTTGTTGGAAACCGAGTTGCACACGGCCGAGTTGAACGGGGGTGCACAGCGTTCCAAAATCGAAATCAGGAAGGATCACAAACGCAGTGTTCTCTCCATTGACGGCAGTGAGATTTTGGGCCAGCCTGGTAAGCGCTTTAGCAGCCATTCAGTTACGTTTGCACCTCTTGGCTCTTTGCTAAACGGATGTACTGGTATTAACATGTCTTTTTTTCATTCTACCTCTTTATACACAGTTTTGGTTGGAAAGTCGGTCATCTATCTCATTGCACGCCCTCTAGATCTACCCCATCCGATAGTCAAGAAGATGAAGCTGGACGAGTCCCTGTCAGGATTCGTGCAGGCTTTGACCCGGACTGGACTGAGCCGCCGGCTATCTGATGCCCGGGGTGTGACGGTCTTTGCACCCAGCACCGCAGCCTGGGACGCCTTGGGTGTTGTCAAGAATTACTTGATGCTCGACAAACCCGCGACGCTTGCTGCTTTGGAGGCCGTTGCACGCTACGCTATCGTTGAGAACATTATATACACTCCAGATATCAAATCTGGAAGGACTGTCCTGTCAACATCGGAAGGAGGCGAGCTGATACTAGAGAAGAATGGCGATGACATATATGTAGGCGAGGGTCGACTGGAGCGCTCAACTCAAGTTGGCGGCCGAATCACTGGAAAAGGTACAAGTGAACTCGATTGTGCAATCGACTTTTTTTTTTTGTATCTTTTTAAGTATACCCGCTTCTAATGTTCCATCCTGCGACTATCCTCTGGTACATAGACGTTTTGGTCAAGTCTGGTGTGATCCATACTGTCTCATCAGTCGCGCTGCCTCCAACACTCTCTATTACCCTCTTCAATGTGCTGGAAGGCGCCGGAACTAAGAGCTTTCTCCAGGCCTTTGAGACATCCAACATAACGCGGATCTTGACCGATTGGGAGCAGGACTACACCATTTTTGCTCCAACAGACGAGGCCTTCCAGAAAGCAGATTTGGAGGGGGCACTGAACGACCGTGATTTTGTCGCGACCTTGGTTCGACTGCATGTAATTCCTGGAAAGGTCTTGAAGCTTGAAGAGGACATTCATGAGGATGAGCCCAGTTTGTTAAACAACGAGGCCAGACTTAGCTTCAGGGACATTCATCACAATGGCAAGTCTTTTGGAGTTCGTGTCAAGGGGGCAAGATCCAAGAAGGAGGCCCTAGTCGTTGGTATTGGCCATGCTCATCCAGCCCAGCCTGTTGAAGTTAGCACGGAGAAAGGACGAGGATATCCTAGGGAGCGATATTCCGGTCGAGGATTGGAGCAGCAACAACTGCAGGACTCTGCTACGGAGGATGATGTGTTCTCGTTCTACAACAAACCTCGCGAGATGGTGGCTCCTCGATCCAGCGGCGTTGTGTATGTGATTGATCGAGTACTTTTGCCTGGAGATCCCGATCCCTTGGGTGGAGCATGGTTCTGGATCTGCGTCATTCTTCTCGGTCTACTGGGTACCACAGTGCTGTGTGCTCTGACGGCTCTTTCGGTGCATGCGCTGATCCAGGAGATTCGACAGTTGGAGGGATACCAGACCGTGCCCACTACCGATGAGGAGGCTGCAGTTGCTGGATCGAGGCAAGGAGAACCCGGAGACGCCTCAGAAGCGGATCCAGAACAACCGGGTTCAAGGCAAACAAATGAAGTTGCGGCGGGCGATGCGGCATGATAGAGGCAGCTTCTGGCACATCGTGGTGGGCGGTGCTAAGCGACCTTTTCCTCTTCTGCCAGCGTAACGCACGTAGACACGTAGCGTCGGCACAGCCTCTACCATTCTTGTAAATACATAGTCGACGTGTGAGCAGCAGCGTCGAACATACAGAGAAGAGACACTTGGCACGAGGGTGAACTGTTTGTGTCTGCGGCGGGTTGAGCAGCAGGTTGCGCGGTGGCAACGTGGCAGAAGATAATGCACCCACTTGCATGTATAGCGCAAGGATGCTCAGCAAGGAATGCATGTTTCCCGCCTCACACTTTCACAGTTCTCCTTGTCCACAGCACGCTGACCGCTCTCCAACTGTTACATTGCTCAACGTTGCGGCAATGAATCTCTTCAGTCTCTGCGATGCCTCATCACCCTCACCCTCATCCTCACTCCCACCATCCGCATTGCTGTTGCCAGAGATTCTTCACTTGATCTTTTCTCATCTCGCGCAACACGACCTTGTCAGTCGCACGAGTCTAGTCTGTCAGCTCTGGCGCTCTGTCAGCCAGATGCTGATCCCAGGTACCATCACCTGGAAAGACACCCTCTCCTCCGAGGACCAGGCACTCTTCTTCTCAACCATGAGAGCGGCTCACTTCAGGACCCTGCGGATCGTTGCACAGGACCACAGAACCCTTTTATGCTTCGAGCGCGGTATCGAGCAGCATATCCGCGATGCCTGGGCTCGGTTTCACAAGGAGCTAAGTGGACCCTCAGCGGCAGCACACTCTGACAACAAGACTCTTGCAGAGCAGAGAGCAATGGACGTGGGCATGCCCTGGCAAAGGCTGGTGTTTGTGGGCTGGAACTGCTTCAACCAACGACTGGACTCACTATTCTGTGGGAACATCAGGTTCGAGACCATCCGAGCCCTCCATGTCGAGCACTTGACGCCCGGTGAATTCGATCTGAGCTGCGTGCTCAACGAGCTCCCAGCCTTGCAGGAGTTGGTCCTTGAGGCGTTCATCTCAATGCCGCGCACGACGAGGCGGAATGCGCTCGTCACCTGGGCAGAGCGTGAGCACCAGTTACGACAAGATCCTACATCGGCTCGATCGTTTCTGAAGTTTCGAACCCTCGCGCTGAGACAGATAATGGTAGACCAGACCACGCTGCAGACCATCCTTGCAGCCTTGCCGCGTCTCACATCCCTCGAACTCCGACATATCGTTGTCCTGCAGGAGCGCAGTATCACGGCTACCACCGCTGCCAACACAGCTCAATTGCCATTGTTCAATCGCGCAGCGCTCCTTTCGCATGTGTGCCAGCACTGTCCTCGACTGATACACTTTCATCTGTCGACGCCTGACACGATTATGCAAATCCGAGATATTGCGTATATCTCCACCTCCCTCCAACGACTGGAATCCCTCGCGCTCTCGAGCAATGTCGTGGACCTTCAGGTTTTGTCCCTGCCCTTTTTCACTGATCGACTGACGACGTTGGAGATTGAAGGAAGGTACTTTATTTCGGACCGCCATAAAAACTGGCTACAGGAATATCTATGCCAGGCGCCGCTCTTGTTGCACCTCCGAGCCCAGAGAGTAACTCTCGCCACCACGAATTTTGTCCTCAATCCACGGACGACTTTACAGACGGATGCGCTTGGTGTCAACGAGACAGTCAATGAGTGGTCCTCACAGTTTGATAAGCCAGTGTGGGCGTGTCGGAACCTGAGGACACTCCATCTCCAAATGGATTCGAGCCGCTCGTCTCCGACCGAGATGGATGACATGGCCGAACACCGGGTGTTGTTTGGGTACCTTTCGAGAGTGTGTCCGCGACTGGAGGAGATCTCACTGTTTCGTGCGCGGTTCAAACCGTTGATTCAAGCCGGGTTATGCCTGTTGTGGAGGTTGAAACGCCTCCGGAGGTTCAAGGTCATATATACGTGTGACTGGAGGATAGAAACCCAGCCAACATTGGCCGTAGAGAGTGACCTAGAGTGGATGGCCCTTGGGATGGTGGACATGCGCGGTGTGCTGCCGGGTCAAAGAAGTCCGTTGGACAAGGCCACTGTGCCTCCGAAGGCACCTCATCAGAGCTTGGGAGGAAAGGCTATGAGATGGATACTGGGAAAGACGACGGTAGGTACTGGCGAACATGAAGGACTGGGTATCATGGGAGTGAGCAAGGTCGAGAGAGAGAAGCGTGTGCAGGCGACTGTGGATCATATGCATCGGCTATGTCGAATGAATATCGAATTGTCGATAAGCGAGGAGCTAGAGGGGATGAGGAAGCATGCTCTTGAACTACGAAGGCAGGATATTCCGATGGTCGAGGAAGGACGACGGGGCATGGACGATAGTGGGATCGAGCAACCCAAGTCGCTGGGGTGTGATGTGCAGGATGATCTGCTGTCCTTGGATCTGAAGGAGATGACCCAGCTGAGTAAAGTGGAGAATGTGTTGAGAGAGTTGCAGAGGCTGGTGTGCATGTCTGCGTCTACGGCACGCGACCTGAATCGGTGTTTCGTTTGGTCGGAGTTGGAGTCGTTTGTAGTCTACCAGATCGTGGATAGACCTACAGAGAAGACTATGAGGAACTACGAGGACCTCTTGCAGCAGATCAGACCTGATGTTGGAAGGCAACAACCAATCAAATTTATGTACTGATCCAGAGCTTTCACTGCCCCCCACAGAGTGTCCGAGGAAAACGATGGATCATGTACAGCAAAACAGCAGATCAGCACGTTTCTTGTATTATTGTGCCTTTCATAAAAAAGTATTATTGTGCCTTGCAAAAATTTTGTCGGTCAAAAGTTATTGTTATTTGGGCCAGAAAATTATTTGAAGCAATCTTAAGTAATTAATCGAACGGCATTCCAAGCTCAAAGAATAACATTCTTCGCCCATTTTGTCGGTGAATTTTTCCGACAAAGCAGTCGACTGATGTTATCCTCCTCTCCTCTCCTTTTAATCGCGCGAACACTCCGGCACTGAACAAAAGGTCCTGGCGGATTCGAAAACTATTTGAACCCTCAGAAATTTTAATCGGGCCATTCAAGCCCCGACAAGACAAAATTTTTGCAAGGCACAATAATACCAGAAACAAAATTTGAGATTAAAGGTTCACAGGTTTCAAACCGCGACTTTTTTCATAGACATTCGACTTACATAAACCTCTCACTGAGGAGCCATCCTTGCATCTTTATGGATGTGGGTGGCGGGTCTTGCTCCAGAAGATGGTCTGGCGTTATTGGTGCTGGGGTTTCGCAAGAAAACCTCAAGTGGCTGTCTTGCCGGCGACTGAAGGACTGACGTTCCTGACATCAGAATAGCTAGCGCAGAGTGTGGATCCCGAGCTCTCATAGTATATCCGCACCGGAAGGATATGCACTCGGGGTTCGTGCATTCGATAGTCCCATTCACATTCCTGATGATGACGTTCCCATCCTTTATCCTCCTTGATCTGGCTAGGGAAACCGTTCCATGACAGAACGCACAAACCTTACTCGTACGAAACTCATCGTGAATGATGACGGTGCAGAATCTCCTGTGGTTCCTGCGCATCTTGGCTCCACCTCTGCGCGCATGACCACCAATGCGGCTCCCGACGCCGGTCCCTTTATCCCCGATGATGGTGATCGGCAGCACCTTGGCGTTATCCCGAGGGCATGACAGACGGGCACGAAACATGTTCTGTTCAATGACGGGTACGTGGTGGCATTTGCATCGTTCACACCAGCCATCGGAGGCCAAGACCGTCGAGGACGGCGCTGAGGAGCCGCTTCTTTGGTCTAAGCGTTGATGCAGCAGAATATAGTTATATAATTTTTCTACCATCAAGACAAATTACCCAGGAAGCAGTTGGTTTGGCAATTGCATTTACCTTGTCCTACTTGTTGCACATAACGACGCTCCTCAGCTGCAACCACGTCCCAAGCTCTCTTGGACCGTAGCTCTTGGTTGTGGCGCTGCTTGATCAAGGAGTGGCTGTGCTCGAATTCTCTTAGAATGGGACGGTTCATCTTTTGGATGGCAAAGGCGCGATCGACGTGCTCCAGGGTGGCTGCATTCTTGAGCGACGCCTCTCGTGTGCTGATGTTCTTGAGAGACTCGGACACTCCTGCATTGCCTGGCCTTTTTAGGGCACGCTGGCGATCCTTGACCAACTTCCTCGTATGAGATATGCTATCCAGTTGTTGTGCTGTGATCTTATGCGACCTGGGCATCTTGATAGCCTCCCGAATTTCCTTCCTTGTTGCGTCCTTTAACCCCTGCGCCTGTCCCTCTGTTCGCTCCTGTGTCTGCTCCTGTGTGTGATCCATGCCTAATACACATCATGGGTCTGTTAGCATCTTATACTTGACCTGCCCTGGTCTTAATATCCTTTAGAACGTACCGTATAGAGCCTGAAAGCGATTGAGATGGTTTTGAATTCCTGCATAGGACATAGCGACAGTCTCGCTCATCTTAGAAACGCCATAATCCGTGCCGCTCCAGGCTAGTACATGGCCGTCCGGGACTCGAAGCTGACTAATATCAAGGAATTTTGACGAATCTTCTACCGTGGGCCTCTCGGGGGTCGGAATGGTCATGGACGGGGTAGAACTTGTAGCCGTATCCTGATTGGAACCAGTAGTGTTGCTGTGACGCATCTTGCCCGCCGCCTCCGACATCTTGTTGAGTCGGTACCAGTGCTGGCGGAGCCGCTTCAAATCCTGGTCCTCCTGCAGAAGGCTCGTACGCTTTTCTCTAAGGCTTTGTCGTGCAGCTACGAGTTCCGCATAGGCTCCTGGCTGTTGCTTCTTGACACGCCAGCTAGCGGCATCCTGCCTTGCCTGCCTGACCTCGACCTCTTGGCGGAGTGGCTTGATCGCTGCCTCCTTGGTCCTAAGCTCCCTCGCGGCCTGCAATGCAAGGCGATCCACCTCATCTTTGGTATAATCGGAGTTGATGAATTCCTGCCTCCATTTCCTGGCTGCTGTCTTACGACCGTCCTGTTTCTTCCGCTTGTCATATTGACTGGTTACGGGGTGGCCTGTCCGAGTAGCTTCTCCTAGGTGGCCACCGTGCTTTACTTGCTCTCCCACTAGACGGACCGTGAAGCGATTGACAAACACCACCCTACAAAACAGTGCTAGCATTAATACACACCTTGAGAGATTTCCAACACTGAGCAAGTAGACCATAACGTATGGGCTTCAAGCCTACCTGTTCGCAAAAACCAAGCCATGATCGTGGCACTTGGCATCGATTGTTTCCAGATCAAAGAACGAGCCGAATACCACTCTTTTGTTTCCAGGAACAGTTGTGATGTCGGTATAATTGCTGAGCATGCCGTCGTTGATGTCCCGGATATCAAAGTGACCAGAGGTTCGTGCGCACAATGTCTCGTAAATACCCACTGAGCCCAAAGCAAGGCCATGTAGCGAGGACGGAGACACGGTTGGGGATTCAAGCTGAGTGAACTGAGAATAGCCAGTACCCATCAAGAACGTGTTCGCGATCCTCACCAATGCTGCATAATTGGCGACATGAGCCTGCGCATCCTCATAATAACCGTCGTCCTTGCTCCTCCTTTTGGGTGTGAACGGACGGAGCATCGTGGCCAACCGAGCTACTGCCTCGCACTCATCACTGGTGAAGCGCTGGCCCTTGTACGCGCATTTTTGAACCCAATTGCTATCAACAACATCGTTCTCGATGTGAGGGGACTCGACGAGCATAATCAGCACGGATTCCAATGCGCGTAGTCGATTCGATGAAGCCTCGCCACCTAAAAAAGCATGAAGATGTAAGTCAGAATCCCTCGTTGCACCTTGTCCGTGTTTTTCGCACATCGCAATGCCTCTTACCAGGGCCATTTTCGTCATTAGTCATCAAATCTTGATGCACAGACCAGGCACCCTCTGCGTCAGATTCGATTCCAGTCTTTGAATCCAGGCCGAGCTCGTTCAAGCAAACTTCGATTTTCATGATGCGCTGTTGAGAAGGTTCTGGCTCTTTTAAATCCCTGATCGACTTGCAGATATCCTTGATGCGCTGTGCTGTCATCGGTCGGCGCTGGTCGCCCAGCTCGTCGAAAAGACCTTTGATCCTTGTCTTCCACTGCCTGTTCGTGAGCTCAGCCCTCTTTGCCTGCCTCTGTTGCTTCTCCTGTTTGCGCAACTTAGCCTTTTTCTTCCATGCTTTCACATTTTTGTCGATCGTCGGGGCGAGCTGAAGGCGGAGGGCAATTCTGCATAAGTATCGAAGAACCTTCTTGTACATCCTTCCGTCCCACATGTTGCCCAGGGCCGTTGAGAACTCTCGTATGGCCTCGACGATAGTGTGAGACATGCCTGGGAGAGGATCAGGGACTTGCTCCAAGTCGGAGGCTGCCTGAACGAGATGAACTCCTCTCTCCCACAGAGCATGAGGGTCCTTCGCATTGGCATCGACCTCAACCACCTCCTGATCGTTTCTTCCTGCTTGTTGCGTCCCCATCAGTCTTGCAAATATGAACTGCATATGGTCCTGACTAAAAAACCTGGCTAAGTCGCCTTGCTTTGATGCCAGGGATTCTTGCAAATTAAATGGCAGAGGCGCAACCCTAATTTTGGAAGGGATGCTCTCGTCCCACTCAAACTCTGACGGAACCAAGGACCTGACATCAAATTCTGTCGATTCATTGTTGATTCCTTCATATAGTTGACCTTCGGCCAGCTATCATTCGCGACAAAAATATATATAAATCAGGTCATGGCCCATAGTCGAGGTTATAGACATCAAAAGGCAAGAACCGCATCAACACTCACCAGCAGATACAGTTTTTGGGCTGTGATTGCCAGATACGTAATGATGTCGGTGACCTTCTCCTGAGCCTCCGAGAGAAGCCTTAGAATGGTCTCCTGCTCCGCTCCAAGATCAGGCCGTATGATAGAGCTGAGTGTGGTTGTACAAGTTCGCAACTCCTTTTGAACATCCTCGACCCCGTCGGAGGCTGCAGCAGAGGGTTGTACAACCTTCTTCCCTAACCGCTTTTCCACTCTGATCCAGGTAGAGTCGTACCTCTCCAACGCCTCTTTCCAACCGTCCATTGGTATGATCTGAGATTCGACCTTGGCCCTTAGCTGGTGCGGCCGGTACCCCCCCGAGAGACCATACTTGCTCCTTGCTATATCCATGACCTTGGTGTACGAGCCTCGTGGAACCTGGTCGTGTGACTCGAGGTCTAGGCGCGTTGCGTCCTTCAGCTCTGCCAGTTTAGACTCTCTTGAATCGCCTCTTTTGAATCGCTGCCGTTTCATGATTGGTGCCATTCCTTTCTCAATCTGTTCTTCCATGAAATCGTTGCTACGGTCATCAAAAGAACTATATTAACATACAGATTGATCAGATGTGATTTATTGCTCTGTCCATGCAGCAACTTACAAAGCCCTTGCGAATGCTCGCTTGCATACGGGACCGGTGAGGCACGAGTCATCTTCCCTGGCTCTTGACTGAATCCTTCGCGGTACATCTCTGAAGGTTGCTGGACTGATGGGGTTGGTGTACTGTGATGCCTCCGTCTGTTGGACCTCCATGACACAAGGCACATGATTCGAGGCGGTAAGGACAACGAACTGGCTGATGGACGTGTAGGAGCTGATACCATGGAAGAAGGCAACTGTGCGAGTGGCATTTTCTGGGCTGAACAAGATAGGCTTGGCGCGAGAGGAGAAGATGAAGATATTGCAGCGGAGGACGATGGAAAGTCGGAGGAAGAAAAATCGGCTTCGTTCGGGGATTTTGAAGGTACGATCGCCGATCCTCAACGTGAAGTTGTGTGGGCAAGGCCGTTTGTTGATTGAGGAAAAGTTGAGAAGGCTGGCAATGTAGTGGGACAGTTCTGAAGATGTGCCAGACACCGCACTCATCTCTGTCGCTAGGCCAAACTGCAGCAGATTTCTCATGGCGAGCTGGCAATCCTCATTTTGAGATGCTGCGAGGGGATGTTGAAGTGCAAGGGAGGCTCGTTGATATAGCACAGAGTCATCGTGTATGCCCTCTGGAGCCGCCTTTATCCATGGTTCATCGTCATCAACGCTTTCCATTAAAGTCTCCATGTGGATCAGTAAGTTGGCAGAAACGAATAAAGCCGGTTTGAAGTTGAGTAGGCAGCGAGAAAGTGAATGAAAGTAGAAAGCCAAGAGGAAAAAGGCTACGCTGGGCTAAGCACAGGCTTTCATCAGAAAATTTTGTCTGATGAAAACGTAAGGCAAATATCATAGGAGTTTCATGAGTCGCTCCGAACAGATACGCGACACACAGCAAAGTCCTACTTGCGCGCACTGTTATAGATCGGGCAAGCCGCTCTAGTAGTTTGCGATAGTTCCTTATGGAATGCTAGTGCGCCGATGAGAGGAGCAACGCTCGCTTGGCCAGTCGCTCGTGAATTTCAAGCGAATAGCGCTCGTAGCGCTAGTAAATAATTTTTATGGAAGCACTTTTTATTGAAAGGCACAATAATAATTAATCAAAAGTTAAAGTGAACTTGCTTCTCTCTTTCGCGAGGGTAGAGCCATCCTTTGGGACAATGCCCTAATACAGCATTGCCAGGTCTTTGAGGCCGTCGACAAATCACTGTGCGAGGTTATGATCAAGTTTGGCCGTCCTTTTGGCTGCAAAGTTGTCATTTTTGGCGTAGACTTGCGGCAATCTCTCCTTGTGGTGCTCCAAGGCTCAAGGAGCCAAATCGAAAATGCCTGTCTAAAGAGATCTGCCAGGACCTGAGAGGCCGTAACTTGGCTGAAGTTCTTCACCAACGTTAGGGTAGCCTGTAGATCAGGGATCCAGCAATTAGTCGAGCATATATGTTGCTGGTTTTGCGGGTACGCCCAAACCTAGACTTCCGAGTACCGTTGGGATATTGCCTGCCTCAGCCAATATCAGTCGCGGGCAAACATTATGTGGCATCCCTCCGATGCACAGAACCAAGGAGGTTAAAGGTCTTCATCAGTATAGGGATAGTTGAAAGCCACTCACGCATCACTCACGCATCATCACTCACGCATCACTCACGAGTGCTTTAGTCTTCATGTAACTTGACGGGCACTAAATGTCAGATTGGTATGGGAAAGCTACTTGACAATAATGTCGGTGTAAGAGGTGTATCATTCATTGCTGTTGCGCTTCCTTCGCAGCTGCGTTGGCATTACTGCTGTCCATATTTAAACGGATGCGTTTATTTTGAGTGGGATCTATTCAACTAACATCTATCGCACGTGTTCTCTAAACACGATGCCCCAGCAGTAACAGAATCCACCAAAGAAGTACAGAAGGCTCTCAGCCTAGTACCTTGCAGTTTTCCTGTACGTCTGGCAGGGATCTAGCGTCAATATAAAAAGAAAAAAGAAACCTACCCTACAGTTCTTGTAGTGATGGCATTGACAGATATGACATGTCCTGACGAAGCGAACCGAGGAAGACTGTGGTAGACCATGATCAAGGTCGCCGTGGAGACTCGTAACAACAGATCTTCGGTGCAGCGTCGACTTTTTGAGCATGCATATTATGAGAGCGAGGGTATCCAGACGGCAATGAGAGGAGTATGATGGATGAGGTTGAGGGCAACGGTAGGCTTTGAGGCTGTGTCCACGGAACAGAAGCCAGGGGTGGCTTGCCTCCCAAGTGATCGGCAGTATATCCAAGTAATTTTTTAGACTCTATCGCCAACCTCTCTTCTTGACCAGAACTCCACGCGCTGTCTCTTTGAGCACCTCTCTCTATCCGCGTACCGTACTTTGCCTCTTTAAGCACCTCTCTCTTTCCGCGTACCGTACTTTTCCTCTTTGAGCACCTCTCTCTTTCCGCATACCGTACTTTGCCTGACGACCAGAGCTCCCCTCCCAAAGTCCTCTTCGGCGCCACGGCCCTCTGTCAGCCTGGCCCCTTACATCTCTTTTCATCTTCACCAAGGGGTTTATTTCCATCTTCGCATCCTCTGTTGCAGCATACATCTTGTTCGCATATCTCAACCCTTGCTTTCCTTCACCCAGCAGTAGCAGTACACTATATCACATCGCGCCTTCTTCGACTAGTCTTCAACCATCCCAGGAGGATCACCGCTACCAATATGGGCGTAACAGGCCTTTGGCAGAAACTCAAAAGCAAGGGACTCGATCCCCAGCCCATCTCACCCTCGGCTCTGGAGGACGTCTTTTACGATGTGGATCTACAAGGGTGTTTTTTCTCGGTCTTGAAGACCATGTTTGAGGAGAGTTACGACAAACCAGGAGCTGCCTATCGCGTCGGTCACCGACTCGCGCACAAAATAAAGGCCACGTTTGGAGAGGCAGCTCTGCGGTTGCATGTGGATGGAGGGCCTGCAGAAGAAAAAGCCTATGCCACCGCCAAGAGATCCAACACGAGGAGGGCTGATCAAGTGGTCTTGGACAAGGAGCTGACGAAGATGAAGGAGAAGTCGGAGCAAGGGAAGTGGACCTGTGCCACGACGATGGAGGTGATTAGCCGCAGCATCAGCAAGATGTTTGTCCTCACAGCAGCGGACAAGGCGGGTCTGCGGGATGGCCTCGAGGCTGGTGGCGTCAGAGTCTGCCTCTGTGAGACGGAAGCAGACGTGTGCATTGCTCGGGGGCCCGACCAAGCAAGTGCCGATGGTTGTCGCCGTCAGAGAGTCGCGGTCTCTGTAGACAGTGACCTCTTGATCTACGACAGCATCACGGCGGTTTTCAGGCCCATGCCAAGGCAGAGTGGATACGGTCTCTACCTGAAGCCAGACGTGCTCCATGCGCTCGACTTTCCGACCTCACGGCATTTACTTCTGTACGGGATCATCAGCGAGAATGATTATGGTCGGAACGTGGAGCAACTTGGACTTGCAAGAAACGCAGACATAATCAGGACACTACCCTCTGAGGACCTTGCTGATATGCTGGCGTCGTACTCACGAAAAGCATCAACAGCCACCGGAGAGGCCATCGATCCGCACCGCTTCCACCTCGCACACAGAGTCTTTGGGGACCATAAGCAGCGCCTTCTTGATGGTCCAAGCCTCACCAATGACGTATACAGATCATATCGACAACGGTTCGACCAGTTGAAGAACTTGAGGCTAACAACAAAACCAGGCCCGTCAACAAGGTAATGACTTCAGCAAAGTTCAGATCAACGCTACTATGATTTGCGACTTATAATAACCGAGATTAACATGTCGCTTTTGTCCTTACACTGCTAGGCCCTCCTTCTATGTTGCTCGTGGTTCGACCAGAAACCAATTTCGTCCAATTTTTGCATCAAAAGAGTCGATCTTGGCCGGTACGCGTTACAAGGATATAAGCGCTGCAAAACCTCGCAGCCAAGAGCTACCCAAGCAGGCACAGGTACAACGGAAGTGCCCGCCAGCGGCCAAGAAGGAGGTTAAGAAGAAAAAAAGAGAAGGACGAGCCAGGGTCAAGCCCAAGACGGATGCAAAGCGGAATGTCAAAGACGCAACAAGACAGGACCGCGACCTTCGCAGGAAACACCCGACAAAAACACTGTGTATCGGATCTGTTGCGGGCTGTTTGAGGAAGCAGGGACACGGCGACGCTGTCAGCAGCATGCATTCGCAATTAAGGGCAGCAGTGGAGTTGCTCAATCTAGTCCAGGTCTACGCATATTGGGCGTGCGCTATCTACATCACTGCCATCTTGGATGGCTGCGGCACTACCTTTAGTTCTGCGCCTCCCGCACCTTCGGCATCTACTCCTATCTCCTCGGCTCCCTCTGCACCTTCGGTATCCTTTGCATCAGTATCAGTATTACCAGCATCTTCGGCGACTTCAACTTCATCATTATTTTCGGCATCGTCAGTAGCTTCAGCATCATCAGCCTCCGCAGAATCTCGGACACCTGCACCAACAACGCCGTTGAGGGCCACTGTTGCCTCGTGGATCCCCACCAGTGCAGCGGATAGACGGAGACTGTTGGATGAGATAATCGACAGCAAGGACTTCATTTACGCCTTGGCATCTCGTCTCTACTACGGAGTCATAAAGGAGACAGAGGAGGAAGAGTTCTCCACACCCCAAAAAGCAAGTGAGGCGGCCGACCTCGCATACTATCTTTTTCGTCGTGCCACCAAGCTGCCACCTCTCAACAACCACCAGTCTAGGACCGCGCCAGATGCTAGAACGCAGGGGATGGCATTCCGAGACATGTCCGCCATGTCCATGGTGTCGGTTCAAGCATCAATGAGATCGCATTATCGCAATGCCGATGTAAGTTTTTTTTGTCAGCTGCGGAAAAGTGAGGGTGGTTTATCATCATTTCCTAACAGAAAGTTGTCCACATCCATAGCTCGGTGAAAAGAACGAGGACAAGGACAAGAGCGACATTGAATTCTTTTTTGAGAAGAATGGGCTGGCCGGTAGCTACGCCGATTTCCCCAAAGCTTCCCTCAAGCAAGGATTCATATGTCTGTCTGAGTCAACCCTCATTGACATTTTTTGGGCACATCCGGCCACCAAAACCTTCACCCAGCACATTCTCAGCGCGCTCGGACAAGAGGGCAGTACCAAAAAAGCTGCTAAAGAGTTCGTGCTTCATCACAAGGCACTATTTATCAACGAACTCTTTGGTCATGGTCAATTCCGGCACGCTTCCCTTCAGGAAGACCAGCTTGCGACTCACTACAAGCTGAAAGGGACAGTCGTGACAAACGGCCATGTTTTGAACATGTTGGCTTATGATACAAAATATCATCGTCCAACAGCGGCCCGAGAGGAACGAAGGAAAGGTCGAACCGATATTCGAGTCGAGTTCTGGGAGCTGGAGGGCCAAGGCGAGGAGGACGACACGTCCGACCAAGATGACATTACCGATACTGTTCAGCAACTCACGATCCAGGCTCCGTTTCTCGACGACGACGACGACGACGACAACATGGAGGAGGGTTCATCCAACACTCAGCTGCGTCATGAAGCAGCAGCGTCGAGCATGGCTCATGTTTCAGGGCCGGGCACTTCAGCGCGCCAAGTGAATTGGAAGCAGAGGTCCAAGTTGCTGCAGAATGTGGAGACTGTGTACCAAAGGCCTGAGGACTGCCCGCCCGCCAATGACACCATTGTCCTAGGTGCTGACCCCGGGGAGATTAACGCCCTCGTCGTCGCCAAGCTGGACCCACGCAACGGTCAGAAACGTCATGTGGTCAAGATAACAAGGAAGTTCCTGTCGGCCCCTTACGTCAAATTCAGGCGACTGCTTGAGTCCAGGAAAGAGGTGACAGGCATTCAGGATCTGGAATCAAGTATCCCTCCTTTCTCACGCGCAACACTTGCTCAGTACTTCACGTACATGACCGGCGCCAGCACTACCGCAAACAGCACCAGCAGCGCTAGCACCGGCACCATTCGATCTGTTTTCGACAGCATCGTCACTTTTTACCAGGAAACTTGGTTCTTGAAAAAGAGCTGGGCGTCGCGACAAGCACAAGTCAGTTGTATTGACCTAGCCATCAAAGGCATCCTGAGAATGGTCGGGCAGAACGAGAGCAACAAGTACGATTCAGATGGGCAGCCAGTCGTGCTCTGTGTTGGTCTCGCAACATTCAACAGTCAAACTGGGATGCCATCAAAGCATTCGGTACTGGAGGCAAGGCTGGTCAAGAAGGTGAGAACATATTTTGAGTGTGCAGACCGCAGCATCATACCACAGGTTTCCAACACATCTATTTTTTGCATTCGTTGTTCACCTCTTAGTTGAAGGGTTTGGGATACCCAGTGGTTGGCTGTCACGAATATTTTACCTCGGCCAAGTGTCCCCGACCAGCGTGTAACACTTTCCTGCGCAACGTCGGACGGACTCGCTCTCGCTACTGTCCTACTTGTCGAATGCACTTTGACCGAGACGCGGTGGGTAGCGAGAACATTGGCCGGATTTGCCAAGCACAGCTGGAAAGGCAAGAGCGCCCTTCAAAGTTCATGCCAGCGCCGAGACCAGTGTCTTTCCCACCGCCACCACTGCGCATGGACTGTCTTCCGCTACTTGAGGATCAACCTCCGCCGCACTGTACGTTTTCAGCTCTCCACCAAGGGAAGGAGAGGCTTGGAAGGAGCAAGAGGCCTGCAGGGGATGTGCTGGAAGACGCGGGATCGCCCAAGGTTCCTCGCCAGCAGTAAACATTCAATGGGGTCGAAACCCCATAACAAATTTGTAAGTGACATTGAAGCTGCATGCTCTGTTTGCTTGAAATCAGCTGTGTAGGCTATGGTTCTGACACTTTGCCTTGTTGCAGACGGTCCTCCTTCGTCTACCTTCAAAAGTAGATAAGGCAAGTGTCGCTATGTGTTGTGCAATGTCTCTGAGACGTGTGTCAAACGTTAACTTTATCCATTTCCTTTATAGAGAGTCGACTGTACAGAAGGCTTTACATTACAGCGGGCGTTGTGAGAGCTATTGCGAATCGAAGCAGGATCAGATGTGTGTCGGTGCAGGGCGTTGGGTAGGTGCGACTTCTTTATATGCGTGAAGAGGGTGGGAGGTGCTGTCATCTGTGCATGGAGGGAGAAAATTTTTTTGGGGCGCCATTCCCTTTTAGACCAGGACTGAGAACGTCAAGGGCAAGTTCAAGGGCAAGTTCAAGGGCAAGGTCAAGGAGAAGTTCAAGGACAAGTTCAAGGGCAAGTTCAAGGGCAAGTAGAGAAGGAAGACAGAAAATATCAAAGGGCATGCTGCCGACAAGGGGCATTACAGTATACCAAGTCTTATGGGTGATTCAATGGCAGACGGGAGGAAAGAGAACGAATAGGGATACAGAAAAATGGTTCGGGGGGGGGGGTCAGAGAACAAAGAAAGGAGAAACATCCCATAGATCAAGGCGGTGTGGAGAAGGAATGGCCGGTGCGGATGTTTAGGAGCAGCGTACCAGTCTTCTACAATTGAAAGATCTAGACCTCCACTGAGCTGGACATGTCGATTTGCTATATCTCATTGGTAGATACCCACAGGCATGGCAGCTGTTGATCCATTGTCGGGATGTTCTTTCCATGCCTAATCGACAAAGTAGCAGTAGAACAGCCGCAAAATCCAACCTCGCCCTTCTGTTCTGGAGGAACCAGATACAAGGGTCTTAGTGGATCAGGTAACCTGCTGGGGTCTGGAAAATCTGGAAAGCAGGAAAAAAAAACGTTTACTGTCCATTTTGACGACTGCCCGTTCATATCCATTCCATCTTCTGATCCTGATCCATCAAATCCTGCTCCGTCAAATTCAGTCTACGATATACACCTCCTAAGTCATCATTTAAGTGTCTACAGCTATTGTGCATTTCAAAAAAAAATGATAAAAATTCGGGCCGTTAAACGTCGGATAAAAATGCTGAGGTCGCTATTCATCGAGAATTTGTGAAAAAAAAATCACAAGAACTGCGAGGAATAGCTCAGCCTGAAGGTTATCGTTGCGAAGACCTCAGCTAAATTCCAAGATGTACATCAAAACCGTTCATTGAATGAAAAGAAAGGGAATTATAAAATGGCTATCCGCCATTTTGAGGCAAACCTTATCAATTTTTTTTGAAATGCACAATACCTGTCGCGCCGCTACATTATATAATGTCAGAGTCCTGCCTCAGACAAGATACCCTATAGCTCTTCATCTTCTTGACTCTCATAGCCTGCGGTTCGTTTCTGAAAATGGATATTACAGCTCATGTATATTAGGAATTGATCCATTGAAACTACATAGGACTGTACTATAACTCGGAGTGGTCAATATGTTACTTCTAACCCCCAGAGAACCACAGAGGCAGAGACAGGACCTTTCTGCTACAGATTTAACTAAATACAATTGGTATAGTTAAATAGCAGCCACCAGGAGACCGGTTCCCAGGGGTCAGAGAAGCCCCTCCCTTGTAATAAAATCCCTGTCTTCTCATTCCCCAGTCGTGCCGTTTACTTCTCCATGTGCCCACGACATGACATATTTTGAAAACAAACGTCAAGATACGTGATGCAGATCCATGAGGCGTCTTTTGGTCCAACCATACTCATCCTTTAGCCGAAGTTCATGCAAAAAGCCACTCCCATCATGCTCCCAGGAACATTAGAAAACAATAGCATACAGGAGGCACAGGCCAAGGTCGAGCTAGGCGGCGTGATATTGCATTGGTGACGGAGAGCAAAGCCAAGCAGAGTGAAGCTTATGTTATGCGACTGAAGCGCCAGGGTGCGCACAAGGCCGAGCAGGTCAGGGTGAAGAAAGGTAAAGCCATGGAGAGCAAGGCTAAGGTAGGGACTAAGATGGCAAAGTCTGAGATCGCCTGTCAATTAGAAAACAATAGCATACAGGAGGCACAGGCCAAGGTCGAGCTAGGCGGCGTGATATTGCATTGGTGACGGAGAGCAAAGCCAAGCAGAGTGAAGCTTATGTTATGCGACTGAAGCGCCAGGGTGCGCCCAAGGCCGAGCAGGTCAGGGTGAAGAAAGGTAAAGCCATGGAGAGCAAGGCTAAGGTAGGGACTAAGATGGCAAAGTCTGAGATCGCCTGTCAATTTGTATCATACGAACATGAGCAACTTTTGTCGTGTCCTGTCTTCAGTTTCCCTATAGTAAACAAAACGCCTTTACCTCTCAGTCATCGCTAAAATTACAGTTGAAGCTGAAGCTAGCAGTATTAACTAGCGTTCACTTTAAAGGAGCGACGAAGGGTATAAGATCTTGGATGATGAGAATGAGTTAGACGAAACCGTGTGAGAGGACTTGAGTATCAATCTATACTCCTGATGAGATTTTGATTTAGCAACGTTCCACAAGGAAGAAAAAGTAACTTGGATATCATGAGCATAACAAGAACACCGGCGCAAGCGAACGTTGTACTTGGCGGTACTTTGTATGAAGGTGGTCATTTTGGTGAACAATAATAGAGAGCGATAGGTTGCAGAGTCTAGTATACTGCAGCAACATGTGGTACGCCGCGACCATTGATACATGGAACGCTGTGCTCGAGGGCACATAGAATAGAAGTATCCAGCTAGTACGCCACGCGGGCACCCTCTAGTAGATGTTTACCCGGACCCCACTGAATTATCCCGCAGGCAGCCTTGATGGCCCAAGCACGCCAAGCCAAAGGGAGCGCCCACTAGTGGAGCAAACCACTATAAAAAACAGGGGTGCGAACCCACTCGTGGTGCACCCTGGGCAGCTGGCCGCTTCTCTGCCCAGCTGGCGAAGAGTCTGTCTCCTGCAGGAGCAGTTTGCCTTGCGCGGACTTTATTCTGATACTCTTTGTTCTTGACTTTAACTCTCTTTCTTACTCATAGAGGCACAAGGGAAGTGGCAGCCTGCCTAGCCACATAGCACCAGGGTTGATCGCCAACAAGACGTACGTTCCTTCCTTCCTTCTTTCCTCTTTAAATAACAGTGCAGATATTGCCTAGTAGCCCGAACCTATATCAACCAGCCTACTGTGCTGTACTGCAGTTGGGGCTGGGAGTGCCTTGGATTCATAGTTGAGCAGCAGCAGAACGTGGTAGTATTTTTGTTGGCCGCCGGGAGCCTCCCATATAGCCTTTGCTTTTCTTTTTAAATGACGAAGTGTGCGGGGTCCTCATGGAGAACCTACTCTCCTGCTGCTTGCTGTATAGATCCATCTTTTATCCTCCGACACACTATGAGGCAGTGAAAGCTCTGGCTCAGTGTGTTCTCACCTTCCGGTCATCACGTTGTTGTGTTCACTGTGATCTGTGCAAAGCCTGTCACACCTGGCGATGCCTTGCTTGCCCTTTGTCCTTTTTGTCATCCTTTCATGCCATCCCGATCCCTCATCGGCTCTCTCTCTCTCTGCCGTCCTTTCTCTGTTTCCTTCTAGGCAAAGTGATCCCTGCTGCCTGCCGCTCCATCGCCCACTCTTGCCCACTCTCACCCACTCCTCTCCCCTGATTAGCCTGTGCGCACGAGTGCGACTGAGCAAACGCGCACTCCATCGCCCTGCTGCCTCTCAGCGGTTGCCAATCAGCTCCACTCCACTCCACTCCAGCTCAGCCCGTTGCCACTTTTCACACTCTTTTCACTCTTTTTCACACTTTTTCACACTCTCCGTCACACTCTCTGTCACACTCCTTTGTACCTCCACACCCTCCCTCCTTCTCTCCTTCCGTCCTTCAATCCTTCCTTCGTCTTCCTTGCTACCATGAGCATAGCTGCCAACCCGCAGCAGCTGCAGCAGCAGGGATCGCAGCCGCCCATCTCCACACCAGCGCAGCTCACACCGCCCACGCCTCAGAGCTCCTTCACGCCTCCATCCACCCGTCCACGGCAACTGCTGCACAATGTCATCAACACCCCACCACCCCAGGCCTCTCTCTCCCAGACACAGCTCCATCTACAGCCGCTGCGGCCCACATCGCCCACCACCTTTCAGCAGTCTTCACCGCCACAGCCGCCTCCACCTCCGCCGCCCATCACCACCACAGGCCTGAACAAGCCCATGCCTCCACTGCCACAGGCATCCGCCTCGACATATTACCCGCCTGTGCCCAAAGATGCCACTGCCTCTGCGTCCACCTCGGCCTCTGCAGTGTCCGCTTTGTCTGCCAGCATATCGACAGCAACATCGGCCACCCCCTCCGCCACTGCCTCAGCATCACTCTCTAGTCCAACAGCAGATCGAGACGGCTCCGTCGCTGTAGCAGGGGTTCGGGTAGGGCAATGAACCAGCCTCGTTGTGCTGTGCCTGCATTGTATCTGTCTAGGCTTCTCACACGCTTATTCGCCTCTTTTTTCATACCATGCGTAGGCCAATGTCAGCACGCTAAGTCTAACATCCCATCAGGACGGGGTGACTGCAGGAGACTGGACTATGGACAGGGTGGTGCAGTGGCTCAGGGCAAAGGCGCCGTATGCCTATCTAGAGCCCCTCTTTGTCGGTAATATGAACATGAAGACGGAGACGGATCCATCCGTGATGGGACACACAATGACACCGTGGAGAAGCAGCAGCTTCACACAGCCAGCGACAATGCGCCGCGTGCAGATGCAGAGTGCTCACACTAGCCTACATTGTCTTCGTTCTACTCGTTTACAGAGAATAAGATCCAAGGCAAGGCCTTTGTCGGGCTAACGAACCCCACGCTCAAGTCGCTCGACCCGAACAGCTCGTACTACCAGCGGCGGAAACTGCTCCTCGAGATCAAGGATGCGGTCGAGGGCACAAAGACCTCGGCCTCTGTTTCGTCCATTGGACCCGATAACATCCACACGCCTCCGCCCACCTCAACCTCACCCGTCCTCACGCGCCTTGGCTCTGGCTCACGGCCTGTCGTCATGTCCCCATGCTCAACAGCGCAGTCGCCGTACATGGTCTGTAACAACAGCAGCAGCAATGTTAGCGTCGCCCACGGCTTGCCTCTTGAGATCAACACCATCCGTAGCTCCAATGAGCAAGATCCACAAAGCTCGAGAATGAATAGGTTGTCAGCAGAGGAAACACCAGGGTCGGGATCGGCATCAGCATCAGCTACACCGGTGGCCTTGCAGCCGACCTTCAACCAGTCTCGACCATCGATTGATGCCCTGGAGCCTTTGGAAGACGAACCAGGAGTACCGCCAGAGTTGTTTTCGGCCCCCACCCGCCAGAACAACTCTCCGCGGCCAATGAGCGATCCGGATCTGCGACAGTTGCCAGGACGGGCGCCAGCACAAGTCGTCATTGAAACTGCAGAGTATAGCCAGAAGCCGCCAAACATTGCTCCCAGGGGATCCTCTATCGCCTATGCGGCCAACAATTATCGCGCCAACCTCAATGTGCCTCCACAAATCGTACCAAGAGGCAGTTCGCGGGAATACTCTGCTGCTCATGGATTGAATGTGCCTCAGTCTGGCAGAGGCATGTCCCCCGTTTCCCCGCCGTCTCCTGGTGGGTACAACTACCCCTATCCTAGCCGAGCCCAGGAGTATGCTATGGCGACCAAAGATGTGCCTGCAGCCGCAAGGAATGGCCCCTCATTGAACGAGAGGAGGAATAACCCGTCCGTACCACATATTCAGACCCAGATCCTGAGCGACTCACGCACAAATAGCCCGATGAATGGACAGCGACATCCTTATGACATTTCATCGCAATCAAGTACGCTCACTGATGCAACCGTGGTGGGCGGTACCTTGGGGTTCGGCAGGCGGCCCAGCCACAAGCGTAACCATAGCAGTGCCGATGTCATCCAATACCCCCCAGCCTCTGCAGTGGTCCCATCCAAGGTGGGCATCACAGTGTGTACTCTGACTACGGATGGAGATGTGTGGGTGTTTATTTTTACAATCGCTAATGATATCCATATCCTACTTAGCCAAAGAGTATCCAGGTTACTTTGGACAACGAGAATTTCAAGTACGTGGATGTCACAGCAATAGATAATGCCGTCATGCTGAAGGAGCGAATATTCTCGAGAATGCGCATTCTCGCAGAGAAGAACAAGTACGGGATCTTTGAGACCACGGAGCTGGGCAGTCGTAAGTTGTTTTGATCACTGTTGTCGCTGACGCTGTGTCGCAGCATGGGTGTACTTGGCCATTGCAGGTAGCCTGATGCTAATAGTGGTTCGGTTCCGCTGTACACAACCTTTGTGTTTAGCTGTATTAGAGGACCCGTCTGGCCGAGGACCGCCTTTGAGCGAACAGGAGCTCATGGATCTGGTTCTAACTACTGACAACAAAGGCTCGGTCAAGTTCTTGGTCACTCCTATCATGCCCCTAATTCTCCCACCCGACATGGACATTCTTAATCCGAAGCGTCACCCAGGAGCATCGACGCAGCAGCATCCACATCCGCATCCGCATCAACAACAACAGCAGCAGCAGCAGCAGCAGCCACATCACGTCTATAATACGCATGGACGCAACTCGCCGTTCCCTATCCCCATGGCTGCACAGGACACTGGGGGATATCACCCCCGTGAGCGAACCAATGATTCAAATCATCATTTATACCAGCCGGACCCTTATTTAACGTTTGTGCCACCCGATGACTTGTGGAACTCGGTTCATCCGCATCAGCCTTACCCAGACTCGAAACACCCGCACACTACAGGACGTCAACCTCAACAAGGCAGCAACAATCCAATGAACTCGTCGCCTTATGGATCATACCAGCAGCAGATGTACAACTATGTCCAAAACAATCCCGCCCACCCTCATTATCAAGAAGACCGCGTCTCTTCTGTCGGCAATGTTGGCAATAATAGCGCAAGGACATCTCCTCGCTTTGGACCGGTGGTCAACACCTCATTGGGCAGAATGCACAAACCAAGCGCTAATTCGCCTGGAGGAGATGGCACTATGAACTACTCGCCTCTCAGTGGCAAGCGCATGCTCGCCAGGAACCCAAACCTCTCGCTGGTGATTGGAAGCAACACGGATCAGGATGGCAAGCTCGTCAACCACCACCTTCGGAGCAGCGACCGTTCTGCCTCACCTGGTGGCTCACTGAACTACCGACCTCCTCGAGACCGCATGGCGCAAAGCCACGATAGCTCAAGTCCAAATGCGAACTACTACGAGATGAACAAAGCCAACCATCCGGGATTTGGAGACGTTCCCATGGTGAGCTCTCACAACTACATCGGAAGCGTGAACAGCAGCGGACTGCCTGCGTCGCCTTTAAGCGCTGGCGCGGCGAAGCGGAGCTCGTTCCAACAGGTGGCCAAATATGGTTCCTCGCACTCAAATCTAGGCTCCCCACGTTCCATGGATGGGCGTGATCTCCCCAACGCAGAGATGCATGTGATGAACAATCAGGAAGACGAAGATGACGAGTCGGAGAATTTCTGGGGAGAGAGACCACCACTGGACTTTTTACTGGAGAACTTTGGTCGGTTCTTCCAGGACCATGACCTGGACCATCCCATTATTGAACTTCACCCCCCGACACCGCATGGCGGGTCGCCCATGGTGACTGCACAGACGATTCTGGGCACACCCAGTTCGTCTCATGGATCTTCCAATGCGCTCAAGAGTCAAGGGGTCAGTCCGGCTATCACGGACGGCTGGGGATCCAACTCGACCATGTCCTCGAGCCACGGCTCTGTATCTCCTCCTGGTGGACAGCCCTCGACGGCTGTTTCGGGACAGGGACACCGTGGCAGCATTGTGCACAAAAAGTCTATCAGGATTGTGGCTCAGGAAGCCAAGGACCGGTTCTCGCGGCAGTACTCTGGATCAAAGGTTGTGCGAAGGAAATCCACTAAAATGTGGGGTAGTCGTCTAGCAGAGGTGATGCCTACAAACACCACGGCCCCGTCACTCGGCTTGGGTATGCATGAGTACGAGGATGAGTTGTCTCCCGTTGCGGGTTCGCCTGCTGTTGTGACTCGGTCATCGATTGCAGAGTTTGTTAAGGAAGCCGCACAGGAACACCATATCTTGCCCGAGGAGCCTTTAGAGGATCTGGCAGCAGTAGCAGGTTCATACGTTGGATCCCAAGACAATTTGCCAACCAGCCAGCAGTATCAGCAGCAGCAACAGCAACAACAGCCACAACAGCTGCCTCCTCAGCAGAGGGTGGTGCAGGTTGAATCTGGCAAGGTCATGGACCAGTCTCAGCAAGGGATCTATCAACATCCTCAGAGCGGGACGATCAAGACCTTTCAGTATCTTAAAGGTGGACTTATTGGACGCGGGTCCTTTGGCAAGGTGTTTCACGCCTTCAATTTGGATACGTGCGAGATGATTGCGATCAAGCAAGTGGATCTCCCACAAACACTTTCGGAACGGAACTGTGACCGGCTCAAGACATCCGTCGAGGCGTTGTTCTCGGAGATGGAGGTCCTCAAGGATTTGGATCATGAGAACATTGTGCAGTATCTTGGGTTTGCACAAAATGAGGAGACGGCTAACATCTTTTTGGAGTATGTCTCGGGTGGATCGATCGAGTCGTGTCTGAAGCGCAGTGGACCGTTCCCCGAGGCTGTGATCCGATCGTTTACGCGACAGATCTTGCTCGGGCTGGAGTACATTCACAGCAAGAAGATTGTGCACAGAGTAAGGGCATTTTTCTCCAATTTCTTTTCTATTTTTATTTTTATGATTGCATAGATGCCTTTTTGCATCGACTTTGACCTTCATTCTGACCCTCTGTGACCTCGTTGTGCTGCATATTTTTTAGGACATCAAAGCGGCCAATGTGCTGGTGGACGAGCAAGGTATCTGTAAAATCTCGGATTTCGGAATTTCCAAGAAGAATGCCCAGAGTCAGGGAGGCTACGACGAGAATGTTGGTTCGCTGCAAGGATCTGTATTTTGGTAAGGATAGGGGGTTCCAAGCCCATTCAGGCGCACTTGCTTCATCGTCATTTGAACTCTAGCTAACGACCCATTTTTTCTTTTTTATTTCGTCTCTCTCGCGCTATCTCTCTCTCTCTCTCTTCAAATTGTGATCTATGTAGGATGGCCCCCGAGATGGTGACGTCCAAGGCGTATGGAGCCAAGGTGGACATTTGGAGCTTTGGATGCCTGGTGCTGGAGATGTTTACGGGACAGCAGCCGTGGAAAGGGTATGCGCCCCAACAGGCGCTGTTTACAATCGGAAGTAGCAGCGCGCATCCGCCGATTCCTGAGACCATCTGCGAGGAGGGACAGCGGTTCCTGGCACGGTGCTTCATCACGGATGCGAACCAGCGGCCGACGGCGGCGGATCTCCTTGAAGACCCGTTTGCGGTGCCGCCTACCAACTTCAACTTTAATGACTACATCGAGGGCAAGATTACGGATTAGAGTCTCTCCCCCCTCCCCCCCCCCAAAGTCTTAATATTATCACTGTGAACCTCCTTCTCATAATGGTGTGCGGCATAGTTCATTGATGTGTGGTGGTGCTGTAACAGTGCGTGTTCTTTCCAAGCGTACTGTAAGTTCTCAATTGTACTCTGACGCTTATTATGAAAGCGAATATATGTCCACTTAATGAGAGTGGTAAGTTGTTGATCATGATCACCGACGGGTATAGAAGGAATGAACGTAAAGGAATTGAAATCCAGGTGTTGAGGTGCGTGATTTATCTTGTCGTACCTGATCAACTTGTCACTGTTGGATAATGTCGCATGGGCTGATATTCATAGTGCCACGATAACCAAGGAATCACTCAATTTTACATCGTGACAAAAATACCTCCTGTGGCACACCCATATCTGAATTTCATGAGGCTTCCTTCTTTCTCCTTGGTCATGAAAAAGTTATTCTTAACACTTTGAACAACCACAGGTGCTTTATTATTTAATAATTACCAAAGAGTTTTAGCAAAGGACCCTCATCCGAGTTATGAACTATATTATAATAGCCCTCAAGGCTTGTCATTCATCCCGCAGGCCCTAGGCGGAGTATACCGACTGTCCACTCGGTAAACATCATTGTTCTTACTGGATTCAACGATAACCTGAAGGCACTGTGTAATGACTTTTGACGCACGTCAGCCTCGCATAGAAGCGCGGGATTGATCAGGCTATCGGTAGCCATGATGCCACGAGCGCCTCCGCACAAAGCGCGGAATTATGTAAGTAGGCATTTATCGTGGAAGAAGAAGAAAAAAATACGTACGAAGACTAATGTGCAACTATGTCTGGTAGGCCTATAACTCTGTATACTCTTATTATATGGTGTCCAGCTCTACGAACCACTTGGCAGCAGCCTTCTTGTCACTTCCCAGGATGAAGGTACCGCTTTCGGTGTCCTGCATGTAGTGGTCTGGTCCAACGTTTCCTTGCACCGCAAAAATGTAAGCGCCTCCTTCGACCGCCTCAATTGAAATTGTAGGCAGACCTTGAGACAAAGCTTCGTCCAAAAAAAAGTACGGCGGGTGTTTGAATTTGTACTCTAGTACGTCGAAATCGGTGTCGTTTATCCCGATCCATCTGGTTGGTTTGTTTTTCACATCGTCGGCGGAGAGTAACCCAAGGATTATGAATTCATGCACCATGATGTCCTCGGTTTCTGACCTCCCAAAGAAAACGGCCGACTTGACATCAGTGCCAACTAGCTGGCTCACGGCCACACCCGAACGTGGGTCGCTCTCCTCAGGGTTTGCCTCCTCAGGGTTTGCCTCCTCAGGGCTGGCAATGGGGGTATTGTTGCCAAGATAGTTGTGCCAATACTTGTTGGATATTGCTCCTTTGATTATGTACGGCGTGTTGGTATAAAATGGCAGACGATCTGGATCTTGGCATATGCCAGGTTTATCGAAATTCACCTCACTTGATCCGCCAAGTTCCGAGCAAGCTGAGTCGAACTTCTTAAACTCATAGCCGTATATGCCTTTGAGATCGTAGGCACCGTAATGGCACGGCTGACGGCCGGACTCTGCAGGATTGATCTTCTCGATGATTGACTCGCCCGCTTTGGCGCACGCGGAGTAGTCCTTGTCGTTCCAGTAGCATGCAGAAGTTCGGGGGTTCGGCGCGCCCAGATTATTTCCTCGAGCGTACGTAAACGAACAAAAATCGGCCATGCAAATCGTAGCTTGAAAAGTGAAAAAAAGGAGATACAACTTGGACAGGTTGGTGGGAAGCATTTTCATGTACTGTGAGGGGAGGAGCGGTGGGTAGTTTTTTCAAAAGAATTATCAGGACGTTTTGTAGTTGCCCGTAGATTTGGTGCGGAAAAAGAATGTATTTGGAACGACTGGATGAGAGACTAAAAAACGATCAAGAATTTATGGAGGAGGTCAGGAGTGAAGGGGGAGGGGGGAGGGGGGAGGGAAGGGGAAGAGGAAGGCAGTGTTTTCTGGAGAAAGAACATGCATACTGCTCCTCGGGATGCATGACGACAGAAGCATCGAGGAGAAATGGCCCAGAGACCTTTAGAAATGGTTTTGCCAACAAAGAGATAAAAGGGTACAGTATACAGTACAGCTCGACAAACGATATGTTCGTAAAGGAAGGTCGTTGTCCTCCATCCTTAAACCAACTCTTGCGATGAGATGCTTCTGTCTTCAGGCATCCCGAGGAACAATATGCGTGTTCTCTCCCCAGCAAGCACCACCTTCCTCCTTGCCTTCTCCCTTCCCCCCTCTCCCTTCACTCCTGACTTCCTCCATAAATACTTGATCGTTTTTTAGTCTCTCACCCAGTCGTTCCAAACGCATTCTTTTTCGCACCTAATCTGCGGTCTGCTGTACTTGTTATCAATTATTCTTTCAGCTATTTGCTTATGCATTGGTGCTACTACGTAACGAAACCATCCGCTGTGCGCGAAAAGTACATCCCATACGACGGATATGTTGTACCGTACGGCTTTAGTTCGATGAAAAAAGTTACGAAAGAATATCCAGGCGCGGGCGATGCTTTCGTAGACGCAACGGATAAGGGAGCAGTTTCGCAATTGGTAAAGAGAATGGTTGATACGAAAGAAAAGCATCTTTCTCTGAATAAAAGAACACTGGGTATTATTACCGCCCATTCTTCGGGTCAGTCGGCACCTACTGTCCTAATTGAGCAACAGCAGCGGTGACACCGTCAGGTGCCTGACCCCGTACCTTGCCTTGACCTTTGGGTATTGCCGGGCCGGATGCACTTCCCGTACCCAACTTCTCAACTTTAATCTGTGGGTATTCTCTTGGATTCGTCATTGGCGATCCTTCGTCGTAGACTCTGTTCCTATCTAAGAGGCAAGTCAAATGGAGAGCTGACAACGGTAGATGAAGAGACGTGAGAGTGAAGGCAAAAGCAAGTAATGAAGAGAGACGTGAGAGTCATCTTGATGTCAGCTTCGGCAGACACTTTCTGTGTGGAAAATATATATGCTGAACGTGACAGTTTTCGCGTTAGGAGCTGCAACGACATATATTTCCTTTCATTGAGACGGTAGCTCAACCCTCCAGGCAGCCCTGAGTACGCCAACCAACTCTGCAGCATCATGCCTCTGCAGTATGACCTCAGCGTCCGAGGCACTGTCCCAAGCAATACACGACTGTCTGATCTAGCGAAAACATGTTTTTGAAGGAACTTCCTCGCCTGCGCCAGAGCGATATTTCAAGACGCTGGAGAGAATCCTTAGCGCTGCACAAAACGTGAAATCGTCTACGAGTTCATGGAGGGCCGTATACTGCACAAATAGGCGTTGCCCTATGGTGCAGCCTTGCTGCACCATTCAGCCACGAGATACCAAATGTCGTTCTATACATTGGCATATCAGGAACGTCCCGACTCCTTTTACAGTGCATGTTCTACCATTCTACCATGCTGTGATCGCTGAAGCATATTACAAGCATTTTTTGCTCTGACCGCTGTATGGAGATAAAGAGGTTCCAAATACTGCACGAATAGTTCAGGTATTAAAAGATGTTAGCGTTAAATAGACAAGGTGGGTCAAGGTTGACAACATGAGCATGATCGAATATCAACTGAAAAGAACAGCAGAAGCAACAGTCAAGACGCCTACTGTGCAAGTCGACACTCATGCGGTTCAGTCATCACAATGCCAACATTGGCCGTACAGGATGTTTGATATGCATGGGAGACGGGACTTGCTCAGTGTTAACGAGATTGACGTATCCATGGGCGTATAGCTTTTGTCAAGGAGGATATCCTGGCTTTATCCATGGAGGCTTGCAGCGTTTTCCCGTTGCAGCAGTTGCAGCAGTTGGTCCGATCGATAGAGGAAGAATAACGCAAGGGCGACGTCGGTGCGGTCGGTGCTAGTGAGTTGTCCATGGCGCGCTTCCTCATGTTCCGCGTGTCCATGACTATGACCCATGCTCCCTTTCGGCGATTGCTCGCTGCTACAGAATTACGGTAGGACTGAGCGACGCGATACATGGTGGTGCTAAATCAAAATATGACCATAGGGTACGCAACCAAGATGATCATCACCATGGTGAAGGCAGTCGTAAACAGCCACGGAGGGAGTTCATCGTATAGGCGTGCGAAAGGCTTAGAAATGGCAGGCTAGTCATCACGCGTCCATGTCTAGTGTCGGTTTCCTTCCGAAGAGGCCACTAATAACAATGTTCGTGTAACAACCGCAGAAAAGTAGACTACTAGAAGTATACGCGATAGGGTGTAGAGGAGAGGGCAGGGGTCTGGAGATGCTACGGGGTTGTGTTCAAAAATAGCTCTTGACCCTCTATTCTCCTAGTAGTCCTACTGCTATATCAGCCCCATCTCACACGGAGGATAACACCCGCCCTGAGATATACAAGAGAATATATAGGAATAGCAAGTGCGGCATTGTCAGCGCGTCTTCAGAAGTGGTGGTGAGAAAGAAGGATGTGTAGTACCACACTCAGGTGCGTACCGCATGTGCAAAGTTCATTTTTAGATGCGATCCTATTTTTGGGTTGTCGCGTTTTTGCAATTTTGGGGCTGTGGTTGCTGACAACAGAATTGCGCCCCTCCTATCGGTGTGTAGGGTGTGGGCGATGCATGGACGCTTTATAGAAGCTCTTGATACTTCTCATCGGCGGACGACAAGGCGTGTGAGCGGTGGCTAAGAAACTGGGAAGTCCAAGGTTATTATGCCGTGCTCTCTAATGGTGCACTGCCGAATGCACTCTCGACGCGCCTGTCTACCAATCGCGCGCATATATAAATAGGGCTCTGTCTGCTTCTCGAGAAAGGCATCAAATCAATAGCAAAAACCGTCTCTCAAAGCAACCTTCTCTAGCAACTCTACTACCTCACTATCACTACCAGCGCCAATATCCATCTGCATTTCCATCTCCAGCTCAATCACCACGAAAACAAATATAGACTATCGGTATGCACTTCTCCATCCTCGCCGTTGCATCTGCAATCGCAGCCACCGCTGTCTTGGCCGCACCTACACGGTTCTCGAAGCGCGATGCCACCTCTGATGCCAACATCTTCAACTTTGCCTTGACTCTGGAGCATCTCGAATCCGAGTTTTACAACCAGGGTCTTGCCAAGTTTAACAGCCATGCCTTCGCGACTGCCGGATATGGTGGCAAGATTCGCGACCGGTTCGTCGAAATCGACCAGCACGAGTCGACCCATGTTACCACGCTTTCCACCGCCATCACCCAGCTCGGCGGCACTCCTGTAGCTCCCTGCAAGTACAGGTTCCCTCTGGATGATGTCAAAACTTTTATTGCAGTGGCGCGCGCTCTTGAGAACACTGGTGTCTCGGCTTACCTCGGAGCAGCCTCCGGTCTCGACGGCGACCTCTTGACAGCAGCTGCATCCATCGCCACCGTTGAGGCACGCCAATCGTCATTCCTGAATGAGATTCTCGGGCGATCGGGAGCGCCCTATGCATTTGACACTCCGTTGTCGGCCAAGGAGGTATTTACCATGGCTTCCAACTTTATCGAGTCCTGCCCAAATGACATTGGTCTCACGGCCTTTACGCAACTGAAGGCCAAGCTCCCCGCCGAGGGTGCCACGAAGGTCGAGACATGGTTCGAAGGATCGGACGACCCTAGACAGACATGGTGCCAGTTCCTATACAACGACAAGATCAGAGTGTCGAAGCGCGAGGAGTGCGCGCTGCCCCCCGGCGTCACTGGATACGTCTACATTGTGATTACAGACACGGCTACGCCGATCAGTCTCAAGGACGACTCTCGCATCGTGGCCGGCCCCGTGTTGCTCTTCAAAGGCGACCATTAAAAGTCCTACGCAGCTGATGGCGGGGTAGTGGACCGTAGAGTTTCCAGTAGTTGTGAGTTCCGATTGTCTTTGTAGCAATATATTGTGCCATTCTTCCTTTGTAACGATGGGTCTTGTTAGTGAGCATCCACTGAAAGAGCAACAGACGCGTACTCAATACATCGCCCAATTTTCACTCATATGCACACGCTCCGACAGCCACACGACAATCGTCTGGTCGCGTGGACCTATTTGCTGGGTGGCAATAGTGACCATTTTCTGCTTCCCTTTTGAAGTCACTCGACTACGGCGACTCTTTATTTTCTCTCTGCTGCATCCGCGCATCCGTGCTGATCGTCCTTTTCCGTCATCGCCTCTTCATCACACTCCATCGTCACACTCCATCATCGCTTTCATCGTCATCATCATCATCAGCACCAGCATCCGCCCATCGTCCTTCCTCCACCTTGCACACCCGCACACCCGCACACCCACACCCACACCCACACCCTGAATACACTCCGCACGCAGCCAGCTGGACCCTCTCCCCCACGGATGGAGGTGCGTGCCTATTTTCGTCTCTTCCTTGCTGATGGCTGCTTGACACACTCTGCTATGCACACACACACACACACGCACCATCCAACAGCAGCACCATGGATGTGTGCTGTGTGTGCAACCATCCACTGTGTCCATCACGGATTGCCTGATTGCACAAGTGCCACCATACCACACATGCCTTACCGCTCTCGTCTCCCAAAGCGCTGTGCTGCTGGCATGGTCCCTTTTTTTTGGGTCCTGGCACCTTGCCTCTTAAGGAAGAGCAGGACAAAAACAACACACCCACATCCACACCCACACACTCCTGCATAACTCGACTCTCTGTCATGGACTCTGAAGAAGAAGAGTGCATCGCTGCATCCATCACTAACTGTACTGCATTGCACTGCATCCATGTCCTCCAGACATAGCCTCAACAACAAGGACAAGAGAAAACGAAGAGAAACGGAGAGTGGTCGAATCGGTTCAATCAGAGCGTGGACCAAGAGCACAGTAGCGACACAACAGGGGACACTGCAGCGACGAGCAGGGAAAAGCAACAAAAAGGGAACAAAAAAAAATAGAACGACCAGCTCTCCTCTTTGCACCCTCTCGTCGTCATCGCCTCTACCCTCAACACAACTAATACACTACTGTGAACCGCATCAAGTTCCCTCATGAACATCAGCACGTTACCCGTCCGCAGCAGGGACAGCAGCGACAGTCCTAGCACCACAGGTACGAGCTCTTCTTCCTCCTCATGGATGGCATGGGCAACACGCCCAATGTCCACACGCATACTAACGCTCTGCTCCCTGCCCTGTGAGTAGATTACACGAATCGCATGGATTCATCACATCAACGGACAGCGGGCTTGAATGCAGACCAAGGAACGGCGCTGTCAAGGAATTCTGCTGTTACAGCAGCTGCAACACCAGCGCAGACGTCGCCTTCAAGTCAAGGCAGCCACGCCAGCCATGGACACAGCCACCATTCACATCATACACATCATACGTCTCACGGCAGCTCCCTGGCGCACAGCAACTCGATGAACAGCTCCACCACACCCCTCTTCCAGCTGGTCAACTTTCCCAGTCGACTCGTCCTCGACAATGTGTATCTCAACGGTCTGCACTCGCTCCGCCGATTCGGGATCAGGAACACGTCCCAGTGCGATATCGTCGTCAAGATGCGGTCGAGCCTGGGGCCCCAAATCTCGTTCCAGCTCACCAACGAAAACCTGCCCTTTGATTCAGGTAAAGAAGTAGCCTGCTCACACTGAGCAGCCGAGAGTGACTTCCCGCGTGAGATGGTTTCTGTGCATTGCATCCAAGAACTGGTTCTTTGGCGTGCTTCTCGGAATCCCTGTTTTCGACCTTTTGTGTGTTCACACATCTTTGGCATGCGTGTGTTCCAAACTCCCTTTGATATATGATTGGCTTGGCAAAAAAGAAGGTCCTGTCCCACCATCGGGTAGCCTCCTTTTCACCCGCACTTTTGGATTGTCTGCTCATTCTTACGCATCCTTCTCTTTCTGTTGTGTCAAACCACGCTACGATAGATGCGGATGGTGGTATCCTCCAGACCATCTCCACCAACACTGCCGCCGCAGCCGAGGCCGGATCCCTCACCGCAACGGGCCATCAATTCAACCAGTTATTCAATCTCGTGAGTCTAGTCGATGAAGTGACAGTCAAAGCAGGCGACACTGAGAATGTCATCCTAGGCTTCCTACCAGATCCTCGAGGACGTAACAGGAGGGGCAAGTGGGACTCTGCCGCGACCGCCATGGAATCAGGGAATGCGAATTCTGGGAACGGCAGCGCGCAAGGAGACGGTGTTCAGATTTACGACGACAGCAGACAACGGGACACGGCCTCGAATGGCCTCGTGAACGGAAACAATATCGATAACGAGGACTTTGAGAACAACGACCAGCAAACAGACAATTTTGATTCCTTCGAGGTCAACGGTCTCGTCTTTTTCTTTGCGTACAAGCACGGCACCTCCGGCAAGACCCAGGCGTGTGCAGAAGGAACAGCTGTCATTCTCAACGAGGGTAGCTTCTCAACATCGCCACCCACGCTACATGGGTTCCCCAGTGACTTGACCGCGACAGCAGCAATGGTTGGACTCCCCAACGCGACCAAGGGCGCAAACGGTATTCACGAATCTTCCCTGAGTAGCGTTTCTTTGGCACCCAGTACCGCGCCTCACAAGGCCGATTATCAACATACAGTCAAGTTTCGGTCAACTGTCTGCCGATCAGTCCTCTACTCCAACATTGGCGAGACTGGAATCAACTTTGAAGATTGCGTGGCGAACCAGGAATACGTCAAGGATTTCACAATCTGGAATCGTAGTGAGATCCCTCTGTACTGGCAGCTCAATACTGTGGATGCAAGCGACGGCTCTCGCGAAAGCTGGCTCAAATTTGTGGACTATGAGGGATCCTTTGGTGGGAACGATGTGGAGGAAGGGGTTGACCACGTGGACGAGCAGGGCATTGTCCATCACTCAAAGACAATACGGTCAAAGCCCATCCCCAGCTACGGCTATCGGAGAATCCGTGTCATCTTCCGGCCAAAGGAGAATGGCGACTTTTTGTACGATCTTCTTCTTGAGAACCTAAACGACGCCAGCAACATCGAGGAGGCAACGATCCATGCGGCTGTCCGGGCAGTCTCTAGAGGAGAGGACACTCTTGTCATCTCTACAGGAAACACCATGGACTTTGGAGACTGTTGCTCAGGAGTGTGGACCAGGTTACCCATGACATTCACCAATGGCGGACAGGTACCCATGGAGATCCATCTAAAAGTCGAGGGCGCAGAGGTCGTTTTCGACATCCAAACGGAACCAGGCGCTGACATTTCAGGACCTATCCACGATTTAGCAAAAGAAGAAAAGTCCGTGCTCGACCCCGACATACCGTCAAGCTGGAACGACAGTTCGCGTCGCTCAGAGTCCTCGGCCAATACAGATCACCTCCTGGAACACAGCTCTCCGCCAACCAATCTTGGTCGGAGTCGTCTGCGCGAATGGGTTGAGGAAGTTCCCCAATCCTCTAGTGCCCCTGGCTTTTCGACTTTGGTCTCTGGTGCTGTCGACTCGGCTGTAGGCATCAAGGTAGATCGCGGTGCGCGCGAACAAGGAGCCACAATGGATTCTGGCCCATCGTCGCCTGTGATCTCCGAGGGATTCTTTCCAGACAACATTCAGCAGATCAGCTCCACGGTCGAAAAATACCTCGCAAGCCAAGAACTTGCGCGACCTCCCAAAGATGGCGTGGAGGGCGATCAGGAATCTGAAGCCGACACCACCAGCGTCCAGGACTCCGTAAGCACCATCCTTTCTGTAGCGCACAAAAAACGACCCAGTCTCAGGTCCTTTTCTTTTTCTGGGGCGCAGCGGGAACATCAATTAGCCCAAGCTCAGCTCCATGGCCCTCCATCTCCAGTCCGGGGAAGCCAATCCACAACACGAATCGAGGAGTTGTTTGTAAAACCAGGCAAGGAGCGAACAGTCATTGTGTCCTACCGACCTGCGTTGGATACCTCCCTTGATGATTTTCAGGCCGGAAAGCTATTGCGAAAATCCTTTCGCATCATGGTCTCGTACGCGCCCTGGAGCGGCACGTCGTCTGTTTCCTTTTCAGAGAACACACAAAAGAACCGCAAGATCATTCAATGCAAGGCCAGGGCGTGCACATCCTTTGTCACGTTCGAACCCAAAGTTCTCGACTTTGGTGACACGGATGTGGGCGCGCTAAAGTCCCTCCCTATAAAGCTTGTGAACCAGTCCGAAATCCCTGCTATGGTCCAGCTTGATTTTCAGAGCAAGGTTCTCAAGTGCTCACCATCGGGACCGATCACTATACCACCAAAATCAGGCACGGAACTCAAGGTCGACATTTATCCTCGGAAGGTCAATCCCGACTACCGAAAGCAGTTGACGCTCTTCAACCTGACAAACCGAGCAAACGATCAGATCATTGAAGTGCGCTCGACCAACATTGACAAGAACAGGGTCACATTCCACTCGCTCTTCTACCGAGTGCTTTACCCGGGCGGGTCCAATTTCCTGGATTTCGGCAATGTCGTTGTGGGCGGCGTCAGTCTAAGGACGATGAACATTTCCAACTTTACAAGGAATTGGCTCACGCTCGAAATCACGACTGATTTGAATGCCGAGTTGTCTGTATACGAGAGAGCTCGTGAGCATCAAAACTACCTGAATCTGTCCCAGGTCAGCGGGCTGTTGATGAATGGCCAGGAACAGACTTGGAGGGCTCCAAATGGTTCAGCCAATGACCAGTCCAAGGTGTCAAGCCGAGGAGGTAAAGCAGAGCGTTGACAGCATTCGACCATTGATATGCTGGTTAGCTCGCGATAGATGGTAACTGACGTATGTCTTTTTTTTGTATTTCATACGTTTGATCCACAGCCTCGCCAGCTCTTGCGGAGCATGGTCAAACAAACGGATCTGGAGTTGATAGCAAAAAAGCAGGGGCGTCCAGACGGCATCAGGACCAGCGCGATCACTACTCTGCCACAGGATCAGAGTCTGGGACACCGACGGTGATTGGAGGTGCTCCCTTGGTTTCATCATTAGCACTGAAAGCCAAGGCCATCCTTTTTCATGGTGATGTCTCGCAGACTGTCGGCAACGCGCCCGCCCGGTTCCTGGATCTGGCGACAAGTACCCCCCAAGGCTCAAAGAAAATCATGAAGCGGATCCCAACCATCAAGGAGCTGCTGAACCCTACGGCCCGCCCCAAAAGCGCAGCAACAGACCGTTCAGGAAAAAATACTGTCCCTGGCAACCACGACACATCACTGCGCTCACCAAGGTCCCATGCAACGACGCAGCAGAGCACCGGTGTCGCCATTGCTGAGTCTGGGTCAAAACGCACAGACGTTGCCTCTGCCCTCCCTCATCAACGGCAACAGGACCAAACGCCCGGAGGCAACGATGCCAGTGGACAGACCTCAGCAGACTCGAAAAAATCAACACACCCGTTCTTGAGTCAAAGATCCTTGGACAGCGTCCTTTCAGCCATGGACGCCAATACAAGAGCCGGCGGTTCGGCACTTTTCTTCAAGCCCGCGGACGAGGAAATATACGTCAAAGAGAGAATGAAGCTGACGCGGGACCTTCAAAACGCAATCACCAGTGGTGAGCTGGCACCGGTCTCTGTTGTGAGCGTTCCTCCAGAGACCGAGCATCAGCTGGTGATCATGTTCACGCCCTTGTCAACTGTCCGGGAGCACATCAAGGGCATTCCGAAGAACCTAGACGCTCGGATCTTTTTGCGCCTGGTTGACTTTGATCGCGAAACCGTGTCCAATAACCCTCAGTTTCGGGCACTCCTGGATGGCGATTTACATGAAATTCCACTTCGAGAGATTCTGGTTCGATCCTCGCTTGTGCGGAGTATCATGGATCTTGGCCAAAACAACATTAACTTTGGAACGATGGACAAGGGCGAGCATCGGTCAAAGACCATTGTTATCCAGAATCGGAGCAAGGAACCGTTGTTGTACCACATCCGCAAATCGGGATCCATCGCATCTGGCGACATCACTCTGAGCACGGGCAAGAGTGGAGTTGTGCGCGGGTACAGCAAGAAGGAGGTCGACTTTATCTTTGAGCCAACGCTTTCAGGACTGTATCATGAGAAATTGGTGGTTGAAAACGTGCAGGATCCCGACAGCAGCCGTATCTTGAGTGTCAAGGCCAATATCCGCAAACCCAAGCACTTTTCTATCGACTCTCAGGAGGTGGACTTTGGCACTTGCTGGATCGGCAAAAAGACTGCTTCCAGACGCATCACCGTGACAAACTCCACGAAGCAGACGAGGACATTCGAGGTCCGGGTGGACCCACACGAGATGATGCCTCTTGCGGCGGAGAGCCATTATGGAGGGGAGATTGAGTTCACCCTCGAGGATGACTCTGGACAGGCGGTTGTGACCAAGGAGATGGAGGATGAAATTGAGATCCTTGAACAGAAACTCAAGATTGCTAGAAGGAAAGGGCGCGAGGACAAGGTGCTCAAAGTGTCGGCTCGTCTGAGTTTGCTTCGGAAGGGAGGTGTGGAGGATAAGGCTGATTTACAAAAGTCTTCAGGTAACATATTACGTGTCTTCGTGTCCATATCCAACATGTAATGCAAACACACAAGGATTTATGTACTCAAGAATGTCCTTCTTGATGATGATAATGAACCTTATAGATGCAGACGAAGGAACGCCGACTCAGGAAAAGGTCCTGGACCTTACAAGGGGAGACCTGAACATGTCGCCTCTTGCGGACACTCCGCCAAAAGGGACAGCCACTACGACCCCAACATCCATCACTCCCTCCAGCACACCCATTGTCAAGGATGCACCCAAATTCAAGCGGACAGACCACTCGATCGTGTTCACACTGGAAGGAGGCAAGACCAAATCCGTGTCCGCATACTTTACAGCCCTCTTGGACCAGCACGCTGCTAGCAATGGCAGGTTGGAGAAGGACCGCATGCGACTTCAAGGAAAAATCTACGTTCATGAGCACAAGAACCGAGACATTTGTCGCGATGTCACCTTTTTTGCCACGGTGGAGAGTGACCCGCACCTGATCGAACATGGAGGGATGGAATCAACACCAGCACAGGCTGCCATGACCGATGTTTCCGACGAGAAGGTGGCGAGGGTGACAGCCAAGGATCTATTGGAAAGCCCACAACAACCCGTCGATCATGGTAAACCCATGACCAGCCCTGCAGGCGAACAGGTCGAAATCCCAGCTCAGCAGGCTGCGGCCCCGACAGAGTACCTTTCACTCTCGCCTAATGAGTTGGATGGGGGCAAAATCGAGCTGGGACAGAAGGGCAGTTTCTACTTCAAGCTGTCCAATGCCTCTGATGATCCACTCCCATACAGAATCGAGCTGGTCACAGATTCAGGCCGTCCAACACGCTTTGTCATGGAGAACACGGCTATGGAGGGCTCTTTGGAACCCAAGGAGGTGCGGCGGATCGCTTTCAACTACCTTAGCCATGACCTTGGCCGCCTCAAGGACATGCTCCGCGTGGTGAATCTCGTCACACAGACTGCCTTTGAGTTTGTATTCACCAGCTATTGTCACCGTGCACAGTATCTTTCGTTCCCGTCGCTGGATGATTCTATGAAGCTGGATCTGGGACATTGCTATGTCGACACTGGACGCAAGTACTCGCAGGTCACGCCTCTCCTGGTGGAAAACATCACGGATGACGACGTTTATATTGCCTGTGCCTCTAACCTGTCGCAGCAAGTCGGCATCTACCTGGATGAGCAAGCAGAGAAGGGCCAGGTGACAAAAACTCTGCTCAAGAAGCGTAGCATGGTCACGGTCTGGGTCGCGGTTCAACCCAATCTTCTTGGAGGAATTGCGAGTGGAGGCACAAATAGACGAGCAGCGACCGCCTCAAGCAGCACAACGAGCAAGGATAGGGATAGGGACAGCGAGTGCCGCACGTTGGTTGGAGGAATCAAGTTCTCAATCTCGGTCCCGGAGAAGGATCAGCCTCAAGAGGAGACAGAGGAGGCGGCCGTCACGCAGGTTCTGTCTCAGACAGTCAAGTTCACGTCGATCATTGGACGCTCTATTCTCTCGGTCTCCGACACGCTCCTGAACTTGGGCTGGACACCCGAAGTGGGGAAGCCAGTGTATGGTTCTTTCACGCTCCAGAACATGTCGAGCCGATTGCCACTGGACTTCCACATCGAGTCTATGTCTGGAAACATCATCTTGGATCGTACAGGAGGCATCTTGGATGGATGGGAAGTCGAGAACGCACTCTTGTCCTCCAACGAACATGCGGACGCGGGTCGTTCTGGCGACCATAGTGAGCAGGATGCCACCGAAAGCCCGCCCACAGACCACTCTCGGTTATGGATCAGCTTTCGTGTCACGGTGCCAACGCCAGGCTTGTTTAGCGAAAAAATTGTGGTGACCAACAAGAACAACTGCTCGCAAATGATCGAAATCAAGGTCCGCCTTTTTGTCGACCCAGGAATGCTGACCACAAGCATGCATGGACCTGGATACACATGCCCGCTGACCCTGGATGATCTGTCGGAGATTCAAGAGGTAAAGCCTGGAGCGCCGAGGGAAGGCTTGAGTCTGCCCAGTCTCACATGGGAGGATGTTTATGTGAACGTGAACGAGACCCCGGGAACGGACGAGCAAGGACCCCAGTTATTTGTAGCCTTCCAGCCACCTTACGGCGAGACGGAGGTGCATGTGGAGGAGCGATGGGTGGAGTTTACAAACGAGAGTAGTGAAGTGATGGAACTTGCGCCGCTCTGCGATATTGAAGTCGACACCCTTTGGGAGCTAGGGCAGCCTGATGACGATCCTGGACCCTTGTCGGAGAGCCCGCCCCTGACCATTGATGGATTTCAGTACTGCGGTGCTTCTGTTCGCGTGGCACCAGCTCAAAAGGTGCAGCTACTGATATCCTGCCCCACACCAGATCTGCCCGCGGGAGAGATTGACAATCTTCAGTCAGGTAGGAACGTGTCACTGGGTGGCAACCTCATGGTCATTGACCGACTGAACAACACGATCGTCAAGGTCCTGGCACTCTCATCCGCATACGGTGTCTCATACAGCGAGGTCGTGCCGCTCTCGACCGAGCTAGGTAAGATTGGTCACTACAACTCTTGGAATCAGGTCAAGTTTGGATTTGAGGTCAAGAACCATAGTGAGATTCCTCTTCACTACGAAGTCGTGTTGCAGGACTACATGGCGCTGGCGCCACATCTCGTTGAAACAGACGACACTGGCAACAGCTCAGAGGTCTCGCTGTTGGGTACAAAGAGGACCATCCAAGCCAACCATTCGGATAGCATCGAGGTTCTTTTGGATCCAAAGCGGATAGAGAACTTTGAGATTGGCCAAAGGACATTCCCGATCCAAGTTCTCAACCTGCATAATCCCGAAAACGAGAACGTGTTCCGTGTGAACGCCACCCTCACAGAGTTTGAGCTTGGATTCGACCGACTATCTGAGGGCAAACTGGTGCTGCCACCGCTGACGCATCCCCTGCCTTCTTTCGCCCTCCCCTGCGACGCTTGGTTCTCGATCACAAACAAGTCATTGGAGGATGTGCGGTTCGAGGTCGGCGCGACCCTGTCGCCCGATGTCATCGACTATGTCCATCTGGATGTCCTCTCGCGCTTTTCCAATTCTCCCTTGCGCGGAACCATATCTCTCAGTCCTCGAGGAACGATTGAGGTGCGCGTTCGAGCATTCCCGAAGGAGGGCTCGCGCCTGCCTAACGACACGTCGGCCCTGTGCAAGCCTGAGGGGCTCACCTTTGGTAGCCTGTGGGTCTCCACCAAGCCTCTTACGCCGGACGACGATTCGACGCCAAAGAGGGTTGCGGAGGATATCCCAATCCATGGTACGCTAGTGGAAGGATCGATGTTCTCTCTGTCCACGCAACGCATCGTTTTCAGGAGTCTACTGGAGACGTCTGATTTTGAGGGCGAGAGCGATGATGAGCAGCTTTCGGTCCCAGACTCATCGGTCAACGCCTCCTCCAAGGACATCTCGGATGATGGGTTGAGCTCGGATGCGCAACAGGCGACCATCATCGTCTCCAACCTCTCCATGACGTTCCCGCTCGAGTTCCAGATGACACTGGAGGGCCCTATGGAATATCCTGCCGCTGAGATCATCAAGGTTATGCCGCTGGATGACAAGAATTGCGGAACCATTGAAGCAGGACAGCAACTCAAGCTGGTGGTTGAGCTGCTTGACCCTCATCTAGTCATCTCTGAGGATATCAAGCTGTATATCCGCAACCTGAACTCGAACCTGGGCCAGCACCAGCGTGTTTTGATTAGCATCGTCTCTGACACTCGAGAGCACAGGAAGCCCAACAAAAAGCAGCAGGGGGTCGATGAGGAGCGTATTGATCCTCATCATCACCAGAACAAGCTGGAGGAGCCTTGTGCTACAAGCGTTAACGGAACAGGATACCCTTCCAAGCCCATGGCGTCAGCTGCAGAGATGGATGCAAATGCCATGCAGCCTGTCATCTCGTTGCGCGGATGTAAGCGACTCGACTCTGGGGACTCCTCTGGGGGACGATATGAACTTGATCTTGGGCAGCAGGATTTGGGCTCTGCAAACGTGCTCCGCAAGCTGGTGCTTGAGAACCCTGGATACGACAGGGTGTCGTACCGGATAAAGACCATCTCCGCCATGGACAAGAACTGGATCAAGATCAGCAAGCTGGAAGGCACATTGGAGCCGCCGTCAGAGGAGCAGCTCTCCTCGGGATCGTCGTCTGTGCAGACGATCACTCTCAGCTTTGCGACCACGGTGCGCAATGTGTTCTCGACCTATCTATTGGTTGAGAACATTGAGAACCCAGCGGACACAAAGACCATTCGCGTGACCATGGAGGTGGTGGCACGACAGAATCTGCGGCGCGCCACCAAGGGCAACGAGGACAACAACCGCGTCTTTGACGTCTATGTAAACGGAATCGACTACAAGAACTCGGCGTCGATCGATATGAAGAATCTGTACTATGGATCCGAGTATACGGCAAGAAGCATGGTAGTTTATAACCGCGAGTCCGTACCGATGGAGTTTACTGTAAGCCCTTGCTACTGTGTCGATACTTTTGCATAGTTCGATCCTACTTTGTCAATGCTGACAACCGTTTTTTTGTTTTCTGTCGAAATAGTTCAAATGCAACATCTCGCCGACGGATTCAACTGAACTTTTGTTCTCGACCTCGCGCACGTCTGCAAAGCTGTTCAAGACGTTGACAGTCCCTGCCCAGAACCATGTCCGTGTCTACATCCGGTTCTTCCCTAGACCTTCTGCTGCCATCCAGGCTGCATTAGACAAGGGACAAAACCGAGATCCCGATGAGATGGAGTTCAAGACGGTGGAGATCTACATCAACTGCCGCCTTGTAAAGGACTACCAACAGCTGGTGGTGTTGACTGCAGAGTGTTACATGCCTGCAGTGCGTGTGGACTGGGATGATTCTATATCGTTTGTCGGTAAGTTGCTTGATGTGCCGGCGTGAAACCGTATTTGTCTCTCTGTGCTTTTCTCGATACTCATCGGCTCACCTGGCTTGCTTTTTGCTTGTATGGCTAAAATTATCTGGTAGGTCGAGTCAGGAGGGAGTCAGCAGGTTCAGCAGAGGGCACAGAGGAATGGAAGCTGTCGTTTGTGGAGGACTCTAGGGTCCTGGGCATCACCAACCTACTCGATATCCCTCTCGACTACGAGATTGTGAATGACACGATGTACTTCAACCTCGAATACCCGGAACCCGACAAGGTGGTGGATGGATTACAGACACACGAAGTCAGGGTCGTACCGAACGTGAAGGCACTCCTCCGCAATGCCGAGAATTTTAGGCGAGAAAAGTACGTTCAGGAAAACATTACGATTTACAACAGGAACAGGCCGTTGGAGAACTACTGGATCCCCCTGCGTCTCAGTTTCGGAAACGTGTCCAACTTTCAACTCTCGTCCGGTTACAAGAGCTCATATGCGTTCGGGATGATTGAGCAACATGTGGTCAACTTTTTGAGCGACTTTACGCATGCTGTCTTTGTCACGAGCGGTTGCTTTTCGGGAGCCAGCTCCGCCAGCACGGCGGGATATGCCTCTGGAAGCAGCGTGACGGGGCTCGGATATGGACCAGCTGTAGGAGGCTTCCATTTGTCGTCTGTTGGGCTGGGACCGGACCGCGGACCCAGCTCATCGTCGTCCTCGACGTCGTACTCGTCCTTGATCAGCAATGGGTCCAGCCAGACGGCGTTAATGTCCCCCCCGCCTTGCTCTCGCCTGGTCGCAGGTATGCTTGGACTTGGACGGACCGGTTCTACGTTTGGAGCGACTGCCTCGACCACGACCTATCATGCCCCCTCGCACCACCCGCATTATCCAAGTCCTGAGGCTCAGGAGGCGCAGCGCAAACTGATCGACTTGGAGTTTCAATACCATTATGTGGTGGACCAGTTGGTGTATTACTCGACGATCAAGACGGGAGAAAACTTTTTCCAGCTGGCTAGTCTTCTGTTCTGTACTCTACTCGGGAACAGGATCTTTCAGATCTGGTCCCCGGCCTATCTGCGAGACCCTGGCTTGCTTGCCAACGGCACTGCAGCAGCTACTGCTACCGCCACTACCACCTTGAATGCTGGCTCTGTCAATCCAGGATCCTTGGGACCGGTGGGTGGAGCTGGAGGAAGTCCGAATGTGATCTCAGGGCTTAGCTCTGCTGCGGCAGTGGACTTTGAATCGACGCGGGAGAGGAATGCTCAGTCGCAGATTGAGTCGAGTCATCCATCGCGTCAACATCAACAGCAGCAGCAGCAGGATGGGACTACTATGCAAGATCAGATCAAAGTGTGGCCACCGGTGCTGCGAAAGTGGGTGGAGGCGTTGGATTACTTTGTGTCGTTCTTCCCGTACCATACGCGACAACTCGAGACGCTCCGGGCACTGCACCACAATCTCATTGCGTCGTAAATTTGTTTTTGTTTGTTTTTTATCCTTTTATCCATACCTCTCAGCTACTCTGTAGTCAGTCAGTCAGCTCTTTTTTTTTTGGCGTATGCGTGTATTTTTAGCAGTATTGTCGTTTTGACGTTTTTGCAATTCGTAAAAAGTAAAGTAGAAGAAAGAAAGAACGTTAGAATGAACCAAGGAAAGAAAAGAATACGGAGCGGGTCAAGAAGTCCAGTCAGCACACAACTCTTGGAGAAGCGAGATGGCACCAAAAAAGAGATTGTATTACCATAGTGTGAAATAAGATGATACGAGTAGAGACTAGCGCGATAATCTTCGAGAAGACAGAGATGCAGGGAAGGGTGAGGAGACGATGGTCTCGGCCAGAGACAGCACAGACCCGATGCCTGCTGTGGCGAGGCCCAGCGCGTGCGGGATGTAGCGGAACACGTCGGAGATATACTTGCAGCCAGCCCACAGACCGTCATGGTCGGAGACTGGGCCGCCGAGCAGAGATCTTTGGCCGGTGGATTGGCTTAGAAAGTAGGTCAGAGCGAACTTGAAGACAAAGAAGGGCAGCGCGGAGGGGGCAGAGGTCTTGGCGCGGCTGTTATTGTTGTTAAAGAGTTGGCTGAGCAGGGTTGGGAGCAGGAACAAGGTGGTGTAGTAGGAGAAAAAGGGTTGGAGAAAGTCGGGCCAGCTCTTGAGGAAGGACAGGCATGGGACGAAGCCGATGGTTTCCTAGAAGTGAATTAGTGGGATAGATAGGCACAAAAACCAAAAATATATGAACACGAAGAATAGCGTGTTTCTTTCTCTTCATTTTTCACAAAATTTTGACGGGCATAGTTTCCTTGTTATTACATGTTGGTGCAAGCTGTGCCAGGAATGGGCGCCCGAGACAAAGACGGCGAGTTCAAAGAGGAATGTGAGCCAGACAAGGCCCGTGCTCGTCGATCCCAGCTGGTAGAAGAACAAGGGAAAAAAAACAAATGAAACGTGGTTTAGTCTTGGTTTAACCCCCTTCTGAGCTCGAGAACCTCCAACTTTACCTCTTGCACCTTGGAACACTGCCTGCGCGCACAGCGCGAGACCATCATGACGACTTTACAGTCGTAGGCGCAGTGCTGCAGCTTTCCTGCAATATGCCTACACCATCCTACAAACCCGGGTTGGTGACGGTGGTGATGACGGTGCGGTCTGTGGCCAGTATGGTCACCATGACTCTCTCGTTGAGGATGGATACGTCCTCCGTCACCCTCTTGATCATCATCATTGCCATCCGCATAGTGCCGATTTCCGAACCTTGTGGTGGTGGTGACCGTGTCTCCACCTGCAGCAAAGTTGCCGGTTGTGAACTTTGCGTGGAGGGTGTCCTGAAGTTGGTGGGCGAGATGGGACGCTTGATGCAGCTCTCCTTGCATGCGCTCCATGAACTGGCGAACGTTGTGCTCCTGGAGGGGATGTTCATCCTCCAGGTTGTCCAAATCGTCGTCGACTACCGTCACCCTGTTTTTGGGCTTTTTGATGGGCGACGAGGATTTTGAGTTGGAAGATGGCGTTTTGGCGGTGGTGGTGGTGGTGGCAGTGGGACGGGTGGAGATGTCAGGACTGTCATCTCGGATCTGAGCCCGCAGGGCGCTGTTGCCTGACGTGGCGACATGGTTGCTAATAGAGAGAAAAAAAATACGAGAAAAGGAAGAGGAGAATAAAAAAGTAATGGAACGTTCTCCGATGTTCAGCAGTTGTTGTCGTTCTTTGCATTTGCAGTCTTGTCCTACAGGACTATATTATTTTTGTTACCGAATACGCTCAATTAGATCTTCGCGCATGCCTTTGCTGGATAGTCCCAGGCTTGTGGCCAGATCTGTCGATGGCTCAGTAAGGAGTGAGCGGTCGTCCGTTATAACAGTACACAGAATAAAATCTCTTTGCCCCCTGAGGAGAAGCGCATCGTGTATTTTTACCTTTCAGATCTGCCTTTCGTCGATTGGACAGAGAGACCATTGCGAAGGGGCTATGAAGATACTGATAGAAAGGGTGTTTTGGACGAAAGTTCAAGATCAGATCGCGCGGGAGGGAGGAGATATGGTTTTTTCTTTTTAATTTCTGTCGTGAAGGGATAGAACCTCGGCTGGTTCGATTGGAAATACATTAAGCGTTGCATTCCAATCAGCCCTCAGTCATACCAGCCGTAGACGTTTGGAAAGCAGAGGCCCTTGGTATCCGCGTGTCAAAAAGCAGTGAGTAAAAAGATAGTACGTACATCGCAGGTTGACATGGATTTACAGGTGTATAGTGACATCGGATGCCTATGCCCCAGCATCATTCCAACCTACATTTATGTAGCCATTGACGTATTAATAGTGCCAAACAGGTGTCTTGTGTTGATGTACCCGTGCGCGGAAAAAGAACCCTTTAAGTCAATCATCCTTCTGCCTGGTTTTATTTAGGTTGCCACAAGTGTCGATCAATCTGTGAAAAAGATAAACAGCGAGAGATTGAGCGGTCAGCCGCGCATGGCTCACATGAAGTGGCCTTTGGACAAGCAAGAGATGCCTCCGAGCGATTTTTCAATAGTGCGCTGAGAGCAGTCAGTACGCAGCTCTTCTCTCTAACCGAGCCCAGTCTCTGTCTCGTTTAGAGATTGGAACCAATGTGCCGGTTCGTTGTAGGAGGGGACACAGCGAATACGGAAATGGCTATGGTGACATGAACGCCCTCCTATTAGACTAGGCTCAATTCGCTTTTCGTTTTCGCAGCGATTACTCATATCAAACACCATAATAAAATCACCTTGTACTTAGGTAAAGATATGCCGCAACTGTTCAACGCCAGATTCGTATTCTCTGCTGAGCATGTGGAGTATAAATCATAATCATGGCAAGCAGCTTAGGGTGAAGAATATCTCGTTGTTGAAGTACTAAGTTGTAGATACTAGTGGAGAAGATTAGGGGGTCTATGGTATGATACACTTGGTCTACTGAGCTCTGCTAATCGCCAAGCATTTAAAGAGTGTTCACGGCGACATCGACGCAAGCCTTGATGGTGGCATCCACGGTAGCAGTAAGAGTACTCTCGACGACAACGCCGACGATAGCGTCGAGGTTCACGTCCAGATTAAGGAGGCCGTTAACACCAGCCTTAACAACAACGCCTTTGATCTCTGCAATACCAGTGACAAGGCCCTTAACATCGATGGCTGCAACCGCGGCGTCAACCTTAACAGTGGCCTCAGCATGAACTGCGGCAAGGATATCAGCCTGAATGTCTGCGAGTGCATCGGCATCAGCGTCGATGGTGGCTTCGACGGTGGCGTGGGCAATAGCACCAACATCGACCTTGAGACCTTTGCAAGCAACCCCGATGGCGGCTACAAGGGATACGAAAAGATTATGTTAGTATATACAATATGAGGGGGCACCGTTTGACTTCTCGATGTAAAACTCGCAAGGTTTTTAGTACCAGTAATATCAGCGTTGATGTCTGCGAGGACGTTGGCATTGATCTTGGCATCGACATCGACCACGGCCTTAAGAGCGGCCTGGAGTGCGACGGTCGCTTTGGCCTGTACTTGAGCTACGAGTGACGCTGCGATCTTTACGGAAGCCGCGACGGCTGCCTTGGCATCCACGGTGATATCCGCAGAGGCAGAGGCACCGCGACGTTTGAGCTGAAGTCCTGGGGCCTTAAGCGGGATGGCAATCCCACGCTTGAGAAGATCCACCTGAGGAACGCCTGGGAGGCTCTGGGTGGCTGGGGCAGTAATAGTCTTGACCGTGTTAACCGCATTCTTAGCGGGAGCGGTGACATCGGCTTGAGCCAAGGCGGCGACGGCGGAGAGAGCAAGGATGACAGCGGTGAACTTCATGTTGATGGGATGTGGATTGAGAGGGTTTAGGGTGGTGGAGAGGCTGGGTTGCTGAGAGCAGGAGTGGGTTGAGTTTGGTAGAGTTGGTTGAGTGGTGAAGATTAGAAATAAAAAACGATGAATGATCCAAGTCTTTTATACAAAATGACTGGCGATAAGTCCTTGGTGGATCCTTGGCCCCAAGGGTGTGTACGTTTTTTTAGAGGAGACGCGACTGAGATAGCCGGATTGTGGTCCAAGGAGGTGGGTGAGGAGGTAGACGGAAGTTCACAACGTCTCGTGCCCTTGGAATGTGTCTTCTCAGAAATAGCATTGCCCGACTTAGCTGTACGAACTCTATTTTATTTTGTCTTCCTCTTCTCATTCTTCAGCTGACAGCTTTGGGCCACCATGGAGTGGGTGCATAAAAGAAAGAGAGAGAGGAGGCAGCAGGAGGCTTAAAACGAGCAAAAAAAGGGAGTGCCAGGGGGGTGAGGCATATGGCGCAAGCCGAATTAGGGATCAATCCAGCCACGGTGGGTTCACTAGGGACATTTCTTTTTTTTTTTCACTCAAAGGGGACAGGAGCCTATTTGTGCACTCTGCATTGGGACTCTCTGTTGAGTCCTGAACTCTCCCTCACTCCGGCAAGGATGTAACCCATTCCTCTGCGTCACCTCCTTTTTCTGTGTCTTGAAGACCCACGCTAACTATACCCAGTCCTTTTGTTACTACGTGCGATGTTTGCCGTTGCCCACGGTACCCAACGACGTCCGTTCTGGGCAAGTTTTTTTTTTTTTCAAGGGCGAGGATAGGAGCAGGAGTTGACTGCTAGGCGATTGGACCAATCGAGGGGCGCGGGGCTATTTTCGTGAATGTAGGGCGGGGGTCAAGGAGTTGCATATAGAAAAAAGAAAAAAGACGTCGCTTGCAGAGAGAGACAACGCGTTGAGAAAAGCGTAGGCATTCTACGAAAAGCTCACTCGCATAGGCATAGAGATACCTAAAAAACGCGGAGGGGGGGGGGGGGGGGTGTCGTTATTTTGAGGTTTTAACTGCCTTCGTTTCACAGCGTTGTGCACGGATCAAGATAGCTATATAGGAGGTGCAACGATTCGGGTTCCCTTACGTTAACTAGTCCAATGGCACCCTCTCGCTGAGGTGAAAGGTGTCAGCTAAGCATCTAGTAAAAAACAACACTCTCGAGGTCGAGGGGAGGAGCTGCGTAATTGCACATTCTCTTGGTGTCTTTCGCTGTTACGTGTGTTGTTGTGAGGTTGGCACGACGACGACGATGTTCATGATACTGTAGTGTCTTCACACTTTGTGTGCTGACTACTGATTTAAATAAATTCTACAGCAGAGTGAAGTTGAGCGGTTGTCTCCGGCAACCTGGAAGGAGTAAAGGTATTCCCGGTGTTCGAATGCTTCTTTTGAGTTGCGCGTTCAATCTTCGCAGTGTGCGTCATGATAGAAAAATAGGAGCACGATCGAGTGACTATTGGTTCTGTGGGACATGCGCAGTCTGTGTCTACGTGTCCATAACAGCTTTCTTGGATAGTTCTGTCCCAAAGACGCAACAAAGGCAAAAAATGGGTCGGTGTTCAAGTCAGCGGTGTTGGTATGCGGCGTGTACCTTGTTGCTGCGCTTCCGATCGATCTCTGGTGGCAATTGCTATTCATATGAAGACGGTACAATACACATGGAGCGACACTGTACCCCTGTTCAATCGGAATCTTTATTGTGCTTTGGCTTTTGTTGCAGGTCGTTGCACTTGCGCGTCTCCTCTTTTCATCCTTTTGAGCACTTCTTGGCATCACCAGCAGGTGCCTCTCGTTACCGAAAGGTCTCATGCTGCTAATGCTGCTGCTGCCCTGCATGTGTGGCGAAGTTACAGCAAATGAACACTAGGGCGTAGTGGGATATATGTTCGCTGTATCCTGGATGATCTAAACCTCATCGTCTCCCGTCATTCACTGGATGGTATTAGTCAATCTCACCTCCCGAAGGAACTTCGCAATGCTTTGATCGTTTGTTTATGTTTGCGCTTCAGTGCGGGTGCTTTTAAATCCCCGCTTGACGGTCATCGGCTCTTTTCCAAACAATCTTCGCGTATAAAAACTCATTCCACTTTGACCACTCCCACGTCAAAAATCCAAGCAGCAACACAGCTGAGATAAACACGTCCTGTCTTTATTTTCCCTCTCCATACAAACCTCATTATTCGCACCTACCTTTATACCTAATCATGGCTGATAGCATACCTAAACCTCAACTTCCTTGGTATCGGCGTTTGAATCAGATGAAGGGTCTCCTGTTGGCGATCGTCTCTATGGCACAGATGCTCGACATCATCAATGTCGCCAGTGTAACCATCGTCCTCCCCAAAGTCATGGTCGACGTAGGCTTCAAATTTGACCAGCTTCAATGGTAAAACATCAGAGCTATGCCACTTTGAGTATTGCCTGATGCCTATTCTATATCTCCCCTTTTCTCTCTGCACTCTCGCGCCACATACTTATCTCATCTCATTCGTTCCGTTTCATAGGGTTTCATCTGCATACGCCCTTGCATATGGCGCGTTCTTGCTCCTAGGTGGTCGTCTTGGCGACCTCTTTGGCCATCGCAATATCTATATGCTCGGTGTTACTTGGTTTTCCATCTGGGCGATTGTTAATGGCTTTGCAAAGGACCCAATCATGATGTCCGTGGGCCGCGCTCTTCAGGGGATGGGGGCAGGTTTCACTGTCCCGAGTGCTCTTGCGATTTTGACTACGACATACCCGGTTGGTCCTGAACGCACCAAGGCACTCAGTATCTTCGGAGGAACGGCCGCGATCGGTTCAATCGTAATGCTCAACCAAAATGTTTATAAAAAAACGATCATAGTCTTTTGAAAGGAAAAAAAGAGGTATACTAAAAAAAAAAAAAAAAAAAACAACCATGGGCACTCTTTGCCTTGTTCTCTCTTCATAGGTTGGTGTCCTCCTCGGCGGTATTCTGGGATCCACCATTGGTAAGTCGCAATATAATTTGGTCCTTTGCCTCACCCCTGGACCGTGTGGTAATGGAGACTGTTGGCTGATTTCATACTGCTCCTTTTATTGCGCGCACTTAGGCTGGAGGTGGATGTTCTATATCACTGGAATTATTGGCTTTACCATCACTGTCCTTGGTTTCCTTGTCATCCCCGCTGAAAAGGGCCAGGGCAGGGTGGCAGATCGCCGATTGGATGTCTTTGGCATGGGCAGTTTCACGGGCGGTATTGTTCTCGTAATCTACTACCTCAGCGAAGGGCCCGCCGCAGGATGGGCGTCCGCCAAGGCTCTCGCTCCCCTCATTGTCGGAATCGCGCTCCTGATCGCTTTTGTGGTCATTGAATTCAAGATTGACTATCCGATCATGCCTCTGCACATCTGGCGCTCCCGCCGCTTTGTCGCCTCTTGCGCAACTGCCGTCTTCATGATGGCTGCCATGAATGCCCATTTCTATTTCACCTCGCTCGCTTTCCAGAACGTCCTTGGATACTCGTCTCTCAAGACCTCGCTGTCCTTTATCCCACATGGTGTCGGAGCCATCATTGCAGTCGCTATTCTTTCGGTTCTGATCCAGCGCGTTCGCACCAAGCTCATCATTGTCGTTGGATGGCTGTTCTTGATCGCCTCTGGTGTGATGTGGGCTCAGCTCAAGGCCGACTCTTCGTACTGGGCAATTCCTTTCCCGTCCTTGATCGTCAACTTGATCGCTATGGCTGCCATTTGGTTAACATGCCAGATCAACTCTGTTGCCGATGCTGCTGATGAGGATCAAGGTGTTGTCGGAGCAGGTAAGGTCCACATCACATGGGGTTTCTAAGTGGGTGGTCGATCCATCTTCCTATAAGCAACTTTTGCATCGTTTTCTAATTCACAAACGTCTTTTGGTATTTACTCCTGTCAGTTTACAACGTATGCATGCAAATCGGTGCTCCCATCGGAATCGCCGTTTCCAACATCATTGCCAACAACAAGAACGCGCCTACTGCAGTGGGTGCAGAGTTGCTTCCTGGCTATCGCGATGCCTTCTACTCATTCGCAGCCATGTCTGGTGTGGGCCTGGTGGTCACCTTGATTCTTAGTCCTAATAGCGACCCTGTCCGACCCGTCAAGGACCCCAACGCTGTGGAGGACGCCGAGATTGGAGTCGCAGGGGCTGGCAAGGAGGAAGTTGCCGAGAGTATAAGTGAAATTCTTGAACTGAAGGGAGGGTACGAGTCCGGCCTTGGGCAGTCGTCGTCCACACCGTCTCTGGAAAAGAGGGTTTAGAGGGTCGTGAAAACACAGCTACTGCGGCTCGAAGTGGATGCAGTCTGTCATACTCAATCGTGTACACTATAAAATAGAAATAAGTTTTAAACAGTATCCATGTGGCGGGCACGGACCATACGGCAATGTATTGGCTTTTTCCTCAATATGCCCCCATCATGTCAATTTCATCGTTTTGTGGGTGCATCAGATACTGGATCTAATAAGTATTTGTACAGTAAGACGACATGAAAGGTATAAAAAAGGGCACAGCAGGTCATGACAGCTGAAGAAAAGAACAAAAAAGTTGAATCATCAAAGGAAAAACAAAAGAACAAATTGGAATTCTCACTACACTAAATGATCTCCTTTGCGGGCCATGTGCCACCGCACAACCTCCTCGTACACTGTCCATGAGATGGCGGAATGTATCGACTTGCGTATCGTCCTCACAAGAATGCCGTCCAGGAATCCAATGGCGCCTTCCTCCTATCAAAGCAAACAACAATAATTCATGGTTAAATTATCATCGGAATAGCCGTTTGCATAACGAGGGTTTCACAGGGAATACATACCAGAAGAACCTTGCGAGCACCTTGAAGGACGTTTTTGTACTCTGCAGGCTTGAGTTGCATCCTCGTCTTGAGCATATCGAATGGATGTGTCAGAGTCGTAGACAGAAATCCGGCTGCGACGCCCGACACCATATGGATCGTTGGGGTGCTCACGGCAGCAAAATGAGATGAAGTGTCTCGCAAGGCTGTAGATATATACAAAAAGTAAGACAGGATTAGTCAGACATCCGTGGGGGTTCTATCACACTGACTGGTATTGTCTCCTGCTTGATGAACGCACCTCCAAGTCTGGCCTTGCATTGTTCGTAGAATAATACGTAGAGTCCTGCTAATGGTGCGTCCCTCATGGCGGTTGCGCCGAATCCTGCCCAGAGTCCTCGGATTCCCTCTGTCCTGAAAATAGATCCGAATGCGCCTGCCATGCTGTTGTAGTTGTACAAGTTGCTCTAAACCACCAGAGAAAATTACAAGTTCGGAGCGGCGGTTAAAGTTCTTGCTCCACGGGGACAATCGCCGACGCGCTCCTTTTTTTTCTGCGCAGTTCTCTCAAGAAATTTTCTTTTCTCCCCCACCCCCCATTCTCCAAAAGAATCGGATCATAGCAAGCCGTTTACCTCATAGCGGACTTTGATTACGGTAGCTGGCATCATCACAAAACCGATCGCAGCCCGTGAAGCGCCTCCAGCTATCAAGTTCTCGGTATTGCTCAGTTTAGGCAATGCGCTGCTTCCTGAAAGCGTGTCTGTCCGTTCCATGCCATTGATCTTGCGTCGTGCTAGCAGGGTTCTTGACTCATTAAGCACTGTGAAGTACATAGCTGCGCCCGGAACATTTCTGTAGCGAGATCGAAAGAAAAATGCGGCAGGAGGTCAGTCAAGAGTGCTAGATGATGAATCCTCCATTCCTGAAGGACAACAGTATCGGATCGGATATTAACGCACGGCAAAAGGAGGTGAACATCCAGACCCGCTTTGTCGCAAAAGACACAGCCCTGTCGCCCGGTTGGCACCGTGCGGTGCAGGGGAGACCCAAACCATGAGCCTAGCGTACCTGACAATCGTTGGGGCTGTCCCGCGCCAGAGGCTCAAGACCGATCCTTCCTTGACTATGCCGAATACGGTCTTCCAGATCGTGCTAATATCATCCGTGTGGTATACGGGTGTGGGAAGGGGGTAGCCAAGAAAGCAAAGGCAAGGAGGAAGGATAGCGAGAGAGAGATAGCAAGAGAGGGAAGCCATAAGGTGTCAATAGCTATTAAGCACAGGGCAGTTGAAGGACTCGATGCACAGCAGCTGTTCTGAGCGTCGTTACTAGTTGGGACGGGGGGAATGTACCTCTCCAGTGGTGCGATGGTGAGGCCAGCCTGGCCTCGTTGCTTAATGAACGCCAGGTGGGCCTGCTGTTGCTGCTGTAGCCGTGTCTTGATCAGGTCCAAAGGCTGGACAAAGACGCATGCACACAGACCGGAGACAGCTCCGCCGATCAGGTGAGTGACTGGATCACTTGCTTTCTGCTTTGAGGGCATCCGTGGTTGTGGTTGTGGCTGTCAGAAAGTGAAGGCGAATGTGGGGTTGAGGTGTGAGAGGGAGTCAGAGTGAGCGTGAGAGTTCGAGTGAGAGTTCGAGTGAGAGCGAGAGTTCGAGTGCTGGGAGTGCGTGGAAGGTAGTGCGAGTCTTTACAGAGTCCGTGAGTCCGTGAGTCCGCGGCTCTTTTATTGTGAGCGGGAGGCGCATCGGACGGGGCCAGCAGCTCAAACGGAGATGCATGCAGGGCGGTGGAAATACAGCAGCACGGCGCATGGAAATAAGCATAGGGTGGGAAGAGCTCGTAAACACAGTGGCTTGTAAAAAAAAAAAAAACTCAATGGCACCTGAAGCACACCACTCAGTTTCCGCTTTGGCAAAAGGACATCGAGCTGCTCCCTCTCTTCATCACCTCCTCGCCATCACATCCCAGCCGGTGCATCATGAAATCTGACTTCAAGGTACCGTGCAGGACCATACAGCAGCACTAGTCCTCTCCTGACCAACTCGAAAACTCTAACGCCCTGCTCGTCTTTGCTCTTTTCTTTCCTTCTCTTGCACCACAGTTCTCGAACTTGTGTGGAACCGTCTACAAACAGGGCAACCTCATCTTCACACCAGATGGAAACTCGGTACTGAGTCCTGTTGGAAATAGGCTTACAGTCTTTGACCTCGTCAAGTATGTGCTCGAGTCAAAGGAACGCTTTTATCGCCCTCCAACGTGGACACGCCTCTTACAGTACTATATTCATACCTTATAGCAACAAATCGGTGACATTTCCGTATGAGAACAGGAAAAACATTGACAGGATCGCACTTAGTCCAAACTCGACTCTCCTGATCTCTGTGGACGAAGGTGAGGCAACGTTAGCGCACGAACACACGCGAATGTTGCAGCCGTACGATCTTGATGAATTAACAACCGATCCATGGTCTACCGCTCGCTATAGATGGCCGTGCCCTTCTCGTCAACTACAACCGCCAAATTGTATTACACCACTTCAACTTCAAGAGCAAGGTCTACGATCTTCAATTCAGTCCAAATGGAAAGTAAGTATAACGTCTCTTATCAATAGGATGGTCAGGCTGAGCTCGCGATCCGCTGGTTACTCATGGCATCTCAACTTGGCATCGCCTAGGTACTTTGCTGTGACGCATGGAAAACAGATCCAGCTCTGGAAGACCCCAGGATACCACCGTGAATTTACGCCCATTATCTTGCACCGCACCTACACTGGACACTATGACGAGGTTACCTCAATCACCTGGTCTCCCGACTCTAAATACTTCCTGACCACCTCCAAGGACATGAGCGCCCGTGTTTACTCTGCAAACCCCACCGAGGGATTCACGCCATTCACTCTTTCAGGACACAGAGACTCCGTCGTTGGAGCGTGGTGGTCTAAGGAGCAAGACACGATCTACACAATCAGTAAGGATGGAGCACTGTTCGAGTGGCGTCATCAGTTGATTAACCCCAAGGACACCGAGGACTCGGACGATGAGAATTCAATGGATGTCGATCAAGGTGCAAAGAGGTGGTCTGCAGTCCAGAGACATTTCTTCTTCCAGGATCACGCCAAGGTCGTCTGCGCTGCGTACCATGCGGCATCGGCCATGATTGTTGTTGGTTTCTCAAACGGAGTCTTTGGAATCTGGGAACTTCCTTCCTTCAATAACATTCACACATTGAGGTAAAGATTCAACCATAGGTGGTTGCCCAGGAAGTTGATCATCCTCGCATCGCTTCTGCTCCAAAATACTTACCAGTCTTCCACAACTCTCGAATTCAAATTTTTCTAGCATCTCTCAGAAGAAGATCGACTCGGTCACAATCAACAAGACAGGAGAATGGCTTGCCTTTGGAGCATCAAAACTGGGACAACTTTTGGTCTGGGAATGGCAGTCGGAGTCATATGTCCTGAAGCAGCAGGGTCACTTTTACGACATGAACTGTTTGTCATACTCCACGGATGGACAAAGTGTTGTGACAGGTGGTGACGACGGCAAGGTCAAGGTGTGGAACACCGTCTCTGGATTCTGCTTTGTTACCTTCTCCGAGCACTCCTCCCGCGTGTCTGCAACAGAGTTCGCCAAGAATGGACAGGTGGTCTTCTCGGCCTCGTTAGATGGAACGGTCAGAGCCTACGACTTGGTTCGTTACAGGAACTTTAGAACTTTCACCTCACCTACACCGGTCCAGTTCTCTTCTCTGGCAGTCGATCCCAGTGGCGAGATCGTGTGCGCTGGTGCACAAAACACATTCGAGATCTATGTCTGGTCTGTGCAGACAGGCAAGTTGCTGGATATTCTCGCAGGACATACGGCTCCTATTTCGTGTCTGGCCTTCTCTCCCACTGCCCAGTTCTTGGCATCCTCCTCCTGGGATCGTTCGATCCGTACATGGGATGTGTTTGGTCGTGGCAAGAGTGTCGAGAGCTTTACCCACATGTCGGAGGTTCTGGCACTGGCCTTCCGTCCTGATGGCAAGGAACTTTGTGGATCAACCTTGGACGGCCAGCTCAGCTTCTGGGACGTGGACAGCGCACTTCAAACCAATGTCATTGATGGACGTCGCGACATCTCGGGTGGTCGCAAGGCAGAGGACAAAATCACGGCCGAGAACTCTACGTCCGGAAAGCACTTCAATTCTCTGTGCTACACGGCGGATGGATCATGCATCATTGGAGGCGGCAACAGCAAGTACGTCTGCATCTACGACATCAAAGCCAACATCTTGGTCAAGAAGTGGCAAATCTCTAAAAACTTGTCCTTTGACGGCACACTGGAGTTCTTGAACTCCAAAAACATGACTGAGGCTGGAGCAATGGATCTGATCGAAGATGACGACGATATGAGCGACCTTGAGGACCGCCAAGATAACGCACTCCCCGGCACCAAGGACTTGTCAAAGCGAAATGTCCGACCCGAGATCCGGACAAAGGCTGTACGATTCTCTCCAACCGGACGGTCATGGGCTGCAGCATCGACGGAGGGGCTTTTGATCTACTCATTGGACGATACACTGATGTTCGATCCCTTTGACCTCGAGATCGACATCACACCAGAGACGATTCTCGAGACGCTTGAGGAGAGGGACTATCTGAAAGCGCTGGTCATGGCCTTCCGGTTAAACGAGCGTCAGTACATTCAGCGCTGTTATGAGGCTATCCCTCCTGCAGACATTAAGCTGGTTGCGAGACAACTGCCAACAAAGTACTTGGAGAGGTTGATGAAGTTCATTGCAAGCCACATGGAAGACTCACCGCATCTAGAGTTCCACCTTATCTGGTGCACGAGTCTTTTGATCAGCCATGGCAAGTACCTCAAAGACCATTCGGGCGAGTTTTTGACCGTCTTCAGAGGTTTGCAGAAGGGAGTCGGCAAATTGCATGAGGATCTTGCTAAAGTGTAAGTGTTTTGCTTTTGTGTGCTGCCTTTTGAGACGTTGCGGTTTTCTACAGGTCCTGCTCATTTTATTCGCTTACTAATCATCGTATATTTCTTGATGTTTGGTTTGTTTTTCTTGATCACAGGTGCAACGACAACACCTACACATTAGAATACCTCATGTCCCAAGCAGAAAAGAACTAATCATCCCGTATAGAACGACTAGATTCGTAGGCATCACAAACGAGCATTTTCACACATTTTAGCATATTTTTTTTTATTGCTGTCGTTGTTATTGCTGTCGTTGTTGTTGCTGTTGTCTGCTTCATACACTGTCGTAAAATGCATAACGCGCCGATGAGTGTCTTCTGGAGGATGAACTGTGCGCTTGGTTAATTGAAGACACAAGAATAATTCCCTTGCGTTTGAGAAAATCCAGCCTAGTGATGATGAACTAGATCATAGTGGGTACCGTAGAAGACCTCTCTCGCCGCTCTTTAAACTTGTGGAGAAGAACTTTTGGGACTAGAGGGGTTTGATTGTTATATAAACAACGTGCATTTATGCTGTAATTGCTCATGGGCAACAAGAAATTAGCCAGTTTGAATCTGTGTGGAGCCGTGGAGGCGAGAGTCGTCTGCTCAGAGATACAATTTTCACATCTCTGAGACAATATATATACAGACACCAAGGTATTCTTCCGTTCACGATGAGCACCCCATTTTTGGCGTCAAGAGAGACTAAGAGGTTGAGGATAGAGTCGCGCGGCATCGTATGATGAGCAACGCCTTTTTGCCCAGCAAGTGCTCCCCTCACCCTCACCGTCCCGCATACCTGCTGTCAGCTTTCGACATAGATTGTAAAATGTACATCATCATTTCGCGCCATTTATTATATAATGCTCATTACTATCATGTCTTCGGGAGGCTGCGGTAGTAGTATTTTATGACCTGGACTAATTGCAAGTTGTAGACCTTGAAAAACTTGAAGCGACATGGGAAATGGTGCACACAAGGCTGAAAAGAGAAGAACTACTCTAGCAATACTTGTCAAAATCGGGAGCACCAATGCCGAAAGGCGAGACGGTACAGGAACCAGCGCAATACACCTTGGGGTGCTTGGTGCACTCGCTGTCAGTGGAGCAACGCATGTAGTTGAAACTCTGTGAATAGTCGAGTGAGGTGTAGCACCACTCGTTCTGGAAGGTGAGAGCACACCCAGCACCGATGCAGAGCGACCAGCAGTAACCTTTGTGGCAACCATTGGCCCTATCGCCTTGCTGATGGTGGACGCCGCCTTTGCACAAGCAACTCGCTCCCAAGACGCCGACAAGTTGCATCAAGGCGAGAGCCAGGAAAGGAATGAAAAACATAGACTTCATCTGGATACACGAATGAAAGTTTGTTCAACGTCAATCAGCGACCAGACAGAAGGGAACACTGTCGAGAAGATTGACTGTCAGCAGCTTACGTCTGTTTTGAGCGATTTGCTGAGGAAGTTTGGTTCAATTGACAACGTTAGATGCGGTTCGTGAGTATGTTTTTTTGCTATGGTGGAATGGGAGGTGTAGAGGAAGAGATGGCGGACGCGAGATAAGTGATTGCTGAATCAAATGATGACGGTGGCGAGAGGGAGCAGAGGATGGGGTTTTTATACCTCATGGGAACGAAGTATTATAGTTTATGATAGTTTGCGAAGAACTTGAAGCTGTGGATGGAAAATATGAAATCCTTTCTGACGTGTGTGTGTCGATCCATACTGGCGCTATAGACCGCGACCGGGGCGTAAAAATGGAAAGACGCGGAGCTGGATATATCTGCTCAGAACCACTTTAATGGGCGTCTACTGTAGCTGAAACCTGCAGGTGTTGCATTCACGCTGGGGAGGGGGGGAAAGAAAGACGATATCGGAGAACCTAGGGTATTGCTTGCCATTTGTGTATCCTCGACCATTACACAGCGCCATGGCGGCAGTTGGATGTTGCTTATCAAAGTATTGAGAAATTCTGGTTGATGATCTTGCTGACACAAGCAGCCTTCATCCAGCTGAACTAAAAGGTCGACGCGATTGATGTTAGCCATGCTAGACCCACAGCCTCAAGCAAGAGGCAGCATTATGCTGTTCGACGTCTTGCTCTGACTTCTCGAAGAGCCCTGGCAAAAGCTCCTATAACAGCTCAGATAGTCAACTGTTGACTTAAGGATAAGGGTGGCCTGGATGGGAATAAGGTGCGTCTCTGAGCCTATTCGAGAAATTCACACGATGGACTACTGCAGGACCTCCTCGGAGATTCATGCAGGATGCATGAGCTGGCGCAAAGAGTGCAGGATTACTTCTCGTGGGTCACCGTGTCAAACTCAACGGTATGTGCGGCTGATCACAAACTGATGATATCTTCTTCTGGAGCATCTTTAGATCGGCCAGATAAAGGTCGTTCAGCATGTTTGAAGTGTACGATTCAATGCTATTAATGCGTAAGTACATTTCTAAGAACAACGAAAGTATCGAGTTCCAAGTTCATTCAGCAGCTCCCTACTCACTGTCAGTCTTGTTGAAAATTGGACACTACACTTGAACTAGCTGTATTAATCACACCAAAAAGGGAGTGAGTAAAGCCTACCACGGCAAAGGCAATGTCCACAAGCGATTTTAATGTAACGGGTCCCTCTTCGAGCCGATGCCGCTTCTCGATATTACCGGAGAGACTAGTGCTCGATCACAATTTTAAGAACATTGGCCATGGCCGTGAAAAAAGAAGCGCCTTCATATGGCTCCTAAGCAACGCTCGCCAGCAGAATTCCCTACCAGCGCGCGTTCGATGACTACTCGTGAGTGAGAGGGTAACGAGGACGGATAAACGCCGTTCGCGGTGATACGGGCGAACAATCCCCACGTGCTAATAACAAGCAAATTCAGCGGTGATGCAAAGTTGGAGATATATGGGTTGAGTGCCGATCTTTGCGCGAAACTTATCATGCGCGGTGCGATGAAGTTAAGGTTGCTTATTGCCTATTCCTGGCAATCGAAGCTATGGAGTACTGAAGGTGCCAAAGAGAATGAAAGTAAGAAAGGTATTCTGAAGTGTGCTCCGAGCACTGATGGTGACAGGAACAAAAGGCAGCAGCATGTACATACACGTCATCCAAGATGCACCTTGAAGAGACGGCCCCCTGGCGTTCCTTGGTATTGTTGGAGTCAGTGGCAATTTTGTGGTTCTGATCATTTCCGGCGTAGCTGGGGCGTTTTGGCGATCTCTCCCAAAGACGGCAGACTCTGTGTCGTTTGTGTCTGCTGCACCATAAAAAGTGAGCGGATAAGACTAAACTCACCGACCCAGTGTATTCTCTACCTCTCGAGGACGCCTTGTAAGTTCAGTTTATGGTGATCTATGGCTCTGACTAAAGGTCATCCTTGTCACCATTGCTTACCCATGTTGCGATATTATCAAGTGTTTGTCGTCTCAGAAGTCTGGATCTGGATCATGTATTGTCAAGATGCGAACACTGTATTCAAGAATGACTGCAAGCGAGGACTGGATGCATGTGCCGTTACACCTCAGACATGGGATTTGCCGCTACCATTGCGCCCTTGATAGAGATGGCAAACGTGCGGCAAAGACGGATACTGGAGTGAAGGCACAGCAGATCATCAATCAGTTATGCCCAGGCCACACCAGACGCGGAGCGTATAGTTAAGCCGAAAAGGAGCCAGCGTATTTTCTTTCTCAAACAGCACAGCCATATTTCGAACCTATTATAATAATATCGGATACATTGCATTTCGCGCCTTGAAGGAACGCCGCTCTTCAAGACTTGTTCAAGAAATGGGACCGATGGATATGAGATAGCAGTGCATATTCCTCTGTTCGAGAAGCCACAGCTGCCACACGTCCGCTCACCATTGAGGATGTGGACCCATACTACCGGAATCGTAAATAGCTGTACAGCGCGATATGGTCGCTCTTGAGAACTCGTCAAAGCAACTTGCAGATAGAGATCAAGAGCTGTATATGTTAGTGGGTTTCCAACCAACGTAAGTGCATGTACAGAAACAAACGTGCACGAACTGCTCGCCCACACATGGTGCCATATGGCAACCGTACCACCAAACGAGGACAAGTGCTCGAGATATCCCTTATCCCAACCAAATCAGACTCTCGTTAGACACCATGTCACTACTAGGTCTTGTTGTGCCTCATCTGTAATAGCCACGGTTACTGTGAGTGAGACTTTTTTTTCGTGTATGATCACCCGAAACCTGGGATCCGCATTGGGGCTGCTACCACCAGAGTGCCCGGGGCTCCTGAGTGCTCAAAGTGACGGCGAAAGAATGTGGTCTCAGAATGGCATGCGGGTGCGCGTGTTGGAGTGACTTTTTCCAGACCCTCGTTTCGCTTGCCTGCTCGACTCGACGAATCCTTCTTGTCATCTGCCAGCCTCCTGCCATCCTGCCACCCTGCCATCCTGCCCCCCTCTTTGTCGCTGCTGCATCCACCCCACGGGACACTCTGTGCCGGTATGTGTGAACAAGTGCGACTGGGGAATCATGCTAGGCCAAAGGACCATGACACAGAGGAGGGAGGGAACGAGGGATAGGCTGAAGAGCGAGAGCATGATGGCGGGCAGGACCTTTGGACCCCCGTCTTTTTTCTGCCCGACGAAGGTGTTGTTGACATCAGAGTGCGTCTCTCCCGGACGACGATATGGCACACACACACACACGCACACACACACACCTTTTTTTTCTGTCCATCTCTGTTCCTCCCACGCCTACCCCTCGCCCACCTGCCCAAGTTGTGCCCCCACCCTCCCTCCCTAGAGCCTTCCGTTGAGCACGCCCTTTGATTTTGTGCCTCCCTCCGCCTCCCTCTGCCTCCCTCTGCCACCCCTTCCTACGCCCGCCCATCTGACTGTGCCCGTGGATCCTTCGCTGACCCGCCTTCCGTGTCCTTCTGCTCCTCCTCTGCCCGCACCCTAGTCTGAGCCGCAATAGCCAGCCTGCACCCTCGCCCGCCTGCAGACCACAGTGGTGTGGTGAGACCTCGTACCGCCACCTCGAGCGCGGCCCATTTAACGTCGCGTCACACCCCACGGGCCGTGTCAATATTTTTCAAACGCCTAGCAGACAGCCAAAAATGGTCTCCACGCCAGCACCTCCGCCATGGCGGGAGCACAAGAAGCCTCGATCCACCCTGTCCATGCTTTGGGTCGCAACAGCCGCCGTCTGCTGCATCTCATCCTTGCTAAGCACCACCCATGTCCTGGCCTCGCCCATCGCCATCAGCCCGCATCCCTCCCCGCATTCATCCCAGTCGTCTGGCGCAGCACAGAATGTAGATTGGCCTGTGATCAAGGCGACGTCGGATCCCTCTGCCAGGACGGTCTTCAAGCGGGGCGTCGCCCAGCCAGGAGACGCCGTCTTGGCACTTGTCAAAAGACTGCTGCCAGCCGCATACCATGACCACTTCCAATTCGCACTCAAGCCAGACCTAGCCTCAGGATCTGCCTCCAACATTTACGACACCTTCAGGATATCAAACGGAGATGGTGGCAAAGTGTTGGTCGAGGGCGTGACAGCGTCCGCACTGGGTGCAGGACTCAACCACTACCTCAAGAATGTGTGCCAAGTCGAGCTGACTTGGAGTGGGGACCGCTTCACGAGCCTACCGACAGTTCCCCCAGGGATCCCTCAGGATGCTGGCGCAGGCGGCGAGATCAGAGCGAGCTTTGTTCCATGGAGATATTACATGAATGTTGTCACCTTCGGATACTCGTACGCATTCTGGGACTGGACGCGTTGGGAACGTGAGATCGGTATGAACTCTTGGGCTTCCCGCATCTTGACAAGCCATACTTTGACGTTTCGCGAACAATATTAACCATGCATTTACTCATCTACCAGACTGGATGATGCTCAATGGCGTGAACATGGCTCTGTCAATGGTGGGACAAGAGTATGTGTTCCGTCAGTTTTACGAAAACCAAGGATTATCCCGCGAAAGTTTGAACGGGTTTCTATCAGGACCGGCGTTCATGCCCTGGCAGCGAATGGGCAATATCCAGGGGTCCTGGGGATTTCCGAACGATACGCAATTCAAGAACGAATGGATCGATAGTCAGTGGGAACTTCAGATCCAGTAAGCGCAACGTCGCTCCTTCAATCGTCTCGACGCGTTTCGCAAATCCATTCGATGCGTACTAACACGGATTTTCTTTTCTCATTAGGATCATGCAGAGGATGAAGGACTTTGGCATCACACCCATCATGCCTTCCTTCAACGGATTCGTCCCCCGAGATCTCGTTTCCATTTACGCCACCACCAAGTTTGAAACTGCATCCATGTGGGCGCTCATCCCAGATCCGTACTCGAAGGTGACCTTTGTTCCTTCGACTGAACCACTCTTTGGAACTTTATCTCAGCAGTTCATTCAACTCCAGAACTCGATGTATGAAGCCCGTGGGGTAAAGCTGGACACGACCAGAAATTTTTATCTGCTGGATTTGTTCAATGAGCTGAATCCAAACTGTATGCGCGTCGAATGCCTTCAGCAAATTACAAGCGGTGTCATGAAGGCCCTCAAAGCTGCGGATCCTAAGGCAGTTTGGGTCATGCAAGCCTGGTTCTTGCTACACCGGGATATATGGAAGGAGGCCGAGACCAAGGCATTCTTTGACGGCATCCGTGAAACAAACGAGGGCCGAGACGCGTTTGTCATAGATCTGTATTCGGATGTGGCGCCGCTGTGGGAGTCTACTCAAGGCTTCTTTGGCATAGACTGGGGCTGGAGCATGTAAGCCTTAATACCCCGCTTTGACTGCGCGCTCTCGTCATACATCTGGAAACTTTGAATCTCACTGTGGCTCCTTGCGCTTATGTCTACTGATAGGCTAAACAACTTTGGAGGAGGCCAAGGACTATATGGGACGCTCCCGACCCTACTCACGGAGCCATTCCGTGGGTATCAGCAGCCAGCCAAGACGATGCGCGGAATGGGGATCACGATGGAAGGTATTAACAACAATGAGTATCTCTACCAACTGATCCTTGACATTCCTTGGCAGGATGCCGTAGTCAACAATCCCTCCAACACTCCGCATGGGTCATCCTTACAGATCGCTCAATCAGCCCTCAACGGCCAGCAGCATCTTGAATCCTATATAAGGCGTCGATATGGCCCAAGCCAGACGAATCAGGCAGTGCTCGATGTTTGGACCACGCTCAGCCAAACTGTATGGGATTGTCGGTCACAGCAAATGTCTCAGTCCAAGTCTTTTCTGGACAACACACCAGCCGTCGACATGCGACGAGAAGGATTCATGACTAATATCTTTTGGTATGACCAGAAGAAGGTTGTGCAGGCTTGGGGCCAATTTGTTCAGTCGACCGAAACGGATGCATCAAGGAACAGAAGAGGGCGCAGAAGTGCTATACAAAACTCGATTGAAAACGTTCTGCGGGCTACCGGCGGATACCCTAAACCTGAGAAACAGGTACAAGGTGACTGTGGCAATAGTCAAATTAAACCAACAACGAACAAGAGCAGGCTGTGGTCTTCTCTTTCGAAACTAGTACGCGACGCACTTCAGGACACCGTAAGTCAAGGATATGAGGCCAGCAGCATTCCCTCCACCGGATCCTCATCGACCCCTTTGAAAAGAACCGTTGCAAAGGCAGTAACGGTTTCACCAACAACTCTAGCCGCAGACCCGTCAGCATCAGCCTTGTGCACAAAGGCAGATCTTCCGCTCAACGTGTCCAGTTTCCAGTATGACCTCGTAGACGTAACACGGGAGGTCCTGACAGCTGTTGTTCTCCCGGGCTTGCATGCAGAACTAATCGAGGCCTATAAGGCTAAGGACGTGGCACGAACTCGAGCCACGGGCAACATGATTCTCGATACCATCCGGGATATCGACAGGATCTTGTCCACGCACTCACATTTTATGCTTGGGCCATGGATCCGAGATGCCCGCGTCTCTGCCAAGATCATTTCGTCGCAAACTCACCAAGTCATTGCCAGCAACAATTCTTATTCGGAGGCGGAAATGGAGACCTATGCGGACTATTTGGAATTCAATGCTAGAAATCAGGTCACTTGGTGGGGACCTGGTGGCCAACAGTCGCTCGCGGATTATGCCTCGAAGCAATGGGCAGGGCTAGTCAAAGAATTTTATTTGCCCCGTTGGCAGATATTTGTTGACAGACTTGTCACTGCAGCCGAGAAACGGACCACGCTGGATTACAAGGCGTATCTTCAAGACGTATTGGCTGTTGAGAACAAGTGGCAATGGGAAACAACCTGCCTCGGTGGTGGGTGTCAGCAAACCAGTGGCAAGGCGAGCGACAAGTACCCCGTCGAGGCCGTGGAAGACACTGCCCTCGTGGCACAGGATCTATGGGACCGATGGGGACAAGCGGCGACACGGCTTGCGCAAAAGACTAGCAAGTAGGGCGCATTGACATCCACTGTAATATATCTATCGAATCTCTCACTTAAAATATCGTCGCTCCTTTCATATCCCCTCCACCCTCGCACTGGCGTCCAAAACACTACCCAAGGCACCATGACATTTGCCTGCCGCAGTAGTAGTCTCGTTACTAGCTCAGGGACAGGGCATCCTAGGTGAAGTAACTTGACGTGCTCGAAAGTCCAGAGCTGAAAATAAAGTTTAGGTAGCGAAACCCAACAGCACCAGTCTCTGTGAAAAGCAACATAGGGCGTTCGTAGACCTTTGCGGTCCCTATTGAGCATCGACGCACAGTGTTAGGATTTTGCCTCTTCCACTGCCGGTTGCTATAAATTGCATTGAGGGGAGCAGTGAATTTTTGTGCAATGTTTGCATGATACGCTATGCTTGCGGGAGTCCAAGTCGGTCTGCTGTGCTGTAGCGATTGAAACACATTTAAGACATTGCACAGCCGGATTCTTGGTTGAAGAGTGTGCGGTAATTTCTTGAGAACATCCTAGTGGTACCTTCAAATTTGAGCCATTGAACAACTTTTTGATCTCACTCCCATTGTTAAGCAAGATTCGCCAAATCTTTTCTGTGTGAGAACCCACTATCAATGCAGCAGCCCCACAAACAGAATCTGGAAGTGGCCTGATTCATGACTCTTTCATGCAAAAAACATAGCACCATTCGTCCACCCCTTCTTATGCAACCTGCTCAACTTCGCATCTGAAGAGGTTCGCTTTAATCGATTCTGTCGACTTTTGCCGTCTCATTGACATGCAGACGCAATAGGTTCGTGCATGCATGAACTTGATGAAAAAAGGCGTCAGAGTGGAACAGGAGCGGGACACGCGCGCAAGCAAGCCTTATGACGCAAAGTCCAAAGGGTTGTCCAGAGAGAAAAGTGGGCGCTGCACTTTATCAAACTGAAGAAGCCAAAGGAATATAAAGTCAAGTCTAATAGTTCGCCTGCCTCGCCTCGCCTTCATCCATCATTCATTCTTCAGTTTTCAATCTTTCCACCAGTTCAACTCCTCCTATCTATATACATCACATATCTTGGACCTCATGAAGCTCTCCTTTTGTTATCTGCTCTCCATGTTGGCTATCCTTGGAAAGTCGGAGGCCGGACCGGCAGCATACGGAATTTGTCAGACTGGATGTAATGGTCTTGCCGTCGCGTGCTATAGTGCGGGAGGATTTGTGTTTGGTACCATTACTGTGGGTACCGGCATCCCAGCCGTTATTTTGACGTGCAACGCTGGACTGGGTGCATGTATGGTCGGCTGTATCATGGCCGGATTTGCACCGACCCCTTAGCCCGACTTTTCACTCCTCAGCTCCCAGTTGAACAGCAACATATTCCCTGACTGATATATAGTGTGAACCAGCTCATTATTCCACGAGCGATACTCAATAAAGTAGTAGGGGTAAGGCAGATCGCCTTTTAGTTTATATAGTGCTGCGGCTCAGGCTATCAAAGTAGATGACACTTGGGCAAAAACAAAAGACCAGAACTGACTGTCTAGTTTTCCCAGAAGTGGCTCGCGCAGTTCGAGGGGCTGAGAGACGACTTGGAGCACCAGAACTGGAAGCCGTTGTCAGAGTTGCAGTCGCCCCAGCAGTTGGCGCCATTGTTGCCCAAGGCACCCTTGAAGTTGTTGCACCAGTCTCCATCGACAGGATCACCGTTCTTGCAGTCGAAAGCACAGGTGTTGTCATCCTCCCAACCGCTGCGGCAGACACGGAACGCCTCAGCGCTCGAGGCAAGGGCAATAGCAGCAATGGCGGCGACGGTAATGGAGATCTTCATTCTAAGTAACAGGAGATACAAGTGCCAAATGTAAGTGTCTTGGTATTGATACTATCAAATGATCGACTGGCATTCAGGGCTAGCACCTGGTTGGTATGAAGTGCAGCTTACTTGGAAGTTTTGGGTAGTGTTGCTTGAGTTGGAAGACTTGGAGAGAGTTGATGATGAGGAGAAGTGGTGGGTGCGAACCAACCTTTTATACATGAGTCCACCGTCCACAATGAGATAGAAAACCCCCTCTCGGCATCCTCGCAGACACCACGATGCATTAGACGCCGCGCACACTGCTTGCTCCATGAATGATGTCCCATGTGCCATACGCGTCATGATAGGTGTACTTGTTGAGAACACCTTCATCAACGCGTCGCCGCGTTTCTGTCACCTTTCCAGCCACCAAGCAATGTGCCAATCAACAAGTCTATTGTTGTCTGACGCTAGTGAGAATGGTTGCAAACCGTCTCCAAACACATGTATATTGATGTACTAACCGCAATGGGTGCCATGATGAGCCTGGTCTATACCGCAGGCATATGATGAGCGCAATAAGCCCTGTGTAACGCCACCGGACGCCGTTGAGTCGCTGTTGCGCGTACTATTCAGAATGTGTAAAGTACATGTACAGTACGTGTACCCATGCCGAGTAGTCTCGGCGTTTCTCTCAACGTAAGCACGCACCCGAGTAGTCTGGAGACGCCGCTCAGTATAGATTTCCGTTCGGCATTGATTTCCGACCTTAGTTTTATAAAAGTGCTAGTCTACATTGGGATCAAATCCCGCATGTGGATAACGACGTTGTCGCACAAGGCGCAGCGGCCAATGTCCGTTCGTCAGAGCACGAATTGCAGCTATTAGTGTCTACTACCCCAATATGTTTCGTCCATCATACATGTACGTTCGCATGCGGTAAGGCGCCGCTCACGAACCTGTTTATATCTATTCGATCAGAATTCGTGTGATAATGTGGCACGGTCTGTTTGCAAGTTGGACTTTTGCTCTCTGAGCTCATTTGATGCTAGTATCCTCGACGACGTTGCCAAGGTAGTACAGCTGTACTTCAAAGGGATACCAAGGACCTATGACAGACAGCCTTCAACCAGACTAACAACTAGGTCTAGGAAGCATGATTACTGACCACCTTTCGTAGTAAGCGGTTTCATTCGACGGCGCTTCCACCATAGTACTCGAAACCGTTGACAGCATGCCTCGTAGAAACAACCTGACCGAAGGGCCTAGGCCAGCGATCAATGATCTTTGACTCACTCGTCTTCACATTCTCCGCTTAAAGTGTAGGATGTGTCGATAAACGTCGTCTTCGCTGCTGTACCTGCTTTTTCTTAATGTCAGATTCTTTTGAGGCGCCGCTCTGGTACACGCACGTATATTCGTAATGGCGCATCAGTATGAATGCTAGAACCCGGCTCTACATCTTGCTAGGAATGATGGACTCGTCCATATACAACTCCATATACAACTTACCTGCACCTAGCTTTTCGCCTTTTTAATCGATACTTTCTTGATCTTCCAACTCAAGCAACTCTTTTCAACACTTCCAAGTAGAGAGAACCCTTTACTGACCGAGCACGGTCATCGTTGGATATGGTCATCTCCAAGACGCTAATCTATTATTTGTTGCTTGTTTCTTTTCGATCAGAACGAATATTTCCATTACCGTCGTCCCATTGCAGCTTTTGCCCTTGCATCGAGCGCTGAGGCCATCCAAGTTTGCCGTAGCGTATTGCAGATGACTACACCACCTGTGCCTATGAGTGCAAAAACGGTGATCCTGCTGATTGAAAGTGCTACAGCAACTTCATTCAGCACCTCGTCAGTGACGGCGCTGAATGCTGGGGGGGGGGGGGGTGCAACTCTGGCAACGGCTACCAGTTCTGGTGTGACAAGCCTTCCATCAGTCCCACGCTCAACTCGTCCGTCTGCGGGATCTACTTCTAGTCCATTACTCTGTGCTTTCTTAGCTAGTCCTTATCGTCTCGCGAAAGAGCAAGTGGCTGTTTGATAGCGTGTAAAAATAACTGTGCCGTCGCTCGTCAAGCATGTGGGTCAGATGCATGGTTTCGATGGATAGTCAGCGCTAGCAACGAGCAAGACCTCACTATCCCTATGAAGATATTCTGTGCATTCATACCCATGCCTTGACTTGCCTCCACACGTATATTAGCATGGTACCCATGGAAAGTTCCTGCTATTCTACGCCTCCACTTTGAATCATGAACCAGAACAGGCATGCAATGGTGCTCTGATGGTTGTTCCTCTAGCAAATCGTCAATTTTTAACGCCGGGGATAATATCCCGAATTCTTGCCGGTTCGCTTCAACGAGACCTCATCTTCTGTTCATTCCTTTAACTTGAACTCCACGATTGTCATGTACCTCTCCCTGCTGAACAAGCCTATAGTTGTGCTGCTCCTCCTTGCAGCTGGTCGAATAAACCGATACAACTCAGACATATCCTCCTGTGTCGTTGTGAAAGGAAGTCCAATCTCATCCCCCCCTGTTCATGCAACATACAAGCGATCCTCCTATTCATGCTCGGGAAACATTCCGTGCCCTACAGGATTTGTCTGTTGTTTCCGAGGACTCGAGGCTCGAGGCACCTGCTTAAATTCATCGTTCAGTGCATGCTCTGCGCGATTCCGTTTGGACCCGTAGGGAACAAGTGAAATAAAAATAACGATAATAGCAATCCGTTCTGTATTCACTTGACGGGTGTAAATGAGCGCCTCATATGCTTCTCTCTTACTCCTCATACCTTCTCGCTCTCACTTTCCGCTTCACATAAGTGAATACGCTAGGGCACCAAAGTTTGCACGCTCTCTTTTTTTCCCGAGAACGAAATGCAACGGCCCTTAAATGTATCCGAGCCGTTTTATCAAGGGCTGGCAGTCGACAGGTCAAATCCTCCTTTCATTTCCACTCCAATTCAAGATGGCAAGTCACGGGGGGCAGAGAACGATGTGCAGCTGGCACTCTATCCATCCATACAGACCATCGATCCATCGATCCATCGCCTGATCGACATAATGCCTGCCACTACCATCGACACAAAGATTGCCATCGCCATCGTCAGGATACTGCCAGCAACCACAGGACATAGACAGGCGATGCTATCGGACACAAAACAATGCCGCCAGACATTTGATCAGCATGCATGCAGACCGGACTAGTTGCGCTGCGCTATGAGGTGGAGAAGATGGGCTACTTGTCTCCACGTTGACGGATTCAGGGGCAGGAAAACATGAAAACAATGTCAACACAATCCTCAGCATCTGGAAAGACTGCAATCACAGCAGCCCAGTTTTCTTCCATCAGGATAGTGACAACTCCTTTTCGTCAGCTGGCCGACTCTTTCGCAACTGCTTGAGTATTGCCACCGTGCGACTTGTCGGGATCAGCCTCACACATAACGCCAATCTTTTTCAATCTCTTTTAATCTCCCCAACGACGATGACCAACGGGAATGATAAGTGCGACAGATTCCTAACCAGAATCTCACCTTTTGACTCAACAGGCTAAGCGCACTAAGAAGGTCGGAGTTGTTGGTAAATACGGTGTCCGTTATGGTGCCTCGCTCCGTAAGCAGGTCAAGAAGATGGAAATCACCCAGCACAGCAAGTACACTTGCACTTTCTGCGGAAAGGTAAGACTCAAGCCCGACTGTTTTTGTTGCTTCATACCAGGAGGACGGCCCAGGAGGAAGAAACGTTCAGGATCACAGTTTGGATAAAAGTCTGGTTACTTTGACACCATTCGCCAATATCCACGTTCGACAAGTGAGAAAAGAGTAGTGGGGGCGTGCATAGGTGTCCAGAGCTCGACATGTGCCACCTTGGATTTTGACCGGATTTATGAGATGCAGATCTATCCCATGGAGTGACCTTTGCGTAGGACGATTGTTTACGCGAACAGGACCGAGCTCAACTAAGGATCACACTCGAGAACCACACTATTCATATAGAGCCCATTTCTTACAAGTATATTTCTCTTTCCCTTTATTTGGTGATATAGGATGCCGTCAAGCGTCAGTCCGTCGGTATCTGGAAGTGCCGTGGATGCAAGAAGACCATGGCTGGAGGTGCCTGGACCCTGTCCACCACCGCTGCCGCCACTGTCCGCTCCACCACCCGCCGTCTTCGCGAGATCATGGAGGTTTAAATTTTGTCTTTGTCGTCTTCACGTCCCTTAAAGACGCTCGGATCAAAGCAAATAAAGAGCTGCCAACATACAACAAGACCTCTTCAAATAATACAGCCCCTGACATACGAACTTGGGCCCCTGTGCTTGACCACTATCCCTCGCGCTCACGCAGAAGGCTGTAGGTTGGCCCTGAGTGAGCAGACGCTTTCAAAGGGCTACTTGTCATTACGGCAGAACGGACACGGACGCTGCTCTCGCACAGTTCTTCGACCCCTGATTCTTGAGCATTTGGTCACTGTGATGACTTTGCGCCTACATATATCCTGCGATGTGCATGCTCTTTCACTGCCACCTAACAAGGGTCCAGACCTCCTTTTTTTTTGCAAGGTGTCGCCCATACGCCTATGCAGCGAGGTTCTTTTTTTATTCATCTTTCTGTTGTTTCCCCCCTCCTCCTTACCTACCGAGAACCACCTTCAACGCCTGTCGCTTTCAAATCCTTCACTTCCGCACCTTTTCCTTCATACACTTTGTTCTATCTTTCCTCTTGCTTTGTATTTTACCCAAAGCCATCACTTGCAGTCGATTGATCCACGCCTGACCCTGAACATCTCTCTTGCGCAGTCCTTGGTCGTATAAAAGCTTCAGTATCCACCACCAATTCACACGCCAGCTCTGCCACTAGATATTCCTTCCACAGCAAAAATCAATCGTCCTTCACTTTGCCCCAAAGTCTTGACTCTCTTCCCAATACCTACATTGCCAAGCAACCCACAGATAATGGTCACCTCTGGTCGTAGCGGACTCTGCACCAGGCACACGCAAACACCTCGGAACACTCTGCTATTCCTGGCAATTGTCCTGGTGGCACTGGCTCTTCTCTCGTCCTCTCAACTTTCAGCAAGCGCTCTACCGGTTTCTGAAGTACGGTCATACAGCTCTCAAGCTGCGATTCTCAGGCGCGATGTAGACTCAACGTATGTTCCCGGAGGTACAGGTTCTGGTGGGGATTTCAACAAAGGCGATCCGCAGGGACGCTAAGGAGCCCTCCATCTCAAAGAGAGAGAAAAGATAAAAAAGACCACTCAAAGGACCAAGCAAGAAAAGAAGAGATTAGAGAAAAAAAAAACCGCTACAGAAACGAATAAAACTGATGGAGGATGAACGCAAGGTTAGGGATAGAACGGGACCATCAATTAGTTTTCAAAAGTGCTCTTTCCATAGCCCCTATTTGAACGCGGCCCTCATGCTGCACAATGCATGAGGACGACTCCCGTTTTCATCTGCCTTCTCTTTACTAAGCCAAGAAACCCTTTGAAACGTCATACTACTAGTGTATAGATATCACGCCCTCACTCTTTGTTCGTGCTTGGAGTAGAGAAGTGAACGAAAATACATTTAGAAGGGATGCTCGCTCGTTGTTTACCTCGCTCACTCATTCGGTTATATCGCGATCGCCTTGTCCTGTGCGAACCCGACTAGCCGTGGCAATGAAATACCAAATCCGACAATGGGTGATAACGAGTTTTGTTGCCTCGGCGTTGACATAGTATCTTGTCTGCCAAAAAGAATCAAGGAGCAATATTGTACTGATCCTCAGCTACGCAAAGCTAGTTTTCATGGAGGACAAGGATATATTCGTGTTTCTGCACGACTACATCTACACTGCCGACTGCTTTCCATATCGCCACTGGTCCCCGTCGTTTAATGGCAACCACGTTGAAAACTGGCATATTGTTCGCTTGCTCGCTCGATTCACACCTCCAGTTGCCACCAAAAATCGACACAGTCACGAGGTGAGGAGGTGAGGTCGGGCATTGCTTTATCTTTTCCACTCCACTCTTTTTTTTTCTTTTTGTGTCAATCATTCCCCACTTCTCAACAGTCCAGCCATGATTGAAGTTGTCTGTAACGATCGTCTCGGCAAGAAAGTCCGTGTCAAGTGCAAGTAAGTACTGCTTAACGGCAGCAGGTGATCAAAGTGCCTCCAGCATCCAGCATGTCAAGCGCTTTGACTGCGCCTTCCAATCGTCAAGGCGTGTTTACCACTGTCAAAAAAACCGCCCCATGAGGTTTGAATGACTAATCGGTTTGTACTCCCTTTGTGTTTATAGTGGAGATGACACTGTCGGCGATCTGAAGAAACTAATTGCTGCCCAGACTGGAACCAACTGGGAGAAGATTGTCCTTAAGAAATGGTGAGCCATCTTGTGGGTGGTTGTTTTTTACATTTCGTGCCTTGTTGAAGTATCCATGCTGTTCTCCTCAGGAGACCTGGTGTCAAGATGTGTTCGTTCGCTAATATGTTTCTTTTGGAGTATAGGTACAATATTTACAAGGACCACATCACCCTGGACGATTATGAGATCCATGACGGCATGAACATCGAGCTTTACTACAATTAAGAAGGGACCTCAGGGCATATCAGCTTGCATCCTACGCCGAGGCGCAGTGTATTTTAGAAAAACAGGGCGACGTACTATCTCAACTGCTACAGGAGAGCCCGGAAAACGAACTGGCGCTACAAGAGCCTTGCTTTTGCACAGGGGCGCTCGTAGTCTGCCCAAGCACTGTGACGCATTAAAGTACAAAAAAAGATCGACTTCGCCTCCGTGATGATCGATATTCCAGGAAGTTATGCTCTTGCTTACAGTCTGGATCTGTACTCGGGGCGTAGATCATTGCCACCAACACGATTTGGGCATTGTGAGCAATAGCGCACAGCGGATTACTGAGTTATGTCAAGAACTTTGGTTTGCCTCCTCTTGTCCAGGTGCTGCATTCTGGTGCACCTCCCTCGTTGTGTTTGCTAGAGTACATGTAGGGTGCATTAGCGTACCGCATAGGAGCAGGGTACCATGTGCGACTTTACTGTTATTTTGACCAAATTATGATATCCTCGCCCTTATTCCGAAAGCATTTTTTTTTAGTCGTCGGCCTTTCCACGCAGGCCTTCCTGAAAATCAATGAAGAGGCCTTCACGTTAAAGAAAGCTCGGCTGAATTCTGTGCAATCATGCCTCGCTACAGCTATCTAGGCAGCGTTAATTGTTGTTTGTGTTGTTTGTGTTGATTTCTGCAATGAGCGCATGGACCCCTGGCGTCACGTCTCATGAGCAAAGGCACGCCCTCATTTAACGTTCCTCCCGTACTCCACAAGCTTTGTCCTCTTTGGTCCACTTTGCCCAGTCCATCTACTGCCCAAATTCCCATCCGTAATTTGCTTCTCTCCTCCACCGACATCCAAGCCTTGATTTCTCCAACCTCACCGCTTTCAGCTTCCTGTAGATATTCCTCGACATTAATACTAGAGAGACATTATCATGGCCAACACTGCAAAGACTGCACAACCGTCCAGGTACCAAAAACTTCGTCAACGACTCTTTCAAGACGATCCCACGGATGACACGACGCTACAGTCTCACATTCAGGAGCGCTTGACCAAGAAATCGGAGCTCTGGGGGTTCTTCCTCTTTGGTTTTGGTTTCTACTCATGGCCCAACGTGTGCGCCTCACTGCTGCTCCCAATCCTCATTCAAGGTCTTGCAAGAGGTGCTGCACACCTGCAATCCGACCCGTCAATTGCGTGTCCTGATAAAGACACTGATATTCCTCAAGGAGATAGATGTCTGGTCCCATTCGGATGGATTCAGGTCACTCCGACATCCTACGTCTTGCTTACGACTGTAGTAACGGTTTGGTGCACTATATTTGTGACCTTGGGGGTCTCTGCTGTTGCGGACCATGGACGGGTGTCCAAACGGATCATGCTGTTTTTATGCACCGGCTTGTCGCTTGTTGCCTGTTTGTTCTTCGTTGGCGCACTCAAGATGGAGCTCTGGTGGTTGTCTGGGCTGGTGTATGTCATGGGTAAGCGCAGTAATGGTCCGCTAATGCCTGGGAAGCTGTTTATGTTGGTCATACGCGAAAATGCTCCCCCCCCCCCCCCCCTATATCTAGAACGCAGTAAATAATCGCTCTCATTTATGATAGCGGGTATCCTTTACGGGACCTCGATCAATTTCTACGACGCGTTGATTCCCATCATCGCCAGACACCACCCAGATGTGTTACGTGTCGCGATCGAGTTTGGAGAAACATCCACAGAGTTCTTTGCTGCAAGGACAAGGTGGCAGACCTATCTATCCGGAGGCGCTTCCGCAGCGGGCTACGCAGGAAGTCTTGTCGTCACCATCATTGTGGCTCTGGTCTTGCTCTTCACGGACGCCACCCTTCTGATCGTCGGCTATTGTGTGATCATTGACGCGATCTTCATCTTCGTGTTCGTATGCTCCTTCGCAAAACTATCAGTCCAGCGAACGTTTCCACCCCTGCCTCATGGATCCAGCGTCTTTACCTATGGATATAAGCGCATCGCCAAAACTGTGCGCAAGGCTCGCCAGCTGAAGACACTCTTTTATTTTCTGTGCACATGGTTTATCCTTGGCGATGGACTTGCGGCATCGTCGAGCATGGCTATCCTCATTGCGCAGGACCAGCTTCAGCTCGGAAGTGACACCTTGATCACAGCGGCGTTGATTCAATTGGTTGCAGCTGGTTCAGGAATGGCATTTTGGATCTGGATGCAGAATTCGAGGGGCATGCGGCCGCTCCGAGTCGTCATCCTCAACTCCTGTCTCTTTGGACTCATTCCAGCTTACTGTCTATTGGGCTTGATTCCAGGGTGCCCAATCGGACTACGACATGCGTGGGAGCTCTACATGCTGGCAGCATTCTTTGGACTCTTCATGGGCGCCATCTATTCCTCCAACAGGGTCGTCTACGCACAGTTTATCCCGCTTGGACACGAGAATGAGCTGTTTGCGTTGTACGAGATGTCGTCCGTGAGTTCGTCATGGATCGCGCCGTTGATTTGCACAGCGATCATTGAGCGCGCGAGTGTGCGGCACACATGGTGGTTCCTGGCGTCGCAGTTCTTTATCCCTGCTATCATGATGATGTTCATTAACGGTTCGTTGCCCAAGAATATACCACTATTACTGAAGGGTATGATGTGACCGAAAGGGAGGAAAGTGGTTGTTGACTGACTATATGCGACGATTTATTCAATTTTGGATGCAATAGTTGACCAAGGCAGAGCTGAGGGAATCGCTTTTTATGAGAAAGAGCAAAGGGAGCTGCAACAGTTGGCAGAGCAGGAGGGACTACAGGGTTTAACGAAATCTGCGCTTGGATCATCGGAGTTGGACAAGGGCCACAAGACGGCTGTCCTTGAAGTTGCGTAATTTGCAAATGGAGCCAACGTCCTGGACTTTTGAACGTTAAATTTCGAGATTTACAGTGTGAAGAGCCAAGCCATAACACCAGGAGGATGTAGTTTAATGTTTTGCCTGTACCAAGCTGCTATGTAAACTAAAAGGCGCGTATCAAGATTTCAAAGATGCACAAATGCAACCATACTACGCGGCCTACTGCCTTCCTTGATCACGGCTTGATGGTGTCCAACTGATACGGGGGTACCTGGGCCCGAGCACGCGCAGGCCCATGCGTCATGTTTGCACCAACAGCCTGTTATGCGTAACAAGGAAGAGATCTGCGCATTCACAATAGCAATATAACCCTTCTCGCCCTTTTCGAGATTGAACTCATAGCTGAGGGTTGTTGACTCCTCTCGGGCTTCACTGAATCCATACGAAGCAGAGACCGTGAACTCGACACCCATTCCAAACGGCTTGGCACTGGTGGTAGCACTGAAACCAACTTCGGCACTGTGGGTGGTGGTGACAGACGTGGTGTCGTGATAACCAATGGTACAGGTCGTGGTGGTGCAAAGTATGTCGTCTGACAGTCGTTTAACCGGGATAACCTCAATAACAGGTGGAGTCAGAATCTCGATTCTGCAGTAGGGAGTCGTCCTGGAACAAAACTCTTGCATGAAGGCTTGATGGTAGGGGCCAGGCTTGTACCGAATTTGCATGGTGGACCTTATGAGATCCTCCATTCCTCTGGTCAGCTCATCAACGCTATCAACCTTGCCGCCAAGGATAGGGACGCCGAGTGGCTTCTTACCATCGCCAATGATGATCGTCGTATGATCCTTGTTGCTAAGCGGGTACTGAAGAAGTCTTGTTTCGGACCAGTCCGACATGCAAGGAGCAGCTTGCGACACGACCACGAAACACCCCAAAGAGATGAGGCCAATACACTTGAGCATCATGGTCGGAGCTTGCAAGATGAATAAGCTGACGAAGAATACAAGTATACAAGTCAGTATTCATCGTCCAATCTAGACATTCGATAATCGATGATAGTGAAGATCCATGAATCGAAATCTTACTTTTGAGATAGTTCCTGAGTATTGATATGAGTGTGGCAAGATGGGTTTGCGGTGCTGGCGATGGGGAACGTTACAGAGAAAAACGAAGAGCTTTTATATCATCTCAAATCACTACTACTTTAGTAGAGCAATTGGCGATGGCGAAGTCTGGAAGTCAATGCACATTGCAAACTTCCTACTGTTTGGTTTTGTGGTTCAAGCTTCAAAGAATAAACAACGAAAAGTTTGCATACACGCACAATCCTAGCATCATGATGAAAGCTATCAGCATTGTTAAGTTGCATTGAATCTTTCAGGCATTGGCGCTGATGAGCTCAGCCCTGTCACTTCGTTCTCCTGTGTTTGTGACCCGCTCCCAACGCTTCCTCAGCACGCATATTTTTTGCACGCATACCCTCATGCGTTGTTTTGAGGATGAGCAAAGATTTCTCTGCAGCCATTCCCACAGTCGTTGACGCGCTATCCTCTCCACGGATACCGCTATGACCAGGAGGACGGCTCTGTGCATGGCGTATAACCACAGCACTGTAAATGTAGATATACTTGTGTTCCTGAGCTAAGCAGACTGCAAACACTCAATCACACCAAACATACTTTCTTCCTGTCATAGTTACAGCATTTTGCGATGCGAAAATCATGTTCAACGAACACGGATGAATATCAGCAGCAGCGTACCGTGGTTGTAACAAACAATGTGAACATTCTCGAGACCTTTATGCTGTACTCACAAAATAGCGATCGAGGATTCATGCGGATAATGGGAGTGCTTTTCTCCCTGGTAGAAACTTGGGTTGGTAAAATCACATCCCACCCCAACGCAAAGCGTCCAATAGTTGTGTTATCAATTGTTTCCAACTTCCAAAACGGCGAGGCTCGAAAGAATCCTTCGTATTTTTTTAAGCAAGGTAATTGATGGGTTTACCGGTCAGCTTAGCCAATGCGCATACAGCCAGGGCATCCTCGTGAACACGCAGAACGATACTGTATAATACTGTTGATGGTCCAATACGAGGACATGACAAGCAAGTAAACCGGATCCTTGGATATCCTTCTCCTAGGAACCAAAGCTACGAGCCTATGAAAGTCTTTTTTTTCGAGTCTTACTGGCCAATCGTTTGGTCTGTTTGCAAAGAGGCGACTGCGGCTGCTATGAATCGCCGCGTTGTCAACACCAACATGCCTAGCACGCTTTTTTTGATGCTCCATCCTTACCATGCTCCTCAAGAATCTCATTCCATCTACACCATCTCAAGGACCAGCAATGGAAAATGTCTTTATTCTGCCAGAGCTCATCTACAACATCGGCAGGTACCTGTCGCGCCACGACCTCTCCGTCTGCGTGCGCGTCTCGTACCTGTTCAACGCGACACTCTCCCCTCTCCTGTTCCAGGATATTCATATGGAAGTGAGGATACGTCTGCCCCGTTCTCTCCACACATTCCCCCGCGAGCAGTTTGACACGTTCTGCAGGCACATCGCGGACGTGCACCATCTTGTTCATGCCCACAGCCTCTACAGAGCGTTTTTTCACAGCGGCTATTGCTTCCGACAACTGAAGTCGCTCAAGATCGGTCGCCATAGTTTTATATGGGAGGCGGACCCACTTATCGGCGATGATTCTGTAGAAACGGTGCCTCCGGAAGAGGACGCAGAACTCTTGGGCCAACTGATTTCTGCTGATATGTGTCCCACCCTGAACACACTCTCGTTGTCCGAACTCCGGCCGGTCCCCCTGCATCCATTCTGGCAGTGCCTTCAGGATTCTAAGACTATCCACACCTTTTATTGGCTTAGTGGGCCTAGCGAGCTGAGATGCAGTTATCCGCGTTGGGCGGGCGAGCAGAGTGCGAACTATTGGCTTCGCTTACCACAATCTATCCCCAGAGACATGTTTTTGGCCGGGTTCCGATTCACAAATCTGCACCATGTCCTGTTGCAAGGACTTGTGCGGCTCACTTCTGCGGAGCAGCTTCGCTTTCTGTGCCAGTGTCCCGAGGTTAGGACGGTGACTTGGCATGCCTCACCCTTAGAATATCCATCTGAGAAAGCCAAGGACTTGTTGCAGACAGCTGGGTGGCTCCATCTGCAATCTCTTGATGTAGCAATTCGTGAGTTGGGGGACGAAGATCTGAGGCTCACATTGGATACTATCGGTGGAACCAGAGTTGAGGGATGCCTGCAAAGATTGATTGCCTCTATGGATGTCGCTGCCATCAAGGCGCTTGACTCACTGAGGCGCCATTTCGGGTCTTTACGGTCCTTAAATCTCGACCACGGCCTGACAAGCACTATGGCTCAGGAGATCATGTCGTCTTGTTCAGAGCTGGAGAGCATTACTGGAAAGTATATCTTGGCAGAGGACATCTTAAAGGGCCAGCCTTGGGTGTGCCGTCGGCTTCGTACATTTAATCTATGTGTACTTGTGTCCTCAACATCGGCCATGGTGCCACTGTCTAATCAGGAAGGTGGTCAGGATTTGGGTCAGGAAAGAGCTACAGAACTGCAGAACGGGATGGACCGAGCGGTATTTGAACGATTTGCATCGCTGCCGTGGCTCCAGCAATTGTTGATGCCCTCTCTTCAGAACCTACGACGCCTAGGGCATAGTATCCCTGGACGACCGCTGAGGTGGAGAATTGACGCTGGTTTGGATCAACTTGCAGGACTCACACACATGAGTGAAGTATGCCTGGATCAATCCGAGTCCAAGCTGGAGACCGAGGACCTGCTTTGGATGTATAAGCACTGGCCGCTCTTAGAGACTGTCGGAGGCTTGCAAAACCCTCATTCGAAATGAATTCCTGCCGTTCTCATGAATATGTCGAAGGATCACAATACTGTTTCATCATGCGAGCAGGCGCAGGTCGATACGGCGGGATGGCGGGATGAGTATCACGGATCAAATTAGTCCATATATATTTAATCTACTTGTTCTCCTTATCCAGAAACTCGCGTAGCATAACGAGTGCCTTGTATCGGTGCGACATGGTGTTTTTCACTGCGGGTTCGATCTCGGCATAGGTTTTGTCATAACCGTCGGGCTGGAAGACAGGGTCCCATCCAAAGTTGGTGGGGCCGCGCGCAGCAACGATCTTGCCCTATCGGTTGTAAAAGGAGAGTTTAAAAAGAGTAATGTGAACTTCAATTTCTTATTTTCGACGCGCCGCTTTTGCAGAATATACTTTTAGTGCCAATGTCATTTTGAGTCATTGACCATCCAATGTCCTTGACTTAATATTTCCTATGGCGGATATGCAGTTTACCGGAGGCGTAGCATACAACGATTGCAGTACTATAGTGAAGTTACGCTTACCTGAACTCGTCCGTCAAAGAGAATGGGCTCGGTACCTGGGCCACGAGAGTAGGCGATGGTGCAGAATGCACTGGCAGACCTGTCCGAGAAGCCATCCAGCATTTTGTTCAGCCCATCAAGTCCAACACCCTGTAGGAACCATTTGCTATTGATCGGAGACCAGTATGGATACCGGGGTGACATTAGGTCCTGTGAGAATGAACGTATTAACGCATCATGATCGGTGATGTTAACTTCATGACGATATGTACATGTAAGGTCCAGGAAGTCCATTGAGGGCGTCGAATCCAAGACCGGTATCCTCAACAAAGACAGGTCCGTTGACCTAAAGAGCGGCATATTGGCTGAGGCGTCAGTATTTGAGGAGAAGAAATGAGCATCAATAGTAGGCAAGTTGGTAATGAACGTTACAATTTCAGCCGCTTGCATGCACTTGCCGATGGCAACTTCCTGGCTTGTTCCTTGGAGCTCAGGCACTATCTCAATTAATTGTGATGGGGTGTCAGAGGTGTTCTCTTGGAATACAAGTAGCTGCCAGCGAGGTCAAAGTATGGAGGAAGTCCGCTTACAGTCAATGTTGACGGACTCGAGTTGAAAGTGGTTCCCGAGAATACCTTGAGCCTCAGCCAGTTTGTTCTTGTTGCCTACGTAGTCCATTTGGCATGGTTAGAAGTCTGTAAACACCTCTTCAGGAGCAGATCCGACGCGCTGATTAAAAGTCTTACCTGTGACGAAGACTGAGTTGGGCAGGGGTTTATTGGTAGAGTAGTGAAGGGAAGGGTTAGTCTGGGTGTATGAGCAACACGATGCCACATTGCAGCGGCGAAGGCCCTAGAATGAACGAGAATATGTGTGTACCAAGCTTCTGTGTAGGGGTGGAGCTCATGGTTGCGGGTGAAGTAAAGAAGGTGGATTGGAGAAGATTGAGGCGAGACGAATGGAGCAAGCGCACCTCTTCAAGCTGTTGCGATCACCCTCTGTAAAGTGAACAAGCGAGCGCTCTCCCACAAAGACAGGGCGAAGCATCGCGAAGGGGCTGTAAACAACACAAGCAGTCACTGCCTTTTTTTTTTTTTTTTTTTTCCTCGACACCCTGCTCCACCATGAACTCACACTCACCACTTCTCTCCTCCACGTCCCGCCCCTGCTTCTTCATCGGCACTTCTCTTTCCCTCTCACGGCTTCGCTCCACTCGTGCAACGACTCTTCCACTCTGCCCACCTCCTCATCTTACGAGCCACTTCCACTACTTCATTGTTCTAGTGGCATTGCCTTGTACCTTGCTCTCTACACTCAACCTCGCCTCCCATCAAAGCGAACATGGCTGAAAAGTTGCAGGAAAAGTTTGCGCTGGTGCAGCAGATGAAGAGGGTGAGTTGTCTATTGCGCCTAAGGCTAAGGCTCAAGGGTTCAACCTCGCTGGTTCAACGGCCTCTTCTTTGATGACCACGACTCGTCTTAACCACTCTCTGTTTTCAACGAGAGTAGGAGAAGGAGCTGAAGGAGGCACGGGCAAAGGAGTCTCAGCCTTTCGACATCTTTTCGATTGCGGGTGTCAATCTCCCCAGCAGCGGAAACTCTGGCGGACTCAACATGACTATCCGACACGACAGCCAGGGGGGTGGTGCACCTACAATAGGTTCTGTCAAAAGACCTCGGAAGGAGCGCACGCAGTCCTCCAGCAGTGACATAGCTCAGGCAGTACCTTCGACAGGAGCTGCTGTTGTGGAAGAGGAGTCTGCGGGTCAAAGAACAAAACTCAAGAGGTCATCAATGGCTGCTCGCAACGGTGTTCAGGACCCTGCGGCTTTTGCTGATGTAACTGAACGCGGCCGCCCGCCAACCGTAAGGCTATTTTTGTCAGCGGAATAAGGTCCCTGCAGCTCATCCCATGCACGCACTCAAACATCCTTTACTCTGTTACTTCTGGATATTAGGACACCTCCAATGCCGCAGGACTCATCGACCAGACCTCTGAAATCTCAAGTGCCACCGATACTTTAGGAGGCGACAATCTCGATAACGCTTTGACTGCTACCCCGCTTACGCCCATCGCTTCGCCCAAAACTGATGCTGGCAGCAGGCGTAACTCTGGTTCTGCATCTCCCACCAAGATGCTTGCCAAAGATATGACTCACAATGTACAGAGCCGATCTGGAAGCGTGGATGAGAACGAAGAGATGGTGATTGATATGTTTGGCCGCTCAGTGCCTCGTTCAAGACACCATTCCTCGGATGAAGGATCAGACTCTGAGAACGAGACTGCGTAAGTGTGGGTTAGATGACTTCAGCATTCCATAACCTCTCACAATCACCCAATCTGACTTGAGTTCCTGTCATTATTATGCAGCCATCCAAGAAGACGACGCAGGACACGACTTGAGGATGATGAAATGGACAGATACAGGCCCGCTTACCAGCGTTCGGGGAGGTACGGTTCCAGATCTAGATCGAGATCACGGTCTCACTCCCGTTCCCCTCGTCGCAGCTACCGACGATCCCGATCCCGATCTGTTAGCCCATACTACCCGCACATCAGGGATGGTGCTGACCGAAGAAGGAGAGGAGGAGGACGACGTGGTGGTGATAGAGATGGTCGAGATCGTCTCTCTGGGGACGAAATGGCTTCGGGACCAGCAGGAGAGGTGGATCCTTACCAGGCAGCGAGTCGTTACTTGGACACAGCATTCTATCCGACCAAGATTTATGTTGGCAACTTGCCCAACAGTATATCCTTGACGAGCCTCCGTACGCTCTTTGCTCCTTTTGGTGACATTGAGGACATGAACTTGGTAGAGGGCAAGGACTTTGGGTTTGTGACCTACGTCGAGCCCATCGGAGCACAGCAGGCATTGGCAAAGATGAACGGTGCCATGATCGACGGTACCTTTATTCGAGTGAACAGAGCAAAGATCCCTGAAAGGAACCGTCGCGGATTTGCAGGAGTGGCATGGATGGACGAGGATGGTGAACTGGCAAGGATGGAGGAGGAGCAGCATCAACAAGCTGCCGCCATCTCTGGGGGCTTTATTATTACAGGAACTCCATCATCATCCGCACCAGCTTCGGCTTCTTCGTCCCGGTCTGAATCGTCCAGCAGCAGCCACTACCTTCATCGCGAGGAATATCCCAGCCGTAGTGGTGGCATGGCAACTCTTGAAAAGTCGGGCGTGAGTGCAGGATCGTCCAGAGCGCACTCACCCACGCCGGTCCGTCCCACCCATCAGCTGCCAGCGAGACCGCGTTCGCCCAAGTTGCCTCCTAAGCCCACGGGTGCAGCCTCATTCCCTCCAGCTGGTATGGATCCTCGGGCCTCCTTGACGTCTGGAAGAGGTGGCGCGCGACAGATTCTGCGATATGATGATTTGTGAGGGACGCTCTCAGTTGAGCTGTCTCCCCCATGCCTTTTATCGCCCCCTCATGTCTCTTTTCTTTGTTTTTCAATTGTAACAACATTATTTCTGCATATCCCCCCACTCATTCACTCAGTCACACCTCCATTGGCATATCCTGGACTTTTTTTTATATTCAAAAGATCATAGAGTCCTTTACGGATCAAATAAATATTATCAAGTGTTGAACAGCAGCTCTCTACTTTCGAGACCATGTAGCAGTCATTCTCTTTGGGATACTTTTACTATTGCCATTTGGTTTGTGATAACTTTTTTTTCAAGTTTGAGAGGCATATCTGCACCCCCATGAAGGGAGCAGTTCTAAATAGCCATGACAACAATGAAGAAATAGTTGCGGATATTATTATAATGATACAATATGTACAGTTACGACAGGGTAGAGCGGCGAGGTGATCCAGGGGGTGTGGTCAGCGTTGGGGGTATACTGACGCTCTTCGATGTTTCAAGCAACTCGAATGACAAAGTCGTCCATTCGCCGACCTGCTTGGCCATGTGAGAGACGCGCCTCCTGAGAGCCATCACTGACGCGACGATGGTCAGGATGGTAATGGTGTTAGTGCCGTCCCACTTCGCAGGGAACGACACACTACCGTCCTTCACCATCTGATAAAACCGTCCGCGCCGCTTCCGCAAGCTGTAAAATGTGATAGAAGCTCCAGCAATACGGGCGCCATACACAACCAGATGGGGCCCGATATCGGTATTGGCTTTACCACAGATTGTGTCAAAGCCGTCCTTCATCACCTTGGCCAGCTTGCAGCTATCAATGAGCGCCTTCGTGCCCTGGGATCCAACATCCTTGCGCGCAGCCTCGAATGCACACAGCTCAAGAAGGGTTGAAGCTGACAGAATAAGGCCGTCGACTTTGCGGCCAACGGCCTGTCTTGAGGCATCTCCCACCCTACGGCCCTTGTTCTTCCTGAAGGAGGACGCTTGGGAGTGCACTTCGGCTGGCCGGAAGAGAAGGGTCTCATCACACTGTATGAGTGCGCTGATGAACCCCCAGAGGGTTTGCACAAAAAATGATTCCAAGGCATTCTCTGGCAATTGGAATCCATTGCTGCGATACACAACATAGATGAGGTGCAACGCCAAATGAATCGACTCACGATAACATTCTGGCACTTGCTCCTGCGACTTGGAAACTCCCTGCCATCCCTGGGACAACAGCTCCTTCATCTTGGTCGGTTCCTTGTCATAACGTCGCATATATGCCTCTTCCTCTGTGCTGATGAGCTTGGAGGATTCTCCTTCCCGCTTGACAAGGACTTCTGCCAGTGCTGCCTTATCTTCAGGGTCCGAGAATAAGTCAAGAATGGTGGTCGGAGAGTCGATTATACACGAGTGCAGGGCGGACTCCCTGTTCAACGTGCGCACGTACTGTGAGACGATATCATCCACGCAAGCGCCTGATGGCAACATCCACGTTTCATCTTTGAAGGAAGCAAAGTTCTCGTCATACTCTGTCCTCATCCTCATGACCGCTCCTGCTGACAATGTGCTGCTGCTGCTGCTTCTGCTGCTGCTACTGTTACTGCCACTGCCACTATTGTTGGTCGGTGATCTCGAAGCTTGGGACCCCGCCAGGAGTACGCAGGGATCCGAGGCGGCTGATAAAGGACCTGCTCTGAGCTCAGAGGTGGTGGGTTCATGTTCGTCGATGAATCGCTCTGTCTGGAATGCTTTGACGAACGCCTGCACGTTGCTCATGGATTCGATGTCCCCGTAGGCTTGGCCATCGCCGGAGCTGAAAAACTTTTTGAATTTATTCCAGACAGCGCCAACCTTGCCTTTGGCTTCGGGGTGAGCAGCTCCGACGCGTGCCAAATATCCCGTTAGAGTTGGCTGCGGCTGCAAACGCATCTCAACAAGATACTGCACACAGCACTCCTCCACCTGTGTTGTACGATGGCCGAACACCTTTTCAGCCAGCCTTGCAGCAAAGATCTCATCCTAGAAGGAGGGAGCAACATTGGAAAGGGTTACAGGAAATCCTGGTAGGGGTGATAATCATTCCATCCTAGCAGAGGCAACCTAGACACTTACAAGAGCAACCTTGTCTGTCGATTCCTCAGTCGTCAGACGCTTGGACGTGCGGCGCTTCTCTTCAACAGCAAGTGGTCGCTTGGCCATGGCTATCAGTGAAACATGGCGAACCATACAAGGACCGTTAGAAAAGAAACGGATGTTGTCCATCGCGCCATGAGTTGGCTGTCGTGGAGTCTGTCGCGTGCCTGAAGGCTTTCAATCACAATTCGGTCGATGTAAACGCGTTCATACTTCAGAAAATAACAGAAAAGGTGCATAATAGGCCAAGGAGGGTCAAAGTGTGCGATTCAGGGACTCGTCCAGGAAAACGGCAGCATGCGAGGGGGGATTGATCCGTTGACATCATCTATAGGTTGCACTGTGCACATTTCAGACGCATGGCCATGTGGCTTTAATTTTCTTTCAACACTACACGCGGACTCTGTTGTTCTCTCTCCAACTCTCCTCTTCTGCCACCCATTGGACACTGGCCCATCATCCTCACAAAAGGGCGGCAACACGGTCACTCCTCAGAAAACAAGACTTCAACGTAAAAGCAGCTAGGACATCAACCTTTGGCCGGATGCCTCGCTTTCAGGGTGGCATCTAAGCGACTCTTACAGACTCGTCATTTTGATTTTTTTTTCTCGCTCCCTTCCTTGCCTGCGATGGCGCTTATCCACAGATACAACGGATTCGCTGGGTGTTCAAGTGTCCTCCGTTGGATTGTCGAGCAATTACAGGTAATGGTGGTGACTGAGAGCAAACACGGCGTTGTGTACGGACTTGAAAGTGGATGCGAGCAGGGTCCGCCTTGGGTCCATGAGAGGCGCATAGGTGAAGCGATGGCGCTGCCTGTCTCTCCATATGACCTCTCCGCAGTCAAAGGGTACCCCTCTCTGACTAAGGAGGTGCAGGATTTGAACTGCTGCTGGTGGTTGCTCCTTGGGTCCATGAGAGGCGCATAGGTGAAGCGTTGGCACTGCCTGTCTCTCCATATGACCTCTCCATGCCGCGATGCTTGTCATCGTACTCATGGTGGCGATGCAATTCGAGCAGTATGTTCTCCGTTAGACTCTTGGGTTCATGAGGGACTGGTGATGACGATAGGAGTGTCTCCCTCCATATGACCTCGTCTGTTCTTGAGTCCACTTCTCGTTGGGAGGAGCTGGGATCCATATCGCTTCCGCAAGGGTTCAACACCTTGGGTCCATGAGAAGCCATAGGTTAAAGCCGCGTGCTGCCTGTCTCTCCATAAGACCTCTACCAGTCCAGGCTAACTGAGTCTTGGTTGTGATGTTGATCTTGAGTGGTTGCATCTGGTTGCTCCTTGGGTCCATGAGAGACGCATAGGTGAAGCGCTGGCACTGCCTGTCTCTCCAGATGACCTCTTCATGTCAAGGCGCTTGTCGTCTTGGCCATGTTGGTGCTGCAATCGGAGCCTCCTTGAAAAGGAGGCTATGGTGACCGTGAGTCTCGGTCTGACTGCGGCTGTTTCCACCGCCGGGTGGTTGGGGCCTCTATGCTTTGTGGAGTAATTGCATCAAGGGAGCTGTACGGTTGTGTTTGTTGCCCTTTTTTACTAACCATTACAATATTCTCTACAGATGTCGAATCGGTTAGGTTTTCAAGTCATTTTGGCTGATTGTGCAGTGGCTCGATAATTCAATATACAAGGTAATAATGACAGTTAGGGACAAAGGTCTCGTTGTCCAGTCTAACATTCTACATTATCAGCCCCATTGAGATCGAAAATGCCCATATCGACGTAGATGCTGGGATGAGACCAGTGCAGCGTAATGTGCCTGCTCGTCTCGATGTACTGACGAGGTCGAGCGACAACGTGGTTCCTTCGGCAACGCGCTTGGCCATGGGTGAGACACGCTTCTATATGTGATGATTGTGAGGATCGTAGTTTTTCATCTAGTCTATACGTGTCTCTATGGTCAATACGATGCTATTTGACCTCAGAGGATCATCCATTCAGGGAGCTGCTCTAGATAGTCATATCAACCACGTATGGATTCCATGTATATGTAGGCACATTAGATGCTGTTGTGATAGGGTGGAGCGAATCACGTTGGCAACAATGTACTACTTGACTCCATGTCTGTATTCATGTACACTGAACACTGTGCCGGTAGGGTGGGGCGGCGATGCGATCCATATGGCTGTGGGGAGTGGCTTATGCAAACAAATTGCCAAACCTGGCAGCGGGGACTGTCCTTCAGCAGCCTCCCGATCGGCGTCCTCTTCTCGCCAGCCGTTGCAATCCTCACTCCCCTCGACCTGCATTGCGCCCCAAGGACAACAGAGCGAATCATCCATCGTCGTCCCAGCAGAGAGACCGACATTGTCATTGCCAGGATCCACCTCTGCCCTCCTCCCCTCTCTCTCTCTCTCTCTTCTCGTCCTGTGGGCCTGCCCGTCAGCCTCGTCCCATTCCAATGAACGCAGCGGCAAGGTCGACCGCAAAGGCTGGATCGCCCCTTTGCAGAGTCGCTCTGCTAAAGCCGTCCAAGGCCATCTCTCTCCACCACCAACGGACCTGGGCATCTAGCGCTCTCACCTCGCAGTCAACAGCCCATGCACGGTCAGCACCAGCACCAGCAGGATTGCAGCAAGCCAACTTGTCTACCCAAGGACGACCGTGGAGTCGCCGCTGTAAGTAGTTGCATCGATCAAGGCACCGTTATGACCGGCTCGAAGGGGTCTTTGGCGACCAGTCTTGCTAACAAGGTGTTCTTGAAATGCTACAGTCCAATCAACTGCCGCCACCCCCGCCTCTAAATCACCAGCAGTTCTAGAGCTGGAGCAGCTCTTGGCCAAGCAGGATTATGAGGCGTTCCAGAACGCATGCCACACGCTTCAGCAGCAGGCCTCCTTATCATCGACATCACTGTCAGGAGTTTCGACTACCACCAAATCAGGACCCACAAAGGAGGTCTTTCACTTTCTGTTGCGGACTCTGGGCGAGAACCCAAAAGCATTTGCTCCGCTCTCCTCTGAATCTTTGTCCACAGCATTCGAGCCACTGGAAAGTGCACTGGGGATTTTGACCGAGATGAGCTCAGAGGCCAACATGCTTGGCAATTCGGGACTGCAGCCGGATCGGGAAACTCTTCTCTTGGTTCTCAAGATCGCAGGCTCAGGACCCAGCAGCATTAGCATGGCTGACAAAGAGCCCACCAGCGCCACTTTAGCACTGCAACGATGGAGGTCAGCACGCGTTCTAGTGGATGCGGTCCGTCATGGCCGTTTGCCTGCAGTTATGTCCTTTGATCAATGGGAGCTGCCCGATCTGAACTTGGAGCTGGATCAGACATTGTGGCATGGTTTATTCGAATGCATTCATGATGCTGCTGTCCCAGTACTTGGGTCGGGCATCCGGGAAGAACTCAATACCTTGGCATATCTGATGGCGGACCAATTGAGTCGTTCGCAGGACGTGCAGATGGACGATCAGCTGTGGCGCTATATAGTGGAGGTAGGGTCCGCCGAATCCATTGTGTGAGTGACCTGCTGTACATAGTAACGCCACTAATGATTGACAATCTCTAGGCTTTCGGAAACTCTGGCTCGACTGAGAAACTGAACGAGGTTCTGCAGAGACTTCCATCAGTCCATGAGGCTAGCCCGGAACTCTCCTCGGCTGTGGCAGAGGCACTTGCAAACTGTGGTTTGACAAAATCTGCGAGAGATATCCTGAACGTCGTGGTTGCCACTGCGACCAAGGAGAATCCACTGTCATCTATCAGACCCCTTGTATCCTTGGCACGTCAGTATGCCAAGAGCGGAAACTATGAGCAGATCCGGCAAGACTATAGGATGTGGATGATCAAGGGCTCTCCGACAGAGTCCACTGCAAATCACCATAGGTCCTTCCTCGCAGCATGTGGCATGGCACTGGACAGGATAGTGAAGACGGTATCGAGGACGTCCAAGGACCGCCAGGCAGATATCTTGCCAGAATCCGTGCTCCCTGGTCTGGTTACCCCCACACAGCTGAGCCGATTTCAGTTCGACGAAGCTCTTTACCTCGGAGACCGGAGTCATCAGTCGTTGTCTGCTATCCCCTTAGATCAGAGGACTCCAGAGGACTATGACGCCATGATGAGGATTGCGACGAGACTGAACCTGCTTCAGTCCTCTCGTTGGCCGCTGCAACGACACGCGCTCTCATTGCTAGAGGACATGAATGCTCGAGGACTGACACCACTGAAATCGACATATCTCACACTCATGGAGACCATGGCTCGATCCCGTGAGTTTGGAGCCTCGCGCGAGGATGGGCAAGTTTTCGAGAAGGTGTTAAAGGTGTTTCAGGAGATGACATCCGGACCCGGCGCATATGCACCAACATCTGCACGGGATTTCCAGCCATTGATCGAGTCTTGCTTTGGACTCTACTCTCATTCACCATTCGTGGCTGGTCAGTGGATGTACCAGAACCAGCTCTATCCAGTGGCAATGACGGCACTCCAGAAGGTTGAAAATATGATGCAAGAGGCTCTTGCCGGCGAGAACCAGGACCTAGCAAACGGAAATGGTGGCATTCAGCAATACCACAACAAAACCACGCTCGCGAGTGTGCTGGCTGGGTTAGGTCATGGTGACGAGATTGATGAGCTGCTTAGGCGGTGGGACGATCTGGCGTTACAGGGTGTGGAGCGCGACGCGATGCTGTACCAGACCGTGATTGGAGCCTCGCAGGTACAGGTCAAGATGTCACGGTTTGTCCTGAACAAGGTGCGGCCCGACATGCTGAAGGAACAACCAGCGATTTCAATGACACCAGAGATATTTGCGGGACTTTTGAACTGCTGTGTACGAGCACAGGACACCACTTCGGCAAGAAGTTTGATTGCGCAGTACTCAACGTCAGGAGAGATCCAGAAAACCGCAGAGTGGTATGTGCCCATGGTCCGGACGTGTCTGATGGTCGAAGGTATGGAGGACGAAGGCGGGTTCTTGTTGGAGGAGATGAAGCGTCATGGTATGATGAGCGATCACAGCACCAGTCAGATGGACGGATTTATGGAGTTCCTGATGGAGTATTTTGTCATGAGACGGATGGACTTCAAGGCGGGTCGGGAGGTGTTCAAGTCGTTTGTCAAGTCTGAGCAGAGTCAGATAGAGGAGCTCGTAAAGTCCAAGAAGAAGGAGCGGATAGCCGAAGGAATCAAGACGATCTCTGACAGAGAGCTGGAGAAGCGTGCCGCGAGACATCAACGGCCGGTTGAGCACATGGTTGAGCGAATTGAGCTCTCCCCAAGAACAGCTTCCATGTTGAACCTCTTGGTCTTGTCGCATATTCGTGAGAGGGTCCAAGCCCTGGAGATGGAAAAGCGTTCAGGATTCAGTGCAGGATCCCAGGAGAGACTGAGGGATGCTCAGGTTGTGATGCACTATTTGACAGGCGAAACGAAATCTCGCAGCCATGGCGTCAAGCAGAACGTGAGTGTATCCACGTTGGCATCAGATTCAGCACCAACGACAATACCCGAAATAGATTCGACAATATCCGCAGCATCGCCACCATCGACTTCCCCCTCCCTACTCTACAACACCACCACATCCGCAACATCACCCTCGGAATTCCATGCAGATGGAGCAATTAACAAGGGCCGTCTCATCTTTGTGAACAAGTATGTCCTTGGCGAGTACATTGACACTTGTATCAAAGAGGGTTCACCCGAGATGCTGGAGGAGGCCAGTTGGGCACTCAACTCGGTGGCTCCGCGCGTGATTAGACAGGCCAGGATATCCAAGGATACGCAGAGACTGCGACAGGCACTCGAGAATGCGTATAATCGGGGCCATCGCAGCAGCATTAGCGGTGATAGTAGTAGCGGCCATTTACAAGAGGAAAGTGTAGTGGCATAGACCAAAAAAAATATATATTGAAAGTAGTGCTCCCTAGGCTGAGATGACGTCTCCGAAGACGAATCTAGTCTACAAGGTACATACAATCAGCATGTGGGTGTGTGTGGCCTGACACACAAAGACTAGAGTTGCTTGGCTTTCTTGCTGGGGCTTTCCTCTGAGATGGACGTGGATCTTTTCGGACGAGCCGTTGGCTCTGGTCCTGAAATCGGCTTCTTCCACGGATATGAGCCATCTGCTGTCATTGGATGGAGATATAGTGGTCTCTCCTGCCTCAAAAGGTGCTCTTGTAGGGCAATGGACATGTTCTCCGCGGCCATGACGTCCCTGTGGTGATACCGGCCACATTTCCTACAGTACAACTGACGTATCGTCACTTGAGCGATGAAGTCTTGACAGTCGGGGCATTTTTTGGAGGTATAAAATTCGTTTATACCCACAACAATGTACCCGAGAGATCTGGCCTGAAGTATGTAGATATGAGATGTTAATCGTCCGCGCTCGGTTGTTCAAAGGCATTTTCAATCGTGCCTGTTTTTGCGTACCAGACGGATGAAATATGACAAGAATGTCGTGTGCAGGGATGACAGACGACCCAGACTCTTGAAATCACCAAGACCCACACCAATCACCACTGCGTTGTCGTCCTTGCGTTGCTCTCCAATACTGCCACCAATGATTCCAAGCAGGCTATTGGCGATAGCCTGATACTCCCTGTGCTGGGCTCGCTTCATATCCCAGGTGTGTTTGAGGTAGCGATTATTGTTGCCATTGTAGAAATTCAAGAGGCGTTCCTCCACCTCCTCCAATTTGGTCACATAGTCCATCACACTGACATCGGGACCTCGGAGAGGTGGGAGCTGGGACTCGATATCCGCAATCGACTGCAACCCAATATCTGGTTTCGAGGGCTGTTGTTGCTCCGGGCCCTCTGGGTTCAGATTCTTTTCGTTCTCGAGCCAGCGCCTGTAGCGAAACATGGGCTGCAGTACTGCTTTTTGGTTAACCGCCAAGTTATGGTGAAGGGTGCTCTTGTGCTCTGCGGATGATGGCGTGGAAATCACCTGCGGCTGCATCGGATCCTGTGCTGTTGCGGTTGAAGCTGAGGTGACAGGGAGAGGGCGCGTGACAGACGAGGGCGCCTCCTGCGCTGGATCCTTGACTTTGCACGATTTTGATAGGTGTGCATAGGCACCCACGACATATGCCTGTCCAGCATCAAGTGTCAGGAGCTTGATATCTTGAGCGTCGACATTGGGCCAAAGTCTTGCTACGTCTTCCTTGGTGGTTACCACATTTCGGATTTCCGTTAGGAAGTCACCAGTGCCGTGGATAGTGGAGGTCAACCGGGATGGTAAGAGATCGTCGGGCAGCCGTCTGTATTTAACAGATAACAATTCTCGCACCTTGAAGCAGAGCACCTGCAGATTAAAGCCATTTGTTCGGATTGATCCTTGTGGAAAATACCGCTTGCGAGTGTAGGTTTCCGGTTGGAAGTCCTTGTCGTCCAACACCTCAAGTGGGTCTCGAGCATGTCAAGAGTGGGTAGCTCGATTGCAGCGCGATGTCCAACTTTACCTCGTTGACGAACGGTCAGATTGTCGGGAGCAATATCAACAAGAAAGCTCTTGATGAACAGCCCCGGCTCCTGTTCTGACACCCACTCCCGCGCATCAGTGATAGACGTGCAATGACCCGGGACCAGCTCTTGAATTCTTGCTCGCAAGACTCCTCCACGCGAGAAAAAGAACCCCGCAAGTTCCCGCTCCGAGAATGTAACAAATGGTTCCTTTGACGAAGTCAGCGGGATGATCCTTCCAGGATTTCGGGAAAGCTTGTTGAGGGCGAGAAATTCTAGAATGAGGTCCTTCTAGATACTGGACCAGAAAATTAACCATTAACCATTTCTTATCTTCAAGGCTGTCTTCCTTTCTCGGCACTTGACTCGAGCCTTACAGGAAGAGGATCAGGATTTAGGGTTTTGCGTTCCATCACTCTTCAGGTTCTCGATGAACTCAACGAGTTTCCTAGCACGAAAGTCATGCTGAAGTGCTCAAGATGTTCTTCCTCTGTGAAGAGCACGTTGCAAAGACACTGCAAAAGTGCTTTAGCAAAGCAACGGTTGCCGATGTTGTAACGGACATGGTTGCCGGACATTGGGTTGACGGACATTGCAGAATAGTTTTGGTTGATATCTGTAATCGTGACAATAGAACACTTGCAAAAGGAAGACGAGGGTGTAAAGTGAAGAGTGTCGGCGTGAAAAACAATCGTTGATTCGACATAGTGCACGCGGCGAGAATAGCACAGACTCCACCGTCCTGCAACAATAGCATTGTAAGATTGCGCACTATAGACGATGGTTGCTGCAACCTCCATCTCTGGTGCATGCGCCCGCCAGACGGACATGTGAGGTGATTCGGCTTGATGGTCGTGGTAAACGATATAAGCAATCAGTCTAGCAGTGATGCGCGCGTCCGGACTCTACTTTGTTCCCATGTAGTTGTCAAAAACGGTCTTTCTGTGATCTGGAGTGATCGTTGGAGAAAGCTGAACCTCGCGTCTGGACGCTTGCACTACTCTTGGAATATACAGTAAATATTGGTCCTTATCAATACGAGCTCCATGAAGTACCATCTCCTTGTCTGCAATGCTCCTGGATCCAGGCTAAAAGTCCAGTAGTGACGAGACACCACAGCGCGGACAATGTATGCTGCATGTTCTTTAAGTGATAACTCTAAGTTGTGGTAAAACCCCGAGCTGCTTTCCTCTTTGTTTGGGCCAGAAGTAATATATCTTATTCTTACGATCCCTTTCATTTTTGCCGTATCTTTTCACCATCATCCCATCCTTTCATAACGCTCGCACCCCGACCCTGCCTTCACCTTCATTCTTCACATAGTTCTCATTTTTGCCGTATCTTTTCACCATCATCCTATCCTTTCATAACGCTCGCACTCTGACCCTGCCTTCACCTTCATTCTTCACATAGTTCTCATTTTTGCCGTATCTTTTCACCATCATCCTATCCTTTCATAACGCTAGCACTCTGACCCTGCCTTCATTTTCATTCTTCACATAGTTCTCATTTTTGCCGTATCGTTTCACCATCATCCCACCTTTTCAAAACGCTCGCACTCCGAACAAACACTTTCAGTCATGGGTCTACATGGCTTTTTCCAGTTCCTAGAAGAGTTTGACATACAGGGACAGCGCATGTCCCCGGAGGAGACCAAGACCCATGTCGTTCAACTAGACCTGTTTGGCTGCTATTATTTTTTCATAAAGCACTGGCTGGTCGAAGAAGACATGCGTAGACTGAAAAGGACGCGGCAGCAACAAAAGCAACTGCAACAAGGTCCCCCCAGGCTCTATATAAACGAGAACGACCCTTCCAGGCTATCCACGACCCCCCACGAGCGTCAACTTACCAGCCTGTTGTGCATGCATTACACCGCATGCTTACAAAACATTTTTCGCCTGAACTCACTCGAATCCACGCCGGTGACAAGTTCTCCACGACCCAAAAGAACGTAGGGCAAGAAGACCGCGCCAAGCAGAAGGAGGCCAATCTCCAAAAGCTTGCCTCTGCTGTGGACCTGTTGCCACGTCAAGGGCAGCGAAAGCGGCGCAAGGCTTTCTGCAGCATCCGAAGGCAGCTCACAGCTTGCCGGCCTGTCCGGCATTCGGATATCAACAACATCGTCACCGGGCTACGGGCACTTGGTTGGAACGTTTGTGAATGCCCTGGGGAGAGTGATGTGTGTGTTGCGCGTCACCTCTGTGGGGTCCAGGCGGTTCCAGCGTCTGTGGATTCAGATCTGTTTTTGCATTCAACCGTCGATTGTGTGCTAAGGAAGGTCGGCAAGGGCGGCGGCTTCTTTCAGTACAAAGTGGACGACGTCCGCCGGGGACTCAAGCTGTCGGAGCTTCAATACCCAGTCCTCGGGATGGTGTCCCGAAGTGACTACGCCAAAAACGTCCCCAACATGGGACTGAAGCGAAACTGCAAGGCAATCCAGGCGCTCAAGTCACCACCAATTCCAGATGGGTATTTTCGCCTTGTTAGCAACCTGTATCGACTACTTCAAGATCATGTTATCCAGCTTTGCGGAGACGACGCCGCAGAAACTCCGAGTCCGCTGGGCATCCTTTACGATCTCGTAGAGGATGCCATAAGCTACGTGCATCAAATTCAAGTCAGTCTCCTCGAGTGTGAGGAGTCCGAGGAGCCCCCTACCAGCGCGGATGCAGACACTCCAATGGAGGCAGCCGAGGAGGAGGCCGAGGCCGATGAGCAAGAGACGGCCAAGACTGGTCTCGAGTGGGAGGCGCCCGATGAGCGCGTCAGTGGTATGCTTTTGAAGCTCACCAGCCTGGCGAACATCATCAAGTGCCGATTCGACGCTGCTGAAGAGCAGGACAGGCTTGCTGGCGAGGCTCCGCACTCTCCAATATCGTTCGAAATCGATGGTGACATGCCCACGACCCTTCTGCAGCTGACGTTTGATGCAAAGACGCTCCTGACGGAGGCGACAACCATCTTGAAGCAGCTTCTTGATGACTACAAGAAAGCTGTTAAAGTCAAGTTGGACACGTCAGCGTCCTGGGACATCTTCGTGTGTCAAAAGGAAGACCACAGGCCGCCGCCTGAGCAAGAGAGTCGACAACAAGAACTTGAGAAGCAATACAAGGCCTACCTCGATCTCCTGGGGTTCGTGGTACCTTTGGGTTTGGACGAGAACCCTGTAGATGATGCAGAAACGACCGAAATTTCGAGGTAAGAGGAACACATGGGCTCTTTTTTTTTTGTCAAAGGGCGTTTGCAACTGGTTTTTTTTGAGGGTTCAATAGAACGCGCATTGACCTCCCCCTTCCTTTTTTTCTCAAGGCCCTTTCCCAAAAAGATCTACGCTGCTCACTTGGTCGATTTGACAAGAACGCAAGGTGGTGCTCCTTCATCAGTCCCCCCGCAGCCGCCTCCTGGTCCAACTTCGTCACCACCCAGCCCTGGGGGGTCCAAGGCAAAGTCGAAGAAGCAGAAGCAGAAGCAAAAGCCCAAGGAGCCGCCCAAAGAGCCGCCCAAGGAGCCGCCCAAGAGGAAGTTGTCCCAGAAACAGCTTGCAGCCCAGAAGGCACGAGAGGAGAAGAAAAAAGAGAAAGAGGCCAAGAAGCTGGCTGCCAAGAAGGAGAAGGAGGCGAAGAAGCTGGAGGCCAAGAAGCTTCGACAGGAGGAGAAGAAGAAAGAGAAGGAAGCGAAGAGGAAAGCTCAGCCTCTGAAACGCCCGTCCAAGAAGATGAAGTACAACAAGAGCAGCAAAGGCGCGCGGAGCCTCAAGCTTGGGATTACACCTGGATCGGGTAAGACTTTTTTTTTTAATATTATTTCTTTGAACAAAACGGCCGTGTCTGGATGAAAAAAAAACAACTAGATGACTGACAATGAACTCCCTCATAATGTAGAATCAAAGGTCAAGAGGGTGACAAGTGTTGCCACAAAAACCAAAAAAGCCCTGCAAAAGGCTCACGGCTTGGTGACGCTTGAGACCGGCTCCATCCGAGGCCTGTTGGCCGAGAATGTCCGAGTTGCCCACAAGATGTACAGTCAAAAGTACAACTTGGAAGGAGCCTCCGTGACAGATCTCGACAACATTTCTGTCCGAATCGAGCAGACGATGGAGCAGGTGGTGGACTTTATGAATAACAGTCGCCGGTGGATCCATCTGACCATCGACCTGCTGATCTCCAGGGAGGTCGCGATCGCCAGGGACCTTGGCGAAGACCATGAATCCCCGGTCCTCATGGCTCTGCTCCACCAGACGACGTGCCAGAATATTGTTGGAGGGATAGGGAGATATCTCAGAATGTCTTGGGACGAACTCGTTGTCGAGGATGAGAAGATGCTATCTGCAGAGGCCGAGGACCAGCCGCAGCAAGAGGACGTCGAGATGGAACCCACTGAGGAAACCGAGGATCGTGAGGAGCCAGAGGACGTCGAGATGAGTGTCGCTGACCCAGCAGAGGACGTCGAGATGAGTGTTGCTGATCCAGCAGAGGGCCAAACTCCTGCAGTTTCCGAGGCTGCGAGCCAGCAACAAAATCCAGAGGATGAGAGCCAGCAAGACCCCGATGCTGAAGATCAGCCTCAGCAAGACCCCGGTGCCGACGATCAACTTCAGCAAGGCCTCGAGGCCGAACTTGAGGGCCAACAGCAAGACATCGAGGCTGCGGTGGTACATCCAGTCATGGCTGTCAACTACAATCGAGTGGCGATTGATGCCGTGATGGATGTCTACCGGTCTATAGGGCACACTGGAACGGCTGCCATTCTCCCGAACCCACCATGCACTGTGAAAACTGTTTTCTATACAATGGTCAGTGAAATAGCTGCACAGCTCGGTCAGTTCTACACTCGGCTAGAGTTTGAGCTGCTCTTGAAGGTAACTAACTCGAACGCCGCTCTGGCCACAAACACACAAATGCACTTGATGCATACATATGTCAAGACAGAGAGACTCACTCACATACTTTACACTTGTTCCTCTTAGGTGAACGACTTTCTCAGGCGCCAGGGCAAGGAGGAACGAGAGGAGCACAGCGAGCAGAGGGACAAGATAAGCCTTTGGTTCCGCAGAAACCTAATGCTGCCAAAAGGGGAGAGATGGAACTTGTACCCCCAGGCTGGCTTTCAGGAGGGCTACGTGACATTCAGCGAGTTGGGCCTACTCGAGGTGCTCTGGGCTAAAGGCGGTGAGACGACGCCACTTATGAAGATGTTCTTTGGCAACAGGGACGACATGCATGACTTGACTTTCCACCTGTTTGTGCACCACACAAATCATGCGCGTCGTACAATGCCGCTGCACGAGTACATGCGGTTGAAAGAGATGCCGCCTGAGAACTGTAAGTCTAGGCTTGACATGAAGCACTACAGCTATCTCTTTATGGATATGCGATCAAAGGCTGTTGCTGACATTAATTTTCTGCGCTCTTTTTTGTTGCCTAGTGACCGAAGGACAGAAGCGACTCCTCATCAAAAAGTTCCAAGTGACGACTGGCACCATCAGGACTAATGGTCGAGTCGTGCAGGCGATTGCCAGCAATACCAAACGCAAAGCGAAAAAGGCCGACAGCCAAGTCGCTGGTTCTGCCCAAACCAGTCCCCTGCAGCCAGCTACCTCAGGCGAGGCGTTGGCCTCTCAGCAGACTGTTGCTCCAAAGCGCAAGTCGGTCTTGGACGACATTCCATACCTCCACAAGTGGTTGGCCGATCCTGCAAATCGCCAGAAGCACTTTCCTGTGCGTGTTGGTAATCCGACCGGTACTGGCAATGTCGCTGTCATCGGGATCGACTTGGGAGTTGTCGTTCCATGCGCCGCAGCGGCTCTCTACGCCCCCTCACGAGACCGTGAGGTTGTCAACGCCATCGTTACCCAGCGATCGATGTACGAGTCCAGCAATCGGTTTGCTCACAGCCTTCGACTCTCCAAGTCAAAACCAGTCAGCTCAGACAACCTGAGTTGTGGTCTATCTGCCTCGATCCGACAGACACATGGAGCTCCAATTGAACTCCCCAGCATCAGCGAATACGAGTCTAGTATTCCTGATCGGCAGTCCCCTGAGCCCGATGATGTGGTGGAGTATGCGCTATGGCTCAAGACGCACCAGCTGGCCATGCTCAGCTTTTACCAGTCAGCGGGGTTCAAACGGAAGCAGTGGGCCAACCGCCGTGCCAAGCGAGCAGACTATGAGCAGGTGCTGAACGTTGTCCTCAGAACGATCGGCACCCGGACAGGTGATGTACAGCGGAGTCCTGGGCTGGATGTCGTTGTCGTTCTTGGCGATGGGCAGTTTGAGGGTGTCCGTGGACGAGCCTCCTTCCACGAGAAGGTCGCCGAGTTTTTGTACCAAAAGGTGAGATTTCTTTTTTTTTTTTTCTATTGGCAGCTCCTCTTTTTTTCTATTGGCTCGACCTTGACTGATATGAGACTGACACAATCTTACATCGTACCTGAAAGCTGACGGCTCTTGGCATCCCGGTCACCAAAGTGGATGAGTACAAGACCAGCAGCGTGTGCCCTCGCTGCGATGCTGCCGTCACGAAGGAGATGCGCAGGGTTACCTGCACGGCCTGCAATGTGCCGATGCATAGAGATAGCGCGGGAGCGCACAATATCGCTCGCATCGGCATGGCCCAGCTCCTCCAACAACCAAGGCCGGCGTCCCTCCGACGCCCCACCCAGGTCCAACCCGCAGCCCAGGCTGAAGAGGAAGATGAAGGAGACTTTGCCCAGGCTGAAGAGGAGGATGAAGGAGACTTTGGTTTCGATTAAGCGGCGTGAAGCGTCGCAACAATTTGTAGAATAACGGGCGTCTTCCGGCCTTCGGGCTGGGGATGCCTCTACAGTAAGTGTACATCTTTTCACCTGCGAGAGCGACGAGCGAGCGTTGAGCGACCAGCGAGCGAGCGACCTTTGCTAACATTTATTCGCTCCCATCCCTAGTAAGGACAGGTGCAGCTAATGACATCCAGAGCGCGAATTGGACACGAAAGTGCACTTTCAAACTGTAAGGAGAGGATATGAATATGTTCATGTCCTAACCCCATGTGCTGAAAACGTACCTTAAAGTGCGCCCTTCTGTTCTGCATTTTCGCTCTGTGTAGCTATGCTGCTGCCTCCTCCATTGCACCCAATTGAACATCGCCACCGTACTATCCGGCTTGTTTGTTTGTTTTTCGGGTCTGTTCTACACCTTGATATCTATCACATGTGGTAGCTGGAGCCAACTCCAGAAGTGAAGGCTCCAGAATAAAGTCCGCACGTTGCCTCTAGTCCCTCACATGCGCAAAAAAAAGTTCAAGTCCAGCAAACACATGTGCTCGCACAGGCCACGAGAGCCTCGCTGTTCCACCTCAGTAAAGTCTTTTATTTTTCACAAATTTCGAGGAGTTGGTCTGTCTTCGCACCCCCAAAACCGTTTTTTATTAAGTGGTTTGCTCCACTGATTTATGGCTTCCTACGACAATGGTTTACTCCTCCTTCTCTTAAGATCATAACGCGAGGTAGAGACAAACTCGCGGAGCCTTTCTAAGTGTCCTCCTATCACTCATCCTTTTCCATATCGTCATCTTCAAGAAGGGAACAAAAATGGCAAAAAAAAAAGTCGCCTTCTGGCAAGTCTTATTTTTTACAGTGCTCCTCACAGAACTCTACCCCACTTTGTATAACGAACGCCCTCGCATTCAGCCCTATGGCTATGGATCTCGGTTGCAAAACAGATGATTTTTCGCCGTATGAAATTGGTACTGCAAAGCGATCTCTACACATTAGTACCATGGCAAACTGTGGTGATACCGAACTACCGTGCCTGATCAAAACAGGTACGAATTCTTTTTCGTCCGTATGGTACTCATTGTCCTTGGATTGCAGAGAGGTCAAAATTATATTAAGGTGTATGGGTATGAATAATATGTGTCGCATGACCAGTTTGACTAGCGGACCTGCCCTCCAAGATCGCGCTCATAGACTGTTCGGTTCACAGTTAGGCATCCAAGTCGGGTTTGAGTGTCGAGACCTGACAGCAGCAGCCTTAACATGGCATCACCGTCTTGCTGCTCCGATGGCGCAGGTCGATCCCCATAGGGCTCCATCGATTTCAGTGGCCTCCAGCAAACAGTCGGCTCTGACGGTGTTGCAGTCGAGCAGCCCTCAACGCCCTGCGAACAACCAGTGGACGTGGTGGTTGGGAACAGGCCTCGGATTGCGAGAGATTCCAATCCTTCACTCGTTGCCCAAGGATCTTCCATGAACGATACCAATTCCTTGCGCAGCTCGGTTGTCATCCCAACAGTCGCGGGCTCTTGGAGAAGCCCAAGAGCCGATATAGCAGCTGTGGTGTGGCGCTCGTCCCACGTCAGTGACAATTCCTTGAGTCGATGGAGGGATGCCTTGAGTCGCCTTAGACAATGCACCTCCCTGATCCTGCTTTCGTCGTTCATCGTGGGTTCTAGTGACAGTTCAGAATCGGTCCTGCGGAATGTGAGCTGTAGAGACTTGAAGGATGACGCCTGAGCGGCCAATGCCTCGGTCAGGGTATAATCAAGAGTCATCAGTTCTGCAGAGAACGACTCGAGTCTAGGAGTAGCATTCACGAGCGCTGCACACTCGCTTCCGCTGAGGAATAGTTGGCTGCTATGGTTCCTGTGCATAGGGATGAGGTAGGACTGGCTGCTTGTGGTGAATTTGATGGATGACAACTCTGGGCAGCATTCGGCGATATTCTGGGCGAGCCGAGTGATTTCATGGTCCCTGAGCGAACGTTCATTGATGATGACGCTATCGTTGGGGTTGATGGTGTTGGTATTGTTGCTGTTCGCTAGATGGTGCTGCTGATGCATGTGCGCCGGAGGAGGAGACGAAGAACCTTTGGCCATAGACCCCATGAGGGACAGTCTCTGTAACCTTGGACAGCACCGAAGAAGGTCTACGAGGGCTGGGCTCTCAACGCAGCCCAAGGTGACATGCAACTCTGTCAGATGCGGCAGTTCCAACCCCTTGATCGAAGTGACCCCAGCAACAGTCGACAGGGCCAGATTCGAGAGCCTAGCTGCATTGTTCCTCAGGACCTTGACAAAGATGCCTTCGCCCAAACTGAACCCCGTGGTTCGAAACTCGTCCAGGTTCTCGAGCCCCAACAAGGCCTTCAGCTCGAGCTCCCACTCCTGCTGCTGCTCCAGGGTCTCGATTCTCCTGTGGAAGGGTCCGCCCCAGACGAGTCTCTTGAGACCAGGGTTGGAGACCAGCAACGCTCTGGACCACTCCTGACCATACACGGTCGAGAGCTCGATCAGATTGCGGCAGCGAAAAGGGCCTTTGAAAGGGCCTGTGCTGGTGATGATTCTGAAGTATGGGGAGTACTTGATGAGGATGTGTTGCGGGATGTTGCGCATCCTGTAGCCGTCGTAGAGGTACCAGAGTGTTGGTAGGAGTGCGTCTCTGAAGGAGCGCGAGATGAGCGAGCAGCGCAGGAGGGGTCTTGGGTCGAATTCACGCTGGAATCCTTCGCCTGACCACAGCGGGAGGAACTGGCCTATGCGGGCAATGATCTCGGGCAGGTCGAGTGGATTGAGGTTGCGATGGGGCGGTGTGGAGGCCATGGCGGATGTGCTTAGGTGCTTGGCAAGCAAGAAGGAATGGAGAGACGGAATGACAGTTTGACAAAGAAAAGAAGAGAACAAAAAAAAGAAGGGGCACAAAGAGCGCAGTGACCAAAAAGAGTGTGGGGTAGACGAGCAAGGGGTTTACAATGCCAAGGGGGGTATTTTTGGCCGCTTCTTCCCACGCTGTAATGTTGCTGTCACTTGCACGCTGTGTATTCTTCTGCGCTTCTGCCAACACACCTTTGCCCCGTTGGGTCCACCCACAATCCACTGCCTTCCTACACACTAGCACTTTGTTCTGCTTCCTTTCGTACCTCCGTTTGTTTCTTTAATGAGCCGCTTACAACAGACGCGTATGTGTATCCAAGTCATCGATGCCACACTTCAATCCCGCGCTGGCAGTCTGTCGCAGCATGTCCCCATTGCTTGCTGGTGCGTTCGTGGCCTTTCTTTGGCTAGTGCTTTCCTTAGGGTGTGGCATTGACAGCGACGAAGTGGTATGCGACAATAAGGACCATGGCCACGCAGCACACTCCGTTGACGTAGGCTGTCAGCTGGTTATCGTCAATCATCTAATGAACAAAGAATGGAAGAAGCATGAAGTCTCGTCCTCTTCAGTATTTCTCACCCACACACATTCTCTCTTCTCTCTCTCTTCAGTGAGAATTGTCGGTCCATCTCATCTTACCGTTGCCGTTTTTCGCTAATGTGTGGAAGTGTGTGAGATTTGGAAATGGGAAAGGCAAGGCACACCATGCACGGTCCGCAAAAAAAAAAAAAAAAAAAAAGGGTTGTGACGGCCTATCCTCGACGGTTTGGGCTGTGATCATAAGGCCGGTCGCGATCAAGAAGGTTGGCGATGCCTGTATGATAAAACTGCTTTACTGAATTCTGTTCTAGAAGCATTCGGCAGCCGTATGTCTTTATAAGCAATCTAGTATCATGGTGTATGTGTAATAATTATGCGCGTAGATATTTACTGGTGGTGGTGGTGGTGGTTGTAATGGTTGTAGTGGTGGTCGTGTAGGTTATGAATCTAATACTCTGCTGAAAGCTGTACCTCAAGTCCATGCTTCCGTCCATAATGCAAGACCTGGTTCCGCTCCAAGAGCGCCCTCACATTCTGACTCAGCATCAACATCCTGACCTCACCCTCGGTCCTCGCAATATCTCCTCCAACGCTACCACCGCCACCTCCAAGACGACCCAATGATCCCGCGACCGACAGCGCACCCGAGTGCATCAACGACGGCGACTGGTTCGCAAGAATCAGCTCGTCCTCGAAATTGGTCACGCCCCGCATTTGGAAACACCGCAGCGTCGTATTCCGTTGCAAAGCATTCTCCAGCACCGCCATCCATCCTGCTGCAACGTCCCAGTGATCGTCCCGATCCACAGGCTTGGCTACAGACTGGAAGGCCAAGGTCCAGAAGGACCATGGCGTGCGGACCTTGAGGTCCTGGAGGACAGTGTTACTGGAGATACTCTGACAAAGACTCTGGAAGCACGAAAGCGCATAGTTGGGGTCCTGAACAGAGGAGCAGTGAGTGTCATCGACACGGAGAGACACCAGGGCCTTGTTCATGTTCACAGTCTGGGCCACAATGCCGAGCGAGAGTTTGGACAGTGTCAGGTGTGTCAACGTTGGGTGCAAACTGAGATAGTGGACGACCTCATAGTCCATGTAACCGGGAAGACTGGCCTGGATGTTGGTCTGCTGACTGAGCGAGATCTTGCGGAGGGTCGAAGCCGTGCCGTGGCGGCTAACACAGCTCATGATCATGGTCAGACCAGTCTTGGTCATCACGTTGCCAGACAAGTTCAGGTTGAAGAGAGAACCAATTCCTTGTGGGCTGTCAATGTTTTTGCTGAGCAGCTTTGCAGCCTCATCACAGAATCCTGTGTTGGCCAGCTGAAGGGTGATCAGGTACTTTTGCTTGGTGGCGTGCGACGACTTTGGCCATATCGCATTCAGAAGACTGAGGCAGCCCGAGGTGCCAATGTTGGGGTTTTCGCTCAGGTCCAGGATGCGAATGTCGAGCGAGGTTGGCAGAACGTGCGCGGCCAGCTCCTTGACACCCTCAGCATCCAACCTGTTACGCGACAGATCCAGCTTGTGTAGGCGACGGAGTTGTTTGTGGGCGGTGCAAATGACCTTGAGGCCAGAGCCAGTAATCTGGGCTCGAGTCAGGGCGAGGTGCTCCATATCCGAATTCTCAGTGATGAGTTTCTTCATGTTGCTCACTGCCTTGTCATTGTCGACGAGGACGCCATCGAACGAGATGAACTTTGCGTGGTTCAAGAACCCAGGCAGCTTTTCGCGCAGCAAGAACGGCAAACCGCTCAGCTTAACAAACTCGAGTGAGAAGCAGGCAAAGAGCCGGCGGAGATGCAGGTAAATGTTGTCCTTGTCCATCAGCTCCGAAGACTCTCGCAGCTGGTTGCCATTGATTTCGACCATGGTCAAATGGGCCTCGGTCAACGTCTTGGTCAGGTTGTGGATCAGCTTTTGGTTGGCAGAGAAGATGGCGGCGGTCTTGCGTTCTGAGAGTTCAAAGTACGCGGGTGAGAGTTGGATTACGACATGCTTCATCCGGCTCTGGCCACGGATCATTTGTGTGTAGACGTCCACCGCCTCCGAGTTCAGCAGCTGTGCCTCGCTCTTGACGCCGCTCTTGTCCGGGAAGGAGATCAAGTCGTCCAGACTAGCCTGTTCATCATTCCACAGATACCGTGCTGACTGCAATCCGGAAAAGCAATCAGAGCAGACCCACATAGCACGTCCAGTACCGGGCGAGACCATCCTCTGCAAACCTGCATGCCAGTCTGTCGACAAGCCAGATCCTGTGATCTCCTGCATCAACTTGGCTATGGCCTCCATCTGCAGGTGCTCTACCATAAACTTTTCAATGTGCAGACTCGATCCCTCCACACCAGTTGCCGTATCCAGCGTGTCTTTGGGCGAGGGCACCTTGGTTGTTGGCTTGACCGTCTTCAGAAACTTGTCTGCGTGTCGGGCAAGTCCTCGACCGAACGTGGGCTCTGTGGCACCCGAGACAAGCCAGGCCAGATTGGCCATGTGCTGGAGAACGGTTCCATGGGCTTTCATGATCTGCTCGGGGTTGTTAATGGGGTAACCAGGGTGGTCGGGGAAGTGGATGGGGTAGTCCTGGTGGTCGCTGAGGCCGAGTGCCTGGCAGGGAGCGATGATACGGAAGGGAGTGTATGCGCCAGTGGCATTAGAGGCGACCGCGGGGGGTGCGACAATGTAGCTGCGTGGGATGTCCTCGAAGGATAGTGAGGCCAGGACCTCGGCGGTTCTCATCTCCATAACGGTCCTTGTAGCCGGGAGCGAAGCCTTGCTGGCGATGCTCATGGGTCGAAGCGACTGGCCCTATGAAAGCATAAGGAGCAAAGCCAGAGTCAGACCGATGGGCGGAGAAAAAACGTGAGAGATATTCGTGCGCGATATGCAAAAGGTGTTGCGGCAAGTGCTTGATTCAAGGGCGTGTGGGGAGGGCGGGGTGGAATAATCCTTTGTTTGTTTGTTTGTTTGTTTGTTAGTTCGCCCTTATCCAAATTGTGCCTGGTTGATTACTCACACGCCCGTGGATCTCGCGCCTTCTCTCTCTCCTTCTCTCTCTCTCTCTCTCTCTAACTACACTGTGCATGCATGCGGGATGCTAGACTCTCTCTGTCCATGCTCCCAATTTGCCCTTGCGATCAAAATGTAGGCAGACCAAGCATTGGTGACACAGCGACACACAGACAGATACACAAGGCACACAGATCGTGAACACAAACACGGTGAATGGCCAGGGCTTGGAGACCACAACCCAGGGTGGGAGTACATGAGGAGGAGTTGGAGGAAGATAAAAACGAGCCACGGCGCACCACACTTACCGAGGTGCTGGATGGCGCACGATTCAGCTCAGGATGGCCGTTGGAATGGCCGCTGGAATGTACAGAGGGTGCCAGCGAGAGGCTGGAGAGCGAGGTGTGAAGGCTGAAAGCAGCATTGTCAATGTTCTGGGAGCTGCCCTGGTGTGAGTACAACGAGTGGAGCGAAGGAATGCCGGGGCTAGACGGCGAGATAGGAGAGGAGTGTGATTGGTATGGTGGAGAAGATGCTAGTGATGGCTGCGGTTGGTAGCCAAGCGAGTGGAGACGTTGTGATGTAGGAGGGGTCGGGAAGGCTGGTGGTGAACTAGAGTAGAGCGAGTGGTGGTCGTGGTGGTAGGGGAGAGGGAAGCCAGCTGGGGGAGGCGGAGGCAGGGGCATTTTGGGAGGAGGTGGCAAGTGGGAAGGAGCTTGCTTCTGTTGCGCACGGGGGTTGTTGTGTGCTTGAAGGGTATTTGTACTGTTGAGCGAGTGATAGGGTTGCTGTGCTGGGTTTCCTCCCTCCGTACCCGGGGTCAATGTACTCGTAGGAATGTACGCTGAGGAGGGAGCCTGAGAAATGGGCTGTGAAAAATAGTGTTGCTCTTGGCCAACAGAAGAGGTTGCCTGGAATTGTTGAGCGATCGGCAGCTGGTGTGTCTGGAAAAGGGCCGAAGTTGCTGGTGGGCTCGGATAAGGATTGTAACCTGCGTAAATTGAGTTCTGTTGCTGCTGCTGCTGCTGCTGCTGCTGCTGTTGCCCTACAAGCGACAGCTTTGCATCATGGTACGCTGGCAAGTACTCCGAGGAGTCGGGCAACGGCTGACTCCTCGACAGATCACGCTTTAATACATTTACGTCGTAATATGACGAGGGCAATGGGCGTAGACAAAATTGGAGAAAATAGTAGGGTTAGTTGAGGCCCAGAGAAAGAACATCCCTGCATTTTCTCATACTCTGCAAAGAGTAGAGGCGACATATGAAAGAGACGAGGGAACTAAAAATCATTTGAGTGACAGTGGGAGCTGGGAGAAATAGGCATAAGGGCTCCCCTCTATCCCTTCATGGCAGCGGAGTTCAATCCTCCCCTGCCAGTGCCACGGCGACTTCTGCTGCTAACCGTGTGCTAGGCTACGATGACTCGATGGCGCAGGGTATTACCATTGGGCTCTTTGGTCGTTGATTGTGTTGTTGCTGATATATATCCGGATGAAGACTTGTATTGGGATTCATTTTGGAAGCGTAATAAGGCGGGTAGTCGGTATTCATGTCCAGTGTTGACAAGGTGGAGTGCAGGGTTGAAAGGGCGACAAGGTTGGAAAGACAGAAGGACAAGGGTTTGAAAGCGACAGGCGTTGGCGTTGTACTTGGGTCGACGTTTAGTGTGCTTTTATGTCGGCGAACGAGACGATATAAGCAGGGACCACGATTACACAAACTAAAAGGGGGTAGGGGTGGAGCTAAGGTGTCAAGCCGAAGGAAAGAAGCAAGAGAGCGGAGAAGACCGAAGAGAGCAATGGCGACAGAGGACGACCAAGAGATAGTGTTCGTTTGCACAAAAGGGCGAAACGACCGATTATCGTAAACACAAGCACAAGCACCAACAAACACAAAGGAAAACAAATACGCAAGTGTCCAGGAAGCTGAGCGGAGGAAGAAGGGCGGTTGAGGCGGTGAGGAGAGAGATAGAATGGGATGGGCGGCGGAAAAGGGTGGTTTAATATAAGAGCACAGAGAGAAATGAGTACTCTCGTGGGGGTATGACAAGGTGTTGAGGAAAAAAAATTTGAGCACAAAGAGGGTAAGAGAGATAAAGGTTACGGTTGGAGGGGGAGCAAGGTTTGCCCTTGCAATTTTATGGACTTTTTGGCCTTCTGGCGTGGTCTGGTCTGGTCTGGTGTGTGGGCCTGGGTCTTGCAAGGACGAGCCGTGCGGAACTCGAAGAAAAGGGGACCGCCGAGGATGGAGGGCGATGTGCGAGGTGGTATGAGCGATAGAGTACGGGTGCGAGTGCGAAGGCGAGCAAGATTTACCCTGCGAGAGCCGGCCGCAGAGGAGCCAGTCGCAGACCCTTTGAAAGATCCAGAGCCAATCGAGCAAAATCTCGTTGTCAGGTGCGTCCGACGCTGTGGTTGGTCAGCGCAGCCCGTGTTGTCCTACCAGCCCACTCAATCTCCAACTCTCTTTACTCTGTCGGTACCCCGCCAGTGGTACTGTCTTCTTTGCAGGATTCAGGATTTTTTTTTTCAACCCTGACTGTCGCTATGACAGCGGCACCGATCTCCACTGCTCGCGCCCGCACCTGTTTCTGGCAAGTTTCAGCAGTGCTCAACTTTGGTCTATGTCACATGCCGGTCAAAGGACATCCATCCAGCAAAAAGCCAACCAGGAGGTGCAACGAGGCCGACACTTTAATCCGTCTGAGTGCCATCATATGCCTTGATGGAGGCCCCCATCTCTAGACATGCACAAGTCCCTCCATGTGTGCGACATGAACTATGCCTTAGAACACATTAGCCCTTGAGTTGATGTCATGTCTGTCATGCATAGCCTTGCATGAACATCCAACGCACACACATCGCCTCTCTGGAATATACATGACTGTGCCATGGACTTTTTCGATGTTTCACTTTGTCTCGATAAGGTTGGTCCTACTTGTCAAACTGGAGGTATAAGATCGCTTGCTCACCCATGATCCCGCCTTGGCTGTCGTCCACGGGTGCAGAATGCGGTCAGCATGCGGCAAGGATGCTGGACTCCATGTTCATTCCGTCTCATCTGGCCCGGCTTGGTATGTAGAGGAGTTTTACATCGACAAGGTGGAGAAAGAAGGAGAGCTCTTAACTGCAGCTGACGATTGTTTGCATCACGCCGACATTGAACAGATGCTTCATACCCTTTCGTGGATACCTTTTTCAGGCAGAGAAACACAGATGGACACGTCCGATCATCCGAGTGCTCAACTCCAAACAAAGGCACAATTCAGGAACAGCCTATACGACGCTCACCCGTAGCTGATGCATGGGCGCATGGTGTTTCCTATGTTCTGTCTGTGCAGTCTCCACCGTTGCCTTACGCATCGGTCAACAGTTCCGTTGTATCACTGACCTCGTAAATGCTCTAAAAGAAAAAATATGCACGCGCACATCTCATCTTTTTGAACTGACTTTTGCGCAGGCAAACTCGACCTACAACTGAATACAGCCCACGTATAACCTCCCCTCTCCCTCCCTCCATAGCACCTGCGTATTAGACATGGTCTGTCTAATCGCTGACGAATTGGAGCTTTAATGTAAGGAGTACATGCATTGCCTTTAATGCAAGGAGTACTTGCTTTGACTACCTTTCCTCCATCCCTCTCGGTTGGATCAGATGAGGAACTGACAAGAGTCCAAAACCTTTTAGTGTTTTCCTTCATCAAACCTGTCAAACCTGTCTTCTTCTAGGCACTGTGTACGACCCAGCATCAGTCGATCAAGAATAGATTTCCAGATCCTCACTTTTACAAACAAATGGTTGCTGGCCGAATACACCAAACAAAGTCGCCACCCACTCTTCTTTCGTTTCGTTATCAACGTTTTCTTGAAAGAATGAAAGTGAAGTAAACGCAAGGGCAAGCTCTCGACCTCTGTCGTTCTGGCCACTTGTCGTTCCTAGGGTCGAGCCATTGGAAAAATGTTGCTGGCTCTTCTGATTTGTCCATTGTCAACATAGCAACAGCCAAGTACTCGTTCTTGGGTAAGCACAGGATGAGCAAGGGCAGGGGCATTAAAGAATTATGAGCCTTGAGAGGATGGCTAGAGCACAGTTTTTAATACAACAATGTTATCAATGTTGTCGTTGTTGTCGTTGTTGTTGTTGAGGTTGCTTGTGTTTTGTCGTTTGCATCTGCTCTGGTGCCCTTTGGCCTCCCTAAACGGTGACAAGCATCTTCAGCTCAGGGGTTTAGCTTGTGGGGCAATGATAGCTGCCATTTTTTTCCTTTTTCTATATCGAAGACTCAATGCGATAGTGTCTTGTTGCAACGAAACTAGTCTGCCTCAGTGTGAGTGGTCAAATCCGCCTGTTGTACGTGGCAGTTCTCCGGTATTCATCACACAACACAGGCCCACCAAGTACTGCCTTTCAAAGAGAGCGCGATAAGGGGGGAGGATTAAGGCATGAATGATGTAAAGAGGTATGGGCGTCAAAAATGGTGAAGTAAACCCGCGCTTTGGGATCCCCCCCTGTTCTGCCGTTCCACCGCGCTTTCATTTTTCTCTTTCGTACCTTAGCCTTGGCCGTTGGCCGTCTGGACGAAGCCTTGTCCGAAAAAACCACGAGTTTGGCATTGCACTAGTCCTGGATCACTTACCTCCAAGACCTAGACAACCTACATTCACTAGAGAGCGCGCCCATGGAATTCCGAACAAGGCTCGTCTTTTTTTTTAGCGTGAAATCTGGTCCAGTTACAAAAAAACGCCTTCAGCCTGCAGCTTGCAGACAAAGTGTTATTCTTAAGGACGTCCATGCTGATAAGCATACGTGTCTCACGGATCGGTCAGGCAATTGAGGGCTGTCCTTATTGGATAGCTGCACGCACGATGGCAATGCTCTATGGAGTTTCTAGGAGGCGCCCAGCGATACGCCGTGAGAGCTGTTGGAAAGGGGTGTATGGGCGTACATGTACGTTCGTTAATCTGAACATAACGAAACCGGTGGATGGTAACTCCAGCGATGGGCACCAAAGAAACAATGGTGAAATAGAGGCATGGACAGCATTGCTGGCAGTACTTGGCTAAAAAACTGTCTCAGACACAAGATATATGCCTCAGCCGTAACTGAGGGACCTGGATCGCCGTCTGTATGTCACTGCGTGTCAAGTAGATGGATGAAAGCATTGCTCCAAACGGCGTATAACTTCGCTTCTCAAACTGCATAGATACTCCGTCGACGCGGCGCGTAAACGTAGCCTTTGACACATACACATCATAGTTAGCCACGGCGCAAGCGTCTCCATGTCTATTTCCATAAAAAAAAGGAACGCGTCAAAATGTTGATTGCATAAAAACCACAAGCACCTTTTCAGGTCATTCGAAAATCAAGGGTATTACGTGCTCAGTCCAGTTCACTTCGGACGCAAACACCCTTTCATAGGTGACCAGGAAGGGGCATGGACTTGAACACGTAAAGGACTTGAAAACGTAACGGACTTGAACACGTAAAGGGCATAGACTGTGTAAGTGTTCGAATGTGTTTTTTGCCCGGATGCAATTCAGTTGTCACCATGATGTGTCCCTTCAACGTCTCTCACTTTTCAACTTCAACCTCTATCCATTACCCCTCATGAAAGCGAATCTGTTCGTGGCGATAGTCTTGGCCACAGCGGTCGTAGCATCCGCATCACCCGTCGTCCCAGAGTACAAGCGCTCTGTTGCGAGTGGAGGCGTTATCACACTACCTTTGAGGCGCAATCTCAACACTGCGAGTTCAAAAAACTCGGTTTGGCCGTTTCAGCGAAGACAAGATGCTACTGACATGCATACGACATTGCGGAATCATGGAAGCATTGTACTTTTTTCCAAACTTGATTGATGGTGTATAAAGCCAAGGAACGTGTATTTCTTATAGTTTATTAACCAACCTCTTTTTATTACACACAGTTCTCTGTCCAGGTTGGCATCGGCACTCCCAGTCAGAGTCTCCGGCTCCTTGTTGATACCGTAAATACCTTTAACTAGTGGAGACCCCAATATCAACATCCTTTCCTCCCATCAACCCTAACAATTGTACTCGTTCCTGTCCAGGGGTCAGCCGATCTATGGGTGCCATCGACGAGCTGCAAGTCCCAAGTTTGCGGCAAAGGCAAGGTTGACCCAGACAAGTCAAAAACCGCCGTCGAATTGGATCGGTCCTATGAGATCAAATATGGCGACGGCTCCTCTGCGAACTGCATTGTGTATAGCGATACCGTTGAAATAGCTGGAATCGTCGCTTTGGAACAGCATATAGGACTGGCTGATAGCGTCACCTCAATCAACCCTGCAGACAATAAGACACCTGTTGGCTTGTTGGGCTTGGCTTTCCAGTCCATCTCCGTGAGCAACTCGCCGACTTTTATGGATACGGCATTCCAACAAAGGAAAATCAAAAATAACATTTTTTCTCTCTACCTGCCGCCTACAGGACATGGGGAGATCACGCTAGGAGGGATCAATCAAGACCGCTCTGCTGGAGATATGACATACGCCCCAGTCACCAACAAGACATTTTGGTTCTTTGAGATCACAAGCATCACCTTTGGGGATGCCACGATCGGTAAGGGCAGCCCAAAGAATGTTCAATCGGACGGTGGCAGAGGTCTAAAAGGCATTATGGACAGCGGCACCTCTCTCATCATCCTTGGGAATCAGGATATAGAAAGATTTTATTCAGGGCGCACCGATGCAAAAGTTTTTGACAAACACTATTGGAGCATTCCCTGCGAGGCAGTGCAACCGATTGACATCACGTTGGCTAATGGGGCAAAGTTCAGCATCCCAAAGGATCTGGCAAATCTCGGGGAAACGGCGCACGGAAGCAAAGAGTGTGTGGTTGCAGTTGCAGGCGGAGGTACAGACGGAGAGGTCTTGGTGGGACTCTCGTTCATGTCTAGCCATTACGTAGTATTTGATAAGGACAACTCACAGATCGGCATTGCCCTCGCTAAAGCTTCATGAGCCAGCATCGTGTACAAGTACTAGCAGAAAGCTATGAATAAAGGACTAGTCTTTAGGCCTGTGCCCTGAAGGTGCTCTATTCTGCTTAGACCATATTGTTTATTGTGTAAACGTGAGTTGCCTAGGAGCGAGACTCGCCGGTGCGGATCCAGTGGGTACTAATATGGGTCCGATTTCCAAGAGTCGACAGAGATCTTTACATATGTCAGTCGCTTAAAAGTGCCATTGTACTTTGCTGATAGGACGCATAGTCATCGTCGGCGTCTTGGACTCGCTGACTTTGTCGAGATTGGATGCTCCCTCTACGATCGAACCTGCATCCGGGACGAATGATTGTGAGGATTTAGAAGGTAGTAATGAAGCCGAGGAAGACGAGGTCTTGATGTTGTTGAAGAATTTGAAAATGGACATGGTAACTGCAAGATGGAGAGGGGGGGAAGGTATGCTCTAGGGTCTATCAATAATGTTTCTTGGCTGCTATTCTCTTAAGAGTTTAGGCAACAGGTCTCTTTTATACAATTCCTCCCGAGTACGCGCCCTACGTAAAGTCGTGTCATCCGCTGCGCCAAGCTGAACCAAAACAAAGGAGACACATTCAATTGCGCCGCAATCTTAAAAATCTCCCTCCGTATGATTTTTGGGTGAGTAATGTAGGCACCCCTGTTTTTTATTTTTGTAAGCATAGATCGCGCAATGGTGTTGACAAAGCACAAGCCTGTACTATAGACGGTATGACATCCTCCGTAGCTTTGCAGAGGGCCAAATCTTGCGGTACGAGTCGAACATTCTTGGACACTTGCTGGTATTCAAGTTCCAATGGCGGCTCACTTTGTGTCCTGGGTTTGGTGAACTTGAGCCCCGGGTCGCAATGACAATGAAGAAGATGACGACGACGGCAGAGACAAAGAGTTGAGCAGGGCCCTGCGTTCGAGATGGCCAGAACGTTCCTGTTGCTGTAGGTGGTTTGAGTGGGTGGAGATGCGAGATGGATGCGTAGTTGTGTGGATGGATAGATGGGACACAATGTCGGCAATAGGTATATTTTGTGTACCTACTATGAACCTGCTGAGCTGTACGGGCTATTCAGGAATTAGTCAGGCACGCGCCGGGTTCTGAGGATAAGACACATCATCTTTTCTCAAAGTCGCGTTCCGTCTTCTTGACCCCTTCAAGCGCTCAACCTTGTTGGGTAAAGTAGGAGGCGCACCGCCTCCTTTCTAATTTTCATGACTCTGGATTATTTGGACTGCGCTGCACTTCGCTCCTCTCCGACACGCCGTCAATTCACAAACATGTCTAACCACTCTGACCCATTTTGAAAAACCCTACAGCTGCCATGGTGTCACGAGTGCACATACCACCCGCTTACCAATAGTGTTGACTCGTGTGTATGAGTTTTTATTTAACAGATTTTGCTCGTGGACGAGTCACTGGCTGCTACAAGGTAGCATAGGTATCCAAGACGGAACTTTCTTATCGGATGAACGGACCCGCATTGGGGAGCATAGTCTGATAGAGCTTGTCAAGGGCTTCTTCAGGGGTCATCTTGACACGCTGGATAGCGCGAGGACTTTGAAGGGATGATCGTGGAGTGTGGGTCGAGCTCGAGGCAACAGACGCAGGCTTGTTCTTGGTGAACATCTTGAAGATGGACATGATCTTTTTGGTTGTTTCTGATGGGTGGTGGCTAAGAGTTGCTGGATTGTGCTGAAAAGTGCGAGATGTCGGAGAGGTGCGATTTCACAAGAGCCCTTTAAATATACGAAAAGAAATGGTGGCCAGTTATGCCAACTGAGTGCTGAAATAGGTGCTTTTTGTAGACCAGGGTACATGTGTTGCTCGCCAGCCCGCCAAACAACACTAACGCGTGTCGGTTTTGGCGTCCACCGCACGCCCTCAATTGTAAGAGACTGGAGAGGGTCGGCCCGTGCCACAAAGTTTGCATGGAGAGCAACACCTTTTCGGTCAGCTTCGGAGGTTTGTTGTTACCTGTTCTATGCAGTTGTCCCCGTTGACAAGTATCGCCACTGGATTTCCTCTTCCATCACCGCAACAAAGTCAACAATATGGTAAATGCCTCTACTCGATATGGAACCATCCAATCTGTGGGCCACTGAGCTGGATTAAACGCTGAAGGGGTTCGCCACCCTAAGTATCATTGTTCCCAAGGCCACCTTCTCGTACCCAGGATTTACGGTAGACTCCTTCGTCAGCGATCCTGACCATTACAAATTGCCTTCTGGAAACGGATGGTCGAGTCCGCAAGTAGTAGTGGGCACATGTGCCCGTATGGTACAGTTGTTTTTATTGCTGGTTTGAAGGATGACATCTTCAGCTCGCTTCTGATCCGCTGACTAGGTGCTGAAGGGGCAAGGTTGAGTACGATGTTGCACGAGAGTCGACATTGGTCCTGTCCATCCTGCTAATGCTGCGGGTGGATAGATAATGTTGGTCCTGACAGGGGCGGCGTAGTGATATGGAGAGCGAAGGAGAGATAAAATGTAATAACCGAGGAGAGGTTGAATGCGGCGGAACTCCATGTGCGAGGTGACAGGGGGGTTCTCAATATTTGTACTTTGTTGAGTAGTCCTTTGGCGAAACGACCAGACCCCGTCCCTTTCTTGCGCCTCTGAAGACGGTCTCTACAATGTCGATCAGCTCCTGTTTGCTGTCCAGAGCCCAGTTGATCTTGTTGTTGTTTCCTGTGCCGAGATCGACCATGATATGCTTGTTTCTAAAGAAGAACATGGTTGTGCAGGGGTCGTACAACTCGTACATCTTGTTGAAGTCGGGGACCTCTGTGATATCGACCAGGTAGATGACGGCAAAGTTTTTGATCTTTTCGGCCACGGAGTAGAGGAGCTCGTCCATTTGCATGCAGATGGGATCCCAGTCGGTGCCGAAGCGGATGATCACGACGCGATCTTCCTCGGACAGGATGGCCTGGTCGACCTGCCAGCCGTTTGTGAGATGGGGGAGGAAGTAGGACATGAAGACGGACGGTTGTTGTGGTGTCGAATGAGATCCTGCCGCGTTCCTGGGTGCCGAGAGGGTGGGGTGTGATTGCAGAGGTGTGCAAAAACTGGCCGCAGCGGCTGGCTTGCGGAGTCGGGCAGAGGGAGGATGTGGCTTATTGCAGCCACCAATTGGAATGCAGACTGCATTCTGCAGATATCTCCTGAAGGATCAAGGGCCCCCCGTCCCCCCGTCCCTCTCTCATCCTCAGCCGTGCATCCAGCGGATCCCCGTCAGGCAGCATAGCAGCATAGCAGCATAGCAGCGTAGCAGCGTATCGCCATACAATCCCCCACCCCCCCTTCCGCCTCTTGACCCGGTCTCTCTCTGTCTCTCTGTCTGTCTCTCTGTCTGTCTCTCTGTCTGTCCCTCTGTGGCCTCCCCTTTCCCCACTTCTCGTCCTCCTGCTCGTCGCTCTCTCCCTGCTCTTCTCTCCGCTGCATATCATAGTACCCCCTGTGTATTCCATCCCTCATCAGATTCTTCTTCTCTCCACACTCTTCATCAGTGCGCTCATCCACACCCTCCCCCCCCCTGGGCAAGAGTATCCGCTTGGCGTGACAGACCACAAACATGAACAGGAACACCAACGGCAACAGCCTGCCCTTCCATGCTGCTGGCAGCATCCGGAAACCAGGACTCTCGTCAGCCCTCGCTCAGGCACGCCGCATCAGCCCTGGCAGGCTCTTTATCCTCATTGGCCTGTGTGTGATTTCCTTGCTGGCTCTGACAAGAATGTTCCGCCCTGAAGAATCTGCCGTCTCATCCGTCGACCAGTCCGAGCACGCATCCAAGAACGAGGCGGAACGGGAGCTGATGGTGAAGCAGATTCTAGAGTCCAGGAAATCAGCCTACGCCTTTGAGGACTTTACAGAGGAAGGGCTGGTCATGCAGGAGAACAGCCATCTCTTGCCAGCCACTGCCATCCTGCTGGGATGGAAGCGTCTTGAGGGCCTGAAGCTGGTGGTGAACTATCTGGCGCGGTACCCGTACATCAAGGAGATCATCATCTGGAACAACAACAAGGAGAACACGCTGACCAAGAACGACTTTGAGTTCGATCCTAGCTTTGGGCCTCTGCCAGAGCTGCAGGTCTACAACGGCAAAGAAAACCTGCATGACTTTGCAAAGTACATGTCGTGCTCACTCGCAAAGTACCAGCACTGCTACTTTCAGGACGACGACTGGCTCAACACCCACATGGATGCACTCTACACCAACTTCCTTACGAGCCCCAACCTGATCCATACCAACACCCTGCCGCTCATCCACATGGAGCATCGTCGATGGACGTTCACCAATGAAGGTAACCCGCACGAGTGAGCGTGTTCAGGCGGGATCGGGTGCCCCCAACCAAATTCTGTCTTACGTAGGAACGAAAAGCCCACCTGAGACCCTGGCACTAACACGTACTGTCTTGCCTGCAACGCCGCTAGAGCACAAGATGCACACTGGATTCGCATGGATGGGCACAGGATCGTTTCTTCCTAGGGAAAAAGCCCAGAGACTGCTAGAGCAAGGCGGCAACAGCAATCTGGCAAAGGACAGATTGCGGGTCATTGACATGTACTTTTCCATTTGGACCAACCAATATCCGTATCAACTCGTCAACTACCTGACGCCCCTTGACCAGAAGAATGGATGGAGCACAGATGGCGTCAATGACCACTGGAGCATTGTGTTCAGGAACATGGTATGTGGCATCTTCTGCTATGCAGCCATGTCGGTCGTCATTTGCTCATATCTCCATGTTGAGCTGGGTCTTCTCTTGCAAATACTAATCATTCTGATGTTTTATTACTTGTATCGTTGACTGCACTTTTAGTTGGATGCCGCTGACCGTCTGTACTCTGCCTTGGTGGCCAACCCAGAAGTTTCTGAGAAGGATTACTTTTCCCGCGAGGAGGATCAACCACCCATGAAGGAACGACACGCCAGGTACGCCAGTCGGAAATTGACATTTTGACGGTGCGGGCAAACCTCATGTTGAACAAAGCAAATTATAGGACGGTCTTACTCACAGCTTTTGTCCGATGTGTTACTCAACGGTTTAGGTCGCCCTGCTATAATGACAAGTGTCTCTTCAGAACCAGTATGGATCCCTTTCCACAACCCAAGGAAGTCGAATTCAACGGCGATCTTCAGACCATTGACGAACAAAACTCAAAGTTCTTTGCGCTCGAGTACCCAACAAACGACTTTTTCAACAAGTTTTCATATATTCACGCGGTCGACAATGATCCACTGACGTGCTGGAACAGCTTCAGAGGTATTGTAGAATGAAAATGACGCGCTTTTATGGAGATGCTGTAGATAGTCCTACAGGAGCTGTACTGATAGATGTGACCCTTTTTTTCCTCATGCATTTTCTAGTACCCCAAGTCGGCGATTACTTCGGCCTGCAATTTGTCAAACCCACTTCTTTGAAAAAGTTCACCATTACTTCATCAAAATCCTTGGCTCATCTGGAAGGCAAGTTCACAGTCTTGGTCTCGGATGCTACAGGCTCAGAATGGACAACATGTCGCCACTCGACACGATTCCCTTTCGCCCATACCATGGTTCTGGATATCACCTGCCCACCATCCTTGTCGCAGTCTCCGTCACGGTCTCTGCAGAAGGGGTTGGTCGATCTTGTCAAAATTCAGTTTGATCAAAATCTCGAAAAGTCGCTCGAGGTGTGTGGTATGGAGGTCGGCGACATGGTCCTTTAAGACACTGTTAGAGACGTCTAGAGTGCCACAATCATTCATAGATGGTTGCCCCCTGAAGATTAGGGGGCCGGATGTACCGATAATAAATGTAAGATTGAAGTCCCACCAAAAAAAATTACACGATAATCAGATAAATGAACTCTGTCCGCGCGTGGGATGGGAGGTATACCATGGGGGGGTCATGGCATATTAATACAACTTATATTACATGGATATGAGCCAGCTCATGCATCACTACGCTGCTGCGGAGATCGCCATGTCGGCGGCATTGGCACCTCTCCGCGTTGACCCCGTTGGCTAGATAGATCCCACTCATGATCTCGCTCGTCCTCCGTGTCCGACTGCTGCTGCTGCTGTGAAGAAGGCTCTGGTAATCGGTACTGAGGATGGTTGACGCGACGGTCTCGGGTTATGGCTCCTTGGACTGTCGGCAATTCCTTCAGATGGTATTGAGGACTCCGTTGGACGTGCTCGTTGGAAGGCGATTTCAAAATCCCCTTCATTACTCTGCCCGTGCCGCTCTTTTGCGATAATGACGCGGCAATAGGTTTCAGTACCTTGACACTACTATCGCTGCTGGAGTCATGGGCTACCTGTGGATCGCCTGCGGCGGGGTGCTTGGAATAATAGTCTACCTCATTCTGAGGACTGGTCATTTTTGGAGGTCTCGGAGAGGGTGTTGCCGCGCGGGAAACGCCTCTTTCGTATTGTTCAGGCAACCGAGCTGGTGGAGGAGGATAGTATGGCGCATAGGAGCTGATGGACGGGGACGCGATTGCTGTTTGAGAGGAAGACCAATTATCACTCCCGTCGTGCTCAAATGAAGGGTCGCGCATAAAGGACGAATTCTGAACTCGGTTGCCGTCACTATAAGGGCTCTCAGTCCGTTCCATGGAGGGGCTAGCTGTGTCCGAGCGGCTTCCGTGTCTGTACGGGGGCATAGGGTGATGCTTTGAAAACTCTTCTTCCTCGCTGGTGTCATGGTTGTGATGCTTCAAAGTGCTCGCGGGTGACAGAACGGTTCGGCGGTACTTGCGGCGGCGAAGATGAAGAACAAACCCGAGTATGAACAGAGCAAACGTAAGTGTGATCCCGCCTCCGACTAAACCTATGATGACCTGCGATGTTGCAGCAGATTTTGGCCCTGAGGCAGAGGGTAGCACGCTCGCGTCGGTCGAACCTAGTGTCGCGGAGGTTATTGAGGCGCTGCTGGTAACAGGGGCGCTTGAGGGTGGAGGAGCAGGGATCGAGAATTGGTTGGTCCAGAGGTTGGTTTTGAGGTTGTAGATGACGAGTGGTTGGATTGGAGTATTCTTATTGTTGTTGCCTATCGTAAAAGTGACCTTAGTCAGGAAGGTGTCCTTCATGATAATAATTTTGGATAGCACAAAGAAGAAAAACATGAGCAAGGCGTTTGTTACCTCCCCACACAACGAAATTGTCTCCGGCAACTGTGCAAGCCATGCCAGTTCGATTCTGAGATGGATCAATGTTGGTTCCTTTTTTCCATGAAAGGCTTAGGACATCCAATATGTAGATGCTTCCAAGGGTCGAAAATAGTGCAGTTGATATGCCGCCAAAGACTACAAGCTTGGCTCCTTTGTAAGCTAGAAGAGCAAGGTGAAATGTGTGAGAGAGATCCGAAAACCAAGACCTTAGCGACTATATTCACGATATTTCACCTACCAGGGACGACACACGGCGCTGACACATCTCCGGGAGATGACCCCATCGCACTCTATTAATCCACAGGGCAGTCTTTGCGTTAGTTCACATATGCGGCAAGTTTGCTCAAGGCAACACATGAGGTGGGTATTGTTGGACTGACCAGGTTCACCCATCGACTATTTATTGGCTGGAACTCGACCAAGTGCGAAGGCATGCCTGTAGAGTCAAGTCCTCCGTAAAGGACTATACTCTGTCGCACTGTTGACCAAGCAGCACCAAAGAAGGAGAGTCCTTGCTGACCAGCAGCGGGCGGCATAGGCGCCGTCAAGGCAGTACCATCCGCGGGGTTATACACCATCATGCTTGCTCCATTATTAGACCCACTTGGGATGTAAACATACCCTGTGCTGGGGTCTGTAGCCGCCTGGTGGATACCAGTGCTTGCAGGACTCTGTGCGAGGATGTGAGGGTCTAGCCAAGAGTCACTCATAATGTCGTAGGTTGACATGGCTCCAGAGGGATTCGACACAATAAGACGTTGCTTATCCTTTGACACCGCCATTGTGTGGTCTGACGTACTAGGAGCAGACTGAGGGCCAGAGCCGAGACTTAGTGGTTTCCATGGCGGACTTGTCGCCAACCAGCTCTGCTGGGTGAGGTCAAGTGCGAAAAACTGGTTACTCTTCAGCTGCTGACCGGTGAACCCGCCTTGAATATAAAGCGTGCTTTCGTCTAGAGTAGCAAAGGCCATGTTCGAGACCACGACGGGTCCTTGAGCCATGCAAGGGGACGTGTAGATTAAGAAGAGAGAGAGGAGGTGTACGGCGCAAAAGGACCATTTACGGAGGGGTGGAGTCGTTAAGTATTTTGTTGAAGTATGGCGCTGAGGGTCTATAGTTGTCATGATGGAAGGAATGATGATCATCGACTGGAATAATGGTGGAATGTAGCCTGGCAGAGAAATGAGCTGTCAAGAAGATGCGAGAGTAGGGGAACGGTGGTTGCGGGAATCAAGAGGCAGGACTTGGAAAAGCGAATGTCAGCATCACAAGGTTTCTGCCGTTCTCTTGCTCTTTGTCCAGAAAAAACATACTCGATGTAATCCTCGGATGCAACGATCTAACGCGCAGCAGGGCCCTTACCGGCCGGCGCACAAGCCGACCCAGATGAGAAGCGATCACCATAAGGAGCAACAAACCTCACAGGAAACAGTTACAGACATAGACGGCAGAAATAGCATTTGTGTGTGAATGAGGGGCGAAAGAAAAAAGAAAAACTCAAATCTACGCGCATGACAGTCTCGGGCATAGTTTTGGCGCGCGAGGCACAGCTGCGACAAGCTGTGCATATCGTCCCGCAGACTAGTTAGTTGTAAGGCCCGTCCAGCCCCTCGATGACAGCTTTAGTTTCTCTCACCCCCACCCTCGCCTCGACGCTAGACTTCCCCCCTGAAACAATCCATCGCATCTCTTCGCGCTTGTTTCTTTTACAGTTGCTTGGGCATGCCAAAGTTTGGAGAGCATGGAATGTATGCATCAAGGCAGTGCCTAGAATGCAGTGGCCCCTTTGATTCCCAGCCCAAAGAAAATAACAAACAAATCAAAGTGCACTGCATGCTGACTGAAACGTCGAGGGGCTACATTAGAAGTCCTCGCCTCTCAATTCTGTGGAACATTGGCCAAACTTTTCATATATCATACACACAAAAAGTGATAGATACCAGCTGTTCGGGTAACTGCTGAGGTGTGAGATCAAATAGACCATCTTCATTGACACATTACCACGCGTTCGGGCATATAGCCTTCTTTGATCGCCTCAAACGGATTCATGTACCCATTGCTTGGCTCCTTACATATCCTGCGCTTTGTCCTTGATGTTTGTCTTTTATTTTCACGCAGGTTCTACTCCACTCCGTTTGCAAATTCTAAGGACCCACTCTTGTTTTCTTTTCTCCCACCATTGCATCATCCGCTCAAGCAATAGGGGAGCATAAATTGCATGTGTGCATGTGTGCAAGTGTAGCTGTACAGTACAGTAGTTGTATCCTTTATTTTTCCTACTTCTCTTTATGCACCGCATAAAGCGTGATGCTGTACTCTATCTACAGTGAACCCGCAAGGTCCTCCTTGTTCGGACTTGTTCGACGCCATTGCTGACGTCTGTAGATGCAGAACCCTATTGCAGCAACTGTAACAACTCCAGCAGACACTCCTCCTCCAATAATGGCTGCGCGGCGACGTCCCTCCGACCTCGAGGTCTGTCGTTGTCTCTCGCGCTCGGACTCTGTGGTCTGTTTCTCCCATGTGTCAGTCTTGAGATTATACATGATCAATGGCTCAAAGGATGTTTTAGCATTGTTGGTGCCTGTGCAACAATAATGAAGGAAAGAAAAAAGAAGCCATGGATTAGGGGAGAGAACAGTGCGAGTATTTTCTCCCTATTCTGTTAGCCAATGCTTATTAGTACCTCCCCATGCAATGAAATAGTCCCCTGCGACCGCGCAGGCCATGCCCACACGATTTTGCGATGTTTCAGCGTCAGCACCTCTAGTCCAGGCCAGACTCTGAGCATCGAGAATGTAGATGTTCCCCAGGGCTGAAAAGGTTGCTGTCGAGATTCCACCAAAGACAATCAACTTGGTGCCATCGTAAGCTGCTCATGAAAAACATGCAATGTCAGTGAACCAATAATGAGGCGCGCACCATGGGAACTTTTCGCATAATGCAGAAGCATCATTTACCAGGAACTATACAAGGTGATGAGACGTTGCCTGGAGAGGAACCTGTCGTTTGCTACAGGAAGCGGGGTAGGTCGAGTGACAGTGAGCCTAGGACCGAGTGAAAGTGTTTTTTTTTTTTTTTTTTTTTTTTTGCTCGTCAAGAATGGAAAGGTGTGAACTTACGAGAAGAACCCATTTAGAGTTGCCTGGTTGATATTCGATCAGGTTCGAGTACCGATCTTCGGTATCAATCCCGCCGTAAAGAACGATGCTCTGTCTGACAGTAGACCATGCTGCAGCAAAAAAACTGAGCCCCTGTTGCCCAGCACTACTTGGCATGGGAATGGTCGTCGATACAGAGCGGTCCACGGGGTTGTATATAGTCATGTTAGCCCCACCATTGGATCCACCAGGGATATAAACGACACCAGTACTCGGATCGGTCACCGCTTGCCGAGGCCCCATAATCGCTGATGATTGCTTGACGGCAGTAGGCTCTTGCCAGGTACTGCTGGCGATATTGAAAGTGGATATTGTGCCAGTTGTGGCGGTGATGACCAGATTTTGCTTGTCCTTCGATATTACCATCGCCTGGCCGGAAGTGTTGCTAGGAGACCCAGGGCTAGTGCCTTCGTCAAGCAACCGCCAAGGTGAACTTGAGGGGTCTTCGTTCAGTTGAGTGAGGTCGAGTGCATAAAGGTTTCTGCTGTTTTGAAAAGGATCAATAGAGCCACCTTGAATGTATAGTGTGCGTTCGTCGATAGTTGCAAAGGCCATATTGAAGACCACTGCCGGTGCTTGTGCGGAGCAGGCAGTGGCCATAAGAAGGGCGAGAAGAAAGGTGAGACGTGTTCGACGGTGGGCAATGCAGAACATCGTCGGTGGTGCGTTCGAAAGGCAATGGTGGTGATGATGATTAGAGTCGAAGGTTGACATGTGGAGGTATTGGTTGAGGATTAGCTGCGAGGTGCGCAAAGTGTAAAGGAATGGACAGACTGAGAGTTAGAGGAGCATGCGATTATTCTTATATCAATCGTAATCCCCATGGGGGTTAGACCTACTCTGAATACCTAAACAGCGCGATAGTCTGTGGCACCAAGGAGCGTCGCATGCATTTGTTTCAATAGATGTCGGTCATTTCTCCTAAGTCCTTTTCTGTTTTAAAAAATTCATGGTAGATTAGAAGATCGTCGTTCTCGTCCTGGTCAGTGACATGGTAGCAAAAACAGCTATCTTTCGTGACTTGCTGCACCAGGGTAAATTCTCAGTGATCTACACCAGCACTGTAGCGAGGTAGGCGTTTACCATTGCTCCCACCAGCGCTCACCCAACACTACAAAGTCAAAGTCAACGAAGGAGTTCCTCCAAGCCATGGGCGTGATTTTGATGCCGAGGGCAGTGGCCATATGGCATATGACCATCGATGGAAGCGGCCGTGCTTCCACCACTTGTAGTGCCAGCCCGAGTTGATGAGTAACTCCTCGGTACGCACCGTACTCATTCCCTAGAAGCGCACCTTGCATCAGTGCGCGAAGTGTGGAGCGAGCCTTCGTTAGGAAGACTCAGAGAAGCTCGCTGTAATGAACAAACTGATGAACAAGAAGCGCCTAATAGAGTCGGAAAAAACGCCTTCTGATGAATGGTAACGTCCCGATTCGCTTTTCTGACGTTTACACGTGTTGAATTAAGCGCTATGGCACTACAACTCGCTCACGACTACAAAAGGTATTCAACTTGCGTATTCGTTTTTCAGCATTACGAAAAATGGACAGACAACACTTCATCAAACCTAGTAGCCATCGCTGCTGGCACGTCCGCGAGCACTTCTACTGTTGCTAACGCAATGATGTCCTTATTCGAATTATTAACCGCAAAAAGCGCCACGCGTAAGGTAAGGGAGGAGGCGAATGCAACCGGTCCATCTGGCGATGATGATGAAGGACTCTATCGACGGCATGCATACCCAAGGTGCCGATGCATCTAAGATTGAAGTGGTTGTTGCCGGTAAATTGTGTGCGCTTTGATAAATAAGTATACACCTCATGTAATGTTTAGGTACTGAGGGATGATTCTTCACCTTGAGTCTTGAAGCAAAAGGCATCAAAATATGCGATGCGCCTGTTGTTATCTATCCACCGTAGTCTCGGTACGATTCCAGTGTGCTGACTTCAACCATCAACCCATTCATTGAGCGATTGCAACGAACTCCTTCTGACATATTGCAGTCAATCAACTTGAGTGAATCTCACTCGACTTGTACACAGCACCCCTACTCGAGTCTACAGATAGTATTCACAGTAGCCGTATGTCGGTTTAGGCTGGATAGAAACTCCACGATGGTGCAGTGAAATTCGGAGCTGAATTCTACCTTTAAGATGCGATGCAGGCGCAGAGGTGATGTTTGGGAAGTCATATTTCAGGCGATATTACACTCACAGATATCAACCACACCTCGCACGGTGGTCGAGTCATTCGCATGGTTCAGTTTAGACATATGGTGCTAAGACCACCTCAAGTGAAATGATAGGCCAGAAAAGTCTACTGTCATGTCTCAAGGCACAGCGAGGTGAGATTTGGAGATGAGCGCATTAAAGTGGGTATGCGCAATTGGGCGCACAGAATCAGCCCGCGCAAAATCGCAGCCTCTCGTAGCGATGCGGTCAGGGACAGGTTGCCAGAAACGACCGAAATAGAATCCGATAAGACATACAGTGTTTTTTTTTTTTTTTTTTTTTGCAGCCAACACACATCTCTCCATCATTCTCCTCTTTTTCATTCTCTCTCGAACTCTCCGCTTCTCTTGTCCACTCAAGGAGATCATCGCCCTTCTACGCCTCATTTCATTGGCCTGCCATTCTTGCCTGTTCTTCCTTGCTCTCGCATCCTCTGCTCTCATTGCCCCTCTTTCGTGCAAGTGTCCTTTCCTCTCAAACGGCATTCCCTCCGTCGCTCATTTCACGTTGCACTGCACTTTTTGAATGCAGCGCATGCTCTGGTCTTTTGTGCTCACCAGCTCGTCGAGATAAGGCCGTTGTATACTGTTGCATGTACCACCAAGCACTTTTACTGCTATAAAAACTTCGAAGACCCGTCTTTCTTTTCTACCCGTTTCTCATATACCCATAACGAACACGACCCACAACAAAACACGGTCTCACATAAACGACAGCAGCAGCACAGCGATGACAACCCCCAAGGGATACACATTCTGCTACTACGTCTCTGGCCATGGTAATTGTCGCATCACGATCGAACACGCATCGCCCAAGCTCGCAGTGTCACAGGCACCATTCAGTCTCTGCGTCCTCTATTTTTAACACTATTCTCCTTGCCCCTCCCAACTTGCACCATCCAGGATTTGGCCACGCAACGCGTGTCAACCAGATTATAACCGAACTGCTCAAGTCCATACGGATAGACCCAACAACACAGCAGACGAGCAGTTTGCACACCATCTACATTGTATCCGATGCCCCCCAGTTCATCTTCCAGGACGTGATTGCCCTTGGAGCCATCTACAGGAACGCAAAGGTCGACGCGGGCGTCGTCCAACCCTTGGTAAGACCGTCGGAGTACCCTCGTTTTTTATTTCTGTAACATACGGTCTTGAAGCTCCATAATACCTTTCGCCCCCTTGCAGCAGAACGTCAAATTGATGATTTCCACAACGTCATTGCCCTCTCCTGACCTTTTCTTTGTTTCCCCACGCAACCACAATGTATCCCCGACGTTAACATAGGCTTATTCTGTCGACCGCGAAAAGACAATCGAGGGTGTCAAGACATTTTTGGCCCGTCGCGAGGAAATGATCCAGCTCGAGGTGACCTGGCTAGCCCAGGTTGAAGCCGACTGTGTTCTTGCGGACGCCCCATTCTTACCATGGTAAGCATTTTTGTTTTTGATCTCAGTAGCACGAAATGGGCTTTGCTTTAAAATACTCATGCGGGCCTGTTGGACTATGAAGCAAGCGTTGATGAGCGATCATCGGGTTTGGCCAGCGTTACGAGAGCGAGGACCTCCATTCATCATCCATTTTGCCCCAGCTGCTCTCTTTTTGCTTCTGGTTTTTCACTCTCGTTCTTGTTTCTTTTGTTGTTTTCATGATCACCCGCTTTTCTTTTTTTTTTTTTTGGTAGAACATTTGGGTTCGCTCTCGATTGTTTGCCTCTTGCTTGTTTGCCCCAGTTTTGTTATTGGTTGCTCTAAGGAAGCCCACACATACCAGAGATTTCTTTATTGTAAAAACATTTTCATACCCAAAACCATGTTATTAACAGGAAAGAGCGGCAAGAATGAGAAGAGTGAAAGAGCATTGGATTGAGCACTTGGCAGAGCAAACATCAAAATATCACTTTCACTCACAAGTCTCAAATTAATCTTTTTTTTTTTTTTTTTTTTTTCGCACGAATAGTGCGGCTGCTAGTGCTTACGGAATCCCCGCATGCCTAATCACCAACTTCACTTTTGACGAGGTCTATCGGTTCCTACGTGAGGGCGATCCTCTTGACAAGGATGTCATTGCCTGTGCGGATGCGGCACTGAGTGATTACAAAAAGGCCTCGCTCTTACTTCGTTTGCCGGGCTCCATTGATATTCCGTCGTTTGAGAACGAGACCGTCCTGATGAAATCTTCAAGTCTCTCAAACGGGAGCCCTTCAATTTCAGACATGGATGATTTGGAGGAGGATGTGCACCATTTGCAGCAGTGTGAGGGTGGTGCTCCATCCACAAAAGGAACTACTGGACTTTGGAAGACACAGGATTCACTTGTTCACGGAAAGGAATCGCACCACTTGGAGCATTTGCATCCAGACCAGTATTCGCTCGAAACATCGATGGGCGATACCACACCCTCGGGCGTGATGTCGCCCGCCAGCATGCAGACAGCAGTTTCGTCACCAGAACCTGCCGCTCGATTCCCTTTGTCCGCTTTATCGCCCTCCTCGTCGTCTACCTCAAAAGCATTGTCTCTGAAGCTGCAGTCGCTCACGCGCAAGGTGATTGATGTGCCATTGGTCGTCCGGATGGCCGTCAACACTAGAGAGGATGTGCTACGATCGTTGGGCGTGGATGAGGAGACGATCCAGACCAAGAAGATGGTTCTTGTCTCGTTTGGAGGACAGCGGTTGAAGCAAGGATGGGGGAACCCGCTTCCGGACGGGTGGATCGGAGTTATTTGTGGGCTGCCTGTCGAGCATGAGCTGCCTGGGGGGTTCTATAGAAGTCCTCATGGTGTCTATGTGCCCGACCTGACTCGCGCTGCAGATATCGTCATTGGCAAGCTGGTAAGCAAAGAAAAAGAGAAGGGAGAGAAAGAGAAAATCAAATGACACGTCTCTTATTGCGGCCTGAAACTAAACTTTTGTTTCTTCTGCTATTGTTGTGGGGTTGCTTTACAGGGTTATGGAACGTGTTCGGAATGCATTGCACATGATACCCCTCTGATTTACGTTCCCCGACCTCAGTTCGTGGAAGAGCATGGACTGATCAAGATGATGATCAACCATGGGTTGTCTGTGGAGATGACGGCTGAGGAATTCGAAACAGGACAATGGCAGCGATCGATTCTGGAGGCAGATAGACAGGCCCAGGAGGAGCGCGAGGGTCGTCGATTGCATGATGAGAGCTGTGAAGAAGACGAGGATGCAGGCAGCAACAGCAGGAGCAACGGTATTGACAGGGCAGGATCCTTGTCGACAGACGAGACTTCACTACAATCAAAGTCGCTTGCGGAGTCTGTCAACATGGGCGAGCTAGCAACAGCAATGCCAGTGTCCCGCAGTAGTCGCCGTAGGTCGAGACGATCGTCCTCGGTCACGTCGTTGTCGGCATTCCGTCCTAAAGGCGTCAAGATGGCGCGTCTCTCGCCAGCGGCAGAAGATGAGGATGAGGAGGAAGGAAGGTTAGGAATACTGAACCTGGATGAGGAGAAGGTGCGCGAGCCTGCAGTGTGGTTTGAGAGGCGGATACCCAACAACGGAGGGGAAGTGTGTGCCAGACTGGTGCAGGAGTTCATGGCGCAACTTGAGGAAGAACTCTAGACGCTCCAATAGATGAATATGTTTTCCCCCCATAGACCATTGGCAATGAAAAAAAAAAGCTGGTTCTTTGCATTGCACCCATGATAACACGTAGGATGTCGGCTGTGGGCAATCTGGTGCGGAGATTCGATCGTAGCTGTGCTCTTTATTAGCTCTGACTTGGCTACCGAGAGCTCGGGGAGGACACATCCTTACTGCTGCATTGGTCCTTGAGACGATAGCAGAACCTCACATCGCTTACTTTGTGATCCAAAAGTGGGCGTGTGGGACGATTTGAGTTCTTTCGCCCAATCGCAGTAAGCGACTTACTTTTCGTCACAATGAGCGAGCTCTGGGTAACGGCTGCCCATCTGCAATTTGGGTCCGTTGGCTTCGTGGTAGTGTATTGTGGCATGGTAGAGCAGCAATAAGGAATGCCAATATCCCCAAAGAGCATACTTTGGGGTTTATTAATAGCCACATGGTTTGCATGGAATGACCATTGGACTGGACAGACCAGTGGGAGCGTCTGGTCCAGCCAAGGGCCAAAAGTGGACAAGTGGACTTCAGTGTGCAACACTTGCGTGCCACAATAGGACCAGCGGAGCGGAGGCCGCAACGGCAGCGGTAGAGCCTTATCGTCGAAAAAAGGATGTTCCTTGCCACGTCCTTGCTGAGCTTCTATTGGGTTGTGCGGGTGTGCAAAAAACACACACCTGCGATGACACCACTAAGGCGCGGTGAATGCAGGTGAAAGGGCATTGTCGTCATTCAGATCCCTTGTCTTCGCTGTCGTTGCATTCCGTCCTGTCTTGATGCTGTCTCTTTCGCTTCCTCCATCTCTCACTCTCAAAGCTCTCTTCCACCGCGTTGAAGCTTTTATATCCGCGCACTCCTGCGTTACGAGTTTTCTTTTGTTTTTTTACTTTCTCTTCTTTTCGCCTCCTTGTCGCGCCCACAGGAGACTTGGGTCAACTCCTTCACTCAAGCACATTCCCTCTTCATTCAGCCATGGCGACCTCCTCCATCCTCTCAACACATTCAGGACACCACCGAATCTTCATCGGCCCTGTGGTCCAGAAGCAGACGCCACAGCCTGGCGGCAGTTCCGTCTCGGCTGCCACTCGCCAGGAGCGCACACCACCCTCACACCACTCACACAGTCACCAGCAGCCTAACGGGGCGAACTCCAGCTCAGCCCCGAAACCTTGGTGGGAACAAGGGTCCTCGTTCCTTCGCTCCCGCCTCTCGCTCCACTCACAGACACACACACATCAGCAGCAGCAACCCAGCAGCGCCAGTGGCCGCAGGAACAGCCCCTCGCAATCTACGGATCCACTCCGCCAGACCAATATACCCCAGTTCTCGTACACCTTCAGCGACGACTCCTGTTCCAGCGACAACGACAGCGAGGGCTTTGATGCAGAGGCGGACGAGACGGATGCCTACGATAGCGAGAGCGAGAGACAGGACTATGAGCACGATCATGACGACGTTGATGACGAAAACGACAATGCTCCGAGCAATAGAAAGCGATCAGCGCTCGAGCGGACGTGTCACACCTCGACCTCGCCCTCGACCTCGTCATCTGAATCACTCTCTGCCGCAGTAGGACAGAGCCAGGGTCATCAGCAGGAGCCAGAAGATCGGCCTGGCACCCGCAAAGACAAGGGAAAGGCCAAGGCGGACGACCCTGTGTCGGTGTCGAGGATTCGGACCAGCAGGGAAAAGAAACGGACCAAGAGCATGCGGGACGAGGGCGAGCCCAACCGGCTCAAGAAACTGCTGGGCTCCTACCGCGAGAAACGACACAACCAGGGCCGGATGGAGAATCCCGACCTTGGATGGGAGAGCGACGGATCCAGGTAGAGTCATGTTCTTGGGGGGGGGGGGGGTTCATGCGTTTCCACTCCCCTTGATCCCCTGCTTTAAGGTTATTCATTTTCAGCAATCCTCAACACCCCCTTTCTGTGCTGGTCACAGCACTTCATAGCAGACAACAACGTGCCCGCAAACACCTCCTCCCATGGCTTCTGCGCCTGCCACACCGATTCTACTCCCCCTATTCATTCTCTGTGTTGTTGTTGTTCAAAAGTCATTGCAGCTGACCTTGGTACTGACCATCTACATTTGCCCCCCCCCCCCCCCTCTCTGCGAAACAAAACCAACGCAAACAGAGCATCTCGGCCGCGAAGACAAGTGACCTCAGGAGCCCTGACTGTAGGCCACGCTCACACGCATCATCAGGATTACCACCCAGTCCTGGTCAGCTCGCCCATGTCCTCAGAGATCGACCTCCCAGGGGCCACCAGCAAGCCTGTCTTTATGAGCTCACCCATGTCATCCGCTGTCGACGTTAATGAAGGACTGGAGCGACCAGAACCGAGACCGATTCAAAACCTGGACGCGGGAGGCATTGGCAAAGGCGATCGTCTACATCCAGGCGAATGGAAGTCACACTCCTCCACCTCAGTCTCGTCCTCAGCCTCGTCACCGATGAATAGCGGGCTACAGCGTGGGGCAACCTGGGTGACGGCACGCGAGTATGCATCCAGTATCGGACATGGATCTCTATACCAGCAGGCAATCCAGGAGGAGGAAGAGGAAGAGCAGGATGAGGGTCAGGAAGATCATAAGAATGCCCTTCTTCACAAGCTGGAGAGCAATGACAGCACGCATGGTGCCAGTGGGAGCAATAGTAGTGGCAAAGACAAGGATGTAGAGCGTCTGAAAGTTTCGGAATCTGCGCAGAAAGAACCACTCTCCGCAACAATCAGCAAAGCAGGAACTCGGTTTGGACGAGCGTTGCTGAACAGGGCGCCGACAGGATTGAGACGTGAAAACGAGGACGGCGCCAAGACAAAGATGCCTACGGCGCAAACGAAGCGACAGCCAGAGGAGTCGATTTGTTCACTTGACAAGGGTTGTCCAAAGTCGATCCAGAGTCAGGCTGACGATGACGACAGCAAGAAGAAGCATGTGCGGTTTTTGACCAAGGTGCAATACCAGATGTCATCCAGCCGACAATCGACGGTGCTCTCGTCACATCCAGTTCTGAAGCAGGACCGGATGCTGGCCAGGAAGGAGATGACAGAGCGACCTGGTCCACATGTTTTCAACTCGAGCACCGCTCGGCGACTCGAGCGGCAGAGCCAGGGTTGGGCAGAGTGGTGGTGTGTTCTGAAAGGCCCACCTACAGGACAGGAGCCTCCGGTGACCAAAATTTACAAAAAGTCAAGGAGCAAGAATAAGAGGGTTGAAAAGGGCCGCCTAGAGTTTTATTACAACCATGTAAGGATCCATATGAAATTGCATCTTGGGATTTATGTCAGCGGTGTACGTCAAAGATCAATTGTTTAAGTTTGCTCTTCTTCAAATCCTTAGAAAAAGATCAAGGGCTCGGTGGTGCTCTCGTCATGCACCAGCGTTTCGGTCTACTCGTCCCTCGACTACACTATTGCCGTCACGCAGAATTATCCAGAGGACATGGGCTTGACCATCTATATCCTTCGACCCCGCACCATCTCACTTGCTTGCGCCTGGTACATGGAAATATATACTCTGCTGAATGGCAACGCACCGATCCCTCCGTTCATCGAGATTGCGGTTCCAGACTTTGACGTCAAGATACGAGTGCCTATTCCTGCGGATTCAGAGACGGATTCAGAAGACGATACGGACGAGGATGACGGTGCCGGCACTCGTTTGAGTTCAGTACTGCCACCGCAGGATCAGGAGTCGCAGGCAGGAGCTGGCCAGTCGACACTCACAACAGCCGATGAGACGCCTTTTCAGAGCTTCAAGACAGCCATGTCGAGTCTGCCGGAGAGGATGGCGTCAAAGTCGCTTTACCTGACGAATGAGGATGCGCGGCCGACGCTAGTGGCACCCGATGAGGTGACACCTAAATTGCTACGCTCCCATGTGCTGTCGTTGCTCAAGGATGTGCCCGACTGGATGGAGGTTGTCAGAATGTGGCAAGATCCCGGGCAGTTTGGCGACGTAGCACTTTGCTGGAAGCGTTATGACAGGATCGAATGGATCTACTGGACCGACCGGGTCCAGTCTGAGACGGACGATGCGCACTTGAAAAGGGACCACATTGGATTCGCGGATGGTTCAGACTGGTCTGGCAGGATGGATGAGACCGTGGTGGGACCACAGGTCCTGGATAAGGTATACCTCAGTGCGATCCTTGGAAGTATGGTAGTCTCTGAAGTGCCCATTGACTTTTTGTGCGCAGATATATTAACCCGAAAGACAATTTTTTTCTTCTAATAGACGCATGTGCTAGAGTTGAGGCCTATTACTCATTACCCAACAAAGGTTATTGAGGCTGGTGGCTATAACTTGCATGAACCTGATCCAATCGAGGGGTATTTGGTCCGCGTCAGTACGTTTGCAGGAAACCCGATCCGGCGGTTCAGACGACTTTACTTGACATCGCACGACCACATGCTGATCTACACCGTCCCGTCGCAGGCACACAGTCCTTCTATGCCACATGCTGGACCGATTGACCCAACTGCACTCATGTTTTGTATCAGTCCTCATCGATCTGCCAACCCTGATCACAAGGACATGGCACAGAGTCGGTCCATCCGTCGTCTGAAGGCGCAGGTCCGAGCAGCGCGTGGGTTTATTGACCTGACCAAGATTGAGAGCGTGCGAGTGCTAACCGCACGAGAATGGGACACTGTCAGACACATGTCGTACAAGCAGGAAAAGGACCAGGAAAAGGGCAAGTTAAGCAAGAGGGAGCGACTGGGCAAGGCTGTTCAGCGTGGTGTAGAGATTGCAGAGGAGACGAGAATTCAGCGTGCACAAAGGGCGAATGCCAGTGGTGCCGAGGATGCACAGCCACAGCCACAGCCGCAAGTGATATTGAGGGAGCCGGACAATTACTTCTTTCCAACGGTTCTTACGGAGCCCTCGTCCCAGCCATCACAATCTTTAGGACCTCAGGCTGGATCGAGTCAACAGAAAGGCGGCACTGGTGGTGACCAGGAACTCAATGTGGATTCTTCAGAGCCTTTGAACAACACACAGACGCAGGATGTCACGCAGGATGTCACGCAGGGTGAAGATGAAGGAGAAGCTCCGCCTCGAGGAACGATCGGAGAAGGGCTAATCAAATCAGCTACCATGGTCGCTGATATGTTGCTCCACAACGACGAAGGCGCAGCCGATGAGGACGTAGAGGACAGCAACGTGATTGAGATTGAGATGAAGGGTGGACCCTGTGTTCGCTTTCGGGCTTTTAATGCGGAGGCAGCCCATCTGTGGCGCGATCAGCTGGAGAAGTTGGCGCATTACTGGGCGCTACGGAAGCATCAGGATGTCAGGGGGCAGATGCGGGTCACGCAGTCTAACTGTCAGCTGGCATCCAGTCTTGACGACGACGAAATCCAAGTCGGAGAGACGATTCAAGACTGGGATAACGACCGAGCGATGGTCTCGCCTGAGATCTGGAACTGGTGTGTGGTCAATGGCTGTCGAAGCGTGACCAAGTCCGGGGTGCTGTACTACAAGCCGCGGTTGCATAGCACATTCCGAAAGATGTTTCTGGTCTTGACGGAGGGCTACCTCTTGTTGTTCCATCCTCACAGAAGGTCCAAGACGTCGGGCCAAGTGATTCCGACGACGGCGTGCAAGATTTTTGGGATCCATTCGCTAACGGACATCTATGTATATTCGGGCCATTTCGCGGATGAGGACACTGCGCATGGGACGAATGACGAGTCGGAGCGGCTTCCGAGATTCTATCCTGACGGGCTGATTGTCGATGACCCGGATGAAGAGTGCACGTTCTCGATCTGGAGAGGCCAGCGCAAGAAGATGTTTAGTCGGCGAGGGGCGGCAGCTCGGACAATGATGTCGTCCCGGGCGATGGAGGGTTCTTCCCGGATCTTTGGCAAGAACGGATGTTTGTCGAGTATTTTGAAGGATGGAGTGGTGTATGGAGCAAAACCGCAGAGCTGCGCGGTTCTGCGTGCCCGATCGAGGGCCGATCTGGAACAGTGGGTGCATGCGATCAATACGGAGATTGAGCGGTGTGTCCGTGCAGAGCGACGAGGTATTCGGACCAGGAAGTCTGCGTAGAGAAGACAGACTAGCGTATATATTTTTTTTTTGCATGTTGCTCTTATCTTTCAAGAGGGCTCCCAAGTGAAAGAAAAATGTATGCAGACTTGCGCCCTGTGTTTGTTACCTGGATCGGATCAAATGGAGTATGCTTTGTATGCCTTTCGACGACATCGAGGGACCACACTTAGACTGTGGGGGATGGTGGAGGGAGGTACAGGACACTGGGACCCAAGGCTGCATTACCATATGCAATTAATAGTGAAAATGTGTGGGCGTTGAGCAAAGTGGGCCGGATGTCCATCGGAACGATGCCGTGGCACATGGCAGGGAGCCCAGCAGGGGCAGGGCATAGTGGGGATAGCCCAAGATGTCCTGAGATTAGGTTGTTCCTTCCGGCCCCCTATTTTTCTTCTTTTTCCTCTTGCCTTTGCACTCCTTCCTCCCACGCTAACAGAGTTCTCGTGGCGTCAGACCTTTGGACCCTTGACCTTGTTTTGCCTGTTTGCCAGAGGTGTGCTGTTGCGTCGCTGCTTGTCGAGTGAACACAGACAACAGACAACTTAGTTCAGCACACATCGCACACATCGCACACAATTCACACACATCACACACAACGTTCGCCTCTAATACTTTGTTTTGTTTTGTGTTTCCTTCGTCTCTCACTCTGTACGTTTCCCACCGTCAATCAAGCACCCTTGGCCGCCCTTGCAGCACTGCCTCTCACTCTCGCTCTCTCGCTCGCTCCTTCATTCTTTGGTCCGTTCATTGCTTCCTGGAGCAGACATCCCCTCCTCTCTCTCCCCATCGTCTTTCCTCCTCACCTTTGCTGACTGGTTTGTCAAGTGTTCTACATTCCTCAACAAACCTTCTTAATCTCGCAGTTACATTCTCAAAGGTATGTGCTGCAGCGACGGAGTGGCAACTCTGGAGCGTAGTCACTCACGATGGCACTTTCTAAACGACCACGGAACTTCCAACTGAGCGGAAAGGAAACGAGTTCGCGCGGGAGACACAAAACATGAACTGCAAGAACGGAATGCGGCGTGCAAACATTAAAAAAAAAGAAGATTGAATCAACACGAACAAGCAAAACAGACACATAGCACAGCATTGAGCGCTAGGAAGAGGACTCGAGTATGACGATAAGAGTGGACCAGAGGAGGCATGTGTCCGTCGCTGTCTTCTTATTGCACACAAGTGGGGAACGGAGATGGCGTTTTTCTTTTCTTCGATTGCTGTGTCCTCACTTTTCGGCAAACAATGATGAGGCAGCAGCCGTAATAAGTGGCCTCTATTTTGTGCGTTTGCAGAGTTGGTCGCACTGACAGCACGGTGTTGACAGACGGCAAGACGGCATGCATGTTCATATTTGTTATCGCTCTGTGGGTTGATTGTCTAGGTCCCTGCTCCAGCCCCGTGCCTCAAGTCAATCGCTCTTTTTTTAGGCCCTGCCTCGCCACGCCTGCCCTGTACCCCATCAACCGGGACACCCTCAAGGGAGCAAAGACGCGCGTCGCTGTGCATTATCGCCGAGAGACATCCAGGTTTTGGGCCACTACGCCCCACGCGGCAACTCTCCCGCTAGATAAAAACATTGCCACATTGCCACACGCACAGGATATTTGCGCTTATATATTTCCAGCACAACGCCCTTCCGAGCAAAGAACGTGCACGAGACCCTTTGCTCAGACCAGCTGGCTATCCTCTCCTTCGATCCATTGTTCCTTGAGACATCCTCAAGCGTAACCTAACCCGGCTTTGAGTCTGACACCAAGTGGACCCGTTGCGCTAAAAGCACCCTGCACAAATACACTAAGGTTCAAGTCGTTCAGAAGCGACTCTAGCAAGCGGTACCGGCATCAGTCAGATCAGGACTACCGTTGTCGACGGATCATAACTGCTTTACACCTCACCCTCAAGCTTTTTCGCGTCCATCATTCCACCCCCAACCATGATGTCTGCGGAGGACGCAGCCATTGCAGCTTCCATGTCCGCAGCTCTGTTCCCACCAACCTACTCCACCTTCCGTTCTTCCGCGTCATCAGGAATAACAGGACTGACAGGAGCCAGTGACATGGACAGCATCACCTCGGGCAATAACACTGGCATTGATGGTGTTGTTGGCGTGGCCGATTCCGATAGTACACCGATCTTGTTCAACGGCGATGGCAGTAACGCGTACGCGTTCCTGTTTGATGAGCAACACTCTAATCCGGTTGCACAGTTCCGCAGCAAGCGCACCAGAGAGTGGTCAACAGAGGAGACTCAAGCCCAGTACTTGGATCAGGTGGAAGAGTACCAGTGGTCGCAAACGATGGCTATCCGTAACATGCTCCAGCAGCAACAGCAACTCCAGCAGCGGCAATTCCAGGAACAACAACAGCAGGAGCAGCAGCTTCAAATGCAGTTTGAGCATCATTTGCAGCAATTGGCAAACCCACACCACCAAAACCTTTATCAGAATCAGCAACAGCAACAGTCCTCTTCGAGCCAACATGTCAGCCATCAGCACGGCCAACCTCTTAATTTCCAAGAGCCTGTGCAGGTGGATCCTACACAGCTGTTGCCCCAACCTAGACAATTACGACCTGTCGAACATCAACAGCAGCCATTACAGCAACAGGCAAATCACCAGTCTTCATTATCGAACCTGCCGTCTTCCTCCACTACAACAGCGACATTGATACCCGATTCGGCACATCAGCAGGGACAGGGGTTTCAGGAAGCACCTTTTAATGCGCCAAAAGATTATATGGGTCGTGTCACTGCTGCAGATTCGAACGTTCAACAGCTAGTTTCAAGTGTTTCCAACTCGTTATCAAACTCGTTATCATGGAATCAGCAGCTAGCGTCCGAGAATTTTCTGCAGCAGCCTATGCGGCAAGCGGGGATGGGGGATAGCCTCTCTCGACAGCCAGGTCAGCGAGAGCTGCAACTGCAACAGCAACAACAACAACAACAGCAGCAGCAGCAACAACAGCAACAGCAACAGCAACAGCAAGAGCAACAGCAGCAACATCAGCGGTACGAACATCAGCAAATGTCGCAGCCCCCACAGCAACAGCAGCCTCTAAAACAACAGCAGCCACAGCAACAACAGCAGCCTTCACTGCATGGAGCCCACCCGACTCAACACGTTACAGGGGCAAACGCATCTCTGACGTCGAATTTAGACAATGACGGCAACAGCAATATGAGTCGTGGGTTCAGTCTATCTGCGACAACGTTGACGCAAACACCCACGCCCTCGATACCCATCTTTCCGTACTTTCCGCCCGCGATTCAGGTAAGGGCTTTTTGCCAATATTGCTACCTCTCTATGTCGTCAATTTTTTTTTCTCACGGAAAGAGAATCTGTATTAAGAATGAGGGTGTCGTGTGTGGGCGATCGGTTGTGCGCAATACAGTGGTTATTTTTAGAGAAGGACGTTCTGTTTGCAAGAAAATCCATTATCTCATCAGGCAGATCGCAGAACAGGAGAAACAAAAAAGCATGCGCGTACAGACCATGCGTGCTGAGGGGAGACCAAAGATGTTTGTTCAAAGTTTTGCGGAGATAAAGCTGGGCTATTGGATCATGTATTGTGGAACGGGAACTTCACTTGTACCCTGGCAAAGCGAGAGAAAAGGCACAGAGGCAGAAATGCTTATTAGTTCTGGGAAATATGGAAACAAAATGCTGTGAGCTGTTGTGTGGCAGAGAAGGTGAGCGAGGGACAGAGCGAGATTATGGCTAATTTCCTTTGTCGGGAGTATTTGATTAGTGTGGTTGCGTCTTTTCCTGTTGAGTTGGAGAGCGATTCCAATTATTAGGACTTTCGCCCTACGCCTTTTGCCACCACTTCAGACGTCGCCCGCCAAGATACTTGAAAAAGTGTCAAGGTCGGACTTTTATTCCTCGCCCGCTTGTTCGGCCTTTGCTCTTCATTTGGGTGGAGAGAAACAGAATTATTTCCGACAAGGGGGGATACGCGTTCAGAGCGAGAGCCGAAAAACACTGAACGGTCAAAAGGGCAAATAGCAGCGAAAACAGAGCGGATAAGAGGGCCAAGCCAATTGTGATTGAGCGTGCCACAAGCAACAGGTGCCAAGGACGTGAGAGAAGGACCAAAGGAAGAGGAGGCGCCTCGAGGATAACGTACTCTAATTTCGCTCTGTTGATTTGTGCGACGATCCCAAGATTGACAATCCTCATCCGCAGCTTCTTACCTGAGCCATGCTCCCCTCTTTTGGACACGTTCCTGGCATATCACCTCATGTTCATGCTCATCCCTAATCGACTCCTCTGCCCTGCTGTAATAGAAATATTCTCCTGAGCTGAGCCCTGGGCCATCGGACGAGACAGGTGCAGCCGAAACTGCGGTGACGCCTGCCCCGACCGTCCCTACGACGTCGTCCGAGGGAGCAGGCGTCGCACCCGGTGCGGGCGTATCGTCGAATGTGTCATCATTGACGACGGCCGGCAGCAACATCACGCTTACACATGCCCATGCTCAGTCGTCCAATGAAGCCGTCGGAACTCTGCTTTCGCCTCCGTCGGCTTCTACCATTACGGCCACGGGGCCTGAATCAGGTCATGCAGGCGGCCAAGACGATGACAACAACAGCGGCAGCATGGTGAGTGCCGAGCTTCAGCAACAGGGTGGTCAGCCGCAAAGCCTACCAAACTTTGATGTTGATACGTTCTCTGTCCTTGACCTCGTATTTGCCCCCTTCTTAATCTTCAATCTCAATCTCAGGTCCCGCCCAACGCCTCCTCTGACGTCTATAAAAAGGGCCGGGAACCCGCTCGAAAATCGGTCCTCATGCGCGTGCCTTTCCCTGCTCGAGCCCCTCCACCGCCAAAAAGTGTAGCCCAACTCGAAGAAGCCATGATGGATCTCAAGGTGTACGACTCTTGTCTCTTCTGGAGCAGGTCTGGCGCCGTCAACCTCAAGCCTGAGGGCAACTCTTGGGATGACGACATGGTCATCCAGTCCAAGGACCCAGCATGGGTCCGCAACTCTGTCCCGCCCCCCATCCCCAGTAACCAAGAGCTGCTGATCCTACCGCCGATCGCCAAAATTGAGCGGATGATTGAGGTCTTTAACAATGTAAGTCTCCATCGTGCCGCCTATCGCACTTTCCTTCTTGTCGCTTTCAATCGCCCAGTTCCGATGATCTGTGGAATCTGTGGAACACCATTTCGTACTTACTCGATCGACCAACTGTTAGAACCCCCACCTGTACCCACCGTTCATCACGCGATTGATCGTCGAGCGCGCCAAGCAAACACGGTCGGACCAGGTGTCACGGATCCTGCTGAATGTCATTGCGGGCGTGGCCATCCGCATCGACCCCGACATCGAGAACATGACCACTGCTGGCGGGGTCAAGAAGAGCCACAAGAACGCCGCAAGCAACAAGGCTCAGTACACCCGCTACTTCAAGCGCGCCTACGGTACACGTTCCTTCGCCTTATAATTTTTGCCATCCATGTATCCCTGTGCAAAGAAATCAAACTAACACGCTCTTGTGCGCTCGACCGTAGGTCTGCTGGCCCACCTGGAAGACATCCGCAGCACGTACTCAACCTCGTATCTGCAGGCTACGCTGCTGCTGTGCTATGTATACCCCAAAGCGCAGCTGCGCGTCGAGCTGCTCAAGCTCATGTCTGAGGCCATCTTCCTGGGCCTGCATGTCGACCCATCCCGATGGATGCCCAAGCCCATCGTCATCCAGAACAGGTGCTGGCTCTTCTGGTCCTGCTACATCTTTGACAGCGTCCACCACGTCGTCCGCGGCCAGCTCACACAAATGGACGACCACTACCTTGAGGCACCCTTCCCCTCCCTCACAGAACTCGACCATGACGACGGCTTGTGGACGCGATGGTTCATGCTGCAGGAGATCAATCTGTGGCGAATCGGCCGAAAGATTCATTCATTCTTCCAGGCTGGCCTCAAAAAAATGGACAAGGTCATCGCCGCTGCAGAGACAGTGGCGTTTGGTAAGGACGCAGGCGAGATGGCGACGGCTATGGAGTGCTTACTGAAGAGCAGCTCCGTGGAGGATGTGCTGACGTGCGAGTACTCGGAGCCAGAGTTGATCGTCTCGCTGCAGATGTGGATCGATGATCTTCCCCAAAGGCTGAGGGCCCAGCTCGAGAACTTGGATGCGGTTGAGCCTCGAGTCAATGGACGGGCCATAGGTCTTCAGGTCGTGTATTCGATGCTCCGAGTCCTGTTGCTCTACCCGAATGTGCTTGCGATTGGAACTGACTTGCTGGCGATGACGCTCCCCGTGGCCTCGGCGATGCAGGAAGGAACTCAGCAGAACCAGTTAGCATATATGCAGCAGCAGCACTACCTCCGGCGGCAAGATTACTTGGACAAGATCATGCAATGTGTTCAGGAGGCGGACCGGATTGTCACGCTAGCGAAGCTCCTACTGGAGAGGTACCCAGAGCGCGCGCGAGTGGCCTGCACGGGTGCAGCGCTCGATTGGTGTCTGAGGATATATTACAAGGTCGTGACGGAGAAGAGGACGGCACCGCGCGCTGGAGATGATTTAAAGGTGACGGCGGACGAGACCGCTTCTTGGCAGCGGGGTTTCTTGCCGTCAAAGGACGCGAAACCGTCGGTGTTCTCGCAGAGGCTCAAGAAGCGTTGTCAGGCGCAGGTCGCTCTAGTCGCCAAACTTTTGGACGCGTTTTACGGTCTCGACGACAAGAATTACTTTTCGTGGCTGACGGTCGAGATGGATCAGTTGGAGGAGCACCAAAGAATAATCCAGAAAAAGATGATTCAAAGGTGTGCTGAGGGCTTGTCCGACGCCTTTTTGACGGAGAAGAGAGAACACCCACAGCATCAGCCTCAGCAAACACACCGACAACAGCAACAACAACATGGAACTAATGCGATGGATGAAGATGGCTTTCATGTGGGCGATCATATCATGTCGTCCGAGTTTCCGGCAACCTTAACACAGCAGCAACTGCAACAGCAACGGCAAAGTCGACCGAAATCGCATGATATTCAGGCTATTGTCAGAAAACGCCAGCAGATGGGCATCTATGCCAACACGGGGATTCGCCCTAATGGTGGTATCGGAAACTATCTGCCTGCCATTCCCATCACGACTGCCGCTGGTGCTTCTATCACACTGGCGCCGCCATCGTCGCTCATGATGCCCAATTCTTCAGTACCGCATTCGACGGACACAATGCAAGGCTCCAGTCTTCCACCGCCTTCTTGTGGCACCGTTGTCTCGTCCCCGATATCTGCAGGTCCAATCACGACTGGTCACAGTAGCGGATTGATACACGGGTCGTACAACATGATGACTCTAGACTCGGGACTGGATTCCAGGAGCAGCAGTTCTGCGAACCATGTGTCCGCTGTACCGCCAGGGCCCATCTACCACTTTGAGTACCACCCTGGTCAAGCCATGCCTGGGTCTGGGGTTCCTACGTACATGGACCAGCAACATCAGCAAAATCAGCATCAGCAACAGTTCGTACAGCCTGTGGGTCAGAATCAGCAGCGCTCGCAGCAGCAGGGCTATGCGGTAGCTGGAGGCTATGCGTATCCTGGAGCGACGGGCGCCTCAACGACTGCGACTGGATTTTATACTTCGGCTTCCTCCAGTGGCAATGCGTCGGGGCTGCATGTTACGCAGAGCCCCCAGTACCAGCAACAACAACAGCAACAGCAGCAACAACAGCAACAGCAACAGCAACAACAACAACAACATCATCAGCATAGTCAACATCATTCTGTTCCCTCATCGCTAGATTTGTTCTTTGATTAGCTGCTCTTCCTCTCGTTTCCTCTGACCTTGTGTATATCTCGCTTGTTTTTGACTTTGTCTTGCCTTCATTCTTTTCGTTCTTTGCTGTATCCTTTCCATACCAGAATAAAAGTTAAAAAAAACGACATGCAACAGATAACGTTGACCATTGCTCTGTTGGAGTCATAGAGACAAGAACTCTCGTATTATCATCTTTACTCTAGCACGCATACTAAATCATGTTCATACATCGCCATTACTCCCAAAGTACCTTGATTTTTTCAGTACCGCCTCACATTCCTATACAAGCTGTTCTATGAAGATTACATAGAAGGGTGGCAGTGAGAATTCTCTCAAACCAAGACTGGATAGAGAAATATACAGGAGAGGCGACAAGTCCAGGACAAGAATTGGCGACATCAAGAGGCATTTTTGCCTTTTATTTTTGCTATTTTACATTTGCTACATAATACAGGATGGGGCAGCAGGCAGCGGATGTGCTGGTGGATAGGGCTCAACCACGGAATCTGCGTTTCCGTGATGGAGCCCCGCCCTCGTGGTGCCGCCACTCACAGTCCAAGCACACCCGCTTCAATTTGGGCCAATGCTGCGCCATCCATGCCCGCTCCTCGCCGCCGATGCTGTGCCGGAGGTACTTGAGCTCAAACGCCTCCAGGCACTTCAAGCCCTCCAGCCTCCTGAGGTCGCCGCGGGCAAGCGAAAAGTCGGTGAAACCGCCTTTTCGCGCGACCCCATTGTGGAGGTGGAGGACTCTGAGCTTCTCAAGGCTCCCCAGCCGATCCATCAGCGCTTCGCGGCCCGACCGATTGCACTTGCCAGGTCGGAACGACAACTGCAGCTCCTCGAGAGAGTCACTGCAGATCCAGGGTCGGTCTCCGACTCTGGCTGGCTTCAGGAACGTGTCGTTGAACCGAGGTCCCCTCACGCTGAGAGAGACCAAGGTTTTTAGGTTCGGGGCAGTGGCTAGGAGGTTCTGTAGGTCGTGAACCTCCAAGCCTTTGATCCCCAAAACGACACGTTCCAACGTGGGCGCGTGGCTGACGATGGCCGCGCTTGACAAGGGCCCAAACTTGGGAGCCCTGATCTGGATGGATTTCCAGGCCATCCAGTAGCGCGGCTGATTGGGCTGGGGTGAGGTGGGGGGCGTGATAGTAACTGCCGCAGTCGGCGCGGCCTGAGCGGGAGCGGGCGTTACGGCCGCCGGCAGCCGTGAAGAAATGATCTCGGCGAGATCCTCGTCCTCTGCTCTGTAGTCCTCGACGTCGATATTGAGCTCGTCCAGCATAGGACAAAGCGTGAGCAACATTTCTGACAATCTTGACGCGTCCGGGCGTAGGTTGAATACACCTGTTAAAGACAGCGTTTTCAGAGCCTGGCACCGATAAAAAATCCGTTGTGTCAAAGTTGACTCGATGAGGAGGAGGCTGGCGTTGATAGTAAGGTTCTTGAGGTTGGTGCGAACGCCTTGAGGAACAAACGGCGGCTCGGATACGTCTGACTCGTCGTGGGAGAGGCGCATGTCGATAGTGAGGGTTTCGACGCTGGTGGAGAGAGCATCAATGATACGTGCGAGCGTTGCGGGGTGTGCCTCCGCTCCTCGGAAGCCTCGGAGTCGGAGTGACTTGAGGTGCCTGAGGCCTTGAAAGGCGGTTTCAATGTTGGGCAGATTGATGATGGTCAAGTCCATGTCCAGGGTCTCGAGGCGTGGACAGTTGGCGAGGAGGTGTATGAGAGTGACATCCCACTCGGGGCAGTAGTTGCCAGAGCTACATTGGACCCAGGGATCCCCATTGTCGTAGTCGTAGTCGTGACCCTGCCAGTTGAGCTTCAATGATCGAATATTTGTTGGCTGAGTTTTGAAGACCATGCTGAGCATCATCAAGACCCTGTGGGAACCAATGGAGACGGACCGGACCTTTTCTCGATGGCGGGCAATTGTTTCACGTGCATCACGTCGAAGGAAGCGTGATTCTTGGCCCCGGGTGGTGATGTGCAAGTCGCCCCAGACATACGGTGTGAACAAAGTGTTCAATTCTCGATTCAGCAAAGCGCATGCTGCAAGGGCCGACGGGGTGAGATAGCGGGCGATGATGTCGGCCAGCTCAGGGATGTGAAGCACCCTGTTCGCAGCGTTGAGGTCGAACTGGGACGACGTGGCGCGTCTCACCTGCAGACTGGAGGACGATGGTGACGAGGGAGCCAACATCGCCGACGACATGGTGTGAGATGAGTGTCGGAGGCTTGCGATAAAAAGGTTAAACAGCAAGGGCAAGCGGAGCCGTTGGTCGTGCAACTAGACGCGTCCGCCGTGGAAAGAGAAGTATGGCAATCGACTGCGGAAGGGTGCAGGAGTGGAATCGTCGGTCGTGCACTGCTTGTGAGGAGGTGGCTGCGGTTGAGTAAGCGTAGGGCAATCGTCGATAGTGGGTCCAAGGGAGAGCGCAATGGAATTGATGTCGGACTTGAATTGAGCGAGTGCGGAGGAATCGTCCTTAATTGAGGCGATGGTGCTGCAGTAGAGGAGCGACGGCAAGGCAGGCAAGAGCGGCAAGAGTAGGGAGCGCGAGAAAGAGCAAGACAGAGAGGGACTGGAGCAATGGTAGCAAGAGGTGCGGGAGTAAGGTCTGCAGTGCTTGAGGCGTGCTGTGAAGTGTCGTGAAGAAAAGAAGTGAATTCGATGCTCCAACGACCTGAAAAAAAACAGACATAGCATGTCGACAAACCCTTGTGGGACCTACATCAACAAGGATCAATCTGCCTTGTTCTTTGTTTTTGTGCTCGCCTTTCGTTTATTTGTCTGCCGTTCACCAGAGAGAGAAACAGTCCTCTGTTCATAGTTGTATGAGGCTTGCATGTCCTGCAGAGCCGTTGAGCTTTTGACACCGTGCACGGACAAGTTACGGAAGAAAAGATAAGGAAAGGAAAAGCCCATCAGTGTCAGTGCGCATTGTTCGAACCTTCAATCAACTGCGCCTTGTTGCGAGTCCACACACACTCCTGCCTCACCTTTCCTGCCCCCGTCTGGGCAGCGTTCTTCAGTGTGGTCAGGTCTGGTCTGCCTGTACCAAGTTCTTGGCGAGCTCCGACCCCGACAGATTGCTCAGCTACGAAAGAGACATTGCAGCACACTCACACTCACATAAGAAAGGCGGTAGTTTGCTGCCACTGTGCTTGAAAGATGCATGCAAATGCCAATCATCAAACGAGAACATTAAGCACTAGCCAATCACATCGCACCATCGTTGGCCAGGCGGCCAAAGTACTGACTGCTGCTGATGCTGGTCGCGCCTGAGAACCACCGCGGTAAAAGAGAGAGGTGGTCTGGGTAGCGATCTGCGAGGACTCGTTGAACCACTCATTACAGCTGCCGAGATACTACTTGAGCGACAAGTTAGTTGGCGCTCCAGCTCCAGCTCCAGTGACCCTTTATTTAGAAAGACTCTTTAGGTCGCCACAATAATTCAGCTTTTTCGTATCCGCCACACCTCAGTGGTTTGGACCCCGGATCAGTCTATTTGCAGATGCGACACCGATGGAAAAAGAGTCGGAGAGGGCAGGCACAAGCAAGAATAGGCAGAAGGGCTCGCCTTGTTGATCCCGGATGTGTTTGGATGAGAAGAGGATCGGCCTAGCCAGAGACATTTCGATTTGAAGCTGCGGCTAAGGAGTATGCGAGAGATCATATTGGATGCCTCGTTGGGACAGGGCTTCGCGGTTCAGTCAGCGCTCACCAGGATCCGGCTCATTCAAGGCGCTAGCTGAAATGACCGATTGTCACAAATGGTCTACAAGGTCACCTTTTAGCCTATGATACCAAGTGCCCTAGACCCAAGATCGCTCGCCTGTGATATAGATGCAGAAATGGATATTCCCACCCTCTCTACCACGCGCCCCTTCAAACGCCATTATGATTCATCTTCCGCGCTCCACATAATGTGTCAAGTCCAACCCTATGAGGTCAATGCGATATGAAACTAACCGTCATATTCAGAATGATTTGCCAAAACTCTCTCCAGGCTAAGGCTGTTTGTATTTCATATCGAAAAGAAAATCGGGACTTTAGTAGGGTCCAAGGTTCCCGATCTCTGTAAATCCTATCATTCATCGACTGCGCCGAAATCGGATGGAGTGGACAGTGCGGCAGCTTTTCTGTTGACAAATGCCCACCAGGCAACCATGACATCGCTCAGTGTCGTGTGGAGGCGTCTGTTTGTGGTCTTCGTCCGGTATCTCAGGTAACCTCAATCCAATCCAGAGACTGATTGTCTTGGTCACCTTCTGAGTGTAGTTGTCCACATTCATATCAGGCTCGACATAATCATTGCAGCGCCGACATTTCTGAGCGTGTATTCGAGTTCGGTAACTGTTGTCGCTTTTTGAGTGCCACAGTTGCGTGCAGATCACCCCTGATTTCCACCGGTGAGAACATCGGATGCAATTGAAGTCACCAAGGATAGACCTCTCAGCAGTTCTAGCTGTAGGTTCTGTCAAAGTTCCATCGTAGTTGAGCGTGTAATCGTATGCGCCTTCGGCTGTCTTGTTGAGAAAGCTTTCGATGTGCTCGTGAAGATAGACACCATCAATCACCTCTCTAGTCATGGACATGTGCTTTCTGTTTGATAAGAGATAGAACAATGCACGATTCGGATTGTTGAAGAAAAAACAGGCCTCAGAAGGAGGAAAAGAAAGGCTAGGTGATAAATGATATACAATTCAGAATGACGAGCAGTTTATACGGGACGGCTCTCTCTTGGAAGGAAAACCAGCAAGACTTGAATCGTTCAGGTTTTTGATGTGAATCAGCGAATGTATGTGTAATAGCAACAGGACAAGAGGGTGTGGACACGAGGGATACAAGGAACAAGAGGGAGGCCAGGGGGTGGACAGGAGTACTAGGGAACAAGAGGAAGGGGCAGGAACCGATGATGTTTATTATACACGGGCGAGAGGGTATTTATACTAATGTGAGGGAGAGGCGAAGTGCTTTGAGGAGGGCGAAGCAGGTACGCGTGGAGGCGCAGATGGCGAAGTAGGATGGCGAAGTACGAGGGCATTCTATGATATTGTGACAGTATGGAACGGCGAGCGTAACCTGGAAAGGGTCAAAACGAAAGTGCCATCATTTCATGCCAGACATCAGAGTAAAAGGTCTCTAAATCGCTGGCCTTCAACGTTGCACAGAAAAGTTGAGTGTAGTAATAGCAACTTGGCAAGGTATAGTATGTATTACATGGCTAAGTTGAAAAGAGATTGAGAGCATCGGTAACTAGATAAACTTGAGGCTCGCGACGCCAACTCCTGTAGAAAGCTCAATCTTGCTCTGATCATCTCCACGGCGCTCTCCAAGAGTCTTGGTGCCGGATTTTAAAAATGGCGTCGACTTTTCAAATGAGATTGTGCTCTTTGATCCACGGGCAGGCTCAACCTTGGCACTACCCACACGGGTTTGCACCGTAAAGTGGCCTAAGAATGCGTCCGAAATTAACGTGCTGACAGTACCGGTGTTGGTGTTAGCATTGAGCAAAAGGACCTGCTCAGCATTGGCAAGCTGGACCGAGGTCTTGACAGAGCCCGTGTTGGTGTGGGCACGGATCTTAAGGCTGCCAGGGTTTGGTGCGGCACGGTTTTGACCAGATTGGCGGACATCAAGCTGAATGGATCCAGTGTTGGAGACAATGTTGATATTATGAGGCGCGTCATATTCGACCACTGTGGGCTCAGCTCCCAAGGAGACACCCCCGGTGGCGGTGGAAGCGTCCACATCCAATGCGTTGCCCTCTGTGGCGACCCGGATGGCCTCGACAGAGATCTTGCCGGTATCAACATGAGCGCGGAACTGATTGGTCAAGATGGTATCGCGGGTGACGACCCCACCAACCGATGCACCAAGATCCAACTTTTGAAATCCAATGCTATCCAGACCGTGTCCCTCCACGTTCACCACGTGGCCACCGATGGTAAGAGAGTCATAGCCAGTGTATGTCTCCGGGAAGACCACTTCCACCTCAAGGCGTGCGCAAGCGCGGTATCTCTGTCCATCATGTTCATCTTGAACTTCACGGTCCTCAAACCAAAGAGAAGCATCGAAATGGTCGTCATCGTCCTTGATAAGGATATGCAGTCCGAGTCGTGTATACTCAGTTTCAGACCCATGGGCCCTCGTAACTGCCCTATCTTCACCTCTGCCCTCACCCCAGGGAGAGACCTTTCCTGCAATGCGCAACGTAGGTTCCGAGACTTGTCCGGTCTTGACTTGGACATGAGAAGCCAAGTTGCCCTTGCCAAAGTAGAGTTTAAAGTGCTTGGCCTTCGTAGAGAGGTCTGTGACTCCATCCCATTTGATGGCGCGCTCTTTGCAGTAGTCGTTCAAGGCGCCGTAAGAGTTGGCTGCGTCGAAGCCGCTGTATGTCGTGCCATGGGTCTTGGAGTGGAAGAACATCCACCCAACAAAGTAGAGTACTACCAATGAGAATGAGAGCCAGAGCTTGCGCCGCCGGGATTTGGAGCCTGGAAAGCAGAAGGCGTGAACATGTTTTGGATTAGTTTTCCACGATGATGACTGTAGCACGATATGCGAGGGGAGGATTTTTTATGTGAACGAATTCAGAATCGCGTGCGTGAGACTTTACAGCGCCGGTTATCATTGGAAAAGGACTGGTGATGGCTCGTGCTGTCGTTCATGTCGATACGGTAGTCGCCCTTTTCATAATACGGGGGCTGCTGCTGCTGCTGGGGAGCCTGGGGTTGCGAATGGGCGTGGTGGCCTAGGAGAGGCTGACCCTCGTGTTCGTGCACGCAGCACACGGGCGCGTAGGCGGAGTCTGAGCCACGGCAAAAATGATCTGCCATTATATTCTGTTGCTTCGGGGCGTGCAAGTGGGAGAGAAATGGAGTGGGGAGATCGAGGAAGGGGGTGAATCAACTGGAGACGTGTGGGCAACACAAGTTCGGGAAGTGCATTCGATTATATACTGTCTACAGCGAGGAGAAGCCAAGAGTCAAGTCTTGGCAAAATTTGAACCTTGTTGTGATCGACATTATTCACGCCGCACTCCGTTCTTGCTGGGATTGGCCTGAAGGCCAAATTGAGTTTCTTCCCAGGACCTGTGGGCGTAGTGTCCACACTTGGGCCCTTCAAGCAGAGCTCAAGGAGTTGAGGCCACAATAGAGATGTGACTTTGGATCCTCCTAAGGCCTTTCAGAGTGCGCTATGTAGTGTGTGAAAATCAGAGTTTCACTGCGGATAGCACGTACCCCGCGGTCTTCATGAATTGCAACCAAGAGAGTAAAGTACTGCACAGAAAGGGGCTGGTTCATTGAAACATCCAGTGCATGCATTACGTGTCCCTTTTTCATGAAAATGGCGAAGCATGTCTACTCGCCTCATTCCCATGCATGGTATACAGTGAACCATTGGACATGGTTACGTTTATCCGCTCTCAAGATGGGCGGAGAGATATTCAGGCACCACACATGGTGTTTTGTGCCTTGCAAAACATTCTTCGTATCTCAATTGCTTTCTTTCTTTCTTCGTTCTTCGTTTGTTCAACTTCACACTCTGCTTGGTCCTCGATTTCCCCAGTATGAGTTGGAGTACTAGCACAACAATCATCTATATGCCACCCCAACGTCGAGTGTGGATCCCATGTGCCCCTCCTCCTCATCATCATCATCATCATCATCTTCCACTTCCTGCTGCCGCACACCCTGCATACAACCAACATCCGATATCATACCAATCATACGAACCGGACCATAGACAGCCGCCTTACCCTCCTCCTGCTCAACGACCGATGTATCCCCAAGGATATATACAACACGCTCAAGTCCCTCCATATATCGCACCGCATGCGTTATCACCCTCGCAAACAACCTTACGCCAAGACAACTATTATCACAACCACAATCACCACTATCATCCTCCTAATAACAGGTCAGAGCATTTGCAGCAGAGCAGGCCTCACCCCCACAGTCAGTTTAATAGCCCGCGCGCCATTACATATCAAAGCCCACAAACCCGCTGCGACCAGCAATGGAGCTCGGAGCATTATCATGAGGCGAGCAGTGTCTCGAGATTTCAGGATGGGAAGCAAGCTTCAAACGGACATGTGTCAAGTCCCCAAGCGGTCCCTAGTGCAACACACCCGCAATCATCTGCCTCAGCTTGCTCTGCCTCACCTCCTCCGCCATACCAGGAGAGCCCAAGATAAAAACGCGAGTCTCTTCATTCGATATGAGGTGAGGTCGTTTAAGACTATAAAGATGAGTCCCTTGAACATCCACCTTACCAACTCAAAAGATAAGAGATGTTCAAGGCAATCTCGTTTACTGTGTTTGAGATACCACGTGTAACTGATCGCCATCCTATCTCAGTTCCAGCCCAAAGTTGTCAATGCAACTGCGCAGTTTTGGTTCAGGTGCAAAGTGCATTGTGGGTCGTTCAATGCGGGTCAATACTGAGTTGTGAAATGCGGCAATGGTGATCTCGTTCAACAAAGGCCAATATTCATGAACGAACTCCACCTCAGCCGGGCCCACCGTCGACCCAAAAGTCTGCTATAAGCCAAAGACAAGGCTCTTTACACCTGAACTTTAGCAAGAACCCACGCGTAATCGTCCTTGTTTGATGGCCCCAGTCACGGTTGATCATCAATGCCCCAAACTTTAATCGCCGGATTTGTTGAAAAGCGCGTTTCGGAGTACATGCGTCCACATACACGGGGATTGTCTGGTTCCTACTCCTCCCCCAGGTCACCAGACGCGTCTCTTTCAAGGCGGTATCGACTGAATGTGATACCGACCTCTCTCAACTCTGCGCAGACCCAGTCACTCCTAGAAATATCCCTGAAAGTAATGGCGGACACGGTAACCTTCATATCCGCCGATCGCCCAAAAGCGTCTCAGTTGCTTGCAACAAGAAGAGATCTCTTGGAGATAGCGACAAACATTTGTTCGGCTTTAAATCGTCCAAATGCGGTGTGATCGCAACACCAGCTCCGAGAAAATCAACAGCGGCTCGTGATCGAGGCCATCATCGAAATTGTGCAAAGTGAATCTTGGAGTCCAGAGCACGCACGGAAAAGCACGCACTGCCTGGCCATTGTAATCTCGCCATTTTGAATCTCTACACCGAAATCAGGAGAAAAGAGGCGCGTGAGATTAGGGCTGTGCTCTTGGACCACTTGTTTAATCTCCTGAATGTCTATGCCCTTTGTAAAAATCAGGTTTGCCAGTTCAGGCTGAAGAAGTATACAGGTTCTCGGATGAAAGAGTCATTGGGGAGTGCATGGACGGTGAGATGAATGCACAGGAATTAAGCAAAATAGATGGGAAGCTCCTCGAGCAATGTGGTGCTGTGAGCAAACTGATTTCTTTGAAAGAACCGTAGATCATGATGAGTCCTTGATAGCATCCAATGACAGAGACTACTGAATAAACCACCAAATAACAGCTGGATAGCACTTAAATTAGCCATCCCAGATTCCCCACATTTCTCTACCTCAACACCCCATGTTAGACCCTAGAAACGTGCCTTGAACCAGAACCTTCATGTCACACGCGGAGTCGGAAAGTGAAAAGAGGAGGAGTGCGTTAGATCCAATGTGCATTGTCTAATCCACGGTAATTCATCGGCAGTCTCGATTCCGGTAAGTGGTCTACATCAGTAGTGTCCATGTGGAGAATGGAGCAAGGCGACATTACCGAGCGTTTATACAAAGTCACCTCGTAATGCCTGGTTGCTCTCCAGTCGTTCGAAGGATGACATCAACTGCCGAGAAAAATCGTCGTGGAACACAAGAAAAATGTGTAACCCAGGACCCCCGCTCCAATTTCGCGCATCGTACAGAATCATCATCGACCAGCAGCGGACCTCGTGGATACGCTTTCTTGTTGTACCCAATTACGTATAGCTCCATAGCGGTTACTTTTGGTGGTCAGCTAGACTATCGCCCTTGAAAGTCTTGATCCAAGATGATAGCCCCACGCAGGTGTGCGGCTGTCCAAAAGCGGTCATACAAAATGGGTTTTTTTGTCGATTCTTTTAGAGTTCATACTCTGCGTGGGTACGACAGGATGCTGCGTATGCGTGTGTGTTCATGTTTGTTCCTCTGTGTTTCTTGTTCTGTTCTCAGAATTCTGGTGTGAGCCCAGATGGGCTTGCGCCAATGCTGGTCACTCTGCTTTTTTTTTGATCGCTGCTAGCCTGCCCGCGATCTTTCCTCTTCCGCATCCTGCGTTGCCCACGTTGAATCTGTTGAAGACTGATCATCATTTTTCTGGCTTTGCAACGAGTTCTCCTCATGAACTCGTGTTGCGACTGGTGTTCATGGATAATGGTTGCAGTAGTGTATGCTTTTGAGAAGCAAGTGTTACAAAATGAGCAACATAGCTTGGGCGAAAGCAGGTGCTCGCTGACCTGCGTATGCAGTTGGAAACACAAGGCTCGATGAACGAAACCTTAAGGTGGATCGGGAATTGAAGGGTTATCAGATGTTGGACTGTGGTGAAATCGAAAGTTATCTGATCTTCAAACCCAGGTCCAGGTGGGATCTGCTTTCAAGGAGCACAGAGAGGAACAAAAAGGAACCTCGATTTTCCTGAATTTCTGCTCTTCGTGCCTCTCACTGAGGAGTGAGCGCTGACGCTATGTTCCCAGGATCTGATAATGGGACATCGGGTGCAAAACACTCTGAAAAACAAATACACATGTACTGACCCAGCTCAGCTATAAAAGCTGCCCGTGCCTTCCACAATGCGTCTCTCACCTCTCCACTCACGTCTATTTCCTTTTCACCCCCTCCTGCATATACACCAGCACAATGAAGTTCACCGTAGCAGCCGCATCCCTTGCCGTCCTTGCCAGTGTCTCAGCCCAGTTGGGCCCTGTCGACCCCGCTAAGCTCCCTCTTGGCTGGTGCATGACCTACAACGAGGATGCTTGTGCTGATACGATCGTACCCAAGATCTGCGGTGCTAACAGCACTTGGACGTCCGACTGCAAGTCCACCTTCTCATCGGATAAGGTCTGTACCTCATTCCAGGTCTCTTGTACCTGCACCCCTCTTGCCGGTGGCGAAAAGAAGGATATTAGCGTGGAGGCTTTCAACGAGACCTTCTCCTGTAAGTTAGAACTACCATGTTATTCACTCGCTCTTCTCTTGGAGTGTCCCTGATTCGAAGCACGCTCTAAGAACTAACATTGCCATCTCCTCAACTATAGTGATGCCTTACAACATGTGTGGAAACCTCCTTTTCGACAAGAACTCTACTGGACCGGGAATTGTTTCGGGTGATTACAAGCCCGATGGAAAGAGACCCAATGCCACCGCTACTGGTGCCAACCCTGCTGGGCCTTCCACCACTGCTGGCGGCAAGAGCGGTGCCTCTACTCTCCAGATGGCCTTCTCTACTCTTGCCCTTGCTGCCATTTCTTTGGGTTTGGCCGTGATCCCCATGTGAAGAAAACTAGAACGCTTTGTACCATTATTAAAGAACCCTAATCTGCATACAAGTTCTTGAGCCTTCCATGGTATGCGCATTGTGCCAGCTATTGATAGCATCCGAACCGAGTCCAGCGACCAGGGATGCCCAAGATACTTGCCCCTTTATGTCAAGCTTTTGAAGTTTCGCGAAATGAGTGACATAATTTCAGCACAACATGCAATGATCGGAAGCCAGCTTTTCGTGAAATCATGCCTTGTGCGTCTTTTGTCCCTCTGACGGCTCGGCCTGGAAGTCATGGTCACTTTGAGAAAAAGGATGCGATTGCGACAGGTTGACGTCAAGAAGGAGAAGCGTGGTGGTAGTGGTAGCTGGGTCATTTCAACAGCAAAGGCTATGTTGGACAGGACAGTGCTTCTCAGAACGGCTTGGCAACAATGACTCATGCTTGATGGGTGTCAAAGTTCCAGGACGGTTGTGTCGAAGAATGACCAACGCTTGGACACCGGCTCGTATGGTATGCCTTGGCGGTGGGTCTCCGACAGCTTGTTCCTCAAGTTCATTTCCAAAAGGCGAGAGTTTCACAGCAACTGGAGGCCACCTAGATGTTATAGTACCTGTGTGTTTGGGACTTAACAATGTGCTCAGGCGATTAGAGTGATGGACTGGATAGGATATAGAACAGTGGAATGATAATCTTGGCACTCTATTTTTGCACAAGATACTATACAGCGGCCTGAGTTGCGATCGCTGAACGTCGCTAGCATTATCCTCAAATGTATAATTTTAAAAGATGGTCCATGTATATGTACTCACTCCTGTATCCAAGTGACCTTTCCAAGTTGAAGAGCGATTGATATTGTAGGTGGTGACACTGTGTTAGCTCTTGGCCTTCAGAGCCTTGCAACGTGCACACACTGGCCTTCGCTTTTCCTCGCTATACGCTGCTGTTAGCAGTGCCCTGCGAGTGCAATATGTCAAGATGGAAGAGGCACAAGTGGTCCTAAGTCTGCTGCTGGCAAGATGGAAGAGGGCACAAGTGGTCCTAAGTCTGCTGCTGGCAAGAACGCGAAGAGCCAGAGGTGGGTTTCGAACACCCTCGGCTTCTGAAAAACGATCCCTGGAGTCGAAACAAAAACCTCTAGTGTCTGTCGACGTGTAATTTGTACGATGCAATGGTACCAATATATATATCAGCATGTTCAAAGTACTGTAAGGAGCCGCTCACCGTCTCACGCTCGTGGAGATGCTTTTATTTCATAATTCGTCCACTCTACCTCCACCTTTATCTCCACCTATATAGTCACCTTCCCGACCGACATCTTAACTCATTCCAACTCTCAAGCACGCCGGTCTCTTCCTCCCTGGGCATTTGCATACTGCACAGTAGGGGTAGCCGCACATCCATCCGATTCGCTTGACCCTCACCTCACTTCTTTTATTCCATAACAATGGCACCAAAACGGACACAATCAAAACCAGGGACAACCCCTTCGAGAGACTTTGGCACATACGGCACGCTTCTTCTCGCCCTTTTCTGCACCTTCTCACTGCCACAAACTATGAGCGCGTACGTACCAGTTTCCGTGTGGGGCATGGCCTATACTACAATTGCAGGTCCTGAAGGCCAGTTCATGCTCGTCCATGGTGGTATCCCTGAACAGGACGCCTCGTCCGCTAGAACGACATTTGCACTCAAACTTGACACAAGCTGGAACACCTCTCAACCAGACATGGATCAAGCCTACGACGGCTTCCCAGGTTACAATTTTGCCAGCGCGTTATCGTCCGATAATAAGACCTGGTTCATGATAGCCAACTCCGCTCCATACAAGTTCAACATCAACAGTGGTACCTGGACAAATCTCAAGTTCTCACTGTCCTTGACCAACGGAACGGGCTTAAGAGCCGCCACGGACCCAGTATCGGGCATGATGTATTTCGCCAATGGACTCTCCATCAATGGATCCTATAGTATGCTACAGTACCATCCTATCACTGATACATCCAGCGCCATCCCTATGGATCTAAGAATGTTCGGTTTGTCAGACTCTGCAGTCGTCTGGAGCACCGCACGTAAAAGCATGCTTGTTCACGGAGGAGTACTCTCCGACTCGGGGGAGGTACAGCAAGGACTCTACGAGTTCGATCCCGATGTAACCGGCGGAAAATGGACCTTGCTCTCAGACAAAGGGGACATACCCGGGCCGAGGAGAGGTCATTGCCTGGTACCCGCATACGGAGGATCAAAGATGATTTTGTTTGGAGGATTTATAAAGCCTGTGCTAGGGCAACATGTGTCAAGCGGCATATATTCGTTAGATTTGCTGACCCTCACATGGACGAAACTAGCCAATCCTGGAGAGCTCTATGCAAGGGCTTATCACGCCTGCGCCGTATCCAACGGCCTGTTAGTGTCCTGGGGAGGATCTGATAGCAATTTACATGCTGTAAGTGACAATGTCACGCTGATTTACAACCTGAAGAAGAACGTTTGGCAAACCTCCTACTCACCGGTGCCAGAGGAGGGCGACTCGGAGACGCATTTCGGTAGCTCACCATCGCTGGCTGTAATTTTCGGCACCACGGCGGGAAGCATTGGGATCGTCCTAGTAGCAGGTTACAACTTTTACCGCAGGAAGCAGCGCCAGCGTAAACCCTTCCTAACTTCATCTGCTGGCGGCTTTGCTGTGGATCACATACTCAGAGGAGGTAGTAGCAGCGGTGTCAGTACCATGACACATCCATTCAGGCCGCTTGAGGAGCTGGAGAACGGCGAATCAGAGACTGGGTTTCCTTTGGCTACTCTGGGTCTACTACATTTGCAACCACAACGGCAGCAGCTACTACAACCTCAGGGCACTGAAGAGGATTCGGTACCCGTCTATCATGAACACTCTTATGTAGCCCCGGTCGCTAATGTTGGGGCGGATTTGGAGAGAGCGGAGACGATATACAGGTCCAGTGAGATCTATAGGCCCAGTGAGATCATCGTGAATCCTAATCGCAGGCCGCAGGCCGTCTTAGACACTTGCGAATATCAGGATTGCGCAAGCACAGCAAGAAACCCACAAAGCACACAACTTTGACCACCTACTCTACTACTCTCCCTCTCCCTCACGCTATAATTTTAAAGACCAGCTTTTGGTCGATCCTCTATGACTCCTACCAGCCATGTCTTCATTTGCTCTACGCTACTTTCAAGGATGAGGGAGGAAGTCAGTGAGAAGAGGGAGTTTAAGCGGCAGTTTAATTTAGCAACGCCCTTCAGGGCCTGCGAATTGAAACATTTTGTCCGACAGGTACCTGCGTCGGGACACCGGATGCTGATTGGATGTCTGGGTGTTTAGTCTTCATGATGAGAGACATCACAGCAAAGCTATTTTGGTCTTGGCGTCAAGTGTGTGGTGCTGTAAATATTCCCTGTTACCTATTCCTTCACTTCCTCTTTTCATTCCCTCCTTCCCTCTTACCCGTTAGCGTCTTCATCATAATCGTCCGCCCTCGCATCTTTCACAGACAGCAAGTGCAGTGGCACCTCTATCCGCTTCTCTTGGGCATCTCTGATGATGGCTCTGAACCGGACTCAAAAGAAATCAAGGGCAGTAGGATGGATACACCACAGCACCTACGGCACGCTGCTCCTCGCCCTCTTCCTCACCTTCTCATTGCCACCAACCATGAGCGTTAACGTAGACCCTCTCTGGGGAATGGCCTCGTCATTTATTGAGACCCAGTTCATGCTGGTTCATGGTGGCTCTCCTGGACGTAACGTCCCGCCCGTTGGACGGACGTTTGCACTTAAACTTGATACCAACTGGAACACCTCTCAACCAGATATTGAAGTACTCCATGACGATTTCCAGGGCTTCAATTTCGCGAGTACGTTCTCGTCCGACAATAAGACCTGGTTCATGATGGCCAACTCCATTCCGCACAAGTTCAACACCGGCAATGGTACCTGGTCACAAGATCCCTCCTATCCGTATTTCACAGCAAAGGGGGGTCTAGGAGCCGCTACGGACCCAGTAACGGGGTTGATTTATGTTATCAATGGATTCTCCACCAACGGATCCTACAGTCTGCTACAGTACAACCTCGCCACTGGAGCCTCCTCATCCCTCCCTATGGAGCCAACGATGGTCACTCTGTCAGACTCTGCAGTCGTCTGGAGTGCCGTTCGCAAAAGTATGTTTGTTCACGGAGGATGGCGATCTAATCCACCGTCTCTTCTACAAGGACTCTACGAGTTTGTACCTGATGGAGGAAACGGGACATGGACATTCCTCTCGGACAAAGGGGACAGACCCCAACCAAGAAGAGCGCATTGCCTGGTGCCCGCATACGGAGGGTCCAAGATGATTTTGTTCGGAGGACTTCTCGGGTCTGGGGAACGTGCAGCAAGCGATATTTACTTGCTGGATGTGAAGACCCTCACATGGAGCAAGCTAACCGACCCTGGAGAGCTCTATGCAAGGGCTTATCACGCCTGCGCCGTATCCAACGACATGTTTGTGTCCTGGGGAGGATCTGATAGCACGTACAGTGTTACAAACACCAACGTGACGCTTGTCTACAACCTGAAGAAGAACGTTTGGCAGGATACCTTCTCACCGCAGCCTCAGGAGGACGAACCGGTGCCGCCTAACAGCTCACTCTCACTGGCAGCAATAATCGGCATTGTGGCAGGAATCATTGTAATCGTCCTAGTAGTCGGTTACGTCGCTTATCGCCGGAAACAACGTCAATGCGAGCCCGCCTCTGTCTCTTGTACTGACGGCGTAGATGCGGATCACACCCTCGGAGGCGATTACAAAAATAGCGCCGAGACCAGCATCAAAAAGGAATCATTCCAGCCATTCAAGTCGCTCAAGTCATGGAGTACCGATGGAAAAGAGACTGGGAATCTTATGGAAGCAGTGAGAGTGCAGCACAAGCAGGAGTCTTTGTATCTACGAGATTCGATGCTTTCACACAACAGTATCGACGCTCCGGCAATCGCCCACCAGAAGCATTTCTATGTTGCACCGGTCAGCACTATTGGAGGGGACCTGGAAGGAGATGATGCGATGTACAGACCCAGCGAGATCATCCTCCGAGGCCCACAAGCCATCATAGACACGAGTGGGTACCAGGACTGCAAGAGTACAGCAAGAGGCCCACAGACCATACAGTAATACCATAATTTTTTCAGCCGTAAATAATACACATTCACTAGCCCATTGAGGCATCTTCAAAGGCTATACAAGACGGGTATTGGAAAACCCATAAGAGGGAGTCATTGTGTATGCTTCGGAAGATTATTTCTAGCGCTATGGTTGTGGAGTGGAGGGAGCATAATAACGAGGTCTTGGCAAGTACGAAGCGATCCTATTGGTAAGCGCAGCCCTTTACCTGGACATTTGAACATCCATCATGGCGTGTCCTGTACACTTTCCAATCTATCGAACTAACGCGTGGGTGAGTCTGATTCTCCCTCAGTAAAAGGAAACAAGCAAAAAAAGAGACTGTCCGACGAAAAGCGAATGAAAGTAGCAGGGCTGAGTCTGACTCTCCCTCCGTAGAAGGAACATTAAGATTGTGTGAGAGAAGTGCAGGGTGCCGCGTCAGTGAAAAATGGGATGATGATCTGGACGGGGTAAGGACCACAGGCTCAGGTAGGCATCAGTCTTCATGACAGCCGAAGAACACGCGTATCGACTATCGCCCAACGCTCTCAAAAAACACATCCCTGATCGAGTTATTGCTCCACACGGGTGAGGGTTCCTGGGGTAGACACGGCGCTCTTGGTCATCAAAATCATCAAAAACCAAGATCACACCAGTACGACGGGAGAAAGGGAGGCTGTTTACACTGGAAACTTTTGACAAGAGTGCAGGTATCACGGCGTCAGTCCAAGCTCAGGGCAATGATCCTGTGGGACCAAAGAATGCAACCCCTGTGAAATTAACTGCTCTCATGATGAAGTCCTGACGAGTAAGTGAATCGCCAACACCCTAACACATGAGCTTTTGTCCCGTGTCAATCCAGACGGACGCTCTGTTGCCCCTGGCAGACTGTATGTATGGCTCACTTATTTAAGGCGATGGACCACCTCTTAGCCATCTCTTTCTCTGTCGTCCTCTCCTTCGCAATCATCTCTGGATCAGACCCACCACATCGACACACGCTTGGCAGTACAACCACTGGGATTGAAATTTCTTGGTAATGGGATAATAGCATGGTGCCGATGGCGACAATTATCAAAAGACATCATGGTACTCTGCTCATTCGTCATCATCTCCCCTCCTGCCATCCATTGTCTCGCGATTAGGAATGTCGAACAACATCAGTTATGACCCGCGTTTCAATCAGAGCAAGAACGGGCCATCTCAGCAGCTAGGTCAAGTGAATGCCACGAGCAATGGACATGAAAACACGAGCAGCGTAATTGAAGATGGCAGCAAAATCGATCAACCAGTCCACTCCGGCTTCCAAGAAATTCGGCAAAAAGTCGACGAGCTGAAGGATAGCAATAAGAAAGAGTCCATTTACAAAAAGTCCTTCAACAAGGGCATTGATGTCGCCATCACGGCCACAGATGCTGTGACGACTGGCTCGACGATGTTGAATCAAGGAGTGGCGGTTGCCACAAAGATGTTGGAAGGTAGCCAGACCCAAGACATTATCAATAACATTGAAAAGAACCCTGCCCTGAATCACCTCATCCAACTGGCGGATAAGCTGGTAGATATTGGCAAGTCAGTGCCATTCATTGCGCCGGCGTTTATCATTTTGAAGGTAGTGTCACAGCTCGTGCTCACTAATGTTTTGATATGACAACGGGATTTTGACACTGACTCATGGATGCTTTTCGCGCTCTTTCTCCACTAGATCATCATTGATATCGAGCAAAAGGCTAGGGATGCCGATGCAAAGTGCGAGGACCTGCTGGAGCGTATCAACTTTATGGTCAGCAATATTACGGTCCTGGAGAAAGTCGTTGAGGCTATTGATCCGCTCAAGGTCGTGATCGAAAAGACGATCGGCACCTTGAAGTCGGCCGCTTCGCTAATTCAGGCCTATCGCAAGCAAGGCGCCATTGCAAGACGCCTCAACTTGTCCAACAGTCAAAACTTTGTACAAATGGCTCAAAAGATCATGGCTTGCTCGCAGGATCTGATGCTCAGCTTGCAGATCCAGCAAACAGGAGATATTTCTGTGCTTTCCCGTTCTGTCCCTGTGGATCATCAGGACGAGGAAGCAGGGATCTTTGTTTCAACCCATGGTGGCCAGTCTATGATCAATGTAAGAGAAGGCGTCTCTGCATGTTGCGACTTGTCCTTTACATGTTTTAATGCTGATGTCGTTCTTCTTCTTCTTTACCGCGTGAAGTGCAGCCCAGAGTTGGTGGAGAAGTTTGCAGAAAAGATGCAGCTGACGATGAGCGATCAAGTCATGGATCAGATGCAGTTAAACGTGGGGGATATCCTGGAAGAGAACCAGTCTCGGATCGAGACTCTGCTCAAGGAGAACTCTAGCAATGCCATTGCAGATACCATCAAGGCCTTGGCTGCAGAGGTCCGCGAGCGGGAAGCGGAGCAGCGTCTGACCTGCCTTCAGTGTGGCAAGGAGTACCGCGAAGCGGCCAATGGGGCCGAAGCTTGCTCGTTCCACAAGAGCCCGGAGGCCAATGGCACGTTCTCTTGCTGTGGCCAAAAATCGCCATGTGCCTTCTCCAACCACCGATCAGTACACCACTGCGAGTACCCCTACACCAGCTTTTTCCACTATGCATTTGGCATTATTCATTCTGGCTACACGGTCGGCAGCAACACGGTCGACGACTGGGCCGAGGTCTTGGAGACGGATATGGCGACCAATATTCACCAATATGCTAGCATCGGTAAGTTGGTCCGGTGGAGCAGCCTTCATGAGAGGATCACCCAGCCCATGATGGTCATCCATATAGGCCGCGTCAACTTTGAAAGCTCCTATTATTTCCAAGTGCTTGATGCCGACGAGATCAAGTCTGTCAACGCAATAGTTCGGCAAACAGGCAAGACTTTGATCTTTAGGTCAGTGCAGGACGAGAGCGAGTATTCGATGGCAGAGTGGACTCTAGATGATGCTGGTGTCATTAACGGGGTGGTACTGTCCTCAAAGGTGGCTACAAGTGACACCGCGACGGTCAAGGCCGTCCCTATCGACATCGAGACTGTATCATTATCAGGAGAGGTCCAAACACTGTCAAAGTCGACGTTCCGGGTCTACAAGCCTGCGGAACCTTACACATTCCCCGGGATTCGCCATGTCGGTTACATCGCAAGAGATACGCCCTTGCGAGAGCGGCGCGAGTTCAAGGCGAGGACCAAGTTGCCGTTGATAGTGATCCCCCAGGGAAAGATGCAGGCCAACTCTGGCCCATTCATGCGCCGTGCGGATGACGAGTTCCAGGGCACGTTCCGCATCTTCAATAAGGCCCTACCGTCCAGCGAAGCCTATGTGACGCTAGTGTCTTGTACAGCGCACTACCGACTTGTGGGCGACAAGGAGTACAAGGAGGTTAAGTCTTTGACCTTAGGCGACACAAAGTTCCCAGTCTCAGTTGCACCTACTCAATCTCTGGAATTTCCCTTCGAGGCGATTATCCGTCGCAATGCTGCCCAGGCGGCTCTGGAGGAGACCTGCTGGGAATGGGCTATGATTGCGGTCCATCGTCCTGTCCGCATCCGCCTCACACTCAAGGATATCGAGGATCAAGAGTGTGTCTTTGTTCAAGAATACGTCCACGAGCCAAGGGATCCCTTCGAAGCCAAAGCTTCGGACGATATTTTATTTCTTCACATCGATGACGTTTTCTCCGCAAACAGGAGAGTCATGCGCATTAAGAAAGGTGATGAAGGGTCTGCCATCATCATCAAGATGGAGGACGGACCTAAACTCTCAGTCGAGGATTTGAACAAGATTGTTTACGAGGCTGAACAAACTGGTGTGACGGAGGTCCATCTCGGAGGTCAAGACCATGGTCGTATCAAGTGGGATGCCTGGGCTCTGGTGGATTTGAGCTGCCGACGGGTCTATGGGTTCAAGGTCCTGCTGATGCAAGGTTCAAGTCGGAGCAAAAAGACGACAGCCGCACTCGGATATGCACCATGTCCCATCTATGGTGAAGGAAATCTTGAGGAGAGGCCCATTCGATATGCGGATGAGAAGTCGGTCTTTCCAGAGCTCGAACCGGAAGAGGTTTTAAATGTGGTCAGTGACGACGATGTTGATGATGATAAGGTTGTTGTCACTGCCCAAGCAGCCGACCCCATCATCGCCATTGCCACTGCAGCGTCCTCTTCCGTCACAGCTGCTATTTCCGAAGTCTCCAAAGCAACAAGCTCTTTGGACGCCGGAGTCTTTTCGAGCGGTGTGGCTACACTGGAGAAGCGACTCGAGTCCCTGGGTGCTGACGTGACCAGAATGGCCACAGCTCTCGAAAAGTTGGTGGACCTTCTGAGCCATTAATCTAGTGTTACTATACAATTTTCCAGCGCGCTATCGTCCGAAAATAAGACCTGGTTCATGATAGCCAACTCTGTTCCATACAAGTTCAACATCGACAGTGGTACCTGGACAAATCTCAAGTTCTCCATGTCCTTAACCAACAAGACGAGCCTACGAGCCATCACGGACCCTGCAGAAAGCTACTATATCCACATGGCAATGAAGAAGATTCGGTACCCACCTATCACGAACACTCTTATGTAGCGCCGGTCGCTGACGTTGGGGAGAGCTGACACGATATACAGGCCCAGCGAGAATATCGTGAATCCTAATCACGGCCCGCGGGTCATCATAGACACTTGCGAATATCAGGATTGCGCAAAATTACAGCAAGTACACAAAGCATACAACCTTGATCACCTTCTCTTTCTCCCTCTCCTTCATTATATGGTTTTAAAGATCAGCTTTGGTCGATCCTCTCAGAGTCTTATCAGCCTTGGCCATTGCTACACACCCAATAAACTAATCTTACATCCATCTCTTATATCATCAATTTGCGCTACGCGTTTTAATCTTTGCACCCTGCTGGACCTCCCAACTAGGCTCGGCTCCACTCACCAGTGTGAAGAATGCACTTCATCGACTCGGTGCTGGAGCCGAGCCTACCTCCCTTGTCCGACACGCTCCTGCGTGAAGCAGTGGTGTTGACTGGATGCTTGGATGTTGAAAACATCACAACAATGCTATTTTGGTCGCAGCGTCCAATGTGCGGCGATGTAAATATATTCCTTGTTACCCCCAACCTGCACCCCTTTCACTTCCTCCGTCTCTCTTACCCGTTAGCGTCTACATCATAATCGTCCGCCCTCGCATCGTTCACAGACTGCAAGTGCAGTGATACCTCTATCCGCTTCTCTTGGGCATCTCTGATGATGGCTCTGAACCGGACTCAAAAGAAATCCAGGGCAATAGGATGGATACACCATAGCACTTACGGCACGCTGCTCGTCGCCCTCTTCTTCACCTCATTGCCACAAACCATGAGCGTTAACGTAGACCCTCTCTGGGGAATGGCCTCGTCATTCATTGAGACCCAGTTCATGCTGGTTCATGGTGGCTCACCTGGACGCAACGTCCCGCCCGTTGGACGGACATTTGCACTTAAACTTGATACCAACTGGAACACATCTCAACCAGACATTGAAGCACTCTATGACGATTTCCAAGGTTTCAATTCGCGAGTACGCTCTCGTCCGACAATAAGACCTGGTTCATGATGGCCAACTCCACTCCGCACAAGTTCTACACCGGCAATGGTACCTGGTCACAAGACCCATCCTATCCGTATTTCACAGCAAAGGGGGGTCTAGGAGCCGCTACGGACCCAGTAACGGGGTTGATTTATGTTATCAATGGATTCTCCACCAACGGATCCTACAGTCTGCTACAGTACAACCTCGCCACTGGAGCCTCCTCTTCCCTCTCTATGGAGCCAACGATGGTCACTCTGTCAGACTCTGCAGTCGTCTGGAGTACCGTTCGCAAAAGCATGTTAGTTCACGGAGGATGGCGATCTAATCCGCCGTCTCTTCTACAAGGACTCTACGAGTTTGTTCCCGATGAAGGAAAACGACACGGGAGATGGTCCTATCTCTTGGACAAAGGGGACAGACCCGAAGCAAGAAAAGCACATTGCTAGGTACCCGCGTATGGAGGGTCCAAGATGGTTTTGTTCGGAGGATTTCTCGGCTCTGGGGAACATGCGGCAAGCGATATTTACTTGCTGGATGTGAAGACCCTCACATGGAGCAAGCTAACCGACCCTGGAGAGCTCTATGCAAGGGCTTATCACGCCTGCGCCGTATCCAACGACATGTTTGTGTCCTGGAGAGGATCTGATAGCACGTACAGTGTACAGTGTTACAAACACCAACGTGACGCTTGTCTACAACCTGAAGAAGAACGTTTGGCAGGATACCTTCTCACCGCAGCCTCAGGAGGACGAATCAGTGCCACCTTACAACTCACTCTCACTGGCAGCAATAATTGGCATTGTGGCAGGAAGCATTGGAATCGTCCTAGTAGTCGGTTTCGTCGTTTATAGCCGGAAACAACGCCAATTCGAGTCCGCCTCTGTCTCTTATGCTGACGGCGTAGATGCGGATCACACCCTCGGAGGCGGTTACAGAAATAGCGCCGTGACCAGCATCAAAAAGGAATCTTCCAGCTATTCAAGTAACTTTTCTCGTCAGACATGTCGTGTGAAGAAGTGGCAAACGTTAGGTGTGATCAATCACGTATCTGTAACAGGATTCGAGCCGACTCGTCAGAGAACAGAACAAGGATCACTTCAAGCCCTAGGAGACTGGAACGCGACCATGCTCGAACCTACAGGAAGATAGATAAATAGATGGTGGCCTTCTCTCTAATAAGATCAGACAATTCTCACCCAAACTCCCTTGGCTCAGCCTCAGAACCTCCGCGTGCTTTAGCTATTACAGCATCAGTTTGTGTATTCAAGAAACACTGTTCGAATTGCGGCGCATTAAAAAAAGAGTAGAATCACCTTCTATTATTGTGGTTGTTGTCATCATATATCGATCCCTCTTACTTGAAGTTGTGAATGTCGCGCGTCTTCTTAATTGTGAGGAACATGATATAGTATGGTCAATCATAAGTGGGATCGGTAGATGCATGAAAATGACTGCGCTAACCTTCCCGAGTCCTTGCTTGATATACTGATATGGCCAAACACACAACAACCAGGCTGAGTCCGAAAGGCAGCAGCAGCTTCAAATGGGAAAGATGAATCGAATGTAGACGAGAGGCTACGCATACATTCACGCAAATCGGTGGTGTAAATACATGCGTTGATCCTCTTTGTGATATGCAGATCTCTGTTGGCCTTCATGGTTGCTCTTTTTTGTTGTGATTGCGCAGGTGGCAATATCCATAAGAAGCGAATCCGATGTGCTTGCTACCACAGGCGACCCGTTTATGGTCGTCGTGCGAGGCGAGACGCGCCGCGGCGGGACGTAGAGTGGGTTACGTGGGATAGCTAGGGCCGTGCGCAGTCATGATTGAGCGAATGGGCTCCTGGATTCCTCAAGATCAGGAAAACATCTGATAGACTAAAATGGGATGCTTTACAAACGCGATCGAAGTGAGGCGATGCAGCAATTCGATCCATGCGGTCTTTTGACTGATTGGTATTCCGCTTGCGGCTTGAGAGCGACACATATTCTACCCCTTTGATTATTGTCTTCTTTCTTTCCTTGGTGAACGCAACTCCTCGAGCCGAACCACTTGCTGCAGGGGAATACAATGGTGCAGCATGCGAAGCAGGTTTAACCTGCAGAACCACTTTTCGTACGACCACATTCCTTTTAGCGTGGTGCACTTTTAGTTTCATCTCTTTTCTCCGTTCAAGAGGAGATCATTACGATCCCTTTCTCTGCTTACCTCTTGTCATCCCCACTCCCTGATGATAAAGACTCAACGACTGCGCTGATGTTTATTTAATCACTGCCGGCGTCGTTAAGTGGTTTCGTTGAGTGACAGCAGCATACCACGCGGCGAGATTTTAACAAGGTTTGCAGCCTATTCGGGTTTAGGACCTTTCCCTGTTGTGGGTGTGGAATAAGGTTCTCTTGGGAATCTGGTGATCCGAGGTTTTCTTCGCACAAAAACTGAGGTATCGTTGGTTGTGAAGATGTGTCACCCTGCACTATTTTTTGGGCGCCCAATGACACTGCAACTTAGGCCCGCGCGGGTAAATACATTTCCGCGTGGTTTCGATTCCGCTTTTCGCACTGTCGACATATAGACTACCAAAGTAGTATATCGGCATCCCTTGAAAGAGTCTTCTCAAGGCTTAGTCCTGGGTAAAACTTATTCTGAATGAGCGCCGTTTCATAGAGCAGCACCCTTTGAAAGCATTGAATCGTATCCGCTCGCCTTATTTATGTGCTTCCCAGTCATCAACCCCTACCTGACGCTGTGCTATGACCTTGTTTTGTTTATACGCCGTGTCTTTGTGCTCTCTTGGAAGATATATCTCCCAGTCATCCGGTGTTTATCCTTGTTAAACCCCTTGTGCGCCCTCACTCTCTCCCACATTCGCACTTCTGTACTGTATGTGTCCGCGGGCTGTTTAGGCATGTCCAATAACCGCTAGTCATGGGCATTTATATCAGGCATTGAGAGAGAGAGCAGGATGAAATGGCGCCACCCCTGTTACCCTGTGCAGTAGTAGTGGTGCTTAAAAAAAAGCGTAAAAATCTTTATGAACCATTGGGTTAAAGTCCAGTTTGAAGGTCAGTCCATTAAACCCAAGGAACGGTGGAGAAAGAACGACGCACTTTAAGGTTTCGAAGGCAAGTGGGCAAAATGAATTTCAAAAGCACCTCAACAGGCACCTCTCCTTTCCTGGGGTCGAATGTGTATAATATGCGTATGTATCGATATTGTCTCATGCAAGCATTCAACAGCTCACTATCCTCTGGTCGTCCAACGAAACACTCCAATGTATGAGCAAACCACCTCGCCCATTGATGCGCCGGGTGAGATTGACAGTCGGAGAAAGAGTGAGCGGCACAGGGGCACACCTTGCTGGTCCTGGTCGATCAATTTTCTTTTAGAGTACCGTTAAAGGAAAAGTACAAAAGGAGAGCACTGCTCATTTGCTTTCTCCCCCTTTTTTCATCATTTCCACACCACACTCCGGCATATCCTTTTCACTTGAATACCCACGCTACTTTCATTCTTGCATTTATTTGACGTTCTGCTTCTTTTTCACTAGCATTTTGCATACCCCCCATCTTCACCAACTGAGTAGAAAGAAAGGAAAAACGGTAGCCTGTTCACCGCCCTTTCACTTATCACCATTCTTCACATTCATCCAGATTCTGTATTCCTATCGGTGTAAAATACGACCTACATTCAATCGATCATCATGACTTCAATAACAGAGCCGCACACGGCCACAGCAGCAGCCGCTGAAGATCACTCCTCCGCAACACTTCCTTCCACACTGGCTATGGCCTTTGAGAACCCATCCTCTACCAGCTTGGCCCTCTCGTCAGGTTTCACCCACACGGAGCGCGATCGCCGCTCTATCCATCGCAAGTCACTTGGCTCGAAACCTCCGTCGATCATCTCCGAGAAGGGCGAGGGGTACGACGACGAAGGCCGGTCCTCCACCGAGATTGACGAAAACGAAGCCAACCATGATAAAGAAATGCAGAAGCAAGATTCAGCCACGGAGGGCAAATTGCTCGATTACCCCGAGGGAGGTTTCGGTTGGCTCGTAGTCCTGGCTTCGTTCGTAGTCAACTTTTGGGCATTTGCGCCCAACATCACTTTTGGTGTCTACCAGGCCCATTTCCTCAAATCGAACACATTCCCAGGAGCACTTGCCACAGACATCTCCTGGGTGGGCAGTATCGGCACCGCCGCCATGTTCATCCCGGGTCCCTTTGTGGCTCCCATGACACGGTTCTTGGGTCTGAAGGCCGTGGTCGCGATCGGAATCGTTATCGCATCATTGGGCTTCATCACCGCTAGTTTCGCGACCGAGCTGTGGCATTTGTACTTGACTCAAGGGTTCTTGTTTGGTGTAGGGGGTGGATTGGTCTTTTTCTCGTCCATCTCAGTGACGGCTCAGTACTTTGAGCGGCGCCGTGGACTTGCTAATGGTATTGCTGTCGCTGGTTCGGGTATTGGAGGATTGACCTTGGCGCCTTTGACGAGATTGCTGATTTCCAAGGTGGGGATGCCGTGGTGTCAACGGATCATTGGCCTATGCATCTTGGGCTTCATGGCCGCTGTGTTTGCGTTTATCCGCCCAAGGGTCAAGACGGTCAAGAAGGGTCCTATCTTTGACTTGAGTCTGTTCAAGGTCCCTGGGTTCATATTCCTGCTCCTGACAGCGTTCACCGTTACTTTTGGTAAATATGGAAGAAGGAAATGGACCCCTGTTTTGAAGCTACTACCAAGCAACGTCTATGATGGGGGCGGTACTGACGCGACTTTTCATTTCACTTCTTTTTTGACTGGTTATGTTAGGCTATATGGTTCCAGTCTTCTTGATTCCAACGTATTGTATCGAGGAGCTTCACCAGACAGCGACCACAGGCGCGAACCTGATCAGTCTTTTCTCTGGAATCAACGCCGTCTCCAGAATTGTGCTCGGCGTGGCGGCAGATAAACTGGGACGTACAAATACTCTCTTCACATGCTGCTTCATGGCCGGCCTCTCTTGTGTCGCTTTATGGTAGCGTACATGGCTCATTATTTTGCCCTTCTCAGCAGTAACTCATGCCGTCCCATGCTATATCGCTCACACTTTGTTGCTTTATTCCCCCCTCTTTTCGTTCTTCAGGAGTGCTTCTGTGAATATGACCATTATGACCACATTCATGGTCGTCTACGGTCTCTTTGGAGGAGGGTAAGAAAAAAACAAGGACATTGGTGTTCTCACGCTTTGGTATTTCAAACGAAAACGCGCCATGACAATTGACATAAAAAAATGCGCTTTTGTACTTTACATCACAGGTTCATTAGTATCTTCCCTGTGGTTGTGGCGCAGGTCGTGGGCGTAGAACGCCTTTCCTCAGCTCTAGGAATTGTGTACTTTGGAAACGTTGTCGGTAAGTTCATGCACATTCGGAAAAATACAGGAGAATCTAAAAGAAACCAAAAGGATCTTCTAGTCCCGCTAAATATATTCGCTGTGCCAATTTCGCTTTTGATATCCATATAGGTAATCTTCTGGGAGCACCCATTGCTACGGCCATCATGCAGGCACAAGGCGGCAGGTACCTCGGCGCCATCATGTTTGCTGGATTCTCGCCTATCATTGCTGCATTCTTTGTCCTGTTCATTCGTTTCAGGATTACAAAGAAATTCTTTGCTATTGCGTAGATGCACCACCTCCCTGCGTCCATCAACAAACCACGAGCAAAACAAAAGTAGAAAGAATACAAAAAAAAAAAAAACCAATAAAAGCTGTGCATCACTTTTTCGTATCAACTAGTGGTGGTTTGTATTTTCTACAGCTACAAGTACAAGAGCGGGTGGGTGTAAGACAAAAAGGATCGGTCGAGCCTCGTGGATGGAAAGTTGGGCTGGGAATAAGCGCCAGCCTGATTTTCTTGTTCTACTGACAATCCAGTACAGGGCTGCAGTGGCTACCACTACCCTTCATCGTCTCGAATCGATCGCACACTTCTTGTGCGATGATCTGAATACGCTCCTCGTTAGCACGACGGTTTTCAACCGACAGCCTCTCCATCTCCTCCTTCACACACCGAATCATCTCGCCGAGCTCTCTTCCTGAGATATCCTTTTCACCCGATAAGCTCTTGATGATGTTGGCAACACTGATCTCAGCCTTGGCGACTGCGTTTCCGGTGCCTTTGCGGGACTTCATCCCCAAAAGCCGCTTCTCAGCAATGGTCCCAACAAACACCAGGCGGCGCGAATAAGTAACCCCCGATGGTGTGACCGGTGTCTCCCACTGCGTGATGTGAGCAGAGTCCATGGCCCGTGTACCATTAAGGCGGTCGTATGCTAGGGTGATGTGCGGAGCCACGTCCTTTTTAGGCAAAAGTCGGCCCATCCGACCCAGATCGACATGTGCTAACGAAACCGAAACCACTTCCTGGGTATCCTTGTGTCCCTGTTCTACTGATGTCTCGGAGTCTCCCTCATCCGACGGCGCTATCGTTGCTGAGGTATCGACAGCCAACATTGTCGAATTACTGCTGGAACCATCGTAGGCCGACTGCAAGGCCTCAACACTGGGGTATATCTCGCCATTAGGTGCAACAATTTGCAGTTCTCGGTTGTCCGGGTTAGCCATGTCCATTTCCTTGAGTTTGAGAGCCCATATCCGCTCCTCGAATTCGCCTACAGCATCGACTTCGACCAGAACTGTCGCTCCCAATCCACCGATGGTCTCACTGTACTCTGGAGAAGCTGGCCCAAGACACAGCGTCACATGCAAATCATCCGGCACGACCCACTTGCTCAAGTCCTGGCTCTTTAGTGATGACGGCCTTTGAATCCGCATATCCTTGACGGTCGATCCGGACAATCCATTCGTGGCATCCTCCTGCGCAATAAACTGTTCCCTCATGATCCTTTGTACCGGTTCTGAAAACATCACACCCGTGTACCGCACAAGTCTGTCCACTTCGATCTTGAGCCTTCTCTGAGGGACATACGTCTCATAAGGGGCCCAAATGTTGCGGTCTCGAAGCTCCGACCGAGTTCTAGGAGCCGGTCCAACTCCAGGAACCAAGAACGGCCCTCCCGAAGCCTCAATCTCGACCTGTTGGTTGTTCGCCTCGACCATGGCTATCACGAGCTCTGTCTCCCGTTGGGGGTCCATGTATAACAGAGGCTCCTGGACGACTGTGATGTCGAACCGGTCGAGCACTTTTTTGTCCAGCCATTCCTGTCCTGCCTGTCTGAACTTGGCTACCTGACAGGGGCGATCGTCAAAGAGATGCATGGCTCGGATGGCCGGATACTCAAATAAGAGGTTGTACAAAAAGTCGTGCTTTGTGTTGAAGGTGTGAACTTTTAGATATTCTTCCGCAGGTCTCTGGGGTTCGCCGGTGGTCTTTGCTCTGTACTTGTGGGTTGGTTTTGCAGCTGAGGGCTCCATGAGAGCGACAGTGGTAGGTTTTGTGGCGATGAGATCAAAGTCCAAGCCCTTGCGGCCAACCATCTCGATGAGCTTCCGTCCAAAAGTAGGGCCGTTCCTGCCTGTGAGAAGCACGGTTAAACAGCCTGGGTCGGCGGATGATTTTTTTACTTCTTTGACCTAGTGTGAAAAAAAAAGTGAAATGTTAATATCCTTGAGGGGGTAGGTCAGGGGTAAGAGGGAAACAACAAAGAATGCTTGAGGGAGGATGTTGAGAGGATGCATGTCTGAGGGCAATTACTGCGTCTGAGGGCGTTGTCAGGCATCTTGACTCTCTCCTTCTGTGCTGCACAGCACGGACGCACACCTCGACCGAGGAAACGAGATACACCTGCGCATGTTAATGCACATTCTCGGTACAGGGCAGTCAACAAACAATACGCCATCATATCATCAGCATTCCCCACCAAAACAAAAACATGAAAAAAATCGCCTCGCTATCCATCTCTCAGTCACCCGTTTCCTGGCATCTACCCAAGTCGGAGCCTCTTCACATTTCTCCCCCTTGCATGAATCCATCTTTTGGCCCGGTATTTCAATCCCTTGTTGTTGTTTGCGCAACTTTCATATCTGAGGCATCATACAAAACCTCCTCTCCCCATATCCACACCAAAGAGCAGAACATGCACAACGACCATAATTATCCAACAACAATCAAGGACAGCCATAAAAATAACTTACAATATCCTCATTCCACCATCCCTTCCAGCACGTCGCCTCCGTCTCTGGGCCAAGTTCGAGTGTCCCGGGGTTGTGCCACCAGCCTGTCCCACAATAGTTCCAAGAAGTCAGGATCCCCAGAAACGAAGGGTCCCACAGCGCTGGGTTGGGGAGCGGTGACTGAAAGAGTGTCTGGTCAAAGTCAAAGACGTTGACCGTGTGGAAACTGCTGGTGTAGGCTGCATCTCCGAGTTGGTCCGCCGCATAGACGACAGCTGGATGAGTCACCAAGGAGAAAGGGAGTTCTTCCTGCTCCTCTTGGTTGAAGTGGCCGTTGCTCATGTCATAGGTAGGAGTGGTAGTGGTCCTAGTAGTTACAGTGGGGGTAGTGCGGAGGGTTTGGTCTGAGAGTGGTTTCAAGAGCGAGGCAGGGGAGGCGGGCGAGGCGGGCGAGGACGGTGCGGGCGAGTGCGAGGGCGTTGGGAGGGACTCGATGGTGGAAGGAGCGTCAGTGTCGGTGGTGCAGGTGCTGGTGCTGCACGAGTCGTCCAGGGGATCTTCCTGTGGGCGCAGGTCGTCAGGACTGTGCCTGGTGGCACATTCGACTACAGTCATGGCAGCGCGGGCAAAAGTGTGGAATGCGGGTGCGGCTGTAAGAAGGACGCAGTCAATGGCAAGCCAAGGGGGCTACAGGAGAGAAGAATGCGAGTTCGTGCGAAGGAGAGTGAGAGTGAGAGTGGGAGTGGGAGTGGGAGAGTGAGTGAGAGAGAGTGAGTGAGTGAGAGAGTGAGAGAGAGAGAGAGAGAGAATGAGAGAGAGAGTGAGAGAGTGAGTGAGAGGGAGGGTCGAACAGTTGATGGAGACAAAGCAAAGAACGAAGAAGGATTGGAAGCAGGAACAAAAAGAAATATAAAAAAAAAAAAGGCCGACGGAACTCGACTCCGACCCACTCTTTATGCTCACCCACCCTCCGTGCCCACTGGTATGACGGGTGTCCCCCGGCACTACAACTTACTCGTTCGCCTCCCTCGGGCCTAAACCTTACTCGGCTCCTCAGCCTGCCCGCCCTTGCTCTCATGGAGGCGTCCATGGGCAAGCAGGGCCCAACTCGTCTTCAGCCGATGCATGCCTTAGTTCCACTCTAATATATCCCCATCGATACCTCACAACCCATCCAATTCCTCTTTAGCGTGCTTTCCCCCCCGGAAGGCTCAAATCAGGCGTGGCATAGCCCCCTGCCGGGAAATGAAACCAATAACACAAGGCAACAAGGAAAACCAGACCTTGCCAGGAAAGTGCTCTCTCTCTCTCTCTCTTTCTCTCTTCGCTGTCTCGCGCTCATGCCACAGAGCGCTTACAGCAGAATCCATCCACACCCCAAAACGAGAAATTCCAACAGTACAGTGTCCTTCGTAGCGTTTGTCCTTGTTCTTATTTGGCTACCACTGCCCTCATGATCTACTGGCCGACGATCTAGACTCTGCCGCTGCTGCTGCTGGTGCAGTTTCGTCCTCTGCAACTGCAGACCAAGAAACCGCTCTGTCTCCAGATCCTTGGAGTTGGCTCGGCTCATCCTTCTGCTCATCATCTGCGCGATATTGGATATATCCCTTCTTGTGCTTGAGCGTAAACTCTCTACCATCCGTCCGCTCACGATACGTCTTCTGGATCAGTTCGTAAAAGTACTTGTAAAACCACAGCATGTCATCAAATTGGTTCGTGTACGGTCCCAACTGGTGTGAGTCGATCCATTCCCGGTGTGGCGTGACAACCTTTTGACTCATCCTTGAAGAGCTGTCCTGCTGCTGTTGATCCTGATCTGAAGTTGATGACGCTGTTGCTGATGATGTTGACGGCTCGGCTACGTGGTCGGTGGACGAGAGGACTGAGGCTTCTGTAGCGGATGTGCCGCTATCTTGGCGCTTGGACACCGCATCGGAAACGAGTTTCAAAGGATCCACTGCTGGTGGTGTCGAGAGGTAGGTTTCATGATACTCCCGCAAAAAGTAATAAATCGCTTCAATGGTCGCCAAGTGATCGCTCGCTTTCCTTTGATGCCTCCAAAACAATGTCTCGTGCGGTGCAATCGTCACTAACTCGTCGGAAATGAAATATGACAGATATTAGGTAAAGGATCTCATCGAAGGAGCATATGACATCTCATCAAAGTAGGACATTTGAGATATCTTCAAAAGATGAAAAAAAACACAGAGAGTGAAGAGGCCGTTGCGAAACTTTTTTTGTTTACCTCTCTTCATCCGGAGCAATGGGCTATCACTCTTGGCCATCTTGCTCGCCTGCTCCCATGTTCCATCAATGACCACCAGTCTGTCGAATGATGACGGATCAATCTCTGATAGCTGCTTGGCTTCCTATAAACACACAGGCGTTGAGGGGGGAGGAGGTCAGTTATCCCATTGCCTTCATAGAGAGTACCAGATATCAAAAAATGTGAGAATAAAGAGAAAAAAACCAAGGGACGTACTGGGCATGGAAACAACAGCAGCAGTCGATCCACATTCTCGTACTTTGGCATCTCCTTGAACGCATACACCTCCACATCCTGGGGAGCCAGGATTTTGGCATGCAGCGCTGTCGATTTGCCGTCCCGCTCCTGCTCGTGCTTGATGATGTCCAGCTTGATGGGGAGCTTTAGCTGCGGCACTGCGCCCTCGGGACAGTTGACGAGATGAAGACACTTGTTGCAAAAGTACCGCACATTCTTGTTGCATGTCGGGCAATGCTTCTTTTCGATCGTGTCGAGCACATCCGTGGACGAGATGTTGAACTGAGCAAAGGGCGATGTGTACTTTTTGTTGCCACTGGTGGTGGCCGTGGCTGCAGCTGCTCTCTGCGTGTCTTCCGTCATGCTGTGAATCCTGCTTGCACTGCTGCCGCTGCTGCTGCTGGAGATTGAAAGAACACACAAGCTCTGTTTTCGTCGATCCAAACAAATCCGCCGTCACTCAAGCTGTTGGTGGCAAATCCCGCCACCAACAATTGCGCATGCCCGCACCTCGCGCCCTTCAGTAAGTATGGCTATCTACATGTTTATGATATTACCGCGAAACGCGAAGGTGAGGGTCGTCCAGGGTCGTTTGAACATATGGTACAGCAGCGACGTGGGGATCATTGACTATAAACAAAGAATAAAAACGCGGATAATCTCGCGCGCTTAGAACCTCTCGAGTTCAACCGCAAACGTCGTGACATTCATCACCTCGCCTGCTGCCCTGTTCGATCCTCCTCTCACCGGTCCAGCTCCTGCATCCACCGCGTTATTCCCGCCGCCTCCTCCTCCTCCTCCGTTGTTAGCATTCGCGCCAGCATTGTTGGCCAGTCCAGCCGCAGCAAGAACACCGAGCCCACCAAGCCCCACCACACCATTGGCCGCTCCATGACCACCACCTCCTACACCACCACCAAGACCACCGCCCTGACCCACTTGACTCAAAGATCGGAATGTCTCAATCAGTCGCCTCCGATGACTTGTGCCACTCCTACTGCCTTGATGACTGTTCTGGCGATATACGACTCTTCGAAGTTGACCTTGCGCATCCACCTGGATCTCGATCGGCGTGGTGGGTCGAGAAAGTGACCGACGGAGCCGTGCAGTCGTCTGACGAAGCACGGACGCTGGTCCCAGTAAGGCAGATGCTGAGTGTGAACCTGTGAGATGAGTATAGGAAGGCTGCAAATCGTTGTTCAGATTCATCTGGTTAAGTGCGGTCATCGAGAAAATGCCCAAGTTAGCCGCAGAATCCGATACTCCTGGTAACTCCGGGAAAAGCTGACCCTGATCTTCATGCCCTCCTCCTCCTTCTCCTCCTACCGCTAGAGGTTGCTCCTGAAGCTGCTGTTGCTGTTGAAGGAGTTGCTGCTGATGGTGCTGCTCCAACAAATGTGTAATCGAGATCCCTGCAGCTTCTGCAGCCTCCTGTACAGCCTCGATCATGTATTCGTCCAGCTCACCCGGCACAATCGGTCTCGACCCGACCATCTCGCCATTGGGTCCGATATGAAAATCGGTTGATTCAAACGACTCGGTGAGCTCGCCTCCGAAACTGTCCCGGTGTTGCTGGCGAACACACCGCAACGAGCACATCCGATGCCGCACGGGGATGATCATCCGCGAAGAATTGCCCAGCTTGGCGGGCTCCAGGAAATCGACCCACCCAGAGATACACATCCGTCGACCACAGTAATCGCACGCGGTGGTTGGCGCTGTCAAGAGCTCGATGAGTGGAATAGGTATGAGCGATGTCTCGGGGTCAAGAAGACACTCCAGTTTCGTGAGATGGGGATTCCTCCGGCTTATAGGTCTCCATTGCGCCGACTGTTGTACTTGTTGCTGTGGAGTTTGTGAGGGCTGTAGACCCTGATTGAGCCCGCTTCGACACTTTTCCTTTTCCGCGTTGCTGCGTGATGGCTTTCCAAAGAGCGCGTGCGGCCGAAGACTGCGTGGAGAAGACCGTTGTCGTCGGTGTCGGTGACCAGCACTGCCGGCGCCACTGTCGACTGAGAGATGAGTTGGGTTTAAAGACTGACAAGTATGCGATGAAGAAAGTGACGTTGACGATGAATATGTAGATGATGAAGGCAAGGTGGGTCGAGTGGGTGATGATGAAGATGCTGGTGAAGTTGAAGACGAGGACGATGAGTCACTGAGATGTGCCGAAGCAAAGGTGGACGAACGGGTGGGTTTACTGGACGGAGAAGGGCTCGGGTGAACGGTGGCACATGCGCGACTGAAAAAGCTATATCGGTTCTTTAGCGTCGTTGTTGCAGGGGTATGGTGGGCAGAAGAAGAAGCCATGGTCGATGCCTTTCCCAGTCCAAGCTCGGCCATCATTGGGATCAAACTCGTTAATCCTATCCCTGTACTGTCTGCTGTGCTGCCGTTCGTGTTGGGAGGATGTATTGTTGATGAAGATGCCGAGCACAATACTCCCTTGCTTGACTCTGCGTCCTGCGGACAATATCGATCCAGCACGGCTCGGGCTGCCAATTCAAGAAGTGAGACTGGTTCGCGAGTGTAGTTTGATATCCCATACCGGAAGCAGAGTGGATTCTCCTCCAGTAGTAGACTGTGGATCCCTTGCATTTCCTTGAAGGCGCTCGGCAAGTATTCAATCTCGTTTCGACGACAGTCCAGTTTATACAGCATGTTGAGGCGTGCCAGTGACGCGGGAAGCGTTTTCAACTTGTTTTGGACAATACCCATCTTGACCAGCTTTTGCATCTGATCCATGGTCGAAGGCAAAGTTGTCAGTTTGTTGTCGTTGAGGTTGAGCCATTCGAGCAGCTGAAGTTGACCAATGGATGCTGGTATATCCTCGATCTTGTTGATTGCTAGGTTGAGTCGCCGCAAAGACTTCAGACATCCCAATTGCTCTGGCAAGTGCCGGAGTTCGTTGGTATGCAAATCCAGATTCAACAAGTTGGTCCAGGCTTCACAGAGTGGTGCTGAAAGGCTCACAATCGAGTTGACGCTCAAAAGTAAATGCTGCAAGTTCCTACACTCCTTCATTTCGACCGGTAAATGTTGAATACGATTGTAGGACAAGTTCAACGAGACCAGCTGAGTGCACCGTGCTATCCTTGGGGAGATTGTTGTGATCCGATTCTTTTGGAGAAGCAGAATTGTAAGCGACCGCATCTCAAAGATGCAATCCGGGATGGTGCTAAACCGATTCCGTTGAAGGTCGAGGGACGTTAGCCGTTGCAGACATCCGAAGGAATCTGGGAGTGTGGTGAGGCTATGTTCGATCCATAGGACCAATGGCACGGCAGGATAGCGACATGTTAGCTGCATGCGTCTAGTTATATCATGCTATCCAAAACAAACTGGCTGCATTGCTCTGTGTCTACGATACTATTGTTGGTATTGGCGGCATAGACGACGACTCCTTACATGTTACTGGCAAGCGATAGCCATGTGAGTTGCGAGAAAGCAGCAATCGGTTCTGGAGGCTCCTGTAGGCGATTGTTGGCGAGCGATAGCTTCTGCAGCAACCTGAGATTTGTGATCTAGATCAAGCAAAACAGTATCGGGTCAATCCGTGTGAATTCTCAATGCGAACACAACGAGCCCCGCTGCTCTCTTGTGCTGATGATCACGAGCACAACAACAGGGAGCTTGTAAGGAGCAGGAGGGGCCCATGCCGAGGATAGTAAGAGAGACTGTTTGCGAAAGAGCACCATTACTGGCAGAGCGTGTCCATGCTGTCCTGCACAATGCTAGGTCCCCACTCCATGGGGCGCATTGAATGTGCAGAGCAGTATGAGTGCGGCTTCTCCACTTGGGGTCCATTTTCGACAAACGCGCCCGACTTAAGCTTTCACTGAATCCGTTCAGTCGTGCACATGTATGGAGCGAGCGCATGGATACTGCTTATTGTACCGATCCCACCGAAGGAGAGAAAGAATCGATTGAAATAAAAAAAATAAAAAAAGAAAAGAAAAAGCAAAACCTTACCTCGATGGGCACAGTTGTCAGCAGGTTGTCCCGCAAACTAAGCTCGACCAAATTGCTCAAGACTTTGATTTCGGGCGGGATCTCTTGGATATTGTTCCGCCGCAAGAGCAGCTTTGCAACATGTTTGTGGTGTTTGTAGATATCGTCGGGGACATGATGGAGATCGCGGTCGCACAGGGTGATTGAGTATACGTTTCCCATGTTAATGCGATGATAATGCGACGGGCTCTCAGAAATATAAAAGGGGGATCTGCGTTTGGTGGACGCGGGGGGTGCAAGCGTGAGGAGAATGGTGTCGAGAACAAAACAACACGGTGTGGCAGAGAATTAATGGGAGCGACCAGGGCTGGCTGTATATCCAATACACAGGATTCCTTTGAGAACGGTCAACGCTGGGGGAGGCGTCCGCGTAGAGATGAGGAGAGGAGAAAGAGGGAGGGAGATATAAGAAAGAGGAAAGCGGAAAAGTCGAAAGGGAAGGGTGTGTGAGACAGCGGACTCGTTGGTGCTGTTGGAGACCGGACAGACGACGTAACAAAACAAATTGTGGTTGTAGCCTGCAGCTAAGAAACTGGTCTGGTTAGCAAGGGCGGGAGGAACAGACACGGATACACTGCAAGGACACACCGCTGGTTTAGAGAGAATGGGAATGCAGCATTGGGCAACGTGGGATGCAGCGAGGGAAATGACACGGGCAGAGGAGCGGCCCATTCCAAAGTTGATCCGCTTCCAACACTGGCGCTTCTCCGCACCCCGTTTTCCTCTTGGGCCCCGTTGTCCGCATGCCTCGTGAACGCGCAGCCAGGGTGCCCGGTGCTCTTCAGGGTGCCCATGCTTCCGCTGTGGCTGAAACGGTCCAACCTGTGGAGCGTAGAAAAAAAATTGTGCGTCTCAGCCAATGGGGAGCGCGTGGTCGCTGCATGAAAAAAGATCTCACCCATGCCATCAATCCTAGGCACAGGCAGAGAGGCAACGACGCGTCGCTGCGCATGCTCGCATGCTGGTGCACAAGCGCACCATTTGGATCACCGTTTGGATCAGGCTGACGCATTTCAAGAGCATCCGCATCCTGCGGTAAGCACGCATATGAGGCGATTGCCTGGTCGGTTCAGATTGCAAAATCGAGGACCTTCTCATGACTGCACAACCCGTCTCGGGGCACATCAAGATAAATTATCTCATAGGTTTGGGATCTGAACTACTGGGCTTATTTACTTTTTACTCTATCAATGGGCGAACGGGTGGCCGATCAATGGTTTATTCTCTCCTTCTTTGTTAAAGCTGGGGCCCAGGCATTATCAAATTATCGTCGGATAGCCTCTATCAGAGATTCGTATACCCGCAGGAACATTAAGGATCCTTGTTCATCACGGCTTGATGGACATCTACAATTTTTTTTTCTCTCCTTGGTCTTCCACACGTCTTTAAGCGGACGCGCTCGCCTTTGCCTTGTCCTCTACGACATTGAGTCTTGGTACGTTGCTAGAAGAAGCGGCATCGGCCTTCTTCTTGGATGCGGCAGCCTCCTTAGCGCGCTTCTCCTTCTGCTTGAGATACTCATCCTGGATTGTCTTTGTGCGGAGGATCTATTGATGCGAAACAAGCCAAATACCCAGAGGGTTTCCATGTCAGAACCGAGCTGCTCTGGCACGAAGAAACATGCGCTCCCGACATTCTCTTTCTCCCTTGCCAAATGCGTATCACAAAAGAATCACGTCGAGGCTACCATGTTTTTCGTTTTCAATTTACCTCTTTGCTGTGGTGAAGGCACTCGAGGTAATCGTCACGCTGCTGGATGCACTCGTCGGGCTTGTCAGCAAGGGCATAGCACTTGCTGAACTCCTGCCATGCAGGGTAGCATCTGCTGCGTCCTGAAAGTTGTCAAACACATTGATCCCGAGAAAACAAATAATAAAAGTCGATCCAGATCCAGATGCCCAATATCGAACAGGGGTTTCAGGTCAAGCGTACATCAGCAACGATGTCAGTCGCAGGAGAGGTGGACGGTGGTTGGGATCCGTGAACAGGCGAGTTTTCCGGCGCAAGAAAAGTCGGCAGATTGGGTTCGTCGGGAAGAAATGAGCGGATGAAAATAGGACCAGTTAGACGGATTCGGCCGACATTACCATGATCTGCCGCAACAAACATCTCGAGCTGACTCTGAGTAGCCTGAGCGCCTTACCACCACCGTAACCGTATCCAGAAGCCATGTTAATGAAGGGAGGAAGGAAAAGTGTTGTTGTAAGAATCCAAATCCTGCATGGAGATCACCTTCGGAATCCTAAAGATCCGAGTTACTGACGTCACTCAAAAATTCGACTATAAATGATTATTTTCTCAACTCCTCCGCTGCAACCAAGAGATGATTTCAGCTCTCAATAGGATTTTTATTCGTGTGAGAGGTGGGCGAATTCTTTACAACTGAACAGGCTGATAGAAAAAACAGACAAGACAAGATAGCTTCTCCAACCATTCTGAACTGATCGCAAAGAAAAGTCGCGCCAATCCCGAAAAGCTCTGACCGTTTAACGGTAAGACTTCTGGTATCTGTAGAGCGAGAGCGTAACAAGTAAAACGAAAGAAAGGCCTGTTAGTGTCTATTAAACAAAATAAGAGTATCCAAAAAAACATGCATTGAAGTCAAGTTCATGAAAAAAATGATCCATGTGTGTGTTTTACCTGGCACGGGCACCGGCACCACCGAACTTCTTGGGCTCGCAGCGACGGGGGTCGGCGACGAGGAGGGTACGGTCGTACTGGAGGAAGATCTGCTTGAGCTCGTTCTTGGAGGCCTCATCGACGTACTTCTGGTAGTAGGCGACGATGGACTTGGCGAGAGCCTGACGGATAGCGTAGATCTGGGAAGTGTGTCCACCACCCTTGACACGGATGCGGATGTCAACGTTGGCAAACTTGTCAGAGCCGACGCGGAGGATGGGCTCGTAGACCTTGAACTTCAAGATCTCGGGCTCAACGAGCTCAATGGGGGATCCATTGAGGCGGATGAGGCCCTTGCCAGCCTTGCAGTGAGCAACAGCAGTGGCGGTTTTCTATTAGATTGAAACGTAGGCGACACAACGGTTAGAACTCTCTTCCTGAACTGATATTCACTCGAATCGTAAAGATTGTTAAAGGTTGAGTGTTGCTGGCAAGATAGTGTCCAATGTCCCCTGCTTTGATATTGGCGACTCTTCTGTTGAGCAATTGCCGTTGTTGAGGATTGCCTGCCTCCTGTGCTTGTATAGCTTTCTCACAAGGTAAGTTGAAGAGTTACTGGATAAAGAGGCGGCGTATGGCTGGATTGCGCCTGTTTCAAGATCTGGTTGAACCCATCTGTAGAGTTGAGAGTGATTCCTGTCACTGCAGGGTTTGCTTTGCGCCGTGCCATTGTAAAGATTGATTGCCGAGGAGGTAAAACAAGTGTCCTGGAGCAATCGTTCATCGAGATCGAACAGTGGTTCCAGTGGTCGAGTTAATCGTAGTTTCTTCAAAGACTGCAGTTGATCATCGTCCTGTCCAGGATGGCGGTTGATTGTTTCCGTGGATTATTGATTTCTGATCCTTGACTGGTGCAAAAGTCCTGGCTTTTTGTTTTTTTTCCTTTCAAGCGGACTAGAAACTTGCCTTGCGGCCGTAGCACTGAACACTCTTCGAGTCAGACATAATGAACTATGGTTGGTCGGATGGAGCAAAGCAGAAGGTCAGTCAAGGAGAATCAGGGTTGTGCATCTTTGAGATGTAAGGTTCCATCCTCTGCTGGTCCTGCTAGATGTTCCCCATCGGTGGTGTGATTGAGTATGGGCCTCCTGCCTGTTTGTCCTGCCTGATTATTTTTTTTCTCGATGGTCCATGGATGGAGGATGGGTGGGATGATGGTGATGGGTAATGGGGATCGATGGTTGGGCGCTTCCTTGGTTGGATGCATCCGATGGCCCCGTTGTCCCCATGGATATATCTCCTGTGCAGGCGCATGAAAATACAACAGTCCGTCCAGTTTTGGCCCGCCTATTACCAAGTGGAATTGAAAGAGGGTTCAACACCAGTGCCCGCCTGCGAGTCCGATATAGCAGAGGCGGAAAATTGGTGGCTTATTCGCACGTCCACCTGCAAGGCTTTCCTCGCACTCCGTCATTGCCTTCTCACACCCAACTCCTGACAAGAATGTCGCGCCTCATTTCGAGACTGAGGCCATTGGCCTGGTCAACAATACCCAGGAGCACAGCACTGGCAGCCTGGACACAGACGCGCAACCTGCATGCAACATCATTCCGACTGCAGAACCTCGACACGTCCTCCAGCTCACCTCAAGCACCTCAGGAAACCACGCCAAATGCCGCTACCATAGACGAGGACATCGCGCCACCCAAGGAAAGCGAAATCCAAGCCAGAGCCTATGACTTTCGTAAATGCGTAACCAAACCTCGCTTTAATATCAACATGTATCGGACGTATCGACGTTGGGGGCTCCCTGGTGAAAAGCGTATCTCATCCATGTCATCATCATTATCTTAACGTCACGGAACCTTAGCATGGCTGTACGACGGATCGAACCATATGACCAGGATCCCCCACTACCCATATGCCAAGGCACCCAAGGTCTGGGCCCTGCTTGGCTGGATACCTCAATCAATCCAGTATATGATCTGCAAATCAGCCTGCGAAAGGATGCTTCGAAACAACACATCGCCAGAGTACTTTCCAGATCAGTTTCTTCAAGGTGGTATGTATTACTTTTTATCGCCATTCAGGCCTAATGCTACGAAAGACAACCAAACCCAACTGGTAAGGAGGTGGCCCATCCGAGTCTAACCTACATTGATCTGGCATTGTCATAGCGGGTCTTGCTATCCACCAGATGCTCCCTCTCCTCGCAACAAACGTTGATCGGGACGCGCTTCGGCATATGATGACACAGGAACTCTATGATCGCTTCGATTCTGAGCTCCAGCGACAGGAAGAGATCAAGTCAGATGTCTCGATCCAACTCGCTGCAGTGCATGACGGGATGGTTAAGGATGTCTGGGTCTTGCTCGGACCCAAACTGAAGAGCAACACAGCGCGAGGATTTATCCGGTGGAGGTGGCAGTCCTTGACTGTGGCCCTTCGAGCAGCAACGGACCAAATGTCCTCAAGGGATCAGGTGGCGCAGATGATGATGGAAGGTGTACAGTTCAAGGTTGATGTGGAGTGTAAGTCGCATTTTTCTTGAGTGATACTTCTGAGGACTGGTTGGGTCCACCATTCTGTCTTCTCCAGTGAAAATGGTGCTAACCTTTTGTCTCTTGACTTGATGCATTCCTACGCCACATCTGCCTCTAGTCGATGCTACGATCGATTACACGATCCGGTCCAAGGTCTTGGACCAGGATATCGTCTCTGATCTTACTCGGCGTCCGCTGTTGGTCCGATTTGAGACCCCGTTTTTTGAACCCGCGGAAACGATGGTCCAGTCAAGGAGCATGTCCCGACCCCATGAAGCTCCCATTGATTGGAACTGGCGCGTGTCAGACATTGACTACCTGCTGGAACAGGACTTTATTGAGCGCCGGAAGAAGGAAGATATCCAGGATGAAGAACATGCTCAGAGAGAGATGGAAATGTAGACGGAAAAGACAGAAAATATATATATTATATACAACAATAACAAAGTTGGTTTTGGTTGTCGTTTTCATTGGGTATAGAGGCTGAATGACAAACAAGTCTATGATGAGGTCTATGATGAGTATTTACAAAGTGCCTTCACGGCTCTATCTTTTCACCAGCAGTTATATCCTCCTTCAGGTCAGAAGGGGCAGGATCCATAACAGGGTCCTTGGGCTTATTGGGCAGCAACATCGCAGATACGATCAATCCCAACACACCCAACGCTGCAACTCCAAACAGGCCATTGCGGTAGCTCTCCATCAGCAGAACCTTGGACGCTGCGGCATCTCCTGCAGCACCGTCCAACTTGACAGAGTTCTCAGAGATGGCTGTCACAATAGCCAAGCCAAAAGGCGCTCCGATCTGCAAGCCTGTCGAGTACAGCGCACCCACCACGCCCTGGTCTTCATTCTTGGCATCCTTCAAGGCCGTAATCTGAGCGGGCAAGAGTGATGTTCCAAGACCAATCACATGAACCATCAAGCCTAGGAAAGGCAGAGTCCAGTACGAGGTGGAGGAATGCACAAACGCAAACATGATGGCGGCGACAGACCGAAAGACGAATCCAGTCAAAATGAAAGGCTTGAACCGCTTGAACCGTGGCAGGATCTTCCCCAGGGCTGTGAACAAGGCAATGGTGGCAATACTATGAGCCAAAAACGCCAGGGCCGTCTGCATGGAACTGTAGCCCATAATGTTTTGAAAGATGAGGGTCGAAAAGTAGACAAATCCCTGGAACTGGCCCTGGAGAAACAAGATGGCGACAAAGGCTGACGAAAAGCTAGGCAAGCGCCAGATCCGAAAGGGCATGATGGGATTCGCGACCAGTCGCGCCTCGATCCACAGAAACAAGCCTAGCAAGACCAGACCTGCGGCCAAGACAGGAAGTGTTTGGACAGAAGCCCATCCAGATGCGGATCCTGTCGAGATGTAATAAATGATGCAGATAAGACTCGAGGTCGCTGTCATTGCACCGGCAACGTCGATCTTTTGGGCCTTGCCCTGGAGACTTTTGGGTGCCGTGATGGGGATAGCCAAGTAGCCGAGGACAAAGAGTATGAACGAGAGGATGCCCGAGAACCGAAAGATCCAGTTCCAGGTCATGGCCGAGATGAGCGCTCCAGCAAGCAGCAGTCCAACCACCGCCCCGGCCGCCCCGAAACCTCCAAAGACCGAGAGAGCTCCTGTACGCTTGGGACCAACAGGAAAGGTTGTGGCGATCAAGCCCAGCGCTGTAGGGACGCTCATACTAGCGCCAATGCCCTGCAGAGCCCGAGTGATACAGAACATGACTGGTGTGGTCGAGAACGAGATCACGATGGACCAAAGGCCGAACCAGACTTGACCCACGAGAAAGACGTTGCGATGTCCGTACATATCCCCCACACGACCAGCCAACAATAGAAATCTATACAGAAACGAAAATGGTTTAGTTGGGTCACGATTGCTACCAAGATCGTAATGCCTTCCAGCGCATTTTACATACCCTCCAAAGGTGACGATATAAGAACTCATGATCCATTGCGCATTATAGCTGTCAAAGCCAAGGCTATTGGTAATGTCGACCAGAGCAACTGTCATGGAGGAGCCGTTCACTAAGACGTATTTAAAGATGATATGATAATGAGTTGCAGCTCACCAAAGTGTAGGTCATTAGCACGAGCGGCGACATTTGATCGGTATGTGACCTACTGATATCGATGAACTGGGCGAGTGAGACGACATAGAGCATCAGAGGCGTCATCTTGCTTTGGATCGTGGCAAGCTTGCCTTGTGGAACTACTGTCGGCTGTACTTGGTGTGCAACCGGCATCGATACCGGATCTACGTCCTGCTTTGCGGCTTGAACGACGCACTCTGGCAAATCGATCGTGATAATCTCGCTGTCGCTATCAGGAGTATGAACCTGACCTTGAACCGTCCGGAGGGGATTTTTGTCCGCCATGGGTGTGTGCTGTGTGTGTGTATGTGTGGGTGTTGTCTAGGAGTGAATATTGAGAGGCAATGTATGTGATGATGAAGAGCTGGAACTTGCAAAAAACGATTGGCGAGGCGGCGATCTTTATGTAGACCGCTTCACTTAGAAAGGCTCTGATCCTTACTCGCCTTTAGGTTTGTATGATCCAACTGCTCCAATGCATCCGCATATACATTTTCACAGGCATGATGGCTGACCGGCCAGAAGACACTTTGTTTCCTTTTCTGAACTTGAAATATCCGACATCCGCTCAGCCGCTCCTTTCGCTCCATTCGTATGACGCGAGTTGTCATGTTTTCCTCATTGGAAAGCTACTGCAAAATCTGTGACCCGACTATTTTATGCCCTCACTTCTTTAATTATCCGTCGCCCGGTTGCTCCCCTGCATTTCTTAATCTATCCCGATCTATAGTGACTCCTTCAGGTACTGAACATGTAGAGACAAGCGACCCTACAGCGAGGTGGTGATCTAAAGACGCGCATTTGACCAGAGACAGTTGGGCAAGATTGCTTTAATAGAAGAGTAACTAGACAGAAAGAGATATTTACTTCTTCTTGTTGGCCTCCTCCTCCTCCTTGGCCTTGCGACGGGCCTCGCGGATACCGTGAAGGCGAGCAATGGAGCGGGCCTTGCGGTGCTGCTCGTAAGCAGAGTTGTTCTTCTCCTCCTCGGTGATCTTGCGAGCCTTCTCCTTGGCCCAGACCTGGGTGACGGGGAAGATGGCGCCAGTCAACTGGGTGGCGGCGGAGAGCTCGGAGGCCTCAGCATCGCCAGACTTGGCCTTGCCAGCCTTGCGGGGGAAGACAATCAACTTGGCCTTGTAGGCCTTGAGGCGCTGAACGTTGAGCTGAAGGGACTCCTCAGACTTGTTGCGGCGACGGTGGTCGACGGAGACACCGATGGAGAGAGCCTCCTTGCGGCGGATACCGGCAGCCTATAGATTAGAGTACAATACGTCTTTTGTTAAACAATTGCTTTCCCTTGCCGTGTCCTTTGCGATAGATAAAGTCATATCGAAATAGCAGGCTGAGGCAAACAAAATTACCTTGAGCTCCTCAAGGGTGAAGCCACGACCAGCACGGAGCTTGGTGTTGTACTTGACGGTAGGGCAACGGACGGCAGGGCGGATCAAGCCATCAACGGGGCGAGGGGCGATGCGGGCGGCCTTCTGGACACGCGCGATACGTCTGGACTTCTTGCGACCAGGCTGGTCCAACCAGGTCTTGACGCGCGACTGCCAGTCCTTGCGGAAGTGCTATTAGGTGATCAAAGTAACCCAGAGAGCAATACGGAGTCATTGTAAGTTGTCTGTAGCCATGCATCCATGCTCTGTCCTGTTCCCTGCAAAAGAGGAAAAAAACAGGCTGTGCCCTGCCCTGACTAGAGAAAACATGGCCGAGAAAAGTGTACCATCGCACAGAAAAGTGTCGTTCACTCTTCCCGTCCTAGTGTTTCCTCTAGCCAGTACAAAACCACTCCTTTCAAGCCGCCTCAGAGCAAAAGTACGCACCTCTCCGGGCAATTGGTTGTTGTGCTTCATGGTCTATTGATAGCAACAGGTCAAGTGGTGATTGAGATTTCGAGAGATCCAGCAGCAGAGGTGTATGATTGTTTCCAGTTGATGGTGAGTTGATGTCCAGTTGCAGGTCGATTGTTTGGTTGTTTGGTTGTTTCATTCGGAGTGAGCGTGAATGAGGAGAGAGAGTAAAAGATGGAGACGATCGTCAGTAAAAGAGTCAATGCGATATCGATTTCACACCTTTTCCATGCACTTCAAGATTGATCTTTTGCCGATGCCTATTCCCATATCCTGTCAATCAGATTTCTCCTGGTCATCCGTGCCCACACGTCTTCGATGTTGGTGAAAACATCCTTCAGAGCTTTGACAGATTGAGAGTTTTCTATAGCCCTCTCGCATAATGCAAGTTTTTGGGGAAGATGTTTGTTGAAGCAACATCCAGCCTTGAAATACTGAGGGTTGTTTTTGCCTGTAATGTCGACTGCGAGTCTGGCAGCGATGCCTGCAAGCCGTCTCCAGTCAAGAGGATCTCTTGCCCTCTCTGATTCCTTCTGAAGAAAGACGGCATGCAGTCATCCCTGCCACGACGGGTAATCCATAGGTCCATAGGAATATGCTGCCACCGCGGAGGCTCCATTTTGCCTGATGGTGTCGTGATGGCAGTGTCCGTGATGAGTGTGGCGATGTGGAGGATGCGTGTGGATGGTGTTGATAGATCGATCGATGGATCAATGGATCCTGGATGCATGTGTCCTGCTCGTCCACCTCGAAATTGTCAGGCTGTATATGGCCGTACCAAGAATTGGTTATCAGAGAAAGAAGGTTCAAATCTGGCGGCACTGGAACACTTTATGATCAGCAGCGTACGTGCATCCCAGCATACGTGAAATGATCTTTCCCTCACTGGCGGTGTCCGAACTGGGCTTCACAGCAAATTTTGGCTATGAAGGGTGCAAAAACGTGGAGACGATCCCGGCCTGGCCTAACGGTCCCAGAGCTCCGTCCTTTCTCCAGGAAGAGCAGGATCAATAGACTGCCAAGGATCTCTCAATTTGTGATGCCAGATTTCTCTGTCTCTGCAGCTTATGCCTCCCTAGCTCGGCAATGCAGGGTCCGAGCCGAGCTCCACGGCCTTGGGCGAAGGTGATTGTGTCACCTGAGTTTCCAACGCATTTATTGCGCATTGGCCAAGGCGATTGAAAATAAGGTGATCTCACCTGAGTGTCCTTGGTGCCTGGCTAAGCTCCTCCAACTTTTTTCCTTCGCCCGTCTTCGATTCTTTCCGAGAAGAGTAAACATCCCGGCGCAGAAACCCCCATCGGCACCATATGTGGCCCTTCCTGGGTCCCCTTGGCCGTCGGTAGAAACAATGCTGCTCATCGACGGCGTTCTGCAGGCACCGGTCTCACACACAGCCATGGAGTGATGCGTGCTGATCCAGAGATAAAAAGGGAGCTTGCCCGCTGTCTGTTTCTGCATCTTTCTTCTCTCCTTCACAGCAACACACAGCACCCTTCCCATCTTCACGCCTCTGTCGCTCCTCTCCTGTCCACTCTTTTCCCTCTTCATCCTCTGTTCACTCTCCTCTACGCCTCCTTCGGCCTCTCTCTTTCTCCCCCTCTCTGGACCTTCTCTCCTCGCTGTTGCGTTGCTTTGCGCTACAGGTAACTGCCACTCATACCCGACCTCAGCACCACTCCCAATTCACTACCTCGACACAGCAGCTTGCACCTACCCTCTAACACCCCCCGTACACTCTCTCTTTCGTAGACAACGACTGTTTGAACATCAAGATCTCATCCGCACCGCCTCCTGCATTACAGCATCCTAATACCAACCAGATCACAGCAACTCCTTTTGAGTCCAGTGTATATCTCCCTTCGCCCAGCCATACCCTCATAGCGCATCTCAAGATGACCAAGAAGGTTGTCAACCTTGAACCCGAGGTTCCCTTCCACACATTCACCGTTGCACAAACCGAGGCCCAGCTGAATGTCAGCGTTGTAGAGGGCCTGACCTCTGAGGATGCCAGTGCACGGCTCCTGTCGCACGGGACGAACGAGCTCAAAGGCAGCGGGGGCATCAAGTGGTATAAGGTTCTTTGGAGACAGATCGCCAATCCCCTGGTGATCGTTCTCTTGATTGCCAATGTAAGTGACACCTCTACTGATATGCGCCCTTGGTCAAAAAAAAATCTCCTCAACATCGTCCACTCTTACATTATGAGCATCACTGACCCATGTCCTTATCGTTCGGTTTTTCTTCCCCAAACAGATCCTTGCGTTCGCCACCCGCCAGTTTCCCGAGGGCGGTGTCATCCTGTTCATCATCATCATGAACGCCACCATCGGCTTCTACCAGGACTTCAGTGCCGAGCAGACCATGGAAGCTCTTCGCAACATGTCCTCGCCCACATCCCAGGTGATTCGAGACGAGAGCAGGATCGTCATCCCCAACAGCCAAGTTGTTCCAGGCGACATCATGATCTTTGAGGACGGCGATGTCATCGGCGCCGACTGCAGGCTATTCGAGGTTTTCAATCTCGAGACCGATGAGGCGCTCTTGACTGGAGAATCCTTGCCAGTCCAAAAGAACCTCGATGTCATCAAGAAGGTTGACGAGACCCTGGGCGATCGTCTGAATATGGTCTTCTCCTCTACCACCGTTGTCAAGGGCCGCGCCAAGGGTATTGCCACAGGCACCGGCATGCAAACTCAGATCGGCAAGATCGCCACGACGTTGATGAACGTGGACACGAACGAGTTGACGCCTCTGCAGAAGCGGCTAAACAAGATGGCTTACTTCATCTTTTTCGCTGCTGTGGTCCTCGTCATTGTCGTATTTGGTGTCCACAGCTTCCGGTATAGCAATGAGATTGCAATCTATGCCATCTCTGTCGCCATTTCGATGATCCCGCAAGGCCTTGTCGCCATCGTCACCTTGACCATGGCCTTTGGCGTCAGCCGCATGGCCAAAGCCAAAGCCATTGTCCGCCGCCTGTCCAGTTTGGAGAGCCTGGGTGCTGTCACTAATATTTGTTCGGACAAGGTACAAGGGGGGGGGTTTATATATATATAATGCTTTTTTAACTTTGTTACAGACCATGATAAAGTGAAGCTCTTTCGTACTGACCTGACCTTGATCTCTCTGTCTATTAGACTGGAACCCTTACTCAGTCCAAGATGGTCGCTGTTCGAATGTGGTTCCCAAACGACGGCTTCTACCGTGTCTCGGGAACAGGTTTCATTCCGGAAGGGGAAATCATTCGTCAAGGAGAGACCATCGACGGCGAGCTGCACGCCCAAGAAGAGAAGGTTGTAGCTGCCACGGGCAGCGACCAATTCCTCCGCGCCATCCAAGCTGCCTCTCTCTGTAACATGGCTGAGCTCCGTCGCAACAACCATCCCGAGACTCATGGCGAATGGGCAGCCATCGGAGACCCCACCGAGATTGCCCTCCAGGTTTTGGCCTACAAGGCTGGACTTGGCAAGCCGGGATTGATTGAAGCTGATTTCGAACTCATTGCAGAGTTCCCGTTCGATTCCTCAGTCAAGCGGATGTCGGTCCTCTATCGGTGCCCTAAAGCCGACAGCAATTCAAGCGAGCACTTGATCTTCACCAAGGGTGCTACGGAGCGCATTATTGGCCTTTGCAACTACTACCGCGAGAATGACGTGGAGGTCTGCATCAAGGACGAAAAGGGAGGCGACCGATCCGCCTTTGAGGCCATGATCACACAAAAAGTCGATGCTCTTGCAGAGGAGGGTCTTCGTGTCTTGTCCTTGTCGTATCGCAAGTATTACCCCGTGGCTGGAGTTGATTTGGTCCACGGCTTGGACCGTGCAGAGGTTGAGTCCGACTTGGTCTTCCTGGGTCTCGTTGGCATCTACGATCCTCCTCGCGCCGAGTCCCTTCCTGCCGTCCATAAATGTTACGAGGCAGGAATTCGTGTCCACATGCTGACTGGCGATCATCCCTCGACAGCCGCTGCCATTGCTAAGGAAGTGGCCATCATCCCTATGGACACGGACGTCAAGAACAGCTCTATGGTCATGAGCGCTGAAAAGTTCGATGCCATGTCTGACGAGGACATTGACAAACTGGAGGAGCTCCCCCGCGTCGTCGCTCGCTGTTCGCCCAACACCAAGGTCAAAATGATCGCAGCCCTTCATCGCAGAAAACTATTTGTGGCCATGACAGGAGACGGTGTCAACGACTCGCCCTCACTCAAGGCCGCCAACGTTGGAATTGCCATGGGTCAGTCCGGTTCAGATGTCGCTAAGCAAGCCGCCGATATTGTGTTGACAGATGACAACTTTGCAACGATTGTCATGGCCATTGGCGAGGGTCGCCGCATGTTTGCCAATATTCAAAAGTTTGTCCAACATTTGATGTCTGGCAATATCGCAACGATCCTTGTTCTGGTCGTCGCATTGGCCGTCAAGGATGATCAGGGCGATTCGGTCTTCCCTCTCAGTGCCGCGTCCATCTTGTTCATGAATCTCTGTTACTCATCGCCGCCCGCCATCGGACTCGGTCTCGAGCCTGCAAGTGAGACCAGCATGAAGGAGCCCCCGCGCACCTCCAAGCAAGGACTTTTCTCGTTCGAGGTGCTTCTGGACATGTTTGTCTATGGGTTCGTCATGGCCGCATATACGTTCGCCTCGTTCATGATCGTGCTCTATGGGTTCGAGGACGGTCAGCTTGGGTACAAGTGCAACGCAACGTACTCGGATGTTTGCGATGGCGTTTATCGCGCGCGCGCCACCTGTTATGCGACCTTGACTTTCTTGATTCTCTCGCATGGTATTACTTGCCGCTCGATCCGAGACCCGTGCTGGACCTGGAAGAGTCTCAAGACCGTGAAGCAAAACAAGACGCTTTGGCTATCGATTGTGTTGGGAGCCTTGGTGTTGATCCCGGTGATCTACGTCCCTGGATTGAACCGCAATGTCTTTAAGCACTTGAGCATTTCGTACGAGTGGGGAATTGTCTTTGCGGCGCTGGTGCTCTGGATCGCGTTTGTGGAGACGTACAAGTTGATCAAGCGCAAGACCATGGCCTGAGCTGTAAAGGATAACCGTCCTTCAATAAATATCCGATAGATAATGATCCTTCTCCTTTTCAACAAGTGATTGATTCTGCATGTTGCAATGGTCTTCGTACTTTTTCCTCATGCTTCCTTTCCTTGGTCTATCAAATATCATTTTCAACAAACGGAGCAATTGCAAGTTTTGTTTGGTTGATGTGTTTTTTTTAATATGATTGTGGAGAGCGAGGGTATAGGTTTGGTGGAGGTGGTTATGGTACAAAGATCGAGTATTTTCTTGCTGTGAGCCTACAGACTAATCTCTTGGAGCAGAATATCTAATATTTACTTCTCCTCATCGTACAATGCATTGTTGGGCTGACCCTTTGCGCCAAAGTCATCCTCGTTTGACAACTCCTCCAAAGTCTTGCCCTTGGTCTCTGGGATGAGGAAGGTCGACAACAGACCAATGAACATGAACAGAGCAAAGATCTGGAGCAACTGAGGAATGAAGGCATTGGGACCACCCCGGTCCTTGAGCTGAGAGAATCCCACCTGAGCAGCAATAGCCCCCAGCTTGCCGGAACCGGCCGCGATACCGTGGCCAGTCGAACGGTAACGAGTAGGGAAGACCTCACCAGGGATGATAAACGTGGTGGTATTGGGTCCAAAGTTCTGGAAGAACTGTGTGGCCGCAAAGAGGAAGATGAAGAGTGGAATCGAGTAGTTCTTGATGGGGTTGTAGGCGAAACCAAGGACACAGAAGAGAATGCAAGACATCACAAAGCCGAGCACCTGGATCTTGATACGGCCGAGACGCTCGATCGTGAAGACAGTGGCCCAGTAACCGGGGACGGCACCGAGGAGGACAATGATGATCTGACCGACAGCGGCGTTCCAACAGCTGTTGTAGGCATCTCCCTTGACGGACGAGAAATTGATCGAGGACAGAATGAACGAGTTGTTGAGACCAATACCATAGAAGGCCACATCCAGTGCGAACCAAGCCATGGACGTTCCAAAGAGGATCTTGAAGTTGTCCCACTTTGAAAAGTACTTGCAAAAGTCCGAGAACGAGCCCTTGGCAATGTTGGGGTTCGAGACTACGACATCGTTGGCATCATCCTCAGATTGCAAGTGGTTGCGGTTCTCCTTCAGGACCGTGGCCACGTCACGCTCGGCCTTGTTCACGTTGTTCTCGATATCAAGAACGTAACGAGGGGTCTCGGGAATGGTCAGACGGAAGTAAACGGCAACGAGGGCAGGAAGGCATCCGAAACCGATGAGGATGCGCCAGACATAATCGAGGTTCTGGGGGTTGGCAATGATCATGTCCTTGAAGGCAGCGAGGAGGATGATGGTGACGATACCGGTGGTCAGGTAACCGAATCCTTGCATGGCAAAGACGGCAGCCATCATGGCACCACGGCGGTTGGTCGTAGCAAACTCGGCGGTGATGACAGCAGACAATGGGTAATCACCACCGATACCGATACCGACAATCAAACGCCAGACCATGATGGCAGCGGGCAAGGACAGGACATAACCGTTTCCAGAGAGGGACTGGCCCAAGGTGGCCACAATAATGATCATCAACTCGACACCGTACATTTTCTTGCGTCCAAGGCGATCAGCGAGGTAACCGAACCCAACCTGACCCATAAATGTTCCAATAGAGGCGGCGACCTTGATACCGAGATCCAAATCGGAGGGGAGAGAACCACCATTGAAATAGATGATTCCGAGCATGGGCGTGACCAAGTTGATGGCAAAGAGATCGTAGGCGTCCGTGAAGAAACCGACACCAGCGACGAGACAGGCGCGAATATGGAACCAACCAAACTCGGCATTGTCAATCTTGCTCAGAGCCTCACGACGACGCTCGTTGAGTTGTTGGGCGTCCAAATTAGTGTTGTTGTATGAGGACATACTGGAGGAGGAGGAGGAGGAGGGGGCGAATGAGGGTGAAAGGAGTAGTTGAGAGAAAGTATGATCAAAAGAAGATAGAGAGAGACTGAAAGCAGGAAGTATGCCTGGATATTTATATGGAGGAGTGAAAGGGTCTGCTGGCCACAGCGGTGCAACCGAGAGGGGATACAGCAAGGGTTGCAATGGACTCTTTTGGCAACGACAGGGCTCTTTTTGGGGTGGCAAAAATACTGCACACTTGTAAAGCCATTTCCCGATCCCTTGATATCAACAAGCGCCCAGGCTGAATGGAAGCGTAGCAGCGAATTGCGTCGTGAATCAGGGGGATGCAGTCGGCTATTGGCTGGAGTCAGTAGGGTCCTCAGCCAGGGGAAGAAGAACGTGGGCTTCGTGACTGGACCTGGATGCCACCCGTCAAAAGGAGAGGAGGGTCTACAGGAGAGATTGAACAAGCACACACGATGGTTGCACAGTGAGTAGAAAGGAAAAGTCGGATGGTAAAATAGAAAAAAAAAGCAAAAAAAGATAGATGAAAGGAAAACGCGGAAGGAGAGAGCACGCTCGTTGCCCATGCCTTTGCAGTTGCTATCAGGTACGGGCAGGATGAGACCCAATACATCAGTGCGCGTGGCCCAGCCCTCGATCTGATTGGATGGTATCGACGCCTCCTTACAGGTTATTTAAGGTTTGCGATCCATTCACAGAGCACATTGGAGAACAGTTCCTCCGCAACTGGAGGAAAGGGGATGAAGACCGACAGGGGCAATTGACTTGTGTTACCGAGCAAAGTGAGGGTCTTTACTGCCTCACTGCTTCTGTGCGGAAGATTAGTCTACAGCGCAATGGCAATTCCTGATATATTATTCTGCGGGAGACTTTCTTTGCTCTCCTCTCATCCCCTATCCCAGCCCCTTCGACAGAAGGCTTCCAAGAAAAATCGAAATCGGCTTCCCTCAGTTTCAAGGAGTCAGTTCGACTATCTACTTCTACTCTTGGAGCAAATCTAGACCTGCCCGAAAGAAAATAAAGACCAGTCTGTCAGGTCGTCCTTTGAAGTAGCTGCCCTCGTAGTATATGGCATGACCCTCTCAATCACAGGCAACGTGCAAATGAGAATTCGAACTAAATATGGCTCGAGGGCGGTAGCACAAAATATGCGCACGTTGCGCAAGAATCAATGGGATTGGCATAAAGGGAACCACACTCTAACTTTCCCAAAGCCCAATGTGCATCTTCAAAAGCCCATATCTCGAACAAAACGCCCATCCGTCACGATCTGTCCAGCTTCTGATACCGGGCTCAATTCTTAACTGCTTCCTGTCCCTGTTTGGATACAGAGGCTTGCTGGAATGGATTACCGAGGGTTCGACGAATGATGAAAGCGGCAAGCAATGTTTCGAAAATCGGGGTGTGTCTTTAATTCTACAAATACAAGTGATAGTTGGGCTGGCGGAATTCTCTACTTTTCCTTGGACTCCATCATAGAATCGCCTTGGGTGGTGTTCTGTGACATAAAGGTCCTCATGCGTTCCATCTCAAGCTCCGAGTTGGCTCTAACCGAGAGCGGTTTCATCGTTCTGCGCTTGATAAACTTGTACAGCTCTGCAAACCCAATGAAGAGGAAGAGGACAGCAATGACATACGCCCACTCGTACGTGAGGCCGGTGTGCTTGAAGACGTTGTGGTTCAGACCAGGGATGTAAATGCAGGGGAAGACCAAGAGTGCGCCCACCACAATCGAGAGCCACAGCATCCTGTTCTCGCGCATCGTTCTTAGGTTCTTGATGGACCAACCGCTGCTCCGGAGGCTCCTGCAGTTCACAGCGTGAGCCAAGAGGAGAAAAGTGAGACAGGCATAAGCAGTCGCACGTGCCCGGAAGACACCATTGCAGTCTTCCGAATACTCCCTGTTACATCCTCTGCCCAGGTTTCCATTGTTGTTTCCGAAAATCACAAGGCAGTAGGCTGCAAAAGTTAAGCAACCCATGCCCAAGCCGTAGACGAATGTGTCCATGATGACCTCGAACGAGAACAGTCCTTCCTTGGATGAGCGAGGGGGTTCACGCATGTTGGCCTCACTAGCAGGCTCAAGACCAAGACCCATGGCTGGAGGCGAGGAGGTGATCATGTTCAGAAACAGAATCTGCACGGCGCTCATAGGGAAGACAGCGTGTTCGTCCTTGCCCTGGAAGGCGAGACCGACCACAAGGACCACGATCTCAGCGACATTGGCGGACAAAAGATGCTGAATGAACTTTTGGATGTTGGCAAACATGCGACGGCCCTCAGCAACAGCTTTGACAATAGTGGCAAAATTGTCATCTGTCAACACAATATCGGCGGCTTGCTTGGCGACATCTGAACCGGATTGACCCATGGCAATTCCGACGTTGGCGGCCTTGAGTGAGGGTGAGTCGTTGACACCGTCTCCTGTCATGGCTGCAAAGAGCTTTCGTCGGTGAAGGGCTGCGATCATCTTGACCTTGGTGTTAGGCGAGCAGCGGGCGACGACGCGGGGGAGCTCCTCCAGGTTGTCAACCTCTGCGTCGGACATGGCATCGAACTGCATTGCGGTCATGATGAGAGGGTTGCCCTTGATGGCGCAATCCGACGGAATGATGGCCACCTCCTTGGCAATGGCAGCGGCCGTGGAAGGGTGGTCGCCAGTGAGCATGTGAACTCGAATTCCGGCGTCATAGCACTCAAGCACAGCAGGACGGGACTCTGCTCGAGGAGGGTCATAGATGCCGACCAAACCCAAGAAGATCATGTCTTGTTCGATTTCGTCGCGTACCAGATCATGGACCAGATCAACACCAGGGGAAGGCTGGAACCGACGGTAGGCCAACGTCAAGACTCGAAGGCCCTTCTCGGCCAAGATGTCCATCTTTTCAATGATCATGGACTCGAACTCCTCACGCTTGATTCCTCCCTTCTCGCCCGTCAAGCTGACCTCGTTATCACCCTGGCGCCAGTGAGTGCAGCAGCTAATGACTCGCTCAGTCGCGCCTTTCAAGAAAATGAGGTGCTCGCCCGACTCCTTCTCAGTATGAGGACCCTGGTACAAGACCGACATGCGCTTGACAGTGGAATCAAATGGAAACTCAGCGACCAATTTAAAGCCCTGCTGGATCAAGTCAGGCTTGGCCAATCCAGCCTTGTATGCAAGAACCTGGAGCGCGATCTCTGTGGGATCACCAATAGCTGACCATTCGCCATGACTTTCGGGGTGAGACGTCTTGCGAAGCTCGGCCATATTGCAGAGAGAGGCAGCTTGGAGGGTTCTCAGAAGGTGATCGCCACTTGCACCCACTTGGATCAACTCCTCTGCGACTTGACTGTCACTTGTGCCCTCGGCCGCGCCAGTTGCTGCGACGGCCTCACCTTGACGATAAATATCACCCTCGGGCTCGAATCCAGTACCAGTCACCCGATAAAAGCCATCGCCGGGCAACCACATGCGGACTGCAACCATCTTGGATTGAGTGAGTGTTCCCGTCTAAAGTGGATCAAATATGAAGTCAGTTATTTAGTTCCAGAGAGAGTGTGTGAGAGAGATGAGACACAGGAAAAGATGAGGAGAACGGATGTTACCTTATCAGAGCAAATATTTGTAACCGCACCCAAGCTCTCCAAACTAGAGAGACGGCGGACGATGGCTTTGACTTCTGCCATGCGATTCACACCAAAGGCCATAGTCAAAGTCACAACGGCGACCAGACCTTCGGGAATCATGGCGATGGCAACAGAAATGGCGTAAATGGCGACCTCGTTGCTGTACTGGAAGTTGTGCACTCCAAAGACGATGATGACCAGGACAATGGCGGCCAGGAAGATCCAGTAGGCCATCTTGTTCAAGCGTTTCTGAAGTGGGGTGGATCCTCCACCGTCGACTTCAAGCAAAGAGGTGGCAATCTGACCGATTTGAGTAGCCATGCCGGTACTTGTCACAATACCCCTGGCACGACCCTTGACGACGGTGGTGGATGAGAAGACCATGTTGAGACGATCACCCAGGGGTTGTTCGGCATTCTCGATCGGCTCCAGGTTTTTTTGGACGGGCAAAGACTCGCCTGTGAGCAAGGCTTCGTCTGTCTCGAGGTTGAAGATCTCAAACAGGCGGCAGTCTGCGCCGACAACATCGCCGTCCTCAAAGATCATGATATCACCTGGAACGGCTTGATTGTTAGGGATGGTTGTCCGAGTTTCATCGCGGATGACTTGAGCTGTCGGGGAAGACATGTTGCGGAGGGCTTCCATAGTCTGCTCGGCGCTGAACTCTTGCCAGAAGCCGATGGCGGCGTTCATGACGATGACAGCGACGATGACACCGCCCTCGGCATAGTCGTTGGTAACGAAGGCCAGTGCCTGCAAGAACGTAAAAAAATGTAAAATTCAGTTAGAGTTCCGCCTCCGTTTCTATGAAGCTACTCTGGGACATCTGGATGAAACAAAAGCATGACAAGACAAGACAAAAGAAAAAAAAACTTACACTGGCAATGAGTAGGATGAGGACAAGTGTGTTCGCTAGTTGGCGCCAGAGCACCTTGTACCACTTGACGCCTCCGTTTCCTTGTAGTTCATTGTGGCCATGTGTCTTTAGCCTGTTGGCAGCCTCTTGCGAAGTCAGCCCTTCGTAGATGTTGGTATCATAGTGCTCGGCGACTTGTTCGACAGAAAGTGTGTGGAAGGGTGTCTGTTGTTCGACTTGGATGGTTTTGCTCTTGGCCATCACGGGATAGAAGAGGCCTCGGGTGAAGTGCGATATAAGGTGATCGGGGTGTGTGGGGGGTAAGGCAGGGTATAGGATGCTTTGCTGCGATATAAAATGGATGCGCGACGTGGGTTGTGGTTTGTAGGTGTAGGTGTAGGTGTAGCTATGTAGATATGCAGGTGTCGGAGGGAAGTGGTGTGAATGGAGAGTGAAGTGTGCAGCCGAGTTCAAAAAGCCCTGGATGTGTGTAGAGAAAAAAGAGGAGAGGGAGGGGGGACCAGCTGTATATTTATAAGCGACGGGTCTCGGCCACGATGAGGGATGGTGTCGCGGACCCTGCGACCTTCTTGGAGTGTTGTGGTGATCTCGTTCTTTTGTTTTTCCTTGGGATGCCTCCGTTGGCCGTTTGAATTGACTCTGACGACTGGTGAGACAATGACATGACAGAGTGTAGGGAACACCCTGGCTCAGCGTGCATGAATGATGAATCAAAGTCGTTTGGCCGCTGGGTGCCTTAACGGGCGACATGTGCGCCAGGGGCAGCCAGCTGGGTTCTCGGAGATGGGCAGGGTTTTAGAGCCAGCCCCGGCGATCGGATGGGCAAATGACGACATCGGCAGGTCACAAGACCCGGACTACAGGGCTTGTGGACTGACTGGCGGGAACTCTAATCGCCTTATGCGCACGAACAACAAAAAGAACCTTCTTAACAAGACCAAGCTGCTGTGGAAGACGGTTATTCCGCACAGCGAGTCCTCTTGGAGGATGCACCCCTTGGATGATGTAGATGGATGAGCCAACGGTCCACCGCCCAAGTCCATCATGTCAGCACCCACTGTGGGATATGGCCACCGGCTGCTACCTACCCATGATCCATGATCCTACAGACGATTACCCTCACTCCCTCCTGCAGCAAAACGCAGTCCACGAGGAAGGACGGCTTGGGGATTGCCTGGCTCTTTGCTGGATCCCTCATGCACGTGGGGACCTTCTCCTCGGATCTGATTGGCTGGACGGGCAGCCGGGCCGCATTATTGGGTCACTTTGTGTCTCACTCATGCGGCTTCCTATGACATGATGGCGAGAGCTACCGATCGAGAGGCCGTCGGAGATTTCGCACTACGCGCGATGGATCTGCTGCACACGGCCAGCGCTTCGACTGCGTTGCCACCCGATGCTTTCATACAACATCGCACCATCGCTTTGTGTGTCTCAGATTGTTTGATAGGGGGACCCTTCCTCGTCTTCTTCTGTGTCTAAACATACACCAGTGCACACGTTTACAGGTGCGCTAAGCGCAGTCGCAGAGCGTACAATCCATGGAATATCCTTGATCCTCCAGCATGCACGACTTTAACTTTGTCAATTTGTCGGTAAGGTTCTTTTTTCTTTTTTTTTCTTGGGGCAAGCAGGAATTGTCGACCAAATTTGGGTCGACCCCCCTGGGAACACATGGAGTGATACGGATGTTGTTCCGGGTTCTTGCGCAACAACATCCCGCTCTCACTTTTGCCACGGTTCAAATATCACTACAATTGGCTGTGGAGACGAATTCTAGACATGAGCACCAAGCGTACGTGTTAACAAAGACACGGCGAGCGCAGCTTTTCGCCACATACAGGCGATCTGCGCTCTCAAGGAAGAGAGCCAGCATCTGCAACGGAGAGAACTGCAGTTCTAGGTTATTCTCAGGCTGCCTCATTAAAAGCTACTGTACGTCGGTTAAAAGAGCGTTCAAGTTGCGTCGAGATCAGCTACTAGGGTCCTTGCCCTTCTTATGATCTTGAGGCTATACACAATTCAATCATTCCATTCCTTGGCGACGTCCGAAATGTAAAGTCGGCCGCGGATCGGGAACCTGCCAAATTCAAAATTGAAGGGCAATGTCGTTTACTAATCGCACGATGGGTTCAGCGTGTCATGTCGATGAGCAGTGGTAGTACACCAGCGTTGTGTCTTCATAAAAATGAGCGGGCACATGTCCTCATCGCAAGGACAAGGGGGCCAATAGTTAGGATAGACTACTAAAGGCTACACGACCAATTGCTCAAGTACCGGGAATGGTCTCAAGGCAAAGTCCTTGTGCGTGTCTTCCTCAATCGTCGGCTCATTTTTATCAAGCGAGAAAGGACTGCAAGGATCTGCTGGTGGCTCTATCCTTTTCAGGCACAAAAGGGTGACGCACAATCAAGGAAAGCCCTCCCTGAAAAAAAAATTACATATCCTGTCCTAACAACCTTCCTTCATTTCTTTTTGCACGTTAAAGAAATGCCGGGAGTACCAGTTGACAAAGTGTGGAACGAATTCTCAAGGATGCCTCACCGAAAGCTATATAAACTGGATAAAGCAATCGTCCCTTTCCAAAGATACCACTGCACGCTCTATCAATCAATTTCCCATTCCGTTTACCATTCCTATTGCCAACATGACCCGCCTTGCCTCTGTGTGCATTACAATCGTCTTTGCGCTTGCCAGTCAAGCATCGTTCACTCTCGCGCGGCCTCAGCAGCCTCCAGCCGCTGCCACATCCGGCTGTACCATCGCCACGCCTAGCAGTCCATTAACTATAGGCCAGCCTTACAAGATTGAGTTCGCCAACTGCAAAGGGACGGGCAGCATTCTTCTCCGTTACGGAAATGCAGACGATCTTGCGACTGATAAAGACCCCGCTTGTGCGACCATGGACCTCGCAGCAGGAAGTTGCATGTTCACACCGTCCCGCTCAGGGCCGTTCACCTTCTCGACTAGCGATGCATCCGGCGAAGTTTTCAGCGGTGATTTTACGGTCGCAGACTCTAGCTCATCGCAGCCCGTAACAGCGCAGCACGCCAACGTGATGACTATGAAGAAAGCGCAGCCAGCAGCGATGGCGCGAAAGGCGCAAAAGTCGGCGCCTGCAGTGATGAAGAAGAGAACACTTTATGACATGACTGAAATAGCACCCATGTAGACGGATAAATGCCTTCAAGTCAGTATTTGTTCTTGATGACGCTTCAATACCCTAATGACTCTGCCATAAATAAAGTTTTCAGACGGATAGACATAGCCATTTCAGACAGCTATAATACGTCGATCAAAACGCCCAAACCGCAGCAGAACGCATGGCAACTTCAGCCATATTCATGTAGGATCACCATGAGGATCCTGCCTTGGCAAGGGGTCGATATCTCCAGCAACAAGATACATATACTAAGTGGTCGTACCTTTGGACTCTTAGTAAGGTACCTTTGAAGAGCAGCGAGTTGGACGCTACGATAAAGTGCTCATGATGGCTAAACCTCTTTTGGTGTCTGATCTCAAGGATTAGAGCCCAGTTTTTCAAAAGGGGCTGTCAATGCGGATAATTGTTTTGGCACGGTTCGAAACCCCTCTCCTATCCACCCACCTTCAGGCACATGTGGACCATGATATATAACCTGGGGCAGTGCGGTTGCCCACGCAAACTCTTACAGAAATAGGCACCATGACTGAGATGTATATTTAGATCCGTCCGGAAAATTTTCAGTTACCACACCCCTTGAATTACAACTGTTATCCCTTTTGAGACAGTGCCCTGTCCATTTGTGCTGTTGTGTCCTTTTTAGGTCAGACCAGACTGAGAGCACCGCCAGTGAGTTTGCGAACTGTTTGGCGCTCTGGTTCATGAAGGACTATGATCCAGTGCCTAACTTCAAGAGTCTCCAGACCAAACTTGAGCACGACGATCATCATGACCTTCTAAAGCCCGCCTATGACGAGGTTAGATTCAAGAACGCCGCTATGTTAAACAGTAACGGGTCCGCTAGTTTTGAGTTTCAATATGTACTCTCGATCCTGTTCACTCGGTAATAGCAGCTTGGAGTTTGGGCGGTAACCTGGCACGTAGGCTTGAAAATGCAGGTTTTCAGATACGAAACTGCATCGAATCGTTGGCCTTTGGGCTATATTCGGAGAAGACGTCGAGGAGGGAGGGTATAATATGGGCGTAAGCTCATCCGATATCCTCGTTTAAAGCGACCAAACGACTGTACCAAGTGACAAAAAAACTAAGACGGTTTTTCCGGTCGGCGAGTGTGCCTGAGGACCACAGGAGAGAGAGCGGTTTTTCATTTGCATCGACTCTTGTTATAAAAGGCCATCTTCACTATTCGCATCATCCTCACTCTTCTCACCAACTCTGTGTCCTTTTACGATCGGTCAACATGTTCTCAAAAGTCTCCTTGATCGCCGCCCTCCTGACTTTGGCAGGCACAACCGCCGCTGCCGCCTCGTCTAGCGCCAGACCATCTGCCGCGCCATCTGCCGCACCAACTGCCGCTCCGTCTGCCGCGCCGTCTGCCGCGCCGTCTGGTGCCTCACCTCCTCTTATCCCCCTTCCTCCATTCAGCGGTACCTTTTCCATCACCTACCCTGATCCTACAAAAGTCGCGCCAACCGACACACCAGAGGTCAAGAAATGGATTGCGGAGCTCAATCTCACGGGGATCCCTTCGCTTCCTGTTGTTTCTGTCAATAGCAACGGCGATGTTCTGAACCCGAGCTCTGTCCCTGCAGATGCCTGCGACTGGTCTGTTACCAACTGCTTCAACAAAGATGTGGTGACATGTCCCCCGGGTGTCTGGGGATTGACCTACGATGATGGTCCCACCACGGCCAGTCCAAAGCTCTACGACTTTTTAGACAAGACAAACCAAAAGGCAACTCTTTTCTACATCGGAAGCAACGTTGTACAAAACTGGCAGTTCGCTCGCAGGGCCTGTGCTTCCGGTCACCACATCGCGAGCCACACGTGGTCCCATAAGATGAGTACCAGCCTGACAAACGAGCAGTTCATCGCCGAGGTCAAGTACACCGAGATGGCCATTAAAGAGGTCTGCGGTTTCACGCCTACGTACTTTCGCGTAAGTCTCCCCTCGGACTGTCGGTTCACGATGATCATTTGACTATCTCACAGTACAACTCATTAGTAGCTTCTTCAAACTGACTTTTTTTTTTGGTTTCCATAGCCACCTTACGGCGATATTGACAATCGCATCCGTGGTCTTTTGTGGGCTATGGGATATACTGCGGTTATCTGGGATTACGACACCAACGATTGGGACACATGTCCTGGTGGTAAGACGACGCCGGCGACGGTTGATGCCAGCTTTGCCAAATGGCTTGCCGCTGCTCCGACTGACAAGACGGGTCATATCACGCTCGAACACGAGCTCTGTGACAGTTCTGTGGATTTGGCCATTGCTCATCTGCCCCAGCTGCAGGCAACGTGGAAGACCATGCCGGTCTCTGCTTGCATGAACAACTCGCATCCGTACAAGGAGCAAAGCATTACGCTGGCCACCATGGATGGCGCAAAGACCGGTGGTGGAAACTTGACGGGTTCGACGACCACCAGCGCCGGCTCTGCCATGCCCAGTGGGTCCTCCAACGCGACAGGCAAAACGGGAAGCGGCGCTGTTTCCGCCTTTGGGTTGACGGAGGATGCTAGGGCCGTGGCCATGGTTGCGGTTACTGCTGCAGTTGCTTTTGCTCAGATGCTCATCTAGACACAAAAAAAAAATACATGTAGAACATAGCGCATTCGCCTTAGAGATAAAACAAATAATATTTCTTTTGTCGTGTAATGCTCATGACTGGTCTCGGCGTTTGGATATTCAAAGGGTGTCATAGTCGAATTGGCGTAGCTTGACCAAGAGCATAGTGGAGGAGGAGTGGTGTATAACTACGACATGGATGGCCATGCGTATCGTAGTCGGCCATCCATTTCAAATGAGTGACATTTAAATTCTATCACCGAGCAACAATGCAAGATTCCAAGATTGGATTCACTCAATTTGAATGAGAGGATTGAGATCATTCGAATTGATTCTTGAAATGTGAACACCCGTAGTCTGCCAGCCATTTCAAATGACTGAAATTTAAATTCTATTCACCGAGCAACAATGCAAGATTCCAGGATATTGGATTCACTCAATTTGAATTAGAGGATTGAGATCATTCGAATTGATTCTTGAATTGTGAACACCATTGGCCATCACTGACAAGCGACTCCCTCGCTCAGGGCAAGGCTGTGCTGATGCATGTCTTAGAGTAATATCACTAATATCACTTTGCCTCCCAACAGCAGATGCAGAGAATTCAGGCGCTCATGACAGCATTCTAGAAAGGAGTTGTCTATTTGGCGACCGATTAAAAATACGTCCCTTGGCGACCGTATTAAATCCCATATGAGCTTTAAGCAATTTGGCTACCGATGGGCCAGGGCTTTGGGTTGTTCAAGTTGGGAGAGCAACCGGCGGACTGCGAAGGATGAAGGACTGTAAAAACGAATGACCCTAGATATCAATGCCGGAGACGAGGCCGCGATTTGATGATAAAGGGCTTATTAATACAGCTTTATCAATTATAGGGGAGGACGCGATCGTGTGGCGCGCTGAATGACGAATGGGTTGACCGCAAGGATGTCCTTGTTGTGTCAGACACTTGCATCACCGTGGTCCTCCTGTGGTGGTGGCAAGGTTCGGTCGCCAGAGTATTTTTCATCGGTCGCCAGATAGATTTTTCGTTCTAGAAATGGAGGATCTCCTTCGCTGACATCGAGCAAGGAATCCTCTTCTTTTTATATGATATCCTGTCTGCGCCTTCAGTCAGCGCAGACGCAACCTCAAGACGATGCCAGCGGCTGCTAACAACACCTTATCGAGTAACTCGATCTTGTCGAGCACTTCCATACAGAGCAGCTAGTGTATGGCACCAAGACTAGAGGAATTGATGACAGAGCAAGGTGGTGACATCGTCTAAGGGGATTGCCTAGGACCGCACTAGGTACTAATGCCGTAACAGGGTTGTGCGACAGCAGGTCAGGCGACTCTGTTGTTGTCGCTCGCCGTGTCGAGGATGAAGATCGTATCCGATGGGAAGGCGAGAGTTCTCCGGCGGGGATGGGCGTACAGTACGAGAAAGGACAGAGCCATCTACGACATTAGATTCGTGCCAGCCATTCATTAAAGCCTAAGACCTGACGCGGCAACATACTGTTCTTCTAGTTCACGCCGCTGCTGATCCCTCCGAATTAACGCCGCTTCGAGACTGACGCGCTGCGCCGATGGTCATTAGCTGCTGGATTGTGAACTCTTAGCTTGGAAGCATCATTAGACTATTTGACATGCCAGAAGAGCATTGAGACGATCAAACGGCGCATTGCTTAGAAACGAAGAGGTTCACGCGGAAAATTTAAGCACCGAGAAGGGCGATGGAGACGCCGCCTTAATAAATCGATGTGAAAAGTTTGTTATATCGATGTGAAAACTTTCCTAAGTACGCCATCTAATCCTATTCAGGGCCTCATCCTGATGTCGCGACCCGGGAATTTTCTTTGCAAACGACCCGTGCAAGGTCTACTCATGCAGTTGGAATGTCTCACAGAATGCAACGGCGCGCACGTTTTTAATGGATGACTTGAATGTTTGTGCCTTTTCTTTTTTGCTTTCTCACAATGGCGCCGTCTGTTTGCTGACCGTTTTAGGTGAACACGCTTTGAGGTGCCACTGTCCCGCGAGCTTTATGAAACCTCTCGCCTTGGGAAAGTCTTTGAAAGCACACATGTGAGGTCCACGCTTTGTATCTAGACCGTCCCGAGTGAAAAATGTTGCTGTGCACACGTTTCTGCATGTGGAATGTGATGTCCACGCCTCCTCTTTACAGCGTACGAACAGCTGCACCGAGAGTGTGGAGTGAACACAGTTGGATTCCTATTCCTCCCAAGTAACATAAAACCAACCTATGATAAAGCACGGTGTACTTCCTCAGGTAAATTGGGGTGTGAGGGCGGGACAGCCACAAGGTTTGAAGGCATGTAACCACAGTGGACATTTGCCACGATGATATGGTGTTATTGGTCGAGTCCACACCTTCACTTCAACATCCTGTGGCAACCTGTGATTTGCACACTGCATTAACATTGATTCAAACACTATTGATTACACAAGTCAAGTCTTCGGCCTAGATGAATGAGCACCAACCGTTGACAGCATGCATGTCGTTCAAACTGAATGAATCGCGTACAGTACGTACAATTGCGTTGTGGGGCTAAGGGAGTGGGTGCGGGAAAGATTATTATTACTTTAGGTGATGCACACCCACTGAATTGGGTGTGTGTCCCGGGGTTTCAACTTTGTTTAGTTCAGACATGGCACGAGCACTCCAGAAAATACTTCCCTCAGAAGGACATATATTCGCCTCATCTGAGAGCAGTATTCTCAATCCGATCTCACTCGTGCGCAAGCGTCCTGGACGTAAAAAAAAACCTGTTCTAATCCCGATCGCGGCGTTGGATGATCCACGCACGTCTTTATCGATCTATTCTCGCACATTTCGCCTTCCGGTACCACCTCGTTACAGCTCCGCACGGTGTGTGGCGCTGCGCTCCTTGCGGCCTAGTATCGCCGTTCCTCCTCTTTGCACTAGAGAGCACGCCGCACCATTGGATGACGGGAACGGCACGCTTGTCACTGATGGCCCTGCCTGTGCACTAGTGCCGCAGTTTGTGCAATGGAAATACTCTGCGATATTTAAGTGTAGAATGTAGAGTCGACGGAAAGGCACGCCGTGGATTAGCCACTTGCACTTAATATCGTCTGGGTGGTGCATTGAGTGAGGCATTTCAAAATAACGTCTTGTACTTTAAGCTTTGCTCATCTTCCCACGCATATCGATACCAAGTTAGAAATTCAGAAGGAGGATTGTTTACCAACAAATTTCGAATAAGGTTGACCTTGTACTCCACACCACCATGAGAAATGCGATGTGTGCGCGCCATTGAACTAGGAAGTATTGATGCTCGGACATCAGCTAACGAAAGGCAGGCGCTGAATGAAGTGCGCGCGCCGTCTGCACGATGCGCGTTGACGGAACAATGCGACAAATGGGGTGCTGTGTTCTAATAGCACTAAAATGTCCGCGGGCCGGGATGCCATTCAAGGGATGCTTTCTATTTCGCCTTTCGGGCGAGGAAGCTATGGAAAGACAGGATGATCCTAAGCGCGCACCGACATGATATTAAACTTCTACCATGTACAAGCACGTAATGGTCAAAGGTCATTGCATGCCCCGGCCCACCACGGCAGATGGGGGTTTAAATACAGAGGACGAGAATGGCCTTGTCTCCACTTCTTTGCGCTTTGCTGCTTATCACTCAGAACCGTCATTACTCTTCATAATTCAAACAAAAGACTAGAAAACATGCCTACCCCTAACAACAAGGTGCGTGCGAGTTGATCCTCAAGTCGATAAGAATGTCGTTGTTGATGTTGATATCCGCTGTGCTGAGGCACAGCTCCACTTCGACTTGCTCTTGCTTTGTTGTCATGGCACATGAAGTAGAGTGTTTGTTTATCTGACCTCCAACTTTTTCTTCGTCAACAAAAACAAAAAATCGTCGATCTAGATGTAAGTACCGGCCTTTCACAGCACTGTCTAGACCGGACACCCTCCTGGTCTTGACGGTATGACTAAACTGCCTTGTTTTCTATTCGCCGTTGCATCTAGCCAAGTTGCAGTTGCAACCATCAATGCTCTGGATGATAGCGACAAGCATGCGAAGGCATCCTCGGTAAGAATTTGATTTATGATGAGGTTTAGAGATGCCTCAAAGGTTACCAAGCGTCGGACGTCATTAATCGTCTGTCCACCACCTACAAACCATCCCTTCCCGAGGTGGCCGCTCTTTGCACTTCCTACACTCTCCCTTTTATACGCCCCTAACCATCCGTATTACCCTATTCCATGGTAGCAGACAGGCTTCAGGGTAGACACTGGAAATGAACACCTTGCTCAGGGAACTTTCATTTCCATCAATGGTACACTATTTTTGCATTGTTCAGTTCTCCTGCTGCCGACTTTTGTCACTTCCACGCAATTTTTAGGTTGTTAACCATACATCTATGGCCGGGTTTCTCCAAACCTTTGACTTTATTGACTCCAGCGGAAACAGGCGATATCATCGATGGACTTTCAGTCTCTCTTAGCACCGTAGAAGCCAACGAGAAGGTCGAAAGCATTGTCACAATCGCAGAAATTGTTGCTCATGAGATCGTCAAGGTATGACAATACAGCCAGAAGGCGAAATGGAGCAGAGGGCCAAAAAAAATCTTGCAAAAATACTTATCCACTGGTCCTATCTCATTTCACTTTCTTGAGAGTAGCCTGTGAAAGATTTCGCAAGAACACAAAGCCCTGAGAATCAAGGAGATTACCCAAGCGTTGTCGCAACTGATGCGAAGTCTGGCGAGAGAAGGTATCACAAACGTGCATGAAAAAATCAAACTGAGCCTGCATGGACGAACAAGTCCGCTAACCTTGGCGCAAATATTCTTGACCCAGCTATTGTGCCTCTCCTATGACGAGAACGGTGTCGGTTGCATCGTCCGTTAGCACTCTCTATCCAGGCACTTCCGAGGAGGAACTCGCAGTGGACGAAAACAACAAGGTCCAAGCTGACTATTGGAGCAAAACATTCGCCGATGTGCCCGTATCGCTCGAGCTTCCCACAGACCGTCCTCACCCACTCGAGCCTACGTCTGTTGGAGCGGAGTATCCATTCCAGATTGGTACTCAGCTGGAGCAGCTGCTTACCAGCCTGAGTGTGGAGCACGATTTGAATTTGGCTACATCCATTCTTGTTGGCTGGAGTATTGTCTTGTCGCGGCTCTCTGGTCAAGAAGACATCCTTGTTGGGGTCTGTGGTGTCGGTGAGAAGGCATCTCCCTCTGTGGCATTGCCTGTCCGTATCAATCTATCTGGCGAACCCAATACACTACAGCTTCTCGGTCGTGTAAGGGACGTCCTTCTGGCAGCTGGCGCCCGCGGCACTCTTTCGCAAAAGAACATTGCTCATGCAGTACACTCATGGCAAGGCAAGGGGTCTCTATTGCCTCAAGCCGCATTCTACCTGCACGATGGCGAAGCGAACGCGGCACCTTTGGACCCAGTCTCTGTTCCTTTTGATATCGAGTTACACTTGCACGATACCATAGAGGGAACGTTTGCAAGTTTACGTTACCCAACGGCCTTATTCGACACTGATACTATCAAGCGGTATGTCGGCTATTTGATAGCTGTATTGATGAACATGGTCGCGAACAGTGGTCAGTCCGTCGCCACAATCGATATCATTTCCCCTGCCGAGAAGAAACTCGTGCTCAAGACATGGAACGACACCTCTGCTGAATACCCGGCCGACAGATGTGTTCAGCACCTTTTTGAAGAGCAGGTCGAGAATTCACCCGAGGCTATCGCCATTGTGCACGAGGACCAGTCGTTCACCTACCTGGAGTTGGATGCACTTGCAGATCGCATTGCGCATAAACTGGTCCACGCCGGTATCAAGCAGGGCGACTTTGTCGCAACCTTACTCTTGCGTTCGGTTGAACTAGTGGCTGCACAGCTCGCAGTGCTCAAGATCGGAGCCGCCTATGTCCCAGTTGATCCTAAGGCACCCGTGGACCGTCAAGCATTCATCGTCGAAGACAGTGCCTCGCGCTTGCTGATCACAGATGTATACGCGGAAGTTGCCTCTGAACTGAAGTTACCACTGCTTCGTATAGGTATGAATCGAGGTCAATAGCCTCAAAGACATCTCTCCGTTTCCTTTACTTCCCCCTTCTGAGTGCATTACTGGCCGGTAAAATGATTCTGATCGGGCTACCTTTGCATCTAGATATTGGCGAGTTACAAAGCAGGGACGAGTACTCTGGTGAAATCACCCTGACAAGGTCAAGTCAGGATACTGCTTATGTGATGTACACATCGGGTTCCACTGGCCGACCCAAGGGAGTCTTGGTGCCTCACAAGGGTATCGCCCGCCTTGTCATCAACAATGGGTTTGCCACTATCCGTTCAGATGATCGCATCGTCTTCGCCGCCAATCCAGCATTTGACGCAAGTACATTCGAGGTGTGGGCCCCGCTGTTGAACGGAGGCACCATAGTCACTGTGGACTCTGACACAGTCGCAGACCCCTACCGCTTCGCTTCCGTGCTCGAGCAACACAAGATTACCGTCCTGTTCATGACGCCCGTAATGCTGAACCAACACGTATCGACCATTGGCTCCTCCCTGGCCAAGCTCAGGTACCTCATCTCAGGTGGTGAGCAGGCGAGCACGGATACTTATACCGCGCTGTTACGTCACAAGGGCTCTGTACGTCTTCTTAACGCATACGGACCCACCGAAGTCACCATGCTTGGCTCTACATATGAAGCCCGCGCAGGCTTCGAAAAACTGGAAAAAATCCCGATTGGCAAGCCCATCGGCAACACCTACACATACGTCCTGGACAAGCATGCAAAACCTGTGCCCATGGGAGCCGTGGGCGAGTTATATATCGGAGGAGATGGCGTGGCAAACGGCTACCTTAATCGACCTGAGCTCACGGAGGAACGTTTCATTCCCGATCCTTTCAGCAAGACAAAAGGTGCACGGCTCTACAGATCTGGTGATCTCGTAAAACACCTTCCTGATGGCAACCTCGTCTTCATGGGTCGCAATGACGACCAAGTCAAGATCCGCGGATTCCGCATCGAACTTGGCGAGATTGAGGCTCGCCTTGTGGAGCATGATCTGGTTAGAGAATCGGTCGTTCTTGCGCTAGGCGAGGGCTCTGAAAAGCGTCTTGTTGCCTATGTCGTGGCTGAACCTACAGAGGGTCTCGCACATACACTTCGTTCGCACATCGAGGAGAGGCTTCCCGTTTACATGATTCCGGCTGCGTTCGTTCGCTTGGATGCTATTCCTGTGACAGCGAACGGCAAGGTCGATCGACGTGCACTGCCTGAGCCACAAGAGGACGCTTTTGCTCGTCAAGCGTACGAAGCACCACGCGGCGAGACCGAGGAGGCCATTGCCGTCATCTGGTCTGAGCTCTTGGGCGTCACCCAGATTAGTCGCCACGACAGCTTCTTTGCGCTGGGCGGCCACTCCCTTCTCGTTGTGAAGATGCTCGACCGCCTTCACCGTCTTGGCTTAACCGTCTCTGTTCGGGTGCTATTTGAGTCGCCTACTCTTAGCATCCTTGCTCAAGATCTCAGCAAGCACCAGGCTATGGTTGTGCCACCAAACCTCATCACTCTGCAAACTTCCAAGTTGACACCAGAGATGCTGCCTCTTATCGATCTCAAGCAGGATGACATTGATAACATCGTCAGCCATGTCCCTGGAGGCATCCAAAACATCCAAGACGTGTACTCGCTTGCACCTTTGCAGGATGGCATCCTGTTCCACCATTTGCTCGCAACTGAGGGCGATCCGTACTTGCTGATTTCACATCATGCATTCAGGGACCGAGTTTTGCTGGATCGTTATCTGGATGCATTCCAAAAGGTCGTTGACCGACACGACATCTTACGCACGGCCTTCTTCTGGGATGCTCTCTCTACACCCGCACAGGTCGTGCTCCGCAGCGCTCCCATTTCCGTCACGGAACATGTATTGGACCCGGCTGCTGGACCTATCGCCGATCAACTGAACCAGCGTTACAATCACACCAAGTATCGAATGGACTTGACTCAGGCACCGCTGCTCCGCTTCGCTTTGGCAGAGGATGTTGACGGCCGATGGATCATGGCTCAGATGATGCACCATTTGATCATCGACCATGCAGCCATCGAGGTCATGAACGCAGAGGTCGAGGAGATTCTTGAGGGCCGAGAAGACACCTTGTCTACGCCTCCACAGTTCCGTGACCTTGTGGCTCAGGTGCGTGCTGGACCCACGCAAGAGGAACACGAGCAGTTCTTTGCGGAGATGCTTGGCGACATCGAGGAGCCCACTCTTCCCTTTGGTCTGACAGAGGTTCACAGCAATGGTGACGAGGTCAAGGAGGCTCACATGACGGTGCCTCAGGACCTGAACGACCGGCTCCGCGTCCAGGCTAAGCGACTTGGCGTAACTCTGGCGGCCCTGTGCCACACCGCTTGGGCACAGGTACTTGCGCGAACCAGCGGTCAAGATCATGTTGTGTTTGGTACATTGCTTGTCGGAGGTCTGCAAGGCGAGCAAGGTGACCAGCCAGGGATGGGAATCTCTATCAACACGCTACCTTTCCGATGTGACATGGACGATCGTAGTGTGCAAGAGTGTGTCTCTCAAATCCATTCGCGCCTCGCGGCGCTGGTAGAGCACGAGAGCGCCTCACTTGCTCTGGCACAGCGCTGCAGTGGCGTCCCAGCAGGTTCCTCACTTTTCAGCTCCCTCATGAACTATCGCCACACATTGATGCAAACGACCGGAAGCGACCCATCGAACCTGGAATTCACTGGCAAGGAGGAGCTCGTTAACCATGAGGGCATCGAGTTCTTGGGACGTCTCGAGCGCACCAATTATCCATTGGCTATTTCAGTGGAGGATTTCGGTCTAGCACTTGGGCTGACCGCGCAAGCACTGCAGCCTGCTGATCCAGCCGATGTGTGCCGCTACATGGAGAAGGCGCTCTTTAGTCTCGTGCTCGCCCTGGAGGATGCCCCTGATATGCCGGTCTCGGACTTGGATGTGCTGCCTCTTGATGAGCGCAACACACTGCTCCATCTGTGGAACGCCACTGACAGCCCCTACCCTGAGCACACTTGCGTCCATTCGCTATTTGAGCAACGAGTCAAACAGACGCCTATGGCCATTGCCATTGAGCACGGCGATCAGTCAATTACCTATGCTGAGCTCAACATCAAAGCCAGCCATCTTGCATATCAACTCAGTGCTCAAGGGATTATCCATGGAGACCGGGTGGCAACGTACCTCCAGCGCTCTTTCGAACTCATTACTGCTCAGCTGGCGATTCTCAAGGTCGGAGCAATTTATGTGCCGATTGACCCCAAGGCGCCCATGGATCGTCAAGCCTACATTGTCAGCGATAGTGGATCGCGCATAGTAATCGCGGACGAGCATACCGATGTGCCCGTTGCCATTGGTGCACCGGTGTTCCGACTGCCATCGTTCCGTGAAGAGAAGATAAGCACCGCTATGGATGCCAGTTGGAGAGCGTACTCTGGATTGGATGTGAGTTCACTGAATCCTTCAATACTTCTCATGCCGGTGAATGAGCGATGACCTTTGAACACGCCGCTAACTGACCTTTTTTCTCTATCTCAGTCACGCAACACTGACACAGCACACTCGTCCTTGGAGACCGCGTATATCATGTATACTTCCGGATCAACAGGTTTACCCAAGGGTGTCATGGTACCACATCGAGGCATTGCTCGCTTGGTCTTCAACAACGGTTTTGCTGTCATCACGCCTGAGGATCGCTTTGCTTTCTCGATGAATCCGACATTCGATCCAAGTACCTTTGAGGTCTGGGCCCCACTACTTCATGGGGCTCGAAGTGTCATTATCGACTACGAAACCTTTACTGATGCAAACCTCCTTGCGAAAGCCTTGGACCGCCACAGCATCACTTACCTCACCCTGTCGACAGCTCTCTTTCATCAAATCGTCCACGTCATTGGGCCCATCCTGTCTAGCCTGCGATATATCATGGCAGGAGGCGAGCAAGCATCGATTGAGGCATTTTCGGCACTTTTTGAACATGGTGGAAGAGTTCAGATGATCAACGCCTATGGGCCAACGGAGGCCACTGTTGTCAGCACGGTGTACGTGGCTACTGGCACTATAGAACCCATGGATCGTCTGCCTATCGGACGACCGATCTCCAACACGCAGCTCTATGTGTTGGACAAGCATCAGAACCCGGTTCCCATCGGCGTTGTGGGTGAGCTTTACATCGGCGGTCCTGGTGTCGCCAATGGATACCTCAACCGGCCAGATCTTACCGAACAGCGCTTCGTTGATGACCCTTTCGGCAAGACGCAAGGGGCGCGTCTGTACAAGACAGGAGATCTAGTCCGTTACTTACGCGATGGTAACCTAGTCTTCATGGGTCGTAACGATGATCAGGTCAAGATCCGCGGATTCAGAATCGAGCTCGGCGAGATTGAAGAGCGCCTTGCTGAGCACCCTCAAGTGCGCGAGGTCATTGTCCTTGCTCTTGGCGAAAGCGGCAGCAAGCGCTTGATCGCTTACGTTGTTGCGGACCCCACCGAGCGTCTGGTGGAAACCCTGCGCGAGCATCTCGCTGCCAGCCTACCAGAGTACATGATTCCTTCTGCAATCGTCCGCCTTGACGCATTCCCGTTGACCAACAACGGAAAAGTCGACCGTCGCGCGCTCCCTGCCCCAGATTTATCCGCCTTCATCACCGAGGACTACGTGCCGCCAGAGGGTGTCATCGAGACCGCAGTCGCTGCCATCTGGTCGGAGGTGCTCAAGATTGACAAGGTCGGTCGCCACGACAACTTTTTCACGCTTGGCGGCCACTCGCTGGTGGCGGTTCGCTTGGTCAATCGAATCTCAGCGCTCGGTGCTCAAGTGCCTGTTGCCACTCTGTTCACTTCTCCAACACTTTCAGCGTTTGCAGAGGTAGTCGGTAACTTGCTGCAACAGGATGATCAAGCCCAGTCCATTATTCGCCGTGTTTCTAGAGAGGGTCCACTGGAGCTCTCTTTCGCCCAGCAGCGTCTGTGGTTCCTCGCGCAGATGCCGGGCGTCAGCGACACGTACCACATGCCTCTGGCTATGCGTCTGAAAGGCTCTGTAGACAGGACTGTCTTGCACAAGACTCTCAACGCCCTGTTCTCTCGTCACGAGGCACTGCGCACGGTCTTTGTCGCCGTAAATGGCCAGCCCCAAGTCCATCTTCTTGCGGCCACCACAGGGATTGATCTGCCTTTCCACGATCTGACATTAGAGAAGGACAAGGAGGGCAAGCTCAAAGAGATAACCTCAAAGGCGTTCGATGCGCCATTCGATCTCGAGAAGGGACCTTTGATTCGGGCGCGTCTGGCACGCACTAGCGAGGACGAGTTCGTTTTCATGTTGACGCAGCATCACATTGTCTCCGATGGCTGGTCCATGGGAGTGTTGATTCGGGAGTTGAGTGAGCTGTATTCATCCTTCTGTGCTGGTGGGCACGACCCTCTGGAGCCTTTGGATGTGCAGTATCCAGACTATGCTGCTTGGCAAAGGCGTTGGCTCGCCGGTGACCGCCTTGAAGAGCAGGGCGCGTACTGGCGCAAAAATCTCGCCGGCTCGCCAGTTTCTATCGACTTGCCAACAGACCGACCCCATCCAGCAGAGCAATCGTTTGCCGGAGCTGTTGTTCCCATCTGCTTTAACTCTCAACTCTCTCAGGCACTCAAGGTTCTCAGTCAGAAGCAAGGCACCACGACGTTCATGACGGCTCTGGCGGCATGGAGTGCCGTTCTTTCGCGCTTGTCTGGACAGGACGACATTGTTATCGGAACACCTAGTGCCAACCGCAACCACCAGCAGGTTGAGCAACTGATCGGATTCTTCGTCAACACCTTGGCACTACGCGTTGACCTCTCTGGCGAGCCCAGCGTAGAACAGCTCTTGGAACGAGTTCGAGAGACCACAGTGTCAGCTCAAGCTCATCAAGATTTGCCATTCGAACAAGTTGTCGAGATCGCTCAACCGCCTCGCCGTATGGACCAGACACCTCTATTCCAAGTGATGTTTTCCTGGCAAAACGACGACATGGGCTCCCTCCGAATGCCAAATTTGAAGGCTACTCTCGAGGAGCTGAACTATGAGATCGTCAAGTTCGACCTGGAACTTGAGCTATATGAGCACAACGACGAAATTCATGGAAGTCTGATGTACTCGACAGCTCTCTTTGATGCCAGCACCATTGAACGCCATGTCGGCTATCTGGAAGCTATGCTGACAGCAATGTCCATTGACGCATCTCAGTCGATCGAGGCTGTTGATCTGCTTGGATCACCGGAAAAGGAGCTTCTGCTCCAGACATGGAACCAGACCGACAAGCCCTTCCCTGGTGACCGCTGCATCCACGATCTTTTTGAGGACCAGGTCAAGAGGTCACCAGATGCCATTGCTGTAGAGCATGACGACCACAGTGTGACCTTCCGCGACCTCAGTGCGCGCGTTGATAGTCTCACCTGTCAATTGATACAGGCTGGAGTCCAGGCTGGCGACTTTGTCCCTACACTGCTCAGCCGCTCTATTGACCTGGTGGTAGCTCAAATTGCTATTCTCAAGGCCGGAGCTGCGTATGTGCCTATTGATCCCAAAGCGCCCGCTGATCGACAAGCCTACATTGCGGCCGATAGCGGTGCACGACTCCTGGTCACGGACGACCATGTGGTTGTTACATCGTTGATCCAAACACCAATCTTCCGCCTGAGAAAAGAACTTGCAATCGAGACAGAAAAGCAAGGTACATATGCGCGCATCTGTAACGGTAGAACAACATCTCACTTCCATCCTCAGTGTTCGATGACTAATCCACATATTTTTTTTACTGCCATTAGAAGTCGCTCTTCATGCTGCCACAGCGAGTGACACCGCCTATGTCATGTACACCTCTGGCTCCACCGGGCTCCCCAAGGGTGTTATGGTGTCACATCGCGCCATTGCTCGTTTGATCTTCAATAACGGCTACGTGGACATGAACTCGGACGATTGTATGATTTATGGCTCCAACCCTGCGTTCGATGCCAGCACAGCTGAGGTTTGGGCGCCGCTCCTGCACGGAGGACGCATGGTCATTGTCGATGTTGAAACCTATACCGATCCACATCGCCTGGCGGCTGTTCTCGATCACTCCAAGGCCACGGTTCTCTCATTAACACCTGCGTTGATGAATCACTACGTCTCCATCATTGGCCCATCCTTGTCAAGGCTGCAATACCTTGTCTCGGGTGGTGAACAGGGCAATTTGCCCGTCTACGCGGCTTTGCTGCGGCTCGGTGGTCCAGTCCGTTTGGTAAACGCGTATGGTCCCACCGAAGTAACGACAGACACTACAACCTATGAGGCCAATGCCGAGACCATTGACCAGTTGGAACGATTGCCTATCGGACGACCGATTTCCAACACCCAAGCCTACGTCCTGGACAAGTACCACAACCCAGTCCCTCTCGGTGCTGTTGGAGAGCTCTACATCGGTGGACCTGGAGTCGCCACCGGGTACCTCAATCGGCCTGATCTCACCGCCGAGCGCTTCCTCATTGATCCATTCAGCAAGACTAAGGGGGCTCGCATGTACAAGTCTGGTGATCTGGTGCGCTATCTCCCGGACGGCAACTTGATCTTCATGGGCCGAAACGACGACCAAGTCAAGATTCGTGGATTCCGGGTCGAGCTTGGGGAGATAGAAGAGCGGTTGGTCGAGCACCAGTCGGTGCGCGAGGCTGTAGTGCTGGCTGTTGGCGAAGGCAGTGACAAGAGGCTGATCGCCTATGTCATCAGCGAGCCCATTCATCAGCTGCCCCATTTGATGCGCGAGTATTTAGGCGCCAGTCTGCCCGAGTATATGATCCCTGCTGCCTTTGTCCGGCTAGAGTCGATGCCCCTGACTAACAACGGTAAGGTCGATCGCCGTGCACTTCCCGAGCCCGGCAGCGACGCGTTTGTTAGCAGAGAGTACGAAGAACCTCAAGGCGAGGTCGAGTCAACACTTGCGGCTACTTGGTCAGAGCTGCTCAAGATAGACAAGATCGGTCGCCAAGACAATTTCTTCATGCTGGGCGGGCACTCGCTGCTTGCGGTTCAGATGATCGAGCAGCTTCGCCGCATGGGACTTGTCATGTCCGTGCGCGCTCTGTTCGAGACCCCTGTTCTGAGTGTCCTCGCCACGTCCATCAGCCGTGAGTGCGTGGTACTTGAGGCTCCAACGACACCAGCCAATCTTATCACCCATGCCACCACCGAGATTACTCCAGATCTCTTGCCACTCATCGACCTCCATCAGGACGACATTGACCGTATCGTCAGTCAAGTACCAGGAGGCGTGGCCAATATCCAGGATATATACTCGTTGTCGCCACTGCAGGACGGTATCCTGTTCCACCACATGATGGCCACTGAAGGTGATCCGTACTTGCTCACGATCTGCACTGCCTTCCGGGACAGAGATTTACTAGACCGGTACCTCGGTGCGATTCAGCAGATCGTGGACCGCCATGACATTCTTCGAACGGCTATTGTCTGGAGGAATATGACGACTCCTGCCCAAGTCGTCCTTCGCAAGGCAGCCATTTCAGTCACTGAGTTAACACTGGATCCTGCCGATGGACCCATCGTTGACCAACTCAAGAAGCGCTATGACGACCGAAAATACCGCATCGAGCTGGATGTCGCCCCCTTGAACCGATATGCGTTTGCCCAAGATGTCGATGGCCGATGGATCATGGTCCAAATGCTTCACCATATCATTGGCGATCACTCAACCATGGAGATCATGGAGGAGGAGATTGAAAAGATTCTCGGCGGTGACGGTGACACCCTCGCTGAACCACAGCCGTTCCGCAATCTCATCGCGCAGGTGCGCATGGGAAAGAGTGTTGGAGAACACGAGCAGTTCTTCTCCAAGATGCTTTCAGACTTTGATACTCCTGCTCTCCCATATGGACTCTCTGACGTTCACCGAGAAGGCGCCGACGTCAAGGAGACACATCTCATGCTGCCTCAGGATCTCAATGATCGCCTTCGTAGTCAAGCCAAACGTCTTGGAGTCAGTCTTGCTAGTCTGTGCCATCTCGCATGGGCTCAAGTCATCGCGGCTACCAGTGGACAGCAGCAAGTTGTTTTTGGTACAGTTCTTTTTGGACGTATGCAAGGAGGATCCGGTGCAGATCGTGCGATGGGACTTTTCATCAACACCCTCCCCCTCAGAGTTGACGTTGAGAACTCGACCGTGCTTGAGAGTGTTCGGAGGGTTCAGACTGACTTGGCGACTCTGCTCGAGCACGAGCATGCCTCCTTGGCTCTGGCACAGCGCTGCAGCAGCATCCCCTCAGGTTCTCCGCTCTTCAGCGCAATCCTCAATTACCGCCACAACGTCGTTTTACCCGAACAGGCAGAGTTGAACAACGGTATTGAACTCCTCGATGGCCAGGAGCGTAGCAGCTACCCTTTCGTCATGTCGGTCGAGGACTTTGGCGATTCTCTCGGTGTCACTGCTCAAATCGTGGAGCCGCATGACTCCCTCGCCATTTGTGGGTACATGCAGCAGACTTTGCTCAGTATCGCCAGTGCACTAGAGCAGTCGCCCGACAGTCCTGTCCACGCCTTGAGCATCTTGTCCCCAGAGGAGAGTGATCTTATGGTTCGAGTCTGGAATAACACGGACGCCGACTTTCCTGCTGACAGGCGTATCCACCAGTTGTTTGAAGACCACGCCGCACTGTCTCCCGAAGCTACAGCTTTGGTGTATGATGATCAGTCGCTGTCATACCACGCGCTGAACGTACGCGCTAATGGCTTGGCTCATCGCCTCATCGAGTCGGGCGTCAAGCATGGAGATTATGTGGCTGTGCTTCTTCATCGGTCCTTTGATCTGGTCGCCGCGCAGCTGGCTATTCTCAAGGTTGGGGCTGCTTACGTGCCGATCGATCCCAAGGCCCCTGTTGATCGCCAGGCTTTTATTGTAAAGGACAGTGCTTCAAGCCTATTGATCACTGATGTTCATATGAACGTTCCATTAGCATTGGAAGTTGAACTACTCCGACTAGGTATGTGCCGCACGTCAATCTTCCACTTTAGAGCGTCCTTCAACCACTTGCGAGAGTTCTAATCATTTGATTTTCCTCCTTAGATTCTGGCAACTCTCTCTTTACGGAAAGTGACAACATTGCTCTGGCAGGGTCGAGTCAGGATACCGCCTATGCAATGTACACATCTGGATCCACTGGTGTTCCAAAGGGTGTGATGGTCCCTCATCGTGCAATCTCGCGTCTCGTCATCAACTGCGGCTATGCCAACATTGGACCCAATGATCGTGTCGCCTTTGCTGCCAACCCCGCATTCGACGCCAGTACATTCGAGCTATGGGCGCCACTACTCAACGGAGGCTGTGCTGTCATTATCGATGCCGACACATTCACGGACTCGCATCTTCTGGCGAAAGCGCTCGAGCGTCATCGCATCAACACACTTTGGCTGACCATGGCGCTGTTTAATCAGTACGTCCTCAGCATTGGTCCTGCTCTCGCCAAGCTGAAGTATCTCCTGTGTGGTGGTGAGCAAGGCAATCTGGAGACCTTTGCCGCTCTGCTCAAGCATGGTGGACCAGAGAACCTCATCAATGGATACGGACCCACTGAGACCACGACATTTGCCGCGACGTTCAATGCTTCAAATATGGGCAACAAGTTTGACCGCCTACCGATCGGACAGCCCATCGGTAACACTCAGGTTTATGTCCTCGACAAGCACTGTAATCTCGTACCGCTGGGCGCTACTGGCGAACTTTACATCGGCGGTGCTGGAGTGGCGACAGGCTATTTGAACCAGCCAGATCTGACTGCCGAGAGATTCCTTCCTGATCCGTTCAGCGAGGATGAGGGTGCTCGCATGTACAAGACCGGCGATCTTGTGCGATACCTACCCGACGGCAACCTAGTGTTTATGGGACGTAATGATGAGCAAGTCAAGATCCGTGGTTTCCGCATTGAGCTTGGCGAGATCGAGGCTCGTCTTGTAGAACATGAGTTGGTCAAGGAGGCTGTGGTCCTGGCTCTGGGCGAAGGGGGAGACAAGCGATTGGTTGCATATGTGGCTGCCGAACACAATGAGCAGCTCGCTCTCACCCTGCGGGAACATCTCGCTACAAATATGCCCGAGTACATGGTTCCGGCCGCCTTTGTGCGTTTGGACACTCTTCCGGTCACCAACAACGGCAAAGTCAATCGTCGTGCACTACCAAAACCAGACAGCTCCGCATTTGCAGCTCAAGGTTATGAGTCACCACGAGGAGACGTTGAGACGGCGCTGGCTACAATCTGGGCGCAGTTGCTCAAAATGGAAAGAGTTGGTCGCAATGACAACTTCTTCATGCTAGGCGGACATTCGCTACTGGCTGTCCAAATGATTGAGCAATTGCGGCGCATTGGCTTGTCCTTGTCAGTGCGCGCGCTGTTCGATACCCCTGTCTTGAGTGTCTTGGCCGCGTCGCTTAACACTCATCACGCAGCTCCGGAGACGCCAGCGAATCTCATTACCGCCGATACTACCGAGATCACCCCGGAACTTCTGCCTCTCATCGATCTCACCCAAGGCGACATTGACCGTATTGTCGATCAGGTTCCTGGAGGCGTGGCCAACATTCAGGACATCTATTCGCTGTCACCATTGCAGGACGGCATTTTGTTCCACCACATGATGGCCACTGAGGGCGACCCATACTTGCTTATCGCCGGATTCACCTTCCGTGACAAGGATCTGCTTGATCGTTATTTGGGCGCTGTTCAGAAGATCGTTGACCGGCATGATATCCTCCGCACGGCTATTGTCTCGCAGAACATGGCCGTTCCCGCTCAAGTTGTCTTACGTAAGGCAGTTATCTCAGTCACCGAGCTGACCCTCGATCCTGCCGATGGATCCCTCAGCGATCAACTTATGCAACACTACGACACTCGGAAGTACCGAATTGAGCTTCACAACGCTCCGTTGGTTCAATTTGTGTACTCTCAGGATGTCGATGGCCGCTGTGTTATGGTTCAATTGCTTCACCACATTATCGGCGATCACTCAACCATGGAGATCATGGAGGAGGAGATTGAAAAGATTCTTGGCGGTGAGGAAGACACCCTCGCTGCACCACAGCCATTCCGCAATCTCATCGCGCAGGTGCGCATGGGAAAGACTGTTGAGGAGCACGAACAGTTCTTCTCCAAGATGCTTTCAGATATCGACACTCCTGCTCTCCCATATGGACTTTCTGACGTTCATCGAGAAGGTGCCGACGTAACGGAGACACATCTCATGCTGCCTCAGGATCTCAATGACCGCCTTCGTAGTCAAGCCAAGCGTCTTGGAGTCAGTCTTGCTAGTCTGTGCCATCTCGCATGGGCTCAAGTCATCGCGGCTACCAGTGGACAGCAGCAAGTTGTTTTCGGCACAGTTCTGTTTGGACGTATGCAAGGAGGATCCGGTGCAGATCGTGCGATGGGACTTTTCATCAATACGCTCCCCCTCAGAGTTGACGTTGAGAACTCGACCGTGCTTGAGAGTGTTCGGAGGGTTCAGACTGACTTGGCGACTCTGCTCGAGCACGAGCATGCCTCCTTGGCTCTGGCACAGCGCTGCAGCAGCCTTCCTTCAGGTTCCCCGCTTTTCAGCGCTATCCTAAACTACCGCCACTATGCAGCACCCCCCACGGAGACGGCCACTGACAATGGAATTGAAGCCATCGAAGGAAACGAGCGTACCAACTACCCTTTCACCTTGTCGGTGGAGGACTTTGTCTCTGCTTTCGGAGTGACTGTCCAAGTTGTTCAGCCGTATGACTCCCTCAGAATCTGCGGATACATGCAACAAGCCCTCGAGAGCTTAGCCGATGCACTTGAGCACTCACCTGACGCCCCGATCCAAAGCCTGAGGGTGTTGCCCGCTAAAGAGCAAGACCTGCTGGTTCACTCTTGGAACCAGACCAAGTCCTCCTTCCCTGCCCACCAGAGCGTTCACCAGGTGTTCGAGGAGCAGGTTCGAGAGCGTCCCGAGGCCATCGCGTTAGTACACGGCGACCAGACACTGACCTATAACGAGCTCAATGCACGCGCCAACCACCTCGCCCGACGATTGATCGAGGCGGGCGTGAAACCTGGTGACTTTGTGCCGACGTTGCTCATGCGCTCCTTCGACCTGGTCGCCGCGCAGCTAGCCATTGTCAAGGCCGGGGCCGCCTATGTCCCAATCGATATCAAGGCGCCTGCAGACCGCCAGGCTTACATCGTATCCGATAGTGGGGCGAGATTGCTGGTTACTGACGAACACACGGCGGTTCATGATTCCATTCAAGTTCCACTCTTCCGTCTCAAGAGTATTGACGCGAAGGATTTGCATCAGCAAGGTATGAATTGGTCGCACTACATGGCCGAAATCTGACAACATTGTATGTATACGTGTTTGTTGACATCCTTATTCTCTTTCTGTCGTATAGATATGCCACTCTCCATCGGCACGATTGGATCGAGTCTCGACACTGCGTATGTGATGTATACTTCAGGATCTACAGGAATGCCCAAGGGTGTGATGATTCCTCATCATGGCATCACGCGTCTAGTGATCAACAACGGCCATGCCAACTATGGATCCGACGACTGTGTGGTTTTTGGTGCCAATCCAGCCTTTGATGCCAGCACAATTGAGGTGTGGGCGCCGCTGTTAAACGGAGGACGCATGGTCATTGTCGATGCCGACGTCTACACGGATTCGCAGCGACTGGCAGATCTGCTTGAGCAGCACGCTGTCACTGTCCTGTTCTTGACACCAGTGCTTCTGAACCATTATGTCCCTATTATCGGACAGGAATTGTCCAAACTGAAGTACCTCCTCTCTGGTGGCGAGCAGGGCAGTCTCCACGCGTACTCTACGCTGTTAAACCTCGGCGGACGAGTTCGCTTGATCAACGCCTATGGACCCACAGAATCAACCACGATCGCCACGACGTACGAGGCCACCATCAGTAACATTGATGCGCTGGAGTACTTGCCTATTGGCCGACCCATGGCCAACACTCAAGTGTATGTGCTGGACAAGCATTTTCAACCCGTCCCCACTGGAGCTGTAGGCGAGCTGTACATTGCTGGTGCTGGTCTGGCTAATGGCTACCTTAACCGACCAGACTTGACAGCCGAGCGGTTCCTTCCCAATGTGTTCAGCAAGGACGAGGGTGCTCGCATGTACAGGACCGGCGATCTTGTGCGATACCTATCCGATGGCAATCTCGTCTTCATGGGCCGCAACGACGAGCAAGTCAAGATCCGCGGTTTCCGCATTGAGCTCGGTGAGCTCGAGGCTCATCTTGTGGAGCACGAGCTGGTGAATGAGGCCATAGTGCTCGCACTGGATAACGGAGGCGACAAGCGTCTCGTCGCCTATGTTGTGGCCGATCACAACGAGGAGCTCGTTCACAACTTGCGAGAGTACCTAACCGCGAGAATGCCCGAGTACATGATCCCGGCTGCATTTGTTCGCTTGGACGTCCTTCCAGTCACCAACAACGGCAAGGTCAATCGACGCGCTCTCCCTGAGCCAGAGTCCTCCGCCTTTGCTGCAAGGAGCTACGAAGCACCCAATGGCAATGTCGAGATCGGACTGGCCGAGATTTGGGCAGAGCTGCTGTCGCTCGATCGGGTGGGACGCCACGACAACTTTTTCATGCTCGGTGGCCACTCGCTTCTTGCAGTTCGCATGACCGGCAGTGTTCGATCGCGTCTGGGACTCGACTTGAAGCTGCATACGCTGTTCGCAGCTCCGACTGTTGCTGACCTTGCTCAGAAGCTGCTACAAGAGGCTTCCAGCGAGGACGACGAGTACAGCGTGATCTTCCCTCTCAAGACTTCTGGCACGCGGCCGCCACTTTTCTGTATTCATTCGGGAATTGGTCTGAGCTGGCCATATATCGGTCTCGTCAAGCATCTCCACCCGGATCAGCCAGTGTACGGAATCCAAGCACGAGGACTAGACGGCAAGACCAAGTTGGCAACGTCCGTAGAAGAGATGACTCTGGACTATATCGAGCACATTCGCCGGATCCAGCCGCACGGACCATACCATCTCCTTGGCTGGTCTTTCGGCGGCACGGTGGCACACAGTATGGCTACAGAGCTGGAGAAGCAAGGCGAACAGGTTCCTCTTCTAGCCATCATGGACTCGACAGCTGACTACTCCATTGTTGCCGATGTTCAGATCGACGAAACAGAAGTCGGCGCCAACCTCGAACACCTTGTCCGATTTGGAGGTGAATTCTCCTCCGAGGATGGAGGTGCAATGTGGGAAAGAACAAAGCCCATCAACGACAACAGTTTTGTGCTGGCCATGAAATTCAAGCCATCAGTATACAGCGGTGACATTTTGTTCTTCCGAGCAACACTTCAGGAGGATGAGCTGACGCCAATGGTGGATCCTCTCAGTTGGACACCTTATCTTACGGGAGCTATCGAGGTACATGATGTCGAGTGCACTCATATCGAGATGGACAAGCCGGCACCGATGACTATCATCGGGCAAACCGTGGCATCCAAGTTGGAGAAAGCTTTGTGAGGATGGAGGATATTACAGAAGATGAGATACTATAGAATAGAGAAATGAATATTCCTTAAAGACAACAAAATATTCACTTTTGTTTTGGCAGTTGGGCAGTGTTTAATTCGGTCTGCAACACACAAACCATTTAAAGCGAGGCCTTCTCCAAGCCCGTACCCGCAACCGCATTCTTGGCCACCAACTCCCGAATTTCTTGTTCCGAGAACCCAGCCTCGACTAGAATATCCCGGCTCTGCCCACCCACTTCCAAGAAAATTTCCTCCTCATTACTTGACCCTTGCTGCTGCTGCTGCTGACCCTTCGCAGGGGTCCTCAGCAGTCTGGGAGCGGGCGCAGGTGTCGGCAAAGAGTAGTAGTCCAGCACAGGTGTGACGCATGCGTCAGTCAGGTCAAACACCTTGACCCACTCCTCCTGTGTCTTGCTCAGAAAGATGGTCGTAAAGAGATCTTTCAGTCTAGGCCAACCGCGGGTGTCCATCTGCTCTGGCAGTTTGTCCTTCTCAGTGTCCAGTCCCAACCCCTGAAGCAGCAGCTTGTAGAACTCACTCTCAATGGCACCTACCGCCATATAGAGTCCATCCTTCGTCTTGTACGTGTCGTAAAACGGTGCACCGCCATCCAACTGTCCAGTGCCTCTGGGTGTCTGGAACAAGGCCCCGGCTTTGTTCATATTATAGACAAAGGATCCAATGTATGAGGCGCCCTCGATCATCGCCGCGTCTACGACCTGGCCCTGACCGGACCGAGCGCGCTCTTGAAGTGCGAGCAGGACTCCAAGGGCGCACATCAATCCGCCGCCGGCAAAATCCGCCAGCAGATTGATCGGAAACGCAGGCTTGTCGTCGTGCTTGCCAAGTGTCTATCAAAAAACGTGTCTTGCGTTGGTTGTAGAAAGAAGAGAAGAGCAAGGAAAGAGAAATATCCGAAATGGAACTGTTGCTTACGCTCAAGACACCTGAGATGGCTAGGTAATTGATATCGTGTCCTGCCATTTTCGCGTAATGCCCCTGTTGCCCGAACCCAGTCATACGCGCATAGATCAATCGCGGATTACGCTTCAGCAGCACCTCAGGCGCCAAGCCGAGTCGTTCCATGACACCCGGACGGAATGGCTCAATGATCACGTCGGCTTTTTCACAGAGACGGATCAGGGTCTCGATTCCCTGCGGGGATTTGAGATTAAGGGCGATTGAGCGCTTGTTCTGCGCAAGCACGTCCAGATTCATGACGGCGGTGGAGCGATCGATACGGATCACATCGGCGCCAAAGTCAGAGAGTATCTTGCCGGCGAACGGTGCAGGTGCCAGTCCGGCGATCTCAATGACCTTGAGGCCAGCCAAGGCTGTTCCAGCTGTTGCAGACGACATGATAGAAAATGTGGAGCGGAGCGCGATAGAGCACTTTAGGGTGTGCAATTGCAAAAGTTGGTTATGGCCACGTAAAGGTCACAGTGGGACTAAGAAAAGTTGCAAAGAGGACTGAGAGCGGAGATACTAGGGGTGAGAGACGTGAGAGGAAGAGAACAAGTGGTCAAAGAATGGATGATTGAATGAAGTGGCAAGATGAAGAGTTGGAGAAAGAGAGGATTGGCACATTCAGGCGAGACAAATAAGGTTTAACCGCGGGCTGATGCATCCCCGGAACCCGGCTCGGATCGAGCCTCCTTCATGGCGGACAAGTTTTCCCACCATGACAAAGCTCCGCAGTGGAGGGTCAAGCATGCCTCACAACCTCCTGGATTAACGCAATCGTTCCGGCATATGCGAGAACGACACCATAGTTGACATTCGTGGGTGTCCTGGCACCCGCATGAGTCTCCCTCGTGCTGAACCTTATTTGCCTGAATGATGCTCATAATCTGACAGCTCTACTGGTTCTACTCAGAAGATCCCGTCAGATCCTGGATACGCTCCAGCAGCTCATCCATTAGCTCCAGCTTCATCATCTTCATGTTCAAGCTCTGCACCGTGTCCTCGGGCCTCTTATTCTCGTCCTCATCATCGACGGTGTCGTCGTCGTCCTCATCGCCGCTGTCCATATCAATGTCGAAATTGACGACTCCGTTTTTGGACCGGATCTTGTGGGATGGAGGTTCGACTGGGTGGGCAAGTTCCGAGCCCATGGCAGATTCAGCACGGGACAACCTCTGAATATAGTCCTCCTTTAGTTGCTGCACTCGCACGTAAATGGGTTCCAAAAACTCTCTGTGGGTATCCTGAATATTTGAATTCATCCAGATATCGGTCTGTGGATGCAATACAAGTCAGAGACATGTACGGGTAGACTGCTTCAAGGGTCCTCTGACAAGCCCACCAGCAAAAGGTTGTATCACTTACCACATTGTCGTCACGGGCATCCCGCATGAGCAAGAATAGGTAAAAGTTGAGTGCGTGCATGATTGTATCGTACTTTTCGTGCCACGCACCCTCGTTCTTGAGGGGGCTGTGCTGGAAAGCCTTGGCCTCGAACCTCCAAATCGATTCCTGATATGTCTTCAGAAGCACAGGGCTTGTGAACGGACTCCTTGCAATCTGATTTGCGGCTGTAGCACTGTCTTCAGCCCTGTCTGTCTTGATCCTGTCCATAATCTCCGACCTTGCCTTGTCAAGTTTGCCGAACGCCCTCTCGACTGTGGCCTTGAGTAAATTGACTGCTGCCGCCCGCATAGACTCGAAGGGACATTTGGGCGAGACTAGCTGTTCCAGTAAGTACAACTTCACTTCATCCTCACAACCCTGAATCAATCGATCCAAGCCTTGGAAGCAAAAGAAGCGATGGCTGGCGGAGGGACATGTGGCGGCAAAGGTGACCATGACTTGAAAGATTTGGAATAGCCCCATTCTATCCATAGAGCTGTCGACGGAGCAATAGTCCAGTATTTCCATCTCGAAGCCATCCAGGGGGGTGCGGTCGATAGCGTAAAGCAAAACAAGAAGCGCCTTATCTGCCATATTAAGCTGAGATTCATCGCTTGTTAAGAAACCGCTTGCCAGCCCTCCCGCAGTGGTAAAGACCCAGTCCTGGGCGAGCGCCATCGGTAGCGTGAGCCTGCTCGAGAGTTGTTCAGGGTTGACCATGGCATAAATCATTCCTGCAACAAGAGTCGTAATTCCTGTTTCTGGCAATGGGTAATTGTCCTCCACAAGGGCCTCCTCATCATAGCTGTCGTCGTCCTCATTATCCCCTGTGGAAAAGACTAGTGGGCCAAAACGACGATTAATATCAAATGCGAAATTGTGATTCAATGCTGTGCAACAAAGCGTGTGGCTCTACCTGGCGTTGGCTTCCAGACTAGTAGATCCTCGACTGACAGATGGCACTGTACACACAAGTCCTGTGAGTGAGAAACGGTTGTTAATAAGCCACGATCACTCATTATGTTTCATTCTGAAGGCAGTTATGTTGTTATTTTTACCATCATGGTCTTCAGATGGCGCAACGTAGCTCCTGTATCCTTCCTTGATTCTGGTGTTTGGTTTGGTCCACGCGGAGAAAACTTTTTATATTTCGGGTGGGCGTACTCAAAGTAAGTCGACGCTGCCTCCATTTCCTCTGGCGCGACCCATTGATCCAGCAGAAGCAATATCAGGTATATCAAGAGATAGTGCTGATTGTTCAGCTCGTTTTCCTGCTCGGGATTCAGTTTCAAGACAAACGTCTAATCGTCAAGTCACAATATGAAATGAATTAGCTAAGGCCCTTTCAAAGTTAGCCATCGCTTGGCGAACATTTCCCTTCTTTGACTCCTACCGGCACCCCATGCCAACGCTCCGTAACGTTGTGTACTAGACTGCAGACAGTGCTCGAGATCCGCTCCTCGAAAGGTCGAAACATGTTCTGATCCTCTTGAAACTGACGCGCAGTCGTCGAGGTTGCGTCCGCCTCAATATATTCGCGTACGCGATGAAGAGCCTTGATCGGTCGGGTCAGGGTAAGAACTGCATCCTTCAGGAAACGCGAGAACTTTTTCGCTTGAATGACCCGCAGCGCTACAGGAATATCCAGAAAAATGTTAGAGTCCTGGGGTAATGAAAGGTGTATTGCTCAGCCAATTGTATATCTGCACTTTCTGTTCTCTGTGACAAGGCATTACCTTTGAGCAAGTTGTGCATGTGCAACTCAAAAAGAGCAATCGCATCCATGGCTGCCCTGTGGTCCTGCAGCACATCAAGCCATTCGATGGTTGAGAGAATTTCTTGGCTGGCTAGAAACTGCTCCCTCGGTGATTCCTCCTGTGTCTCCTGCATTGCAAGGTCGATGGTGGCGGAAAGAAGTTGCTGAGCAGAAAATCACCTCCAAATTTTATAGTCAAGGTAGAACTGCTCCAACCCTTGTAATTTGAAAACGAAAACTACACTGTTTGCCCTCAGCGAGTCCTCCGTCCAAGATATTCGCAGTGGACGCCCTGTCTGGGCTACCGCTGCTGAAAGATTCAAGATATGCTGATCCCGTAGCAGCAGCATACCGGACCAAGGAGAACCTTTGATTGCGATCCTCAACGTCAGCAAGAGATGTAAAAACAAGTATACCATTTACGGAGGGCATCAAAGTCCACTCGGACCTTGAAAAGACAGCGTGGACGTGTCGCGAACGTGCTCAGCTCGCGGCAACGCCAGAGAGTTTTGTGGGGCATCATGCATGTGAATAGAAAAGCTGGTTTTTCCTTAGCTGCAGACATAAGGGTACTTGGTGCACAGAATTACACGCTCCTCTCGTAGACGTAGGGCCACAAGCAGACATACATGGTAAGGGATATATTCCACGATTTGGCTTGGCGTTATTACGCGCAACATGCCACGACGTTATAGCCCCGTACCTCAGACCTTGAAGACTGAAGGTGCTGGCACGCACAGACGAAATGTGGTCATCCCGTACCGGGAATGCCTGTGTGGTATTTTTATAGCGAAGGCTAAGGGGTCCAAGCATATTTCAACGGCTATGGATGGAACGAGAGCCTTTCAGGGAGCGGCCAGTCTAGGGCTTTGTTCCCTGCGTATGTGGGGTCGAGCAGGTGAACAGGTGCATTGAAGGATATCAATAACCATTTCTCATGGTCCTGCTTGTTGTGCTTTCGTTCCCGATTCCCCAAGGTGTGCACTTGTCCCCAACAACAGCAGCGACAACAACAGCAGCAGCAACGGCATTGGCACTGCCCATCCGCAATCTTCCTTTGCCTTTTATTCTGTGCATCCATCCAACCCCGACCCCAGCTGCATGCACACCTTTGGGCCTCCTTTTTTTTCCTATTAGGTTTGTCGTATTTACATTGCTTTCTCGCTTTACCATCACACACACTTCACACACAGATACATCTCGCACATACTTCGACAACAACCTCCCCTCCCCGCAGCTCACACTCTGGTCCAGGTCAGGAATACATTGTTGACGTTGTTGGGCAGAATAGCAACCAGACGCACAGTGCGTGCCAGACTCAATCACCTCATTGCTCAGTCCCAATCCCACGTTGTCCACCCTTCCCCGTTCCAGGCCTAGTCGCACCGATCCATAAAAAAAACAGAGCACTTCTCAACGGCAACTCACTCGCTCTCCCTCTCTGTGCTTCATCTTCAACCAGACACCCGCATCCAGGCAACCCAGAGAGCAACAACTTACCAGGGCCCCATCCACTAGCAAAAGCGAATTTATCCAAAGCAACAAAACGACGAACAACTTGCAAAGGGGACGATAGCGATCAGGGCCATGAATACAGCACGTCCCTCATCCAGGAACCAGCAGTCTGCCAATGGCACTGGCATTGCATCCACAGCAGCTCCACCACGGCGTGCCAAAGTCGCCTCTGCAGCCCAAATGGACATTTCTTTGGCCTACCCTTCCAAACCCCTCTCCGTCGTGGGATCCTCCACAACTAATCCACCTCTTCGACCGACCATCGCCTCCTCCGCGTCGTTCTCAAACAACAGCAGCAGCAACAACAATAACAATATCAGCAACAACTATGGATACCCAGCCGCCAACAGCAACAATAACGCGTCTGGCGGATACAATACCCCACCGCGTGTAGGCACCGTCAGAGTTCGATCCTCCAACTCTGTGGCCACAACAGCCTCGTTCAGGAACACTGGCAGCCCCTCCAGTGCGGTTGGGACTGGACCTGGACGGCGGGACACAGGTTCCGTCACATCTGACGACGGGACCGTCTCTGAGGACTCCGATCGGGCAGCGGACGATGGGCAGCTATTTTCAGGAGGTCACAGCATCAGTGGCAGCAGCAACGTGGGAGTCAGTGTCCCTTTTGGAACGATGGGCAGACAAACCTCTGCGACAGGATCGATCTACTCCACCGCGGGTCCCAAAATCGTCACTGGAGGCCGACAGCGAACAGCTTCTAGTACCGTGGGAGTGAGCAATAATGGAAACAGCAGCACAGTCGGGTCGACCACCACCACCACCACAACAACAACAACAGCTAGACCAATGCGCATGGCCGCAGGCGCATCCATGTCCTCATCACAGCCTTACCTGGGTGTATCTTCAGCACCTGGATCAAACGCCGGATCCGTGGTTGGTGCCTCATCCCTCAACTTGACATCATCCGCTTCGTCACACCTTGGAGTTGGCAACAACAACAGCAGTAGCACTAGCAGAATTGGGCCTACGATCTCTACGCGTAATGGAGACGACACGGGTTCCGTCATCAGTATGAGTTCTGCCATCTCAACTTCAACCAACATTCAACAACAACCGGTCACCATCCGATCAGCCAAGAGTGTGTCCGCAAGCAGGCAGGCGGAGGAGACTAGACGTGCAGAGGAAGCCGCTAAGCGGACGAGACGAAAGGTCGAGGATCTGGAAATCTCCAACGCTTCGTTGCTTCAGATCAACAAGACGCTGGAGGCTACGATCCGTAAGCAAGCCGCTGAAATGGCCGAGCTCAAGTTACGAGCCTCATCGTACGTATTGCGACCCATTATTTTTTATCGTGAACTTTGAGGGAAAACATATGCGTGTTCAGTTTACAGCATTCAAAGGCGTTTTCCTCTGACTAATTGACTTTGCTGTCCCCTTTCGCCATATCCTTCAACATCTGCGGATCTTGGAAAATATTAGAGCGCACTACGGAGACTTGGGATACTCGGCAGCAGACCTGGCATTGGCACAGAGCGTGGAGGCGATCGAGTTGACGGAAACGGAGAGGCAGGATGACTTGATGTTCAAACGAATGTGCCTGACAATCGAACAGATGATCTACGAAGCCAAGCATGCCTTGGATCAGTCAACGAAACCTACGGGTGTCAAAGTGCTGTCGCTCTACGATATGTGTAAGCCCAATATTCAAGAACAAAATCTGTTTGTGTTTGCTTGAGAATAGTTGATGATCAAGGAACTCATATCACACGGGGATCCCCCACCCTTTTCTTACAATACCTCTAGACGAAAAGGAAGTGACCGAGGACGCTGAGGAAGGAGAGGACGATGAGGAAGGAAACCGCTCTTTTATGGAGAACAAGGAGCAGGAGGAAGCCGGGATTTCAATAGAGGTCCTTCAACTTGAGGACGATGATGGCGATGACGACGCAGCAAACCCACTCATGAAAGGACAATCACGATCAAATCAGGATCTGTCACATGGACCCATCGGTGACGAAACAGACCAAGATCGTGGAAAGAACTCGCTGTCCCTTTCACCACCCAATATGATTTCCTCTGCAAATGTTGCAAATCAACCTTTGACCATGGTGACATGATCCTCATTCCTATACCAAGTTGCCTTTGGAGAAAAAAGTCATACCAGTTTGTTCTCTATCCCCTCTCTTCCTTTATGCATACCCACGCCAAAGATCCCTTTGCTAATTGACCTCAGTCCGAATAAAGCGACCCTCTTTCCAGGATTTAAACACAAAGCGCTGTAATATACATACAAAATTGTATTGTTTTTTTTTCACAGTTATGGTGGAGGAAGAGAAGAAACGGGGGTCCTGATCAGTATCCGAATCCCAGACCGACACTCCTTCCCTTCTTCATCTGTTGGCGAATCTTGAGTCCGTCCTGGAACTGCTTCTCAAGATCCCGGGTAACCTTACGTCCAACCATGCCGTCAATGACCGAATCCGTGTTGGTGTGCTGAGTGGAGGCTGGGAGTGAGCCAAGCGATCCGAACAAGCCCTTCTTGACAGGTCCTGCCGATGCTGATGAGGAAGATCCGTCGGTGGTGGTCGTAGGAGCCTTCTTGGCCCCAAGCAGGCGCAGGAACTTGTCGTTTTGCTTCTCATTGCCCAGATCAGCTTGGCTCCAGTCGTTCCAACGCTTCTCGACTGCTGCTTCCGTGGGCGCAGGTGTTGGTGCAGACGTTGTTGTAGTTTTTTCCTCCTTGACCGTCTCCTTGTCCTTCTTTTCCTTCTTTGTCTTCTTCTCCTTCTTCTCCTTCTTGTCCTTCTTGTCCTTCTTTTCCTCCTTCTCCTTCTTGTCCTTCTTGTCCTCCTTGTTGTCTTTGTTCTTCTTTTCTTTCTTCACTGGCTCCACTTCCTTGTCCTTCTTGTCCTTGGTTTCTGACTTTGTAGACTTGCTCTTCTTTTCCTTTGGCTGGTCCTTGTTTTTGATGTCGACCTCCTTAGCAGACACTTCAGTGTCCTTCTTGTCCTTCTTTTCTTTCTTTTCCTTCTTTTCCTTCTTCTCCTTCTTATCCTCCTTGTCCTTCTTATCAGTCTTTACCTCAGCAACTTCCTGTTTCTCCTCTTCCTCCTTCTTTGCCGACTTCTCCTTCTTGTCCTTCTTCTCCTTCTTGTCCTTCTTCTCCTTCTTTTCTTTCTTGCTTTCCTTGCTATCTTTGCCGTCCTTGCTGTGCTTCTTCTCCTTCTTCACCTTGGAGGCCGCCTTAGGATCAACCGAGGAAACGTCCAACTCTAACAGAAGGAAGAAGAATAATAATCATATTCAACCTCGTAAGCATGACTTGAACGCTATACTATTGTAAAGAGAACCCTGCTAACAAAAAGGCTGGCAAAAACTTACCAGCTGCCTTGCGCTTCTTGATGTTCACGTCGGTCATGGATGGATGCTTGGGTTTTTGATGTCGAAAGAAGTAGGTGAATGAGGAGCGGCCAACAGAGTCAAAAGCACCATAAAAAAAAAAAAAATCAAGCCACAAAACAACACTCCGCCTCAAGACCCCAGGCACATGCGGCAATCTGGATGCCTACCACAACAGAAGATATACTTCATCGTTTGTTATGTTATGATTTATTTTAAGATCTGTTTGCAATCGAGAGGACTCACACAGGGCGAGGTAAAGGAGAAAGAGAATGAGAAAGAGAAAAAAGACAAAATGAAAGAAAAAAAAGCAAAGAAAAGAGAAAAAAAGCAACGAGAAAACTAAAAGAGATGGTCCAGACTTGACTGTGCGCTGGCCTCGGTACTGGCAAGGAGTCGGTTGCGTAACACACCGCACCGGCTCTCCAGGATCGAAAGGAAGCGGTTCATCTGATGTGCGTTCATCTGCCCAACCATGTCCGAGAACTTGTGCTCGTCCATGATCAAGTTGCCAGACAGCTTTTGCGCAACACCAGAAGCCACGGATGCCGAAGGCTGCTGAGACTGAGGCTGCAGATCCTGCTGGGGCTGACGAGGAGACTGAGGCTGCTCTCCTTCACTATCGCTCGAGTGCACGGGTGTCTGCTCAACCGATGAGGCAATTGTCGACGAACCAATCTTGATCTGCTGCTGGGCCTGCGCCTGGACTTGAGCCTGGACTTGGGCGTGCACAAAGGCCAATGCTTGTGCCTGTGCCTGCGCCTGATGGGCAAGGTTGCCACCCCAGTCGCGACGGCGGCGCGTGATCTTGGCCTTGCGCATCGTCACAGGCCTAGCGCGGTTGTGGAGCTTGGCGTAAAGTCCGCATGCATTGCAGATGGGCTCGCCAGCCTCGTTCTTGCGCCAGAGGGGTGTCTGTGTCTGGGAGCAATTGACGCACTCGATTCCTTGCTTAGCAGTCATCAATGGAGGGGTCGTCTTGTGTGCTGGAGGGCGAAGCAACGCCTCGGAGTACAACTTGGTCAAGTCCGGCAACGAATGAACACCCACTGCCACACGACCCGAGTCCGAGTCGCTGTCCGAGGACGTGGACGACTCGGGAGATGAGCCTCGAGTTCCCTGCGTAGAGCGAGCATAGGGCATCGAGCCCAAGCGAACATCAGGCAAGACACTAGGCAGCTTGTGGCGCACATTCAACGGGCGGTGCGCACCATACTGCTTATAATAGAGACCGCATGCATTGCAAAGCGAGTGTTGGCGATCAGGGGTCCTACGCCAGAGAGGCGTCTGCGTCACATTGCAATTGAAGCAGATCAACTGACGCGAGGGCTTCGCACCATTCGAGCTCTTGACTGTGCAAGACGACTCCTGAGAGACTTCAGGACTAGGCGATCTTTCTGCCATAACGGATGATGTTGACGAAGGCGAGGAAGGGGCGTTGCAAGAGTCGGAACCATCATCGGCCTTGTCCATCTCCTCGGGCTGAGGCGACTCCCGCTTGACTTGCTGCATCTGAGCGAGATAACGAGCCAGGTTTTGAGCATCTGCCTGGCGAGTCTTCTCCAATTGCTCTTGTTGCTGCTGAACCTCCTTGTTCTCTTCCTGCACCTTTTGATCCTTCTCCTTCTGCTGCGAATCCTCCTTCTCCAACTGTGCCATTGCTGCAAAGCTCCATTTTTGCTGCTGCTGTTGCTGCTGCTGAAGCTGGTCATTATAAGCTTGGTTTTGAGCGGCAAGGTAGGCATGAAGAAGCGCTGCCTGGCGGGCAGTCTCGCTGGCAGAGGCCTTTGCGGAAGGAGTGGTATCCATAGCCGAAGAAGTAGAGTCCGAAGCGGAGCGGAAAAGGTCCTGGAAGGCGTGACCCTGTCCCGCAGAGGCCGAGGCGGAGGGCGAGGCAGAGAGGGGCTCAAAGTCGTGGAAGTTGAAGGCATCCATGTCTGGACTGTGCTGCGACGAGAAGGACTGGAGCGAGAGCACGGGCGAGTGCGAATCGTCCGAGAACGAGGTGTAGTCGAGCACGTCCTGGTGCGACAGCAGCATGCCGTGGCCGCCGTCCATCCAGGAGGCGTTATCTGCGTCTGCGGCAGAGGCGGAGGAGTTGGCAGCAAACATGGTTTCGTGTGTGCAGTTGAGGGTGGCCCTTAAACGAGGCAGAAAGGATCGAAAAATTTGGGATAGGGTTCAGTCCGACTCGGGAGAACAGAGTCAAATAAAAAATAGAGGGAAAAGATAAGGATGAGGGATAAAATGCGGGTAGAGGCTGCTGTTGGTTGCAGTGGAGGGTTCAGCTAGAGAGGTGCTGGAAGCGGAGGGCAAGGTAGGTTGGTGGTTTGGCGCTGGGTTGCTGGGTGTTGTAGTAGTAAAAGTAGAAAGATTGTTGGAGTTCGTCGTGGGTTTGCGCGTGGGATCAGTCGACCTCACGGCCAACGTGGCCGCCAGAGGTAAGGTAGAAGTATGCCATTATGGATAATAAAAATATAAAAAAAAAGAAAAGTGGTTGTGAAAGGGATCAACTAGAGTGCCTGTCTGTTAGGGTCTAGTGAGGAAAGTGGTGCTTGTTGACGCTGTGAAGCTATCAAGAAAATACAAAAAGAAAAAAAAGGGAAGACGATTGAAGGCAGCCGATAGCAAGGGCAAGCAGTGAAGAATGCGGAATCCTCCTCTTTGATCCAGTCTCCTGTCTTTCTACGGTCAATAGAAATCCAATAGAAGGGACGAGCAAAGGGATAACAAAAGATCTGAATCCTTGTTGGTAGGATGGTGTGCGGGGATGGGGGCGAAGGAGGAAAGAAGCAGAAGAGATGAAAAATCCGATTCGCCTTTTGACACCACCCGAGGAGCAGCGATAAGGATCACGTACAGCTGACGCCCCATTGGTCATCCGTCCCACGTACAGTTCAGGCAACACCGGACGAGTACCCCCACGTGCCAAGAAACAAAGACTGTATTTCTCAATTGTAGAAAGACGGCAGTTTGGCCTCGGCAAGCGAGCGAGGTTGATGGAACCACACACTGATCCCCTGAGGCACTTGCCCAGTCCGTGTCACCGTCCTGTACCCAACCAAGTTGGCCGTCACCGTCGTCAATCGCGCGCGGTATCCCGTCATGAAGATCTTGGAGTGAAGCTCAGTCATGTTCAGCTCCTTCCGTCCAGGCCCAGTCAGCTTGCTACTAGAGGCTATCGCATCATTTGATCCGCCTGAACTCTCTGAAAGCGACAACGTACTCAGCTGTGGGGGTCCCGTCTCCTGCAATTGCGACGCTTCCTCTCCCTCATGCTTTGATTCATCCGCCACATTGTCAGGAGTCTCATGCAGAGACCCAACTGGCGCTTGCCCTGGGATATCCTCAATGACTTCAATACGGGGCGGTCCATCCGCAAATACCCCGTACTGCTGCGCCCAGTCCGATCCTTTGACCCACCGCTCTCGGATGAGGTCCTCGTCATCCTCGCCGTCCTGTTGCGCAACTTCGAGTGGGTCGTGGATCATCACACGGCCACGCCATTGTTCCTCGGATCCTCCAATGACATTAAGAATAGCTTTAAATCGGGTCGCCGCTGTCCTTGACATGACAAGTCGTTCTCGCCCTCCAAAGATCTTTCCCAATAGCGGCAACAAGGGCTGCTCATGCTCCTGCTGAGCCTGCAAGACTAAAGGTGGTGATGTAAACAGCGTGGGGTCCGGTCGGATAGTGTGGCACAAAAAGCTGCTCAGCGCCATAAGGGTCGTGATGTCGAGGTGCAATGTGCTGGTGAAAAGCACCATATCATCCACGCTCGCAGGAATCGAGAATGGCGAAAAGGACGGATCCATTCGAGTGCTGGCAGACACACCTGGCAACAATGGAAACTGCATGGACCCAAAGACCACCTCCACGGGGAATTGAGCCACAGTGCCATCCTCAATGGACTGCGCTACCCTACCGACACGAACCGACTTTTGAACCATGTTCTTAACGGCCTCAAAGTGCTCGTCTTCAGGAACGATCCCCGTGAACCTTAAAGTGACCTGGGGTCGATGGTCATAGTGCAGCCGATTTTGGTCCGCAGCAAGGACCAGGCTCCTGGTTAGCAGCGTCATGTCCGCGTGCGTGTCCTTGCTAACATGAGCGGGTGTCAGGCCATGGCGTTGGCGATGACCCATATTGACTTTGCTGCGGCCTTCCTCGTCCATGATGTCCTCCTCTGACTCATCCTCTAAATCCTCTTCCTGTTCGTCGTCACTGTCCTCCTCCATGTCTGCAAACTCGTGAAGAAGGCTTTTGACACTGCCAGCATTGATCTTGAGCCAGCTCTTGCCATGGTCCGCGATCAAATCCACCTTGACCTGGAAAGACTTGATATTCGACAACGATCCTGAAAGCGGCTGTGAGGTCGACAACTGCATCACGCTGTTAGTACCACGACGTCCCTTTTGTGTCTGTGTGGGGAGTGTTTTGAACTTTTCCTCGGGGTCCATGGCTGAATAGCGGTCAGGCTTGTACGTGAACGTCTTTCGGATGGCGACAGGGTTCTTGCTATGGATGAGGGCGCAGACGAGCGACTTGAGATACGGCACATTGGACGAGCTGATCTGCACCGGCTTGATGTCCTCTGCAGGTGTTGAGGTCACCTATATGGAATTGTGACAAAGACATCATCAGGTGTTGCTCGAGTTTGTGTTGAAGGTGTGTGTTGCCAGGGTGCGCAATAGGGTCTTGGTTCAGCTGTTGGCGAGTACCTTTTCCAACCAGTTATGCAGGGTACCTTTTCCAGAAACTTTTGCTCGGCATGCAAGATCTTTTGCACGCTATCGGCGTCGAATGTGGGATTGCAGTCCTTCCATGCGTTAAGGCTGGTGACGATGTCGTTGCATTCCTGGAGGAGAGCCTGTGCGCGCTGAAGCAGGTCCATCCCTGGTGCGATGGATCGAGTAATGGGAAACGGCAGTGGGAAGAAAAGAATTAAAAAGAGGACCGCGCGGGAACTGAGTGACGCCCACAAAGGCACCGTCCATGTGGCGGTGCGCCATTGCGCGCGAGATTCATTTTTTTTTTTTTTTTTTTTGGGTTTTTACTTTGCTTTGGGATATGCTGTAGATTGTAAAGGCCAAGAGTGAGAAAAAACGAACAAGACAGTAACCGTGGTGCTATTCTGGCTTCCGGCCGCAGACGACATGGACAATACTATGGGTCCGACCCTCGGACAGCTCCTTCTCCAGCCTCACTACCGCATCCGCCACTTGCTCCTCAGTCATGCCCGCAGTCTTGCTCAGCTGGCTCTTCACTGCGCTCATGCCCGTCAGCACGTTCTGCTGCCACATCACTCCAATCTTGCCGCCCCATTGTCCAATTGGGACGCAATACTCCTTCACCTTCACGTCCCTGAATCCTGCCGCCACCATCAGTCGGTCCAGTGACCGCACCAACAGTGGATCCACACTCCCGTATGCCATAATCATTAGCAGATGCTCAAAGTATTCTGTCGTGAAGGGTCCGCAGTTGTGCAACATGTACTCTGCCTCAACACACTCGTAATATCCTCCAGGCTTCAGGACCCGGAACGCTTCTGCCATGGCTTTTTGCCATAGTTCGAACGTCAGTCCACAAGAGACATTCCGCTGAAAGACCACGTCGAATGTGCTGTTCGGTTGTGAAACGCCGTCGAGAAAGTTTTCGTGGTAAAAGTTGCAGTTGCGAGGAAAGATGGCAGTTGGAAAGATGGCCGAGATATCCACGCCGACGAAGTTGACTGTTCCGTTCTCTGTGGCCATGTCCTAGAAGATGCGTGTAACATGAGGGGTGGGGGGATAAAATTTTTGATGGGTGGGGGTTAATGTTTGAGCACTAATGCATCGACAAGTTCTGGTGGGGTTCGCCTCGGTAGCGAACTTCCATCCGCACATCTAGTACTCGCTCTGCTCCTGCCCTCCCATGCTCACTTGCACGGGCGCCTCCTTCCCCCTGAAATCAGCAGATGCGGCAGCTGCCAAAATGCTCAACGTCGCCTAGTGCGGGCCATCAACAAACACCACTTTGTCTCAAGCGAAAAAAAAGGATGGGTGGAGGGGCGAGAAAATAGTTTCGAGATTGTGAGCCTCTCGCTCGGACGCCCACTCTCCTCTACTAAAATAAACGCTAAACCAACTCCAAGCGATATCCTCCAGTTGTCCAGCAAACTACCTTTGCCAAGAGATACGCTGGATCGCATTCGGCTTAGTCAAACGATACAAGTCCACCATGCTCAACAAAAGTAATGTGAATGAAAAAAAACAAAGCAAAAGATGACAAAAGATAGAGGGAGAAAGAGAGAGGGAGAGGGAGAGGGAGAGAAAGGCAGAAAGAGAGTATGATGGCACATGAAAAAAACACAACTTGCATCGTCTCAATTGCGACCCGCGTAATTCTCTGTGTGTGCGTGTGTGGGTGTGGGTGTGTGGGTGTGCGATATTCGGACAAATGGGCGAAATGTGGCGCTTTAGAGAACACATGCCACGGAGCATTGACCGCATACCTCTGGCATGCGTCGTCATATGCTCCACAATCCATGTTGTCGTGTGAAAATGCGCTTTAGCGAGAGAGAACAAAAAGGCAGCATACGGGTAAACATTGTTTCTTACCATGCACCAAGTCGCCGGCCCACAGCCAAAGTCGATCACGCGCCCGTTCTCGGGAAGAGGGACGTGGATATTGCCCTCGAGGGCCACCTTCAGGATATAGTGTTGTAGATGCAGTCTAATATGAAAGATGCAGGTACAAAAGTACATATACATTTGGTTAGGGTCTGCCAGGTCATGCGATGTCAGAAACGAAGACCGGCCCAAGCAAACTACCCGAGACTCTTTTCTTTCCCAACCCCGCTTGCTTCGATGAACATATGTATGAATCGCCATACACGCATGCCATTTTGCCTTCCCGTTCGGGGCAGTTGATGCTCATGATGCCGTCGAGGTGTGCTTTCTCGACCCTTCCCACTGGATGCAAGTGCAGTTTTCCGCGAGGACATCCTCTGGCAAAGCGACGAGTGTGATCATCCCTCCTCGTCTCTCCCCTCTAAGAATACAACGGCGCCAATGTGGACCGAACACATGCAAACAAAAAATGATTCTCCGTCTCAATGGCCTTTGGGAGAATCAGGGCTCAACATTGGACTAACTTTTTTTTTTCTGGTTATCTCGTTCTAAAGTCGCACCTGATATTTTTGGGCACACACGCTTACCGACCTACCCCTCTCTCGCACCCTCTCCCTTGTGGCTCCATACGCCCTCTCCCATTACCCGGTGGCACCAAGATCCTTGTGCCCATGTCCAACACATAAAAGAAGGGTACAAAGGCCGGAACCAGGCAGGGTCAAGAACAGGGCGAAAATGAAAAATACAATATAAGAGATAAAAAACTGGACACAAACATTTTTTTTTTTACCTCGACGGTAGTACACAGTGCATCTCGTCTCCGTGTGCTCTACTCAATTTATGAAACGTCCTTTGAGCTGCCTCAATAGGATCATCCATCCGTATCACTCAAACAGACTGCAGGCGGAGGAAAACACCAAACACTGTGTTCACCAAAAAAAAAAGGAAAAAGAGAGGCGAGGCAACGGTGCTCCCGCGCATGTCGCATGGCAAACCATAGCGAAGGAAAACGTGGTTAAATAATAAAAAAAAATGTGTGCGTTCGCAAGATCTCCCTCGCATATTTTGCTGTCATCGGGCGCAACCACCAGACCTCACCCTGCCAAAGATCTTAGTCTTTTTTTTTAACTCATGTGAGAGGGAATTGCTGTCGATCACAAGTGACATATCACCGCGCGCAGATAAAAAAAAAAGACGTTACTGAATACAACAGCAGGGGTTCCCGTTTCCCATTCCACCCAGAAGCTGTACGCAGGGAATATTAGGACGCGGAAGAACGAAATTCTACCAGATGGCCATTATTGAGTCCCCGACCAATACACCGGCACGCATGCTCCCCATATGTCCAAGGTGGGTTCAGAGATTTTGAGGTGGTCGGGTGGGGAGAAGTGGGGGGAGTGGGGGAGTGGGGGAGACAAGCTCTTTGTTGTTTAGTTACCTGTCAACCTCTTGTGCGTCGTTCGGCAACATGTAAAGACTCGTTGTGTTGTGGTACCGACGCCCGTCTATCCATCTGAATTCCTCTTCATCCCCTTCTTGAGGACTAGGCAACATGCGTATGTCTTTATGGTTGGAGACATCGCTAGAGTTTGGTGATTCCAAGGAATTTTTGGCGGATCGTCGTCGGTTCAAGGACTTTGCGAGTTGCGAGTTGGACCCGCTGCCGGACGATGCTGGAGGAGATGTAGGATCGAAGGCCGTTTTGCTATTGTTGCGCGTGGTGAATCTGCTGTTGCCGCTAGAGTTTGAAGTACGCGATGAAGATGTTCCCATGGTCGATATGCAGGTGAAGACGTAAGGCAGGGCAAGGAGGGAGGGGCGGTGTGCTGGTGGAGAACTCTGCTGGAGGATACAACTGTTGTGAGAGAGGTAGATGATGGTTCAACTCAAGATGCCTGGATGGAATGAGAGCTGATGAGGACCTTTTAGATTAGGCGCGGATGCAGCTCGAGCGGTTGAGGGGATGAGCTGTGAATGAGAGAAGGGAAGGAAGAGAGATGGAGTGGAGGACGGTTAGGAGGAGGCAAAGGTAGAGGGAGGAAGAGAAGAAAGGGCGAGCGCGAGGCCGGTAGTAATATAGTGGATGGGAGTACAAGACAATAACGGACCGTAAAAAAAAGAGAAGGAAGTGAAGGCTGTAGAAGAAAACCTTGCTATAAAGGAATACAGACGAAAGAACAAAGGGGTCGGCTGGTGGGTGGACGGCGCCGGAGTGCTGCAGAGGGTCCAAGATGGGCCGGGGAGGAAGGACGGTCGCTGAGAAGGCGGACGAGAGAGAAGGAGCAGGGGGGAGGAGCGCAAGGAGGACGAGGTGTCAAAAGGGAAACGAAGATGCTAAAAGGCAGCAGAGGGACAACAAGGAACGAAAAAGAACGCAAGGAAATAGAGGATCGCAAATTGGCAGCGATGCTCTCGTTTTTCATTGAACTCTCTCTGCACACGGACATGGCCTCTATGCTCTACGTGGCAGAATACATCCACACCCACACCCACCACCGGCCATCGCACTGGCGACGGGCGTGGCGGCCTGTTTCTCACCCGCTTGCCCTCGCCGGATCATCGAACACTAAGCACACCGGACACGAAAGTACATGAACAGTGTGTGTAACTGCCAGCGTGTGTATGTGAAGAACAAAAACGCTGGGACATCGCTCTTTGCGAGTTGTGGTCCCATTCAAGATGGCTCTCAAACCTACATGTGTGTACAGGTATTATACATACAAGTTCAGCAGGGCGGGTTTTTGTTTTATCAAGAATCGATCCTCATTCAACTCTGTGTCGTTGTATAGTCTATATAGTTATCTTGCCCACTTGCTGCGTGTGCCCTTCACCTCTACTCTCTCGGTGCGTGCGTGCGTGCGTGTCTTTCTCAATGTTGTTGGTACCCGACCTATGGCTCTCCAACCACTTTTTTTGTTGAGTACTCACCTGGGCCGTTTTTGGCGGTAAGGTGATGTGCCGCACCAAAAGGCGCACATACATATTGGAGCCCACAATGCGTACGTCCTGCAAGGTTTACCCTCACACCTTCAGCAGCTGCCTCGTCGACAATGAAACTAGGGGCTGTTTGCATCATGGAGTTACACAACGCATCAGGTATTAACAAGCAGCTCTTCTCCACAGTAGCCAGATGCCTTTTTCATGGGAAGCTGTTTTGACGCTCTGTCATAGGACCCGGCTGAGGAGACGAGGTCATTCGGTTCACGAGGAACATTCATGACCCCAGTGTTCCTTGAGCTCGAACGATCGGAGCGCTTGCAGAATTCTACTTTCTGGGCAAAGCAGGACCTCGTGATTAAACGGATCGTATGCCGCAGGCCAGGGATACCTTGAATTAGCCTCCCTCTCCAGGTCGTGGTACCTTGCGAAGTCAGAGCCAAGGATGCCGTTTTGACGCTTTGGCCTGTTGGCGAGAGGGGCGAGGGGCAACTGCTAGTCTCTAGAAGAAAAGTGTATGAAAAAATGGTACAGAAAGAGGTACAGCGAGATAGCAGATGGAGAGAGATCTCTGACCACCATTAGGGGAATCGCTTCAGAAAACCCTATTAAACTATATTACAGTACAGACATGCGAACGCCTTCACAGCCCACTCCCTTGGATCTTTCCTTCCTTCTTCTGCGGTCATCTGGACCCAGACACAGTGGCAAGTGCCCATGTGTTTGTATGATTGCCTTGCTACATTCGCACTGCTCCCTGCAAAGGCATATTGTTATTCTTGTCGTCCGTCGCCCATTTGCATCTCCTCCCCTCTACTCTCTCCCCTTGATGTGCAATCACCCCACGTCTCTCTGTAATGATGCATATGCATTGCGAACAAACAATAACGGGCCGATGCCTTGCTCAGCACCATGTTTTTGTGCAGACTGCAACCACATCCCTGTCTCCGTGCCCGAACGGTGTACCCCCTTTCTCTCGGTATGATTTGTAATTTCCACATTGGGGTTGTTAACCGAAGCATAGTGAACATAACAGGACCCATCATTGAACTCTTTGGAGAGCAATCCTCCTCTGCTTTTCTCGTGTAATTGTTTGCCTTAAGCGGTCGCCCACTCAGTGCCTGCTGAACGTTTGACCGCGCCTCCTGTCGGCGAATTTCTGCTGGTCGTTCTTTCGGAAATATACACACCCACAGCAAATCTTGCCTGAACCGGTTGAATAGAATATGGAGGTAGCAGATGAAGGGCGCGAGCCCTGGGACTGTGTACAAAAGAGTCTTGTGCTCCATCAACTCCAAGTACCAAAGCATTGGTGTGTACAATATAAATTAATGTCCACAGAACACCTTCTTGATACCGTAAGCATACTACCCGCAAGCTAGAAGTATACACTATGACTTGAACAGTAGACGTTAGGCCAGGTAGTCGGGAGACAGCCCCGCTCGGTCGCTAGTCCTCCAAAGACAACTCCACAGCGCGCCACACAAACGCGCTTATAGTGCATGAAAAGGAGATGATCCCAGGGCGTTCTCGCTACCTCTAATGAGGGTGGTTACGAGGGTCACTCAACCCTGTGATCAGTCTATGCAGCAGGACTAGTTGAGGAACACAGAGATGCAGGTGGGTAAAAATAGTTGACGTCCCTCGATTTCGCCCACCGTTGCAATGTTTGCCACCCTCCCTTTCCCTGTCCCCTCGTTCTATGTCTCATTTTCCTAACAGTGAAGCAAAGCGCACGATGGACGCCCAAAAAACATTTGGACAAAGGAAGGGGGTAAGCAGAGTGCATCATTGTCAATGATGATGCACCAATAGACAGCGTGATGAAAAAATCCGGTGTGTGAAGGAGACTTGGCTGAATTGCATACACCTCATGCGTATCTTATGCTTCAACCCGTACTGGTTTGACGCGATATTTCAAATGAACGACCATAGGGCACTTCCCTACAGGTTAGCCCCCAGACCTTCTTTACAACAGGTAACCGGATTATCTAACAGCCTTTGACCAAAAAGATCTGTTGACTCGATTCTCTCCTGAGCGTCTAACAAATGATCGCTGTACAGTAAGAGCACATCAAAAAGCCAAAAACATGGTTAATTCAGATGGACACACCTTCTCTCCTCTCTCCCCCATTCGCTCTCTGTCCGACAACGTTACATAGAGCCGCGGACCCAGTCTAATATTCCGTAGGGTAAAGATAGACTAGCACCCATGGGAGCGAAACAAGCACAAACAAGGACTATTTGCAAGCATGGTTGAATGAGCATTGATGGCGTTAGAAACGCTTTCAGAGCAGAACAGCAGAACAGCAGAACAGCATCCACTCCGCACCTTCGAACTAATAACATATATTAATAAGTAGAACTAATGCAAAACAGCAGAACGGAAGGTTGAAACGAGAAAGGATGAGAGCATGAGCGAAGGAATAGCAATGAGCAGCTCTCGCCTCACTCACACAACGTTTTTTTTTTTTTTTTTGATATATCTTTTTGCGCTCATTTTTTAACCACTCCTTTTCACACTAGGTTGTGCCTTGAAAGACTACAGCATGGTCTATAGTCCAATAAGACATCATCATTCGCTGGTTCTCTTTTTGATTCGCCTCTGTTTCTCCCCAGATCTATCGTGGATGGTATTGACCCCCCTCGTCCGAGATAGAGTGGTGTGCATTCGATGGTTGGTCATGGCCTCCGTTTTTTAATGCCAGGCCTCAATTCTCATTAGCATGATGATAACACATGATACACAGCGTGAGTTCGCTTGCAATGTTCCAAAGGTGACTTATACGTCGATACTTGCGCGCTAGGGAACCATGGTTCTCTTGCTGTTATTTCTGACGCGCGCGAAGGTCAAGGCGCGTTGCACTCGTGCCTAATGCGCGCGGCGTGACTGTTTCAGTTTTCATCTCCCACGACCCAAGCAAAATGACAAATGACACCATCTCAGCCTCGGCGGTGGTGACAAATCCATTCCGCCATTCACCCCCTCGCTTTCCCCCCATTCTCTTTCTCTCACTCTCCTTCCCGTAGAACAAACTCCTCTCCTTCCCCTTCATTCTTTCACCCCCCTTCCCCCCCCCCCCCCCCCCCCCCAAGCTCACTGCCACCCAACAACAATGGCCGCCCAGATCGCATCTACCGTTCGTTCCTTGGTCCGGACGTCCATCACTTCGAATCCCGTCATGATCTTTTCCAAATCCTACTGCCCATACTGCCTGCGCGTCAAGGACCTCTTTGACGACCTCTCTGTCCCTTACAAAGCCCTCGAGCTCGACGAACATGAATACGGCGACGAGATCCAACTTCACCTTAAAACGATCTCGGGCCAGTCCACCGTCCCCAATGTCTTCATCAAGGGCACGCATCTCGGCGGAAGCGACGATACCAACGCGGCCAACGAGTCGGGGAAACTCAAGGATTTGTTGAACAAGGATGTTTGGGCCACTCTTCCGGACGCATAAGCGGGCAACCCCCCCTTTTCCCCTCTCCCTCCAACCACATCAACACCATAGAACAACACAGCACTCCTATACATACATGCTTGGACCTGAAAAGGGCTGCAGACTCTTGCAGACGAAATATAATAGAAGACATTTTCCTCGTCCAGCCATTCAAAGGGAACACTGAGAAGAGGATATAGAGGATATAGAAGCACTCGAGTCATCTCATGGTTCGCCACAGCACCAGTCCGTGTATTGGGCAACCGACGGATGTCGGTGAGCAGACGCGAATGAAAGTGCGATCCATCTTCAGCCTGCACGATCCAACTCCACGGAGAAATATCACCCCCAAAGTCAGTAAATTCTGGAGGCCGGTGTGTATGATACAAATCCGTGTATTGAGAATGGACTATAGAGAAGATGATGCGGGCAAAAACAAGAATACTAAAAGGAAAAAGAAAGAAGGGCTATCTAAAAGACAGAGAGAACCCATGGGCGCTCGCCTTGCTTGGCCTCAAGCTTACTGCTCTCAGCAATCGAGTCACCGACAGCCATACGGATGCGCTCGGGCGTGGCAGGGAGCGAGAGCGAGAACGAGCCTGGGTGGCCATTCTCCTGGCGAGCATACCACAATGCATTGCGGATGGCAAAGTACACAGATGTGCCGAGGAACAGAGGGGGCTCACCCACTCCCTTGGACTTGTACACAGTCTTGACACTCTCATGCGTCACATCCTCAAAGAACGAAATGTTGAACTCTTGAGGAATGCACTGGAAGCCTGGGATCTTGTAGTTACCGGGACCCTGCGTGAACAACCGTCCGTTGGGGAAGTACAAAGATTCTTCAGTTGTGGACCAGCCCATACCCTGGATGAAGGCTCCCTCAATCTGACCAATATCGATCGAAGGGTTGATGGACCGACCCAAATCCATGTTGACGTCCGACCGGATCACAGTATGAGATCCGGTCAAAAGATCGACCTCGACCTCAGAGACCGCAGCACCCATCGTGAAGTAGAAGAAGAGCTGACCCTTGTTCTCGCCCCACTTGTAGCCAAGATCTGGCACCTTGTAGAAACCATTGGCGCTGAGGTTGACACGGTCAAAGTAGGCGTGGTGCACAATCTCCTTCCAGGGAAGTCCCTTGGCGCGATAGGGCTCTAGACGCTCATTGATCTGGTCGCAGGCATCCTTGACAGCCATACCGTTCATGTCCGATGAGGCCGAGGCAGCTGTGGGCGAGGCGTTGGCGACCTTGTCCGTGGACGTCTCAACAATGTGGATCATATCCAAGGGGATCTGAAGGCCCTCAGCACAGACCTGGATCATCTTTGTATGCAGACCCTGTCCCATCTCGACTCCTCCGTGGGACAACAAGACGGATCCATCGTGGTAGATATGGATCATGGCACCGGCCTGGTTAAGATGCAGGGCAGTGAACGAGATACCATACTTGGTAGGGATCAACGAGATACCACGCTTGCGCCACTTGGACTGCTTGTTGAACTCCTCAATGGCTGCCTTGCGAGCATCAAAGTTGGACTTCTCCTTGAGCTGGAAGTAACCCTTGGGCAAGTGCCAGTCCTTGAGCTCCTGGTTGAAGTGGGTGGTCTGGCCCTCCTTGTAAAAGTTCATCTCACGGAACTGCTCCTGAGTCATGCCAATGCGCTCAGCAATCTCAGTCATGTACGTCTCCGCAATGACGTTCGCCTGGGGACCGCCGAAGCCACGGAAGGCAGTGTTCGAGTGAATGTTGGTGCGGCAGCAGCGACCGACAGCGCGGACATTGGGAATATAGTAGACATTGTCAATGTGTCCCAAGGCACGCTCCATGACAGCGACCGACAGATCCGAGGACCAACCGGCGTTCAAGTACAACTCGGTATCCAGGGCAACCAACTTGTTGTTCTCGTCAAGACCGACTTTCCACTTGCCCATGAAGGGGTTACGTTGGCCGGAGATGGCCATGTCCTCGTTACGATCCAGCATGCAGCGGACGGGTCTCTTGGTGTGGTACGAAGCAACCGACATGATACAGGAGAGGGGAATGGTGCGGGACTCCTTTCCTCCGAAACCTCCTCCAAGACGCTTGACCTTGCAGGCAATTTTGTTGGCGCTGAGGCCAAGCACACTGGCAACCACAGCTTGGGTCTCGTTGGCGTTCTGGGTAGAGGCATAGATCTCAAACTCGGACTCGCCCTTGTTGTTGACGAGCACCACCTGGGTCTCGAGATAGAACTGCTCCTGACCACCGAGGCGGGTCTGGCCCTCAAAGACCTTGGCGCACTTGGCAAAGGCAGCATCGACATCACCCTTGACAATCGACTTTGTGAGGGGAATATAAGAGTCGGCGGCAATAGCCTCGTCAATGGTGACCACGTGGGGCAAATCAATGTACTCGATCTTGACCTTGCGAGCAGCCTCCTGGGCAATGACCTGGGAATCGGCAACGATGACACCGATAATCTGGCCCACGCAGTGAACCTCCTCAGATGCGAAGATCTCCTCGTCATCAAACATGGCGGCTCCCCAGACATTGTTGCCAGGGACGTCCTTGTGGCCATAGTAGGCCTTCACGCCGGGATGGGCAAGAGCAGCGCTGGTATCGATGCTGACAATCTTGGCATGGGCACGGCTGGAGAGGACCATGGCACCGTACAACTCGTTATGGAGAGTGGGCATATCATCGGTGTAAATGGCCTCACCAGTGACCTGCTTCATGGCCGCAACGTGGGCGACCGACTTTGAGACAATCTCCGTGGTCGAGTTCTGAATCGTTCCCTTGTCGCTCTGGGCACCGAAGGAAAGATCACGATGAATCTCCTCGGTCATCAACTTGAGGTTGCCGTGGTTGTGCTCAACACCGAGCTTTTGCTGCTCGATGACATCCCACCAGAAACGGACAAAGAACGACTTTGCGAGAGTACGACGGTACTCAGGCATACCTCCCGGAGTAGAGACTTCCATAGGCAGGTCCTGGTCCAGCAACTCCAAGGCTCTGTCCAAAACCTCCTTGTCGCCCCAGTGCTTGCCCTTGAGGAACGCGGATGTCTTCTTAGCCTGGCAGGTGAAGGCGCTCATACCACCATAACCAAATCCAGTGTCGACAATAGTGTTATCGGCCGAAAGCTGAACACGGATGGCGGCAGTGACAATGGCGATATCGTCGTCCTTTCTCTTGGCCTGCTTGAACGAGCGGATGTACTCGCGAGGGCGGGTCAGGGGAATGTGGATCTCGGTGAGAATATCGGTGGCGGGGTTCAAAGCTGTCTTACGGTAGCCAACAAAGAACTCGGTGGCAGGAACCACACGGGCAGCCGAGGTGACGGACTGGTCCGAGGAGAGGATGCTGAAAGTCGAGTTGGAGGCGACGAAGACAGGGTTGAGATCCGAGATAGGCGAGGCAGTGGCGATGTTACCGGCAACGGAGGCGGCGTTACGAATCTGGTTTCCAGCAAAGTACTTGATATTGGCAAGGAAGGCGCGGAGGACGTGGGCCTCGTTCTCAGAGACGGTGTCAATGGCGTCCTTGAGAGCCTTCTGGAAGTTGGCGATAGTGACGTTGGCGCCGATAGTAATGCCCTCGGGTGTGATGCTGACGCCCTGGAGCTCAGCAACATCGTGCAGGTAAACGAAGGGCGAGTACTCCATGTACTTGAACTTTGTCTCGACTCCGACCTCGGTGTTGCCTCCGATGAACTTTGCCTGAGGGTAGGCGGCCTTGATCTGCAAAACCTGGGCCAGGGTCGTGGGGCGGAACCACTGGGCCTTGCGGCCCTGGAAGTGGAGTGAGTCTGCGGTCTTCTTCATGAGTCTGGGAGGGAAGATCAGCTCCTGGGTGGGATCGTATTGCTTGAAGAGGACAGAGGGAAAGCGGACCGAGCTCTCCTGGGGGATGGTGGAGGGGAGCTCGGGCTTGTCATCCTTGCAGCATCCACCGTTGGGGCCACCACCGCCACAGCATCCGCCAGCCTTCTTGGCCGAGGGTGCGGCAAAGGACTTTGCGGCGTCCAGAATAGGGCGATATCCTGTGCAGCGACACAGGTTTCCGTCGAAGGACTCCTCGACTTCGTGCTCCGAGGGGGTCGAGTTGTTGCGGAGCAGGGCGTAGAGGGACATGGCGATACCAGGCGTGCAGAAGCCGCACTGGGAACTGTCGAGAACGAACAGCAGACGAAGAAGCGAGGGTCGATTAGGCATGGAAGTCAGGATGGAAGTCGGGATGGAGGTGTTGATGTTTCACGCCTAGGTGAGATCTGAAACTCAAAGCTTACCCATAGCACAGCGCGATGCGTTCCTGGACAGGGTGGGGGTTCTTGTGGTCGCCCAATCCCTCGATGGTGATGACATGCTTGCCGTCCACGGAGCACAGTGGCGTCAAACAGGCGTTGACATTCAGGTGGCTGCAAAAAAGGAGACCATCGGCATTGGTTAGCCATCTTTACGAATAGGAATAGACTTTCAGACGAGGTCCCGTGGCCCATTTGCCACCAGTGCCTCCCTGACAGCCAGCACCCCCAGAGCTTCTTTTTTTTTCTTTTCGACATACCGAATGTGCTGCGTGGCCTTGTCGTACGAGGAGACCATCACCGTACATGCACCTGTTTACAAGCAGCACACAGAGATACAACAAGGTTCAGTCATGTTTCCCTTTCCAAATTCAACCCTGTGCAAGTCTCGGCCTGCGCTGTAGCACCGCATTTGGCTCAAGAGGAACGAAACAGAGGGGGAGCACATACCACAACCACCCTCGGCGCATCCAAGCTTGGATCCTGTGAGTCCGATGGAGCGGACATATTGGAGCAAAGTGGTGTCGGGATCGGGGTTGGTCAGGACAATCTCGGTTCCGTTGAGATAGAAGTGGAGCTTGTTTGAAAAGCCGGACAGATCGAGCGAAGGAGCCATTTTTTTTTCAGAGCGTGTGCGTAAAAAGAAAGAGGCCGGGAGAGAAGAGGTCGTCAAGTAGCAGCAAGAGACAAAGGCTTGGAGAGACGGGAGGGTATAGGATAGGATGTCAGAGAGGCAAAGAAGGGGACGACGGCAAGGGACCGAACAGAGTCTGCAATGGAGGCGTGGGTAGAAAAGGAAAAGAGAGTAGAGAGAAGGCGAGAGCGAGATGAGTGGTTTAATTACAACGAGAGTCCTTCAACAGACTGAGCGAGAGAGTGGAGATATGGGAGATGCGGAGTGGGAGGAGTGGTGGAGGAGTGGTAGAAAAGAGGGGAAAGGGAAAAAGAAAAGGACGAAAACAGCGAGGATGGCGGCTGGTTATATATAAACCAAACGGCGAATCACCTCTTGCCGCTGCACGGAAATTTTTTACTCAAAGCGCAAAAAAAAAGTGGAGACCCACAAGGGGCCAGTCGACTTGCTGGCATGGGTGAAAAAAATGCGGGTTAAAGACTGGGTAACGCACACACGCTCGCATGCACGTACAGCCATATCCAGCCATAAAGTTTTCCGAAGCCACGTCTAAACACACACCACACAAACGCCATGAACCTTGCCCATCCACCCTCCATCGCACACGCTCTGCGAAGCACCTCCCCCATGATCCACGCAGCGCACACACGCATCATCCACTCCCCCGCACACAACCCAGCGCTCCCATGCCCACCTCCATTGCCGAGTTGCCGAGTCCGAGGCAAGGATGCCCCATAGCCCTACCCCGCACGGGCAGTTCAACAGCGTCCGCTTTACCATGATTCAACTAGTGCACTGTTGCCTTGTCAACTCAAGGTCCCTTGCAACAGTCGCTTGTCCCTTGCGCATTGATCCCTGTAGCATTCTTTGTTTTGGTGTTTGATGTTTTGCATTCAGGGCTGCTCACTCACCAACCGACTCTGCGCCAAAGCATGAACTTGGCCTCTGATATCCCTGATCTCTTACACGAGGCCCCAATTCTGGTGCCCTTAGAAGAATGGCACCCCCACCTAGGCATGACCACAACCTGTTCCACTCAATGCTTCCTCCGCCCCAGGACGTGCCATTTTAATCTGACAATGTTTCCGTATGTGGATTCGTCCCTCAAAGGGACCAAACAGGCACGCTGCCATTTTGAAGGGCTCATGTTCCACTTGGCCGTCGAATAGCATTTTGGTGCCAGACTTTTTTGTATTGAAGACCCACTTTTTATTCTTATTCAATTCGTACCCCAGATCTGCGGACCCGGTGACCTTGATCCCAACGGGCAGCACAACAGCCTCTGACAGTATTCTCTTGAGGGCAGACTCAAAACTCATCTCGCACTTGTGGTTTGGGAGCCATTGACAAGAGAACACTGCAAAACTACATCTGCGAGAGTATTTGGCCATTTTCGAAATGCGGGGTAGTCATTATGAGCTGAGGGTGAAGAGAAACAAATACAAGTACATATACAAAAAACCGAAAGCCCTGCAGTGACTAAAAAAAGAGTCCGAGAATGCCATGAAACTCTGATTTGAACATCTCTGTACCAACCCACGTCATTCCTTACTGGATCCATCCTCCGCTTCCTGTCATTGTCGTCTGTTTCCAGCACATCTTTGTCAATTAAGGCAGAGTAATCTTGCCTCGAACAATTCAATCAAAAGTGGGGGTCAATAGAGTTTGGTCCCGGTTACACCAACTTCCGGAACTTCCCACCACCTCGACAAAAAAATCACGTCCGCGTGTACGTCCGCCCTGTACGGTCCCAAGGAACCACGCTGTGGTTCCCAAAAGTCCGCGACAGGGCGATACTTTGTGGATCGTAATGCATTCGAGATAGGATAGGATGAATACAGATGTATAAGATGTATATTCACTTCTTTTTCTTCTTTGCTTCTCGAACATCCTTTGATTGCTGCGTGAGTCGGTCGGCTTCCTGTCCGATGAGCTCATACTATAGAGAATCATAAAGCAACGAGATCAGTACAGGTACTGTAATGCATCGCGATCTGCCCCACAAGAATAGGCCGAAGAGGGATTGATTTAAACACGGAACGCTCGACTCTAGAGTACTGTAAACTCCTGGCAACACGAAGTATCAACGAAAACTCGGGCAAGAAAGGTCGATTAAAGTTGTTCGAAACGGGATGGTGCACCCACTTCAGACGTGAGGGGTTGGTGAAAAAAAAAAAACTATATCCCACAATTGCCTTCCGTGCCTGTCCAGAGCCATGTGGTGCGAGCACGGTTGCTATGCGCCCGCGTCCGAAAATCAGCGACGGGGAACGAGGTAACACCCACTGTGCTATCTGGATACTGACTACACTCCGCACTTACCAAACTAGCGTTTCTCCGAGTAGCCAACTAAACAAGGATCAAGATCATAAGAGGTTACTTCAAGTTATGACGAGCGGTTGCGGGGTATGAGTACCGGATGAATCGCCCGAGATCTCAGACCGGTCAAAAAGCACTTTGCAAAGACCGGAGCAATTTCAGTTTGCGATAAAACAAAGTGCTACCTTGACATCGTCCACGTTGATTGTTGACCGCTTGGCATGCCTATTCAAACATGGCGATGTACCATTTGTTAACATATAGTTTCACGCAATCCCTTCTCTTGCATTTATAACTCCAGTATCATATCCATGCAGACTTGCCTTGCAAATTTCTCCAGGTCCTTCCCAAGTGTTTCTAAAGAAAGAATTGTAAGAAAAAAGAAAAGACCATGTCAACAATGGTGTTCTCATTCCAGGCGTTCTCTCTCTAGTCTCCCCCGGTACTTTTTCACGGATCTACCAACTGCAACAACTGAACCGCTTTGGTGGCGTTACCAGCTTGTGTAAACACCAGTTCCGACAAGGAGGCGATCAATTGAGGTGTAATAACAACGTTTAGCTCTGCTCCTAAGATATATGATATATAGTCGAGAGGGTGTCAGGACTAGGTATGGTTGATATTATGTTGACGGGTCAACTCACGACAGTTGGCGTACTCTGGCTCTCGCATATCTCCCCGACGGCGAACCATATGGCAGCCTTCAGCCTCTGTGTTCATCATAAAAAAAGTATGCTTTAGTGTGGGTGAATGTGGCAGAGCAAACTTTGACTTGATCAAGTGATGTACAAGTCCGGAATGCCTTGAGCGCTTTGAACGTCCTTCACAACCGTGTTACCTCTCGCGATCCTTCGTCATGCTCATTCATTACGCGTTGGAGGAAGTGGAAGTGTAATGCTGCATGTAAAAAGGCAGGAGGTCAAAAAGCCCAAAAAATCACGTGCGAAATAAGACGGTCTACATTTTACAAGGCTATCGTAGAAGACTCATGCTCGTCCATATCTACATCCTCGTCCTCCTCCTCCTCGCTCTCTTCCTCCATCAGAATCGACATCAGTCTTTCTACGTTAACAGGATTCTCCACCAACATGCTTGGAGAGATATCAATTGCAAATGCGAGATCCTTGGCTGTGATCGTAGTTGTGCGTTTGAAATTGCCTCCTCCAGTGTTGTACGACGCTTGGTACCCGGATGAATCTCCGACAGGCGCGCTCTCCATGGCAGAGTCGTGTGATGATGAACCAAAGTTTTCGAATAATCCTGCAGGCTCTGCTTGCGTTCCCAAAGTCGATCCAGTGGAGGATGAGGCGGGGGCTGTGTTGTGTTGATGTATCTCGGATTGAACAAGGTCCCGTTTTGGCACTGTGATTCCGAGGGCTCGATTTGTCCGCAGTTTGATAATGCAATTGCTAATAATGCTCTTGATATGACTCTACAGAGACGAGAAGCAGTGATATAGGAACGCGAACTGTTAGATGTCTGCGAAGCGTTACTGGGACGAAAACCAATCTAATTTCGAATCCAAAACGTACCTCCAGAGCATGTAGCATCAGCTCCACAGCACCTTCTTGCACACCTGCCATCAACCCATTCTCCATTGCCACAGCAGTCATCCTGTCTTTCATCGCCTCAAAATCTGGCAGTTCCTTCGAGTCAAAGCATAATGGCGCGTATGCTCCTCTGTTGTATTCAGTCAATAGTCCTGGTTGGGCAATACTTGGTGCCAGAGGCTTCAGACTGCGATGTTCTTTCACTTTCTGCCTAACGGCCCCACTGTTCTTGTGATGTTCCTACAGTACAGTAGAAAGCAGAAAAAATGTCCGGTCATTAGCTTGATATATTGTTCTTTTGCACACAACTCCCTTGAATAAAGGAAGGACGTTCCCATTACCTTGAGTGACTTGATTCTCTCGCGTTCTGCCTTGCCAAGACTCATAACCTGATTCTTGATCTTGCGCCTCTTGGGGTCCTTTTCCTTGAGTAGTTTTCCGTCCTTGTCCTTTTTCCCTTTTGCCCAGCCTACGGACCGCGTGCTCGGTGGTGGTGCCTCCTTTTGTGCGTTGTGAATATTGGCGAGGATGAATTGGTTGTGTAATGGAGCTAGAAATAGAACAAAGGACGTGTCAGCTTGAGAACCCTAGGCATTGATGCAGAGCAGATGCAAACTCGCCAAGGGCTTACCATTTTTGCGAGAAAGGTACAGATTGGCGTAAAAGTCAAACTCCTGGCGGTTGAGCTTTCCCGAGACAAAGTCTGTCAGTGCCTGCCAGTAGGACGGTCCATTGTCGCCCAGAGCTTCTGCCAGCTGTTGCTTGAGCAGCAGGACATCCTGCCTTCCATCTTTATCTGTGGCAGGGAGTGGCATCGCCTCGGGGGTATATATGTGTAGGTGTGTTGTGAGTGTTTTTTGACAATGCTTACAAGTCCAGCGAATTGAAAGTGCGCGAAGAGCGGGTGTTGCAAAATGGAGCTGAGCGTGATGGCCGTGTCGAAATAACGAGGCACTCACTCGGGACTGCCATTTTCGAAAGTGTTTACATTTTTCAACAAGAGAGAAAAAAAAAAAAGAAAAGCATCTCACTCCTTTCTCGCCCACCTTTGATCCCCTCCACCACATCCACATCCAACAATGGCCAAGTCTAAGCGCAACAAAATCGGTATGAATGGAGGACCTGGACCCTTTTCAAAGCCTTACTATATCCCAGCATCATATTTAGCCCCCGTTCAAGGCATATACCCTTTGAGCTCAAGTGCCTGCAACTAACCTTTCGCTACTCTCGTCCATATCCCACGATAGTTACCCTCACCCAGACCGACAAGAAGGGTCGTGCTGGAAAGGATGCCCTTTACGAGCAGGTACGGATCAGGACAATCTTCCTAAGAAAATCGGCACTCTTTTTGAATCGTTTTGTAGTGTTCTCAATCCTCAAACACACACTTACCGTTGTTCTGATGCCCCTCATCGTCTTGGGCACATTTATCACTCTAGATCAGAGAGAGCGCCGATCTCTACAAATACATCTGGATCTTCTCGGTCGAGAACATGCGCAACACCTACTTGAAGACTGTCCGTTCCGAGTGGAAGACCTCCCGCTTCTTCTTTGGTCGCACCAAGGTCATGGCCAAGGCCCTCGGTACCAGCCCTGAAGACGAACACAAGGACAACTTGCACAAGCTTGCTGATCAGCTCGTCGGTCACGTCGGATTGCTCTTCACCAACGTCGAACCCGAGGAGGTCAAGGAGTTCTTTGCCAACTACACAGAAGCCGATTATGCCCGCTCTGGCATCAAGGCCACCAGCACATACGTCGTCCCCGCAGGACCCGTCCACCGCGGTGAGGAGGTCTTCCCCCACAACATGGAGCCTCAGCTCAGGAGTTTGGGCATGCCCACGGTCCTTAACAACGGAATCGTGACCCTTACGAACGAGTACCGTGTCTGCAAGGAGGGTCAGACCCTGACCCCTGAGCAGGCTCAGCTTCTGAAGCTTTTCCACGTCCAGATGGCCGAGTTCCATGTTACCCTCAAGTCGTATTACCATGACGGACATATCCACCGCGTTTAAAGTGGACATTGGATAGTCTCAACAATGATAAGACGTGAAGGGTTCGTCCGAGAATAACTTGGACGGCAAAGAGTTGGTTGGAAGGAGTTTTTGCATGCAGTCAATGTACAATAAAAAGTATCACTTTATAGTTTTGGAATCACAGTTTGTGCCACAACACACTGTCGGCGACAGTGCAGACCCACGTCCCCTCATTTGCCTGCCCGACAATGAATCCATTCTCGCTCGATCCACCAAACGTAGCTTGTACCGTGTCATCACTGTCTGAGCGGATAGGCGTTGCCAACTGCTCCTCGATTGTGTTATTGGGATCAGACGTCGTGAATCGCAAGGCGCCTAGAACGATCAAGGACGCATACAAGGCACGGTTAACAAAAATATTGTCTCCTAGTGTAGCACGACAGCAGGACATATCCAGAAGCGCATGTCCATGCTCATCCACTATTAATTACCTTGGTGTGCTCTAGCGGGCGATGCAATATGCCCGTGCTCCTGCACCTTGTCATGATGAATAAACTGGACCCACTGTCCGACTTTGAGATCATGAACAGTATCAACAGCCATGTTGCCTTTGCTCGGATCGCCTCCTGTGATCCTGTACACAGTTGCATTGGACTAAGTGAAAGAGTTTGGGTTCTGTGTCAGTACATTTTCTGAAATTGTTGACCGCGGCGTTGACAGTCCTCGTATCATGGCACTTCAAATCGATGGAACAGCAAGTTACCATGTCAACATTCGAATCCTCATCCTGATCAGCAGCAGTCGGTTCCCCCGTTGCCAAAAAGTACTCTTTGTCCTTGGTCAGCGTTGTTGCTTTAAGCCGATCCAGCAAAAGTCTTGTCGCGTTCGATTCGTCCAACTCCAAAATGATGTTGCCTCGGCACCTATAGATATCGTCCAGCATGGGCTCCAAAGGGTCAGTGTACCATGCATGTGTTTGTTCACCAAGTTCATGTCATCTTCCTTCATAACCAACGTAGGACTCTACCTCGTAATCTGCATAGCTGGACCTAGAGGCGCCATGGAGGGATATTCCACCAAAGTCCTACTCTCTCCTTTGATCTGCTTGTGGCTTCCCGCTTTCCTGACAAGCGACACTCCCAAAACACCATCCTGAACCAACTTTCCATCGTAAAACATGGTGACAGGTCGTCCTGTGATAAAAGGCGTTGAGCTGGCCATCAACCCAACCTTCGAGGCTGCAGGACTGGTAGCGTCTAGAGCCTCCAGAAACTGGTGCACCTCGAGATCTGAAATCATCAAAACATCCTGCCCGTTCTTCTCCGAGTTCCCTTCACTTTGAGCAAGTATCGCCGCTGGGACTTGGACTTGGTTCTGACCGATTGAAATACTCTTGAAGGATGACCAAGCATCGGCGGTATCCAAGCTGCGCTCCTCAATGTCCTGAGACCGCGCCCATTTACCGACCGACTTTTCCTTTAGCCTCTTCCTGCGTGAATCAGCACCCGAGAGATAGAACGGATGGCACTCCATCAGACAATCAGTGGAGGATGCTGAAGTGGGAGTTGGAGTCAGTGTCAGTGTCGAGACACCATGGCCGGACTTTGTAGGCACGCGATCGACGACGGCGCCAAGTACGAAGTTTGACTTTGAAACGTGCTCAGGGATCTTTTCGGAAAGTGTCAGCAGATCGGATCCCGGATAGGAACGAGACGCGAGGACAATAGTGACCGATTTCTTTGTCTGTGAGGCGGAAGGGGCGGAGGAGGCTGACTCTGGGAGGCAGCGCGAGAGGGCTGTAGCCAGATCTGGATGGGAGCAGGTAGCGGCTGTCCAGAGCATCCTCGTCCTAGCTGTGTAGCGCGCGTTCTTTGTCACCGCGCAGGCGAATGAGCGGGAGAGGTGCATTCTGGATTCAGCAACCGAGTGGCAGATACAGCAGGTACAGGGCAGGTACAGAGCAGGTACAGAGCAGGTACAGAGCAGGTACAGAGCAGCGTAGCGAGAAGCAAGGTGCAGTGGTCGGAAGAACAGGACGCAATGGCGGTTAAGAATTCCGAACAGAGTGTTTTTGTGGAGCGCAGAGAGCTCTCCCGGGACTGCTTGTTGGACAGGGTGATCGCGCCCATGTTGGGCAGCCCACGGGCCGCGCTTTATTTTCTCGTCGCCATCCGTCTCGTCAGGCTCAGCTTTGTCAGGAAACACACCACAGCACATCATGGCAGCAGGGACACCGCAGATGGGCGCGCTCGCCATTGCCAACGCAGAGACAAACCTGCTCAACATGGAATGGCGCTTCCACGAGTGGATAATGGTAACAGCCCAAGCCAATCTGGAATCGCCTCGTCTCATGCCTGCCTCGCTCCAACCTTCACTTCGCCTTCGCTGCCACCACGTAGAGCTGATCATGGTTCTGTGTGAACCCAACAACTCTTTCTTTGCTGAAATAGGGCATGGGCGGCCTGAATCCGGACAACGTGCTCGACTACTTCGCCCTGTCACCATTCTGGGACCCCGAATGCAACAACGCCGTCCTAAAGATGCAGACCAAGTTCAATAACCTTGGAGAGATGAAGCAAAGACTCAGGTAACCACTCAACTCTGAAATCGGAATCGAACGTCGTAGCGAAACCACCCATAGAAGGATGGCGATCTCAAACGCCTCGTTCCTCTCTTTTCGTGGCTAGTGAGATGACAGGAGTCGAGTTCGCACTCGTACACGATCGCTATCCAACACTTTTCGTCATTCAGAAGCAGCGCCGAGTAAGCCCACAACAAGGTAACATTGTCACACAGGGGTTAACGCGGACCGTATACATTTGCAAGAGCAAATCGCTAACCGAGCCCTCTTTATAACTAGTCAAACCAATGGCGATCTACTATGTTCTCCAAGGAAGTATCTACCAATGTCCAGATCTGCAGACACTGCTTTCAAATCGAATTGTAAGTCCCCCTTGGAACCACATCATCAGGAACAGAAAGGCACCTAGAGAAAGCTGAATCGCAATCTAATCCTTTGGCAATGCTCCTTCCATAGCTGGGAAGTCTGCATCATGTAGAGAGCGCGTTTAACGAAGCAAGGACCATGAAGGAATTTCATCCGTCCACCGGCTACCACTGGAAGTCAGCGCCTGTAGAAGGATCACCCACAGCCCCAACCACGGTAACACCCGCTCTCGCAACAACCCCCGCAACGACATCAGCAGGCAGTGGGTTCAAGGCAGAGTCACAGGAATTCAGGTTCGCCGTGGATCGAGCCATCAAGAATGTGGAGCAGCGTGCACATATGCAAAAGTTTATGCTCCAGTCCGGTGCTCAATCAGGGCCCAGTGGCAGTGGAGCCTCTACGATGGACCCAAAGCTGAAGCAGGATGGCGCCCCTGGCGCTGCAAATGCTGCTACGCCAAAGGCTGGCCCTAAAGCTACCAACAAGAGGCGTAAGAAGAGCGAGGAAGCCTCGGCTGCAGCAGCGAGCATGGGCATCAATACAAGTGTGGGACCAGGCACATTGGGACGCCTTCCATCTGCAGGAGGTGGCAGCCAGACGCCCGGCCCCACAACACCTGGCGCCACCCCAACAAAGAGGCGGAAAAAGACCAAAAACATAGATCCAAAATAAACACGTCTCGGAATCTCAATCTACTTCTGGACACACTTCTACGAGCTTTTCAATGGAGGAATACATACAGGAGGAACCAACAGGTCGGAAAGCGTGCCACCTCAGTCTCTCGATACAGCAGACACCCAATGCCTGACGGATCACACAAGATAGCGTTGGATCTGGAAGAAAACGTCCCACGCTTGACTTGACGCGAACGACAACCTGTCTTAGTCTCTAATGCACTGTCTCAGCTTGCAACTGCCATAGCATCTATGTTAACACGGCCAAATTTCGATTGAATGAGATGCAAGTGAAGGGTTAGTCACCTTGGATGGTCAGAGTTGCAAGAAGGATAAAAAGGATTGAGACCAAAGAAAGCTACAGTCCATACCCGTTATCCCTCCATATGCAGTTAAAGCTATGTCTCGTGGACACATAGTGATTTTGGGGTAACGATAGAAGAACAGTTCAGAGTTAGCAGGTTTGTCATGAGCGTGCGAGAAGGACCGGTCATGGAAGGTATTGAAAACCACACAAAGCAAACCGAACCCCCACTCGGCGAAGCAGAATAGACAGGCCATGCCGCCCGCTCCACCCTTCGTCACAGACAAGGGTGAAACTAAAAAACAGAACAGCGTTAATGGATATCGAACGAGGTCCATACGGTAGCCGCCTGTGTCAGAGTCCGGGTCTTTGAGATCATAGAAGTGGACGGACCGCCAGAGGACGAAAATGCAGCTGTCGTGGAGCGAACGGGAGACACTGGCGCAACGTGCGAGATCAAAGGCGCGATCTTGGTGATCTCGAAAGGCGACTTGGGAAACATTGGATTGGATCTCTGGCGTGGAGCAAACTGGTACTGATGTGATTCGCGTCTCAGGGGTAATCATTACGCGCTTCTTTGCCTTCGTCAGCGGTCACTTTCGCGTTTGAGTCTTCTGTTTCTTACCACCCACGGCGCATCTTGACTTTATTTCGTTCCTCACATAGTGAACAAAGAATCTTCCGCACCTCATCGTCTTTCACGCCCTTGGTACGGATCCCAAGAAGGATTATCCGATGGAGTTTGGTGACATCAGTAATGAATTTACCATCGAGTGCATTCTAATAGAATAGATGAGAGTACTGAAGAACTGAAGAACACTTGGAGACCTTCCATTCCATCCCCAACCGTTGACTTCTTTCTCTTCTACGACGGCAAGGGGTACGTGACGATGTGCAACAGCAAAGGCAAAGGCTCGGTTAGATTGTCCATGGCATATCATGGTGACTACATTAGCCACATGTTGTTGGGAATGCCGTCCTTCAGCTTGCAATGGCGCACGGAACGTACGGGGGTGACTCCGATGAGGAGTAATGCAGTTCCTTTAAAATAAAAAGGTTCCTCATATAGTTAGACCAGTCTTCAACTCTGGAGAGATCCTTGAAGTGCCGCGCCTTGTACTTCAGAGTAATACCATGCACGTTTCATACCACTACCCTGCGGTCGGAGGACTACTTGATATTACAGCTGTGTGGAGGTCTGTTTTCCTGTATTTGCCGCAGGACCAATACGTTCCCTTTCATGTTTCGTTATCGGCTGCGCTAGGCTACATCTTTGTAGCGCACGTCCAATGTCTGTCTACGTGACGCGACATGAACGGCTAAAATGGTGCACAGTGCGGCACCCGAGTTGCCGGTGGAACAGAGGGGCAGGGACGCTATAAATACAATAGCAGTGATTCTACCAAGAGCGGCCACTGAAAGCACCTCGCCTCTTTATTCTCCGTGCGTGTCTTTCCACACAGCATTGTTTGGCGTCAGGAGGAAGCGGAAATAAAGTTGTGGTTGCGATGTTGCACCGTTGCTCTACTTTTCATGCAGCGTGAAATTGCTGCATTAGGGGGGACGGAAGAACGCGATTGAAAGACAGTGACCACTCACTGAAGAGCGCCGATATCTGCGCGATGCGCGCTTCCGGAACCAACGGGAGAAGCGAGGCGACATGTCTTAAGAGAACACACATCCTGCGAAATGTCCGCTGGAGTCGGGACACAGCCAAATTTTCGATTGGTTGCTACTGAAGGTGTAATCGTGTAGAAGCATAGGTGATCTTGGGCAAGGCTTATGTATCAGCATGCAATACACTGCATGCCCCAGACCGGCTTGCTCGACTAACGGGTGGTTTATAAACAATAGAGCGATGGGCCATCCTCTTCTTTTGCTTGCTACTATTCTCCCGTTCTCAAAAACCTCATTTTCTCTAGAATCACACTCAGAATGTCTGCCCCAAACGAAAAGGTGGGTGCACTATGAGTCGTGCTCCATGTCAATGAGAATCTCATTGCTGATTCAATTCATTGAGCATGGAACAATGGGACCGAGATTCAGAGGTGCACAGGGCTTTGTACGTAGCACAGCACTGCAAATTAACAGCTCTTAACTTTGTATTCCCTGCTATCGATGAACAACAACGGACGATTATGATTAGACTGACCTTCCCCAGGAATGGTATGCATAACTCACTAACGCACCGTGATGAGATAGCTGGATCCTGCCTTCACTGCTTGATGGCGCGTTAGAAAATTGACGTTCTTTCCTGCGTATTAGGTATGCCAAAAATTTCGCCATGAGCGACAATCGGTCGGATGGCATCAAGAGCATGTGTAATTCTCAGTCAGCCGAGATTCATGCTGTAGGTGATGATTTCCATGTATGCAGCGGTGACTTGGCATGTTGGGTTTGGGCCACTGACCGTGCCTTGCACAGCACTGATACCAACGGACAACGGTCAAACGACTTCGCTTTTCTAATATCTAATCCTAATGATCGCATTCCGCTACCACATCATACCAGCAACCAAGCGTTCCCGTCGGCATTGAGAATGCACAGGTCGAGACTTTAGCGGCTTTCATTGGTACATCATCACTGCATTCGTCGTTAAGTATCAAGCTTGTGACAAACCTACGCTCATGCCCCTGAACGTACAATCCCGCCTCTTGTTCAAGCAACCGATGTCATAGATACTAGTTCCATCGCACTCTGCGCTGTCCAAGTCGAAAATATGGGCGATGTCGAGGCTACGATCTTCAAAGACGCTATTAACCAAGCAGCAGAGGTACGTCCGCGTAAACAAGCACACTGCGCTAGCGGTTGTTGTAGCTTGATTGCAGCGATCGAGCAGCTAAATCTGAATGTCTATGCCGATTCCTTCGAGGTTAGTCACTTCCTATTACGGCTAGATCGAGTAGCCCCGATCTAGAGGGCGACAGTTCAAGCATTGTCACGGTCCAGAGGTCGCACGGAGGCAAAAGGTACTGCTTGAAGGTGCTTACAAAGTGCACAGGCGTGAGACATCACTGGACTTCTATGCACACATTAACTTGTTTGTATGCCTCAGTTTCTGTGCCACTCCTTTGACTAGAACGGCTTCAACGGGGTCAGTGGCCTCCTCTGTTAGTACTCTCCGCCCAGGCAGATCAGAGGGCGAGCAGGTCGCTCGAGACGAGAGCGCTAAAGCTCTTCCAGACTACTGGAATATCGCATTCGGTGATGCACCTGCATCGCTCGAGCTTTTCACAGACCGTCCTCGCCAAGTGGGCTATCCTTTAACAAAAGCGGAGCACGCCTTCCATATCGACACTCCGCTGAAGCAGTTGCTTATCAGCCTAAGCGTCGAACACAATCTCAACTTCGCTACCACCATACTTGTCGGCTGGAGCATAGTCCTGTCGCGACTTTCTGGACAAGAGGACATTCTTATTGGTCTCGTTGGCGCTGACACGGACATCATACCTGTGAGGATTGATCTTGCTGGGGAACCCAACACCCCGCAGCTGTTTGCCCGGGTGCGAGATGTCCTTCTCATTGCTGGTGCAAATCCTGGTCCACTGGACAAGAGCAATACGCGCCCTTTGCCTTCATTCCCAGACAGGCGCCTTCCATCAGTCCAAGCTGCATTCTACGCTCATGATGACGAGGCTAGCGATATAACTCTAGACTATGCCCCTGCCTCATTCGATATCGAGCTGCACCTGCATGATGCCGTTGAAGACGCTTTCGCAAGTATACGTTACCCGGCGTCATTGTTCAACACTGACACCATCGAACGACATGCAGGCTATCTGGTAGCTGTATTAATGAACATGGTCATCAACGGCTCCCAGTCCGTTGCCACCATCGATATCATATCTCCTGCCGAGAAGACGCTGGTGCTCAAGACTTGGAACGCCTCGTCGACAGAGTACCCCGCCGACCAATGCGTTCAACACCTTTTTGAGGAGCAGGTCGAGAAGTCACCCGATGCTATCGCGATTGTGCATGAGGACCAGTCGTTCACCTACCTGGAGCTGAATGCACTTGCCGACCGTATTGCGCATAAATTGGTCAACGCTGGCATCAGGGAAGGCGACTTTGTCGCGACCTTGCTTCTGCGATCTGTCGAGCTGGTTGCGGCACAACTTGCAGTACTCAAGGTTGGAGCTGCTTATGTCCCAATTGATCCCAAGGCGCCAGTGGACCGTCAAGTGTTCATCGTCAACGACAGTGCTTCTCGCCTGCTGATTACTGATATCCAAGTGAAAGTAGCCACTGCATTGAACTTGCCGTTGCTACATATAGGTATGCTTCGAATACGACGGCTTTAAAATCATTTTTCCTTGAACCCTGCTGACCGACTACGATTCTGTATACTTAGACATTGGCGAGTTACAAGCCAGAGAGGAGTACTCGGGTGAAATCACCCTGACAAGGTCAAGTCAGGACCCTGCCTATGTGATGTACACCTCAGGTTCCACTGGCCGGCCCAAGGGAGTCATAGTCGTCCACGAGGGCATTGCTCGCTTGGTCATCAACAATGGCTATGCTCACATTGGTCCTGGTGACCGTGTAGCCTTTGCTGCCAACCCAGCCTTCGATGCGAGCACATTTGAAGTGTGGGCACCCCTACTGAATGGTGGATGCATCGTCGTTATCGACTCAGAGACCTCTGCACACCCCAAGCGCCTGGAGGATGCTCTCGAACGCCATCGCATCAACACACTCTGGCTGACCATGACACTGTTCAACCAGTGTGTCTGCAGTATTGGTCCTGCCCTCGCCAAGCTAAAGTATCTTCTGTGCGGTGGCGAGCAAGGCAACCAGGAGACTTTTGCGGCTCTGCTCAAGCATGGTGGACCTCAAAACCTCATCAACTGTTATGGGCCCACCGAAGCCACCACCTTTGCCACGACCTACAATGCTTCAAGAATGGAGAAGCAACCGGACCGCTTGCCGATCGGAAGGCCCATAGGTAGTACATATGTCTATGTTCTCGACAAGCATAGCAACCTTGCGCCTTTGGGTGCTATTGGCGAACTTCACATTGCTGGTGCTGGTGTCGCGGCTGGCTACCTCAATAGGCCAGACTTAACAGCCGAAAAGTTTCTCCCGAATCCATTCAGCAAGACTCAGGGTGCATACATGTACAAGTCTGGCGATCGCGTCCGGTACCTTCCAGATGGAAATCTAGTGTTTATGGGCCGCAATGATGACCAAGTCAAGATCCGCGGATTTCGTATCGAGCTTGGTGAGATCGAGGCTCGCCTTGTGGAACATAGCCTGGTTCAGGAATCGGTCGTCCTTGCGCTTGGCGAAGGTTCCGAGAAACGACTTGTTGCCTATGTCGTGGCTGAACCTACCGAGTGTCTCGCACAAACGCTTCGTTCGTACATTGAGGAGAGGCTTCCCGTGTACATGATTCCGGCTGCGTTCGTTCGCTTGGACGCTATTCCTGTGACAGCGAACGGCAAGGTCGATCGACGTGCACTTCCCGAACCACAGGAGGACGCATTTGCTCGTCAAGAGTACGAAGCACCGCGCGGCGAGACCGAGGAGGCCATTGCCGTTATCTGGTCCGAGCTCTTGGGCGTCACCCAAATCAGTCGTCACGACAGCTTCTTTGCGCTGGGTGGCCACTCCTTACTCATCGTGAAGATGCTCGACCGCCTTCATCGTCTTGGCCTAACCGTCTCCGTTCGGGTGCTCTTTGAGTCACCTACCCTGAGTGTCCTTGCTCAAGATCTCAGCAAGCACCAGGCTATGGTTGTGCCACCAAACCTCATCAGTCTGCAGACCTCCAAGTTGACACCAGAGATGCTGCCTCTTATCGATCTCAAGCAGGATGACATTGATAACATCGTCAGCCATGTCCCTGGAGGCATCCACAACATCCAAGACATGTACTCGCTTGCACCCTTGCAGGATGGCATCCTGTTCCACCATCTGCTCGCAACTGAGGGCGATCCGTACTTGCTGATTTCACATCATGCATTCAGGGACCGAGTTTTGCTGGATCGTTATCTGGATGCATTCCAAAAGGTCGTTGACCGACACGACATCTTGCGCACGGCCTTCTTCTGGGATGCTCTCTCCAGACCTGCACAGGTCGTGCTCCGCAGCACTCTCCTTTCCGTCACGGAACATGTATTGGACCTGGCTGCTGGACCTATCGCCGATCAACTGAGCCAGCGTTACAACCACACCAAGTATCGAATGGACTTGACTCAGGCACCGCTGCTCCGCTTCGCTTTTGCAGAGGATGTTGACGGCCGATGGATCATGGCTCAGATGATGCACCATTTGATCATCGACCATGCAGCCATCGAGGTCATGAACGCAGAGGTCGAGGAGATTCTTGAGGGCCGAGAAGACACCTTGTCTACGCCTCCACAGTTCCGTGACCTTGTGGCTCAGGTGCGTGCTGGACCCACGCAAGAGGAACACGAGCAGTTCTTTGCGGAGATGCTTGGCGACATCGAGGAGCCCACTCTTCCCTTTGGTCTGACAGAGGTTCACAGCAATGGTGACGAAGTCAAGGAGGCTCATGTAACAGTACCTCAAGACTTGAATGACCGGCTCCGCGCCCAGGCTAAACGACTTGGCGTGTCCCTCGCGGCTCTGTGCCATACCGCTTGGGCACAGGTGCTTGCACGAACCAGCGGTCAAGATCATGTTGTGTTTGGAACAGTGCTTGTCGGAGGACTGCAAGGCGTGCAAGGCGACCAAACTGGTATGGGCATCTCTATCAACACACTTCCTTTCCGATGCGACATGGACGATCGCAGTGTGCAAGAGTGTGTCTCTCAGATCCACTCGCGTCTCGCGGCGCTGGTAGAGCATGAGAACGCCTCACTCGCTCTGGCACAGCGCTGCAGTGGCGTCCCAGCAGGATTTCCACTCTTCAGTGCCCTCATGAACTATCGCCATACAATGATGCCTAATAGCGGCAGCGACCCATCCGATATCGAGTTCACTGCCAAGGAAGAACGCGTCAATCACGGGGGGATCGACTTTTTAGGAGCTCAGGAACGCACAAACTATCCTTTTACATTGTCCGTGGAGGATTTCGGCCAGGCTCTAGGATTAACGGCGCAGGCCCTTCAGCCTGTGGATCCAGCGGATGTATGCTGCTATGTACAGCAGGCGCTCTCTAGTCTTGCGTCGTCTCTAGAGAATGCCCCTGATGTGGCCGTCGCGGACTTGGATGTGCTGCCTCTTGATGAGCGCACGAAGCTGCTCCAGTTGTGGAACGCCACCAACAGCCCCTATCCAGACCACCTTTGCGTCCATACACTGCTTGAGCAGCAGGTCAAGCAGTCGCCTATGGCCATTGCCGCCGAACACGGTGATCAGTCCATTACCTATGCTGAGTTAAATATCACAGCCAGTCATCTTGCTCACCAGCTCAGTGCTCAAGGGATCAGCCATGGAGACAGGGTGGCAACCTACCTCACACGCTCGTTCGAGCTCATTACTGCTCAGCTGGCGATTCTCAAGATCGGAGCGATTTACGTGCCGATCGACCCCAAGGCACCCATGGATCGTCAAGCGTTCATTGTCAGCGACAGTGGATCACGCTTAGTCATTACGGACAAGGATACCGATGTGCCTGTTGCCATTGGCGCGTCGTTGCTCCGAATGACGTCGTCCTACGAAGAGATGCCAAGCACCGCCATGGATGCTGGCTGGAGAGCGTACTCGGGACTTGATGTAAGTTCATGGAAGCCCTCAATCGGTCTAGTTTTGAAGAATAATGAAGGCTGTTCAACACCCCTCTAACGGAGCCTTTTCTCTCCATCTCAGCCGCAGAAGACAAATACAGAGCGCTCATCTCTGGAGACCGCGTATATCATGTACACCTCCGGATCAACAGGTTTACCCAAGGGTGTCATGGTACCACATCGAGGCATTGCTCGCTTGGTCTTCAACAATGGCTTTGCAAAGATCAGCCCATCGGATCGGATCGTCTTCGGAGCCAATCCAGCCTTTGATGCTAGCACCTTCGAGGTCTGGGCACCACTGCTCAACGGAGGTCGTGTTGTAGTGATTGACGCCGACGTTCTCACCGACTCACAGCGACTTGCAGAAACACTCGAACGCCGCCAGATCAGCGTCCTTTTTTTGACGCCCGTCTTATTCAACCAATACGCTGAGAGCATTGGCCAAACGCTCGCCAGGTTGAGGTACATCATCTCAGGCGGAGAACAAGGAAATATCGAGGCATACGCGACTCTTCTTCGACAAAAAGGCCCTGTCCAGATCATCAATGCCTACGGCCCAACAGAAGCTACCATGGTGGCAACCACGTTCACTGCGTCTTCTGATGTGAGCGGGTTGGATATTTTGCCGATCGGACGACCTATTGGAAATACGCAGGTGTATGTCCTAGACAAGCGACGACACCCTGTCCCGGTGGGTGTTGTGGGCGAACTATACATCAGTGGACCAGGTGTTGCGACCGGCTATCTCAATAGACCCGACCTCACCGAGGAGCGCTTCCTTCCTGACCCTTTCACCAAGATCCATGGATCCCGCATGTACAAGTCGGGCGATATGACGCGCTATCTCCCAGATGGCAACTTGGTTTACATGGGTCGCAATGATGACCAGATCAAGATCCGTGGATTCCGCGTAGAGCTCGGAGAGGTCGAAGCTCGTCTTGTTCAGCACGCCCAAGTTCAAAATGCTGTTGTAGTGGCGCTGGGCGAAGGCGATGACAAGCGACTGGTCGCGTATGTTGCTGCAGACTCAAGTGAGCATTTGGCCCGTACTCTCCGCAGTCATCTCGCTTCAATTTTGCCAGAGTATATGATTCCCTCTGCCTTTGTGCACCTCTCCGCGCTCCCAATGACCAACAATGGCAAAGTCGACCGTCGTGCTCTACCCACGCCAGATGAATCAGCTTTCGCTACCGAGAGCTATGTGCCTCCTCAAGGAAGGATTGAGAGCGCGTTGGCAGAGATTTGGGCAGAAGTTCTCAAGGTCCAGCGAGTCGGTCGCTACGATAATTTTTTCGTATTGGGAGGTCATTCCTTGCTTGCGGTGCGCCTCATGAACCGGATTTCAACCCTCGGCGCGCGGTTGCCTTTGTCCACACTATTTGCTTCCCCCACCCTGTCATCATTCGCCGAGGCATTCAAGAGCCAGCTCTCTCCGGATAATCAGTCGTACAGTGAGATCCCACGGGTCTCTCGCAATGAGCCCATGGAGCTGTCATTTTCCCAACAGCGTCTCTGGTTCCTGGCCCAGATGGAGGGACTGAGTGAGATATACCACATCCCTTCGGTACTCCGCCTGCGCGGCACACTGAATCGTGTGGCCTGGCAAAAGTCGCTGGATACAGTATACGCCCGACACGAGTCCCTGCGTACAGTATTTACTACCATCCAAAGCCAGCTTCAGATCCAGATACTACCTGCTGATTCAGGTGTTCGTTTGGTCCATCATGATTTACGAGGCGAACAGGACAAGCAGGCATCTCTCCAATTGTTGAGCGCAGCTGAGGCCATCACGCCTTTCGATCTTGAGAGAGGGCCTCTTATTCGCGCACAACTGATCCAGCTCGCCGACGACGAGCACCTCTTTTTGCTAACACAGCACCATATTGTGTCAGACGGCTGGTCGTTTGGGATACTCATCAATGAACTAAACGAGCTCTACATTTCCTACCGTGATGGACTGCCGAACCCACTGTCTCCGCTTGCGATCCAGTATCCCGACTATGCCGTTTGGCAGAGGCGCTGGCTTGATGAGGGTCGACTCGAGGCGCAAAGTGGGTACTGGAAGAAGAATCTTGCTGAGGCGCCAGTGTCGATTGATCTGCCGACCGATCGTCCGCGACCTGCTCAACAGTCCTTTGCCGGTGCGTCTATGCCCGTACGTCTGGATGCTCAGGTCACGCAGGCACTTAGAGCTCTCAGTCAGAAGCATGGTGTCACAATGTTTATGGTTGTACTCTCGGCTTGGAGTGCAGTATTATCGCGCTTATCAGGACAGAGCGACATTGTCATCGGCACGCCTAGCGCCAATCGTGGTCATAAGCAAGTCGAGAAATTGATCGGATTCTTTGTGAACACTCTCGCATTACGCATCGATCTCTCTGGCGAACCTAACTTGGAACAGCTACTGGAACGAGTCCGAGAGACTACAGTGTCAGCCCAAGCCCATCAGGACTTGCCTTTCGAACAAGTCGTCGAGATAGCTCAACCGCCCCGCCGAATGGATCAAACACCTTTGTTCCAAGTAATGTTCGCCTGGCAAAATAACGACATTGGCAAGTTGCATCTACCAGATTTGGATGTCACGGTCGAGGAGCTGAGTTACGACATCGTCAAGTTCGATCTGGAGCTCGAACTATATGATGAAGAGGATGAGATCTGTGGATGTCTGCATTACTCGACTGCTCTTTTCGACGCCACCACTGTGGCGAGACATGTTGGCTACCTGGAGGCCATGTTGAAACAGATGCCAACGAATACATCTCGACCCATCGAGACTGTGGAGCTGCTTGGATCAGCAGAGGAGGAGCTTTTGCTTCAGAGATGGAACCAGACCGAGAAACCCTTCTTTGACAACCGCTGCATACACGACCTCTTTGAGGAGCAGGTCGCGAGATCGCCGGAAGCCATTGCTGTGGTGCATGACGATCTCACGTTAACCTACCGTGAGCTGAATGACCGTGCCGATAATGTTGCTCTTCAGTTGGTGAGATCCGGGGTCAGAACTGGCGACTGTGTCCTTACCTTGCTGAGCCGCTCTATCAATCTGATCGCCTCTCAAATTGCCATCCTCAAGGCAGGAGCTGTCTATGTGCCATTGGATCCCAAAGCGCCTGCAGATCGACTGGCTTATATGGCCACTGATAGCAGGGCACGACTTTTGGTCACGGATGAGTTGGCGGTTGTTCCGACATCAATTCAAGCACCAATCCTGCGTCTCAAGACGCAGAATTTAGAGGACCCAGAGCAACATGGTATGTGCATACCTCCGAGGACAACAAGAGGTAACAAATAGCTACCAGTTGCTAACTCATTGTACCTTTCAACGATATAGTTGATATCTGTAGGAAAACTGCGGCGACTGACACCGCCTATGTCATGTACACGTCTGGGTCGACAGGTCTTCCAAAGGGAGTCATGGTTCCTCACCATGCAATTGCTCGCCTGGTTTTCAACAACGGTTTTGCCTGCATCAATTCTGACGATCGCGTGGCGCTCTCTGTCAACCCTACGTTCGATCCAAGCACGTTTGAAGTCTGGGCGCCATTGCTTCATGGAGCACAAATTGCCATCCTCGATCACGAAATCGTTACAGACGCACAGCGCCTTGCACAGGCCTTGGAACGCAATGGCATCACCGTTCTCGTACTGCCCACGGCTCTCTTCCACCAATTTGCATTCATTATCGCGCCCACTCTATCAAGACTGAGATATATGATGTGCGGTGGTGAGCAAGGATCGATCGAGGCCTTTTCTTCGGTTATTCAGCAGGGCGGGCGTGTACATCTGATCAACGGATACGGTCCAACTGAAGTTTCCACAATTACTACAGCTTACGTGATCACAGGGACCCTCGGCTCCATGGACCGCTTGCCTATTGGACGACCTATTTCCAACACGCAAGTATATGTGCTGGACAAGCATCGTAGACCAGTACCTCTCGGTGCCGTAGGAGAGCTTTATATCGGGGGACCTGGTGTCGCTACTGGGTATCTCAATCGGCCTGACCTTACAGCCGGGAGCTTCCTCAGTGACCCTTTTAGCACGACCGAAGGGGCACGCATGTACAAGTCCGGTGATCTGGTGCGATATCTTCCTGACGGAAACTTGATCTTCATGGGGCGAAACGACGACCAGGTCAAGATCCGTGGATTTCGGGTCGAACTCGGGGAGATCGAGAAGCGGTTGCTTGAGCACGTCCTAGTGCGCGAGGCTGTTGTCCTTGTAACTGGGGAAGGCAGCGACAAGAGACTGGTCGCGTATGTCGTGAGCGAGCCCGTTAGTCAGCTGCCTCTCTTGATTCGCGAATACCTGGGCGTGAAGTTGCCTGAGTACATGATCCCCACCGCAATTGTCCGGCTGGAGGCGATGCCTTTGACCAACAACGGCAAAGTCGATCGTCGTGCACTACCCGAGCCCGGCAGCGATTCGTTTGTGAGTAAGGAATACGATGCACCTCAAGGCGAAATCGAGACGACACTCGCGGCTATCTGGTCGAAGTTGCTAAAGATTGACAAGATTGGTCGCCAAGACAACTTTTTCATTCTGGGCGGGCACTCGCTTCTCGCTGTTCAGATGATTGAACAGCTTCGCCGCATCGGACGCGTCATTTCAGTGCGTGCTCTATTTGAAACCCCAGTTTTGAGCGTGCTGGCCACCTCCATCACCAATGGGTGCAACGCATCGGAGTCACCCACAGCGCCAGCCAACCTCATTACCGCCACTACCACCGAAATCACCCCTGATCTTCTACCACTCATCGACCTCAGTCAGGACGACATTGATCGCATCACCAACCAGATCTCTGGAGGAGTGGCCAACATCCAGGACATCTATTCGCTGTCGCCCTTACAGGACGGCATCCTGTTCCACCATATGATGGCTACTGAAGGCGATCCGTACTTGCTCACGATTTGCACTGCCTTCCGAGACAGAGATTTACTAGACCGGTACCTCGGTGCGATTCAGCAGATCGTCGACCGCCATGACATTCTGCGAACGGCTATAGTCTGGAGAAATATGACGACTCCTGCGCAAGTCGTCCTCCGCAAGGCAACGATCTCAGTCACAGAACTCACACTAGATCCAGCCAATGGTCCGGTCATTGGTCAACTAAGACAGCTCTACGATGCCCGTAAACATCGAATTGAGTTGGACGTTGCCCCTCTGAATCGATATGCGGTTGTTCAGGATACCGATGGCCGATGGATCATGATACAAATGCCCCACCACATTGTCGGTGATCATTCGACCTTGGAGCTGATGGATGAGGAGATTCAAAAGATCTTTACAGGCCGAAACGGATGCCTTGCCGCGCCACAGCCTTTCCGTAATCTCATTGCACAGGTGCGATCGGGTATGACTGTTGAAGAGCACGAGCAGTTCTTCGCCAAGATGCTTTCAGATATTGACACCCCAGCGCTCCCATACGGGCTCTCAGATGTCCATCGAGAAGGTGCAGACGTTAACGAAACGCAGCTAATGCTGCCTCAAGACCTCAACGATCGTCTCCGAAGTCAAGCTAGGCGTCTAGGAGTTAGCCTCGCTAGTTTCTGCCACCTCGCATGGGCCCAGGTCATTGCGGCCACCAGCGGACAACAGCAAGTTGTTTTTGGCACGGTTCTATTCGGACGCATGCAAGGAGGATCTGGAGCCGATCGTGCTATGGGTCTTTTTATCAACACCCTTCCCCTCAGAGTCAATATTGAGAACAACACCGTTCTTGAGAGCGTCCGTAAAGTCCAGACTGATCTGGCGACATTGCTCGAGCACGAACATGCATCTTTGGCCCTGGCTCAGCGCTGCAGCAGAATCCCTGCTGGCTCCCCACTCTTCAGCGCCTTGTTGAACTACCGCCACAACGACGACACATTCACTCAATCAGAGTTGGACAGCGGTATAGAAATCATTGAGGGGCACGAGCGCACCAACTACCCGTTCGTACTTTCGGTGGAGGACTGTGGCACGTCTTTTGGAGTAACTGTCCAAGTTGTCGAGCCTTACGACTCTGCCAGCGTCTGTGGATATATGCAACAGGCCCTCCAGAGCCTAGCTGATGCACTGGAGCACACACCCGACACCCCAATCCAAGGTTTAAAGGTGATCCCCGCTGAAGAGCATGCCCTGCTGATTCGCTCTTGGAACCAGACCGAGTCAGCTTTCCCTGCCCACCAATGCGTTCACCATGTATTCGAGGAACAAGTCCGAGAACGTCCTGAGGTCATCGCTTTAGTGCATGGCGATCAGACGCTGACCTATCGCGAACTCAATGCGTGCGCCAACAATCTCGCACGACAATTGATCGACGCGGGCGTTAGACCCGGTGACTTTGTGCCAACATTGCTCATGCGCTCCATCGAACTGGTCACTGCACAGCTGGCCATTATCAAGGCTGGGGCCGCCTATGTCCCGATCGATATCAAGGCACCAGCAGACCGCCAGGCCTACATCGTATCCGATAGTGGGGCGCGATTGATGGTCACTGGCGAATACACGCCGGTCCATGATTCTATTCAGGTTTCACTCTTCCGTCTCACGAATATTGACGAGAAGGATTTGCATCAGCGAGGTATGCTATGATCCCGTTATATAACAGCGGTTTAAGAAGTTGGTATGTATGCGCATTCGTTGACATCTTTATTCTCCTACTGCCGTATAGATATGCCGCTCTCCATCGGCACAATTGGATCAAGTCTCGACACAGCATACGTGATGTACACTTCAGGATCTACAGGAACGCCCAAGGGTGTGATGATTCCCCATCGCGGTATCACGCGTCTGGTGATCAACAACGGCCATGCCAACTATAGGTCTGACGACTGTGTTGTGTTTGGCGCCAACCCAGCCTTTGATGCCAGCACAATTGAGGTTTGGGCGCCGCTCTTAAACGGAGGACACATGATCATTGTCGATGCCGACGTGTACACACACCCTCAACGGTTGGCAGGTCTGCTCGAGCGGTACGCTGTCACTGTGCTATTCTTGACACCGGTGCTCTTGAACCATTATGTCCCTATTATCGGACAGGCGTTGTCCAAACTGAGATACCTCCTCTCTGGAGGTGAGCAGGGCAGCCTCCACGCGTACTCTACGCTGTTACACCTAGGCGGACGCGTTCGCTTGATCAACGCCTATGGACCCACTGAATCTACCACGATCGCCACGACGTACGAGGCTACCATCAGCAACATCGACGTGCTGGAGTGCTTGCCTATTGGCCGACCCATGGCCAACGCTCAAGTGTATGTGCTGGACAAACATTTTCAACCCGTGCCCACTGGAGCTGTAGGCGAGCTGTACATTGCTGGCGCTGGTCTGGCTAATGGCTACCTGAACCGACCAGATCTGACAGCCGAGCGGTTTTTACTCAATGTGTTCAGCAAGGATGAGGGTGCTCGCATGTACAGGACCGGCGATCTTGTTAGATATCTACCGGATCGGAATCTCGTCTTCATGGGCCGTAATGACGAGCAAGTCAAGATCCGTGGTTTCCGCATTGAGCTCGGCGAGATCGAGGCTCGCCTTGTTGAGCACGAGTTGGTCACTGAAGCTGTGGTACTTGCGTTAGGTAACGAAGGCGATAAACGTCTGGTTGCCTACGTTGTGGCTAAGAGCACGACTCAGCTGGCGTCTACAATGCGCGAGCACATTTCGACATGTCTCCCGGAGTACATGGTACCTGCTGCATTCGTTCGACTGGACGCACTACCATTTACAGCTAACGGTAAACTGGACCGACGACTTCTTCCTGCTCCTGATTCATCAGCCTTTGTCGCTCAAGATTTTGAGGCTCCTCGAGGCGACATTGAAATCCCACTGGCTAATATGTGGGCAGATTTACTCAAGATCGATCAAGTGGGTCGCCATGATAACTTTTTCACCCTGGGCGGCCACTCACTTCTGGCCGTTCAGATGATTGAGCAATTGCGGCGCATTGGTCTGTCCTTGTCTGTGCGCGCGCTATTCGACACCCCTGTCTTGAGTGTCTTGGCCGCCTCTCTTAACACTCATCAAGCAGCCCCAGATGTCCCGGCCAACCTCATCACCACTGCCACCACCGAGATCAATCCATATCTTCTGCCTCTCATCGATCTTGCCCAAGGCGACATTGACCGTATTGTCGATCAGGTTCCCGGAGGCGTGGCCAATATCCAGGACATTTACTCGCTGTCGCCATTGCAAGACGGCATCTTGTTTCACCACATGATGGCAACTGAGGGCGATCCGTACTTACTTATAGCCTGGTACGCTTTCCGCGACAGAGCGTTGCTCAACCGCTATCTGGATGCTGTGCAGCAAATTGTCGACCGCCATGATATCTTGCGCACGGCAATTGTATCCCAGAATATGACCACCCCTGCCCAAGTTGTTCTACGCCAGGCCCCACTTTCAATCACCGAACTCAAGCTGGATCCCACCGATGGCTCTGTAGTCAGTCAGCTCATGCAGCTATACGACGCCCGGAAGTATCGCATCGAGCTGCAAAGCGCCCCGCTAACTCGGTTCATCATTGCACAAGACACGGATGGTCGGTGGGTCATGGTTCAATTGCTTCACCACATCATTGGAGACCACTCAACGTTGGAGATCATGGATGAAGAAATCAAGACCATTCTTGGAGGCAAAGCGGACACCCTCGCTGCACCACAGCCTTTCCGCAATCTCGTCGCCCAGGTGCGATTAGGTTTCACTGTCCAGGAACACAAGGCGTTCTTTTCCAAGATGCTTTCGGACATTGACACACCAGCGCTTCCATACGGGCTCTCGGACGTCCATCGAGAAGGTGCAGGCGTTACAGAGACGCACCTCTTGTTACCTCAGGACCTCAACGATGGCTTGCGTAGACATGCCAAGCTCCTTGGAGTGAGCCCAGCAAGCTTGTGTCACCTCGCATGGGCCAAGGTCATTGCGGCCACCAGCGGACAGCAGCATATTGTGTTTGGCACGGTTCTGTTCGGACGCATGCAAGGAGGATCTGGAGCCGATCGTGCTATGGGCCTCTTTATCAACACCCTTCCCCTCAGAGTTGATATTGACAACAACACTGTTCTTGACAGCGTTCGCAAAGTCCAGACGGATCTGGCGACATTGCTCGAGCACGAACATGCATCTTTGGCTCTGGCGCAACGCTGCAGCAGAATCCCTTCTGGCTCCCCTCTCTTCAGCGCCTTGCTCAACTACCGCCACAATGCCACTTCATTCACACAAATGGAAACATACGACGGAATTGAAGCTATCGAGGGGCATGAGCGCACTAATTACCCGTTCGTGCTCTCGGTAGAGGATTTTGGTACATCGTTTGGAGTAACAGTCCAGGTTGTCGAGCCTTATGATTCTGCCAGCGTCTGTGGATATATGCAACAGGCCCTCCAGAGCCTTGCTGATGCACTGGAGCACACACCCGACACTCCAATCCAAGGTTTAAAGGTGATCCCCGCTGAAGAGCATGCCCTGCTGATTCGCTCTTGGAACCAGACCGAGTCAGCTTTCCCTGCCCACCAATGCGTTCACGATGTATTCGAGGAACAAGTCCGAGAGCGTCCCGAGGCCATCGCTTTAGTGCATGGCGATCAGACGCTGACCTATCGCGAACTCAATGCGTGCGCCAACGATCTCGCACGACAATTGATCGGCGCGGGCGTTAGACCCGGTGACTTTGTGCCAACATTGCTCATGCGCTCCATCGAACTGGTCACTGCACAGCTGGCCATTATCAAGGCTGGGGCCGCCTATGTCCCGATCGATATCAAGGCACCAGCAGACCGCCAGGCTTACATCGTATCTGATAGTGGGGCGCGACTGCTGGTCACTGGTGAGCATACGGCTGTTCATGACTCCCTTCACGTTTCACTTCTCCGTCTCAAGAAAATTGACGCAAAGGATCTGCATGAGCGAGGTATGCTATGATCGCGTTATATGACAGCAGTTTATAATAAGTTGGTATGTATACGCATTTGTTGACAGTTTATTCTCCTACTGCCGTATAGATATGCCGCTCTCCATCGGCATAATTGGATCAAGTCTCGACACTGCATACGTGATGTACACCTCAGGATCTACAGGAATGCCCAAGGGTGTGATGATCCCTCATCGCGGCATCACGCGTCTGGTGATCAACAACGGCCATGCCAACTATAGGCCCGACGACTGTGTTGTGTTTGGCGCCAACCCAACCTTTGATGCCAGCACAATTGAGGTTTGGGCGCCGCTCTTAAACGGAGGACACATGATCATTGTCGATGCCGACGTGTACACACACCCTCAACGGTTGGCAGGTCTGCTCGAGCGGTACGCTGTCACTGTGCTATTCTTGACACCGGTGCTCTTGAACCACTATGTCCCTATTATCGGACAGACGTTGTCCAAACTGAGATACCTCCTCTCTGGAGGTGAGCAGGGCAGCCTCCACGCGTACTCTACGCTATTACACCTAGGCGGACGCGTTCGCTTGATCAACGCCTATGGACCCACTGAATCTACCACGATCGCCACGACGTACGAGGCTACCATCAGCAACATCGACGTGCTGGAGTGCTTGCCTATTGGCCGACCCATGGCCAACGCTCAAGTGTATGTGCTGGACAAGCATTTTCAACCCGTCCCCACCGGAGCTGTAGGCGAGCTGTACATTGCTGGTGCTGGTCTGGCTAATGGCTATCTGAACCGACCAGACTTGACAGCCGAGCGGTTTTTACCCAATGTGTTCAGCAAGGATGAGGGTGCTCGCATGTACAGGACCGGTGATCTTGTGCGATACCTATCCGATGGTAATCTCGTTTTCATGGGCCGCAACGACGAGCAAGTCAAGATCCGTGGTTACCGCATTGAGCTCGGCGAGATCGAGGCTCGTCTTGTGGAGCACGAGCTGGTGAATGAGGCCATAGTGCTCGCACTGGATAACGGAGGCGACAAGCGTCTCGTCGCCTATGTTGTGGCCGATCACAACGAGGAGCTCGTGCACAACTTGCGAGAGTACCTAACCGCGAGAATGCCCGAGTACATGATCCCGGCTGCATTTGTTCGCTTGGACGTCCTTCCAGTCACCAACAACGGCAAGGTCAATCGACGCGCTCTCCCTGAGCCAGAGTCCTCCGCCTTTGCTGCAAGGAGCTACGAAGCACCCAATGGCAATGTCGAGATGGGACTGGCCGAGATTTGGGCAGAGCTGCTGTCGCTCGATCGGGTGGGACGCCACGACAACTTTTTCATGCTCGGTGGCCACTCGCTTCTTGCTGTTCGGATGACCGGCAGTGTTCGATCGCGTCTGGGACTCGATTTGAAGCTGCATACGCTGTTCGCAGCCCCGACTGTTGCAGACCTTGCTCAGAAACTGCTTCACGAGGCTTCCAGCGAGGACGATGAGTACAGCGTGATCTTCCCTCTAAAGACTTCTGGAACGCGGCCGCCACTTTTCTGTATTCATTCAGGAATTGGTCTGAGCTGGCCATATATCGGTCTCGTCAAGCATCTCCACCCGGATCAGCCAGTGTACGGAATCCAAGCACGAGGACTAGACGGTAAGACCAAGTTGGCAACGTCCGTAGAGGAGATGACTCTGGACTATATCGAGCACATTCGCCGGATCCAGCCGCACGGACCATACCATCTCCTTGGCTGGTCTTTCGGCGGCACTGTCGCGCACAGCATGGCCACAGAGCTGGAAAAGCAGCGTGAACAGGTTCCTCTTCTGGCCATCATGGATTCCACCGCCGATTACTCCATCGTGGCTCATCTCAAAGTCGACGAGATCGACGGAGGTGCCAATATTGACCACCTTACCCGATTCGGAGGCGACATTTCTGTTGAAGATGGCTGGGCACTGTGGGAAAGGACAAAACCCATCAATGACAACAGCTTCATGTTGGCCATGCAGTTCAAGCCGTCAGTGTACAGTGGCAACATTGTATTCTTCCGGGCAGCAGAGAAGGAGAATGATCTCACGCCTTCGGTGGATCCTTTCAGTTGGAGGCCTTATACGAAAGGAGCAATTGAACTGCACAATGTACCATGTGCACATATCGAGATGGACAAGCCTGAGTCGATGGTTGTTATTGGGCAGACTGTGGACTTTAAGCTGCAGGGATTATTGTCATAGTGTTTGAAGGCAGAAAACTGACTGGCGCAAATAAACGAGAAATTGAACGGTTCAAAAAACTACTCAGTTGATATTTTATTTCATACGCCATATGTGCGTGGGCCAAAAGAAAGAAAAGGGACTTGGAAGTCAAGTTGAAGAAGGGCTGAAAGTCCATCTTGTGGCATCTGAATGTACTCAGCGGGTTGAGAATCGGATGTCTTGTATACCATGCCCTACTCCTCAAGGTCGTCATGCTGCTCGATGGTTTCTTTGGGCGTCCTCCTTTTGGTCTCGTTCGACACGGCCTGCGCAAAATGTAGTGCAGCTCTCAAGCAGTCCGGCATCATGCTCACAAACTCCTCCTTTGTACGCGGGACGGTCATCTTCCAATCCAGTTCTACTAGCGGAAACTTGGTCGTCGCATCCATGGCAAAAAACCTCGTGCGATTCTCGTAAGTTTGAGAGCCATATACCGTGGCGGCCAGGAGTGAGCCCTTCTCGATGTGGTTTACCACCAGGTCTCCCATGCCTTGCAAGACCTTCTTTAGGACCTCCTTCTCTTTGCCTGACTCTAGATTAACGAGCCTCGAAGTCTCCGCTACGTATACTTGAGATGACTTTGCTAAGCCTACACCAGCTGCGTAAGTTGAGGAACCAGCTGCGTAAGTTGAGGAACTGGGACGGCAGATTCTCTCACCAGCAACAGGCACCCAGCACCTGGTGTTGACACCAAGAACTTGGAGGGCGCCCTTGATGATGGGCCAGGTTATATTAGCCCACCCTTCTTTCACGTAAAAGTCAGGGATCGTATCATCGAATGCAAAACAGTCTGCACTATGTCAAAAAAAGCGATGTGAATTGGTTAGGGTGCTGATGCGACCATTGTAATCCAGTAGTATTGCATTGGGGGGGGAAGGGGAATCACTCACTATTTCTCGAAGACGGCGGAAAGATACCTGTTCAAGGCTGTTTTCCCGTCCAGACCTCGCACGATGGCAAGGGATTCTTTCCAGGAGTGTTCCGGGGACTTCTCAGACTCGACAAACACGTTGTCCAAGACCTCATTTACTCCTGGCCATGGCTGGCCGATCTTACTCACGCCTTTGCGATTCTGTGGAGCCTCTTTGAGAAATGGAGCTAGCGAGGTGTTGAAATCATCCAAGTACTTGGCATGTTTGATCTTCTTGACTTGTGACCCTAACGATAGACAAGTAGGGTACGTTCTTAGCCACAATGTTCCTTTTTGCTGACCGAGGGTCTTGTGGTTGTTGTTTAGATACCGATACACTTGAGAACTGCCTACCTTCTGCTGTAGCAATGTCTTCCTTTTTGATTCCGTCTACTTTTGCGGTAGCTGTGCCTTCTTCACTGATATCATTCTCATCTGAATGGGTTTCTTCGCCCTTAAGAGAAAGTGTATCGAGCTGCCGCTCTAGGGACTCGGTCGTCACATTCGTGGCCGTGGCTAAAACAGCTGCCTCAGAGAGCGGGGTCGTGGAAGTACTCATGTTATACGCTACAGGACAGCTCGACGAAGAGAGTGGATAAGGAGTAAGTGAGTAAGTGAGGAGCAACAATATGGAGATAGATATTGAGGAAAAGGAAAGGGAAGGACAGGCATATTCAGTATCCCTTTTATGCTCCGTAAGTTCATGGGTCCTGGGATACCCAGGCGCGTTCCTGCTTCGCCAAAGAGAAACCATTCATCCTCTCAACACATGCTGGTCATGAAGCATTAGTACCTCTACCACCCACTAGATTCGTGCATCTATCGACTTATGCATTTTTTTAAGCAAGTGCATAGCGCGAAGGGTTCCCTTCCCACTGCGAGATCTTCCCAATTCCTCCGTCACCGTGCCTACCGCGGCAGAACACTGATGCCTTTCGTGTCACCGCGTGGAGAGGGAAACTCACAATGCATTCCGAGATCTTCTTCATCGTTCCAACTGTAGTAGAACACAGTTCCTGAATCGAGTCTATGTCTGCGGGCGTAATATTTGTTTGTGTAAAAGTGAGCAGTGGGAGATCTCTCAGGGGGAGGGGGCGGCAATGTGACCAACACATACCAAGACAGACGTGCATGAGTAGCGGGATCAAGTTGCATATATGATGTGCTGCATGTCTAATGATGTGTTTTTGTTTACACCGGAGTGAACAGCACAGCATGGAAGTCCATGGAAGGCTTTTCATGTTCTACTGCGGCAGTACTCCACACGATTCCATGTCCAACACAGCAGCAGCAATTGATCCGCATTAAAGGCACAATACAGGCACAATACAGGCACCGTACCTATTCAACTCAAGAGTGTTTCTTGTGGGAGGAACAAGTTTGCGTTTTTTTATTTGCTAATCACAAGGGAACATGATCACACGCAATCCAGAAAAAAAAGTGAAAAAAAAAAGAAAAAAAGAAAAAAAAAAGTCAAGCGCTATGAGTACAAAGGCAAAAAATAAAGAGGAAAGCGAAGTTGGAGAACAGAGGGGCAGCAAAATGTGGCAAAGAGAAGGAAAGTAAATTGAACAGGAAGAAGATTGTTTTCTTTTGGCTCCAGTTATTGCGAGTTGGACTTGGAAGGCGACGCTACCAAAGGCAACAGCGGCGGTGAGGGACGCGGTGAGTTTGCAGGATGGGGCGAGTTGGCTCCTGATGCCACAATGGCGGCGTAGGAGGGCGATCCAGGGTCCTTAAAGTTCATCATGGCCTTTTTGCTGGCGAGAGAGAGAGGCGTGATCGATAGCGGCGGAAGTTCTGGGTGTAATCTCTTGCCCGCGCCAATTTTGGCATTCAACACACGCAAGACCTCCTCCTCAGGAGAACGACCCTTGCTGGCCGCGGTCCCATTCCGACCAGTGGCACCAGTGTTGGCCGCGTCCACGGTGACTCGACTCTTGACAGGACTCTTGAGGGGCGAATCCTTATTCACAATCGACGCCGTGGTGCTGTGCAAAGAACCAACACGCCCAGCTGATTTGGCGGTAATTGAGGGGATAATGTTTTTGCCAGTCGTTGGGGCGCTCGCCGATTCCAACTCGCCCTTTGATGAGTCAACTGCGGCTCGAGACTCTTGTCCAGCAAGAGCACCAGTCGCATTGACGCTAGACGAGTCATTGCCAGAGACCACAACAGCAACGCGTTCACCCGAGCCATCCTGAACAGCCTCGTCCATCTCCACCACAAGTGGACTTGCTCCATTAGCAGTCTGCGCTGTGTAAGGAATGACCTTGGATATATCGCCCTTACGGCTGGCCTCATCGTCGTCTTCGTCGTCATCTTCGTAGTCGTCATGCTCCAGAGGTTTACGAGGTGCATCAAATAAAGACCCTCCTTCCTCGTCGCTTCCACCAAGGTCATCATCCTCCTCCTGATTCCAGTGGTTGGTGATCTGTCCCTGCTTTTCTTTGCAGGCGCCCAGCGCTGCCGAGAAGGTCTTTGGTGCACCATTCCCAGAGCCATCCTGGTCCTCCTCCTCGTCGTCTTCAATCTCTCCGTGAACATAGTCCCAGCTCGTCTTGGGTTTTCTGATTTCCTTTCCAGAGACAGTGAGTTTGTTACCAACCATGACCTTCATGCCGATGCCTAGACTGTTCCGATTGCGTGGTTTGTTGGAGATGCCTTTGTTTTTGGCAGAGTTGAGGAAATCCATAGAATCGTCGCTACTGCCGTCGTCGCTGTCGTCATCATCATCATCGTCGCTGTCATCGTCCTCATCCTCATCGTCATCACTGTCACTTTCGCCTTCGCCTTGCAGGAACTGGACCTCCTCCGCATCCTCATCCTCCTCGTTGATCGTCGAAACCTGGCTGCGCTCCGTTGTTCCTTGGTGAAATGGGGATAGCTCCTTCTTCTTCTTTTGGCTCTTCTTTTTCTTTGACTTTTTCTTCTTTTTTGGCTTGGGTAGCTCTGCGGGTCCACCGGCGTAGATACGGACATCCCGGTCCGGATCCTGCTGCAGTCTTGTGAGTAGATCCTGAAGTCGAGTGGAGACGGGGACATCGTAATAGTAACCACTCTCAATGATCCAACTAGCGACCCTTGAGACCCAGATCCGTACATTGACAACCGCATCCGTCGCCAGCTGGTCGATCAGCAAAGACAGAAAGTGTTCCTCAAACTCTTCGACTGTGATGCCGTGGTCCAACAGCGATTGGATAATTTGGACCGCAACAACGCGCGACCTGAAGCCTCCATTGGTCGTAAACTCTACCGTTTGCCGAATCACCTCGTCCTTGATGGTTGTCGTTGTCGGTTCGTCCGACTTGCTCGCGACGGAAGAGGAGATCTCCGCTGTGCTGCTTCCTGCTGTTGAACTTTGGACACAGTCCTTGGACGGTTCATTCAGTTGAGTTGTCACATCCTCCATCTCCACGTCCTCGCCATCGCCAAAGGATCCCAGAATCACACCTCCTTCTGAAATATCAGTCGATACGGGCCTGTTTGCAGCCCTTGTGGAGGTAAAAGGTCCAATGCGAGCACTAGCTTCCCAAAGCGCAGGAAAGGCCATGACACCGGATTCTCGGATAGTTGATACGCCATCAGTGCAGGCGCGAACGCTAAGAGGCATGAGGTACTGGAGCAAATCATCACCCTCTGCAATCTCACATAGGGCCGGCAGCTGTCCGGCCAGCGAATCCCGTAGTCGCCAGTTGCTGGATCTCTCCAGCTCTGTCCATGCGTTGTGAATGTCCCGCAGTGCCTCCGAACGGCACTTTGGTGAGAGACAAGACACGAAATCAACAACATGTCCGATCACACCTTCCTTGACTTCGTCCTCTGCGAGCAGACAGTCCGAGAACGCTAGCGCTAGGTCGCGATCGGCGAGTTCTGGGCCAAGGATGCGAGCCACCTCGTGAAGCGAGCAGGCGAGTGACCTCCTGATCGGTGACCGGAAGGTTCCAGCAAGTCGCATATACACGGGCTTCATCTGCTCCCACTTTGACCGACCCGCAGTCAAAATAACAGCTATGGTGTGACAATGGCCATCAATGAGTACATTCATTCTGTTAGTAAATGATAATTGAAATCCTTAAAATATCAGTATAAAAAAAGTTCCTCCGATGAATTAGTTGCATTACCAGGGAAACTAAAGGCACACATCACTGCCAATTCGTGCTCGTTCAAGGGCTGCTGTCCCATATTGAGGAAGTGCCTCAGCAGCGAGTCGGGGACCTTCTCCTTTTCGAATCCTGCAATCACCTCGCCGAGAACCTCCATGATGGAATTACGCACGCTCCGGCTGACATCGACTGAAAACAGGTCATAAATCTGTTCCACCTTTGCGGTCTTCATCTCCAATGGTAGTGAGGAAACAAACGACGCTAGCACAGTGCAACAGGCGCGACGGATGTGCCATGTGTCGTCCTGAACAAAGACGTCGTAGAGAGGGAGGAGTCGATCGATAACAGTGTCCTGATCCACAATTTTGCAAAGCGTTCCTAATGCCATGACAATCTCCTACATGATGGCCAAGTAATGAATGTATGTTGTCAGAACACAACCCTGATCATGACATGGGTCCGAATTCATATTCAAACGATCCGGCAAGCTACTAACCTTCCGCACATAGAACTGTGATTTCTTGGCGAGGCGCTCCAGTGTTGGCAAAACGTAGTCTGTGCACCGCTTTTTTCCAAGAACATTGGCTAGAGACGTCAAGAGCTGCAAGAACACGAAAAAAATGCAAAGTAGGTCAGAGCCCTGTTACGTTTCCAATTGAACAGACTCCTTGGAACGCACAAGACACATACCACAACGACAAGCATCTTGCCAAGCTCCGCTTCACCATCCTGATCGTTATTATCATCCTGCATATCTGTGTCTTGCTTCTCCGTGCCACTAGCGGTCTCCGAGCTGTATAGTTTCTCCAATCCTGCAATAATTCCGTTCAAGATCTCGCTCTCCAGGATCTGGTCCGGAACACTCTCCGCCACAGAGACCACTGCGTTCCGTGCCTGGTGTGCTATTCCTGCGTTTTGATCGAGCAGCAAATTGATGAACATGGGTGTGAAGACGCTGTGCGGTATTGAGGGCGGGTGTGGTGAATTGTGTGCCCCATCAACGTCTTGTGCCTCCTGCTCCATTGTTGGTTCTTCGTCCACGATCAGTGCATTCTGGTAAAAGTACAGAACGATCTTGTCCAGCTGAGACGCAAGAGACTCCCTTACGGGCTCCATGGAATCGGACGAAAAGTCGCGGACGATGGGAATAACACACGAGATTGCATCGTGTGTGTTCATCTCGGGTAGAATGGTGGCAACTTCTCTAGCCAGAAAGGAGCTAGAGCCAGGTCGAAGGCAGAAGAACCTCATTAGCATATTGTAACAAAACTTGACCATGGATCGGTTTCACCAGGCGACAATCGCTCAAGGTCAAGGAAAAGAGATCCGCATACATACCGATGGAACTCGTATACACTTTTGGACAGCATCCTTGCTTTTTCTACCGCCGAGATATCGGCACTGGCAAAGAGGTGCACGATATCTGCATCTGCGTCGAGATCAACATCGCCCCTGACGGAGGGTTCTAAAAGATGTGGAGGATGGGGAAGGGAAAGACAGTTGCGATCGGTCAACTTGTTCTGGGGTTACACGACCCTTGATGAAAGCGAGACTGGGCTCCTTTTTTTTTTACCTGCAGACATCTCCGCCAAAAGCGTCTCAGTGTCGACTGACTCGAAGGCGTCGTCCTGTTCGTTTGAAAGCTCCAGGTACGAGAGGTCCTTGTCCTCTTGCTCCATCTGTGCGTCATCTTCATCCTCGCCAAAGTATAGGCCGAGATCTAGCACAGGCGATGGCAAACACGTTAGGCTGCTGCTAGAATTAAGAAAACACAACACAATGGAGGTGCAGAGACGCTAAAAAAAGACAAGGGAGTCGCAGGGAGAGCGCGATCGAGAGAGAGGAGAGAGAAGGCGGTGTGATCCATGCGTCCGCTGTCCAAGGCCCGTGTACGTAAGTGTTGTCCTGCAGCGAACTATTGTCAATCATCCATCCCCCTTTGGCACTGTCTGCCTCCGTTCTATCAGTCTGTTGCGGATATAGATTGTTCAACCAAGTGTTCCTGTTTACACCAGGAGTTGGTTTGTTCCTCCAGAACTCTTTTTGACTCCTGGTTGTATCTCCCTCCTGGCTCATATGCTTCTTTTGGGGACAGCGTTCTTTCTACGTTTGCTCTTTCTCTCTCACACACACTCTCACCGCCCGCCTTGTTGCTCACCGATATTTTATATTTCTTTTGCCTCTGTGGTCCTCAGTCTCTCACAGCCTCTCGTATGGTTCAAGTCGAGATAAACGTTCTCCTGCGTTTGAACTATCGCGTATATATTTTTTTCCCGCTCTTTTTTGTAGTCTCGCTTTCTATTTTTTTTTTTTTTTTCAGCGCCCGGAAGTACATGTTTTTTGAAAGTGAATCCAAGATTCGCGGCTGGCGCACCCCCCTCTCCCCCCCACTTTGTGCATTGTAATTGTTCTGTGGGTTGTGGGTTGAAGAGTGTTTAGAAACTGTTATTGTATACTGTGGTCCTCTGCGTGGTGTCGTCATTCCTGTACTAGCCACGCGGCCACTGCTGCACGATTCAGTCGCCCTCTGTGACATCCAGCTCTTCCTGTCTCATGTCCATGTGAACGTGTGTGCGTGGATGTACATGCGGTAAGGGCTGAGGAGTATAAGGAGGAAGAGAGCCGCTTGTTTCTTACCAGCCATTGATTGTCGGTTGCGTGTAAAGTAGGGGTGTCTCAGGTTATGAAGAGGTGCGCAATGAAACGTTACGACTACACAATCAAATAAAGGGGCGAGCGAACGAGCGAGCGAATGAATGAATGAGAGTGTGTGCGAGAGGGAGAGTGAGAGAGGGCGAGAACGAGATTCAGAGGAAGAGAGGATAGAGGGAGTGAGAACAAGTGGTGAAAGAAAAGGAATGAAGAATGAAAGAGAGAGAGAATGAATGAAAGACAGAGCGACGAAACGATTGAAGGGAATCGGGCTCTGCGATTGATATTCGTGGAGATGAGTCAAGACGGGCGTGAAGAGAAAGAGAGAGTGTGAGAGGGTGTATGTGTATGTGAGAGAGTGAGAGTGAGAGAGAATGAGAGTGCAGAGAGTGAGAGAGAGAAGAGAGACCAATTGAGAGATTGACAGCGGTGGGGAGCAAGGAGATTTGGATGAGATGAAATGTGACCCAGAAAGAAAAAATAAAAAAAGTGAGCGACAGACGTGTTGTGCTGCAATGTGCTCTGTTGCTGCTCGGCTCGAGGCAGGCCAGCGCGCAATGTCCGTGTGGTTCGATCGGGTGGATGATGAGCACCGGGGTGGGGAACAAGAAGAGGCAATGCGGAAATAGACAGGGACCAAGCGAGGCGACGGAGACGAACAGACAAAACCAAACGACAGAAAGAGCGGAAGGCAGAGCGAGGGGTTCCTCGCAGAGGGAGTCAGGGTGTTTGCAAGGCGTGTGCAAGGTGTGCGCACAGTGCAACCAACCATCCAGCCATCCCATCAACGATCAAGAGAACTATGTGTGTTCCCTCTCAGCACGAGTCAACAACGGCTCTCGCTACCCACGCTCCTTCTTTTTCTCTCTCTCTCTCTCTCTCTCTCTCTCTCTCTCTCTCTCTCTCTCTCTCACACACTCACACATTCGCTCATTCTCGCTACTCTCGCGACAACCCCGGGACCGTGCAAGACCCCAGTGGGCCCTGACTCTTCATTTCTTCCGGCTGTCTCTGCGTACCACAGCGTGGTGTCCTTCCTCGGAATGCTAAAATACCCATCTTCAAGACTTGCAAACCATCCGCACCCAAAACGCTGCCTTGCTTTTGCTCCTGCGTTTGCGTACTTCCCCGCCCCTCCCTCCTCACCCTCAGCCCCTAACCACCGCTTGTGAACCTCCTTTGCTCGCCGGAGATATTGGGTTCCTCATCCCGTCCCCCTTTTGTCCTCTTTTTCTCACCCTCAACATCTCTCTTTCCTTAAAGTCTCGCGCAGCCAACGTCAACAGGGCTCTGATTACCTGGCGATTTTTTTTTCTCTTCTTTTTTGCTCTCAGGCTGTTGCACAACCACAACACTCTGAGCTCTCGCACACCGCTCTCCGACCCCACTCCCCCCGTCCTTCAGACAGATCACACAGATCATGGAAGGACACCGCATTATGTCGCCGCATGTGGTTGTATCAGTCAAAAAGTACCTGCCTACACTCTACCCATTCATTCATTAGGGTTCTGTTTCTTTTTAATTCATGACAAAGTCGGACCCTCATCCCCCGCCACTGAGCCAACAGGTTTTTGATCCGCCTTTTCATGCTTGACCATCGTATCTGCCAGGAAGCTCCGTTCCTTCATCCGGTCCGTTACGCGCATGATATGCTCGATGTGTGCCCTCAGTGTCGTCGACGTCCCAACACCAGATCCCGACGATGATGATGCTGATTGTCCACCTGCCTCCTGTCCGGAATCGGCGGACGACGACGATGATGATGATGATCCAGATCCTGTTACAGCCTCGTCACTGCCATCACCACCGTCCACGGACATCCCCACCACCGCATGTACCACCCTCTCCCGCAGCACCCCGATCTCGGCCTCAAAATCCGTCAGCTTCAAGAGCGCGGTTTGGATCTGGCCCACCGTCAGTTTGCGCTGAACACCAATGTCCTGTAAAAGCGCAAGGTTCTCCTCAAAGAGGCCACGTTGAAGCCGGTTGCCGCCAAGCTTACTCCAGAGCTGTGACAGGACCTCACCATGAGCTGTCTTTTGAGCGCGTCTTTCCTGCGTCGTAATCTCGTGTATACTCCTCATTATCTGATCGAGAGCGTCCAGGCTTTTTTTTTTTTTTTTTTTTTTTGGAATTTTCGGCGATCCAAAAAAAAAGGGACGAGATGAAGATCGTGAAATTGTCAGTGGGTCCGTTCAAGTGAGATAACGTCAATGTTGCATCCTCCATGACACTTTTTATCGCTTTTGTTTTCTTCTTTTTATACCTTTGAAGGAGATCTTGTGCTTGTACGATCAGGTCGCGGATATGAGTCCTGGCTTCTTCCATGGTTGTCTGGTAGAGCAATTGCAATTTCTGCTCACTAGCCACAGTCTGCAGTTCTATAAAAAAAAATGAAGAAAGAATAGTAATCAGTTCACAACAGTCGACTCAAGTTCATAACGGTCAACCACTAGTCTCATCTATGCAAAATAGACGTTTACCATAGCTTCCAGTAAAGAAATCCCAAACTCGATCCCACAAAACTGCAATCCCTCCAATCACTCCCAGCCCTTCGTTCTCCACCCTTCCACCTCCTCCAGAAACGCTTCCATCCTTCATGGTCGTCGTCGTCCGTTGCTGCTGCTGCTGCTGCTCCAACCGGTCCAACGCCGCAATCAAATACACATTCTTGATCCGTAACACATCCATATAAGCATTCGCCTCCACCTGCAAGAACTGCATCTGTCGACTGGTGGCCTTGGCTCCCAAATGAAACTTTTCCAACTGCTCCTTCAACAAGTCCTTTCTCTCCTTGGGCAACCTCGAATGACTGACCAGGACCTTTAGATCCACAGTAGCCAACTCTGCTTGCTTCAACAGCAACGGTAAAGGTTTCCCACCACTCTTGGGTAGAAGCACCATCAACCCATACGGATCCTCCTCCTGCTCATCCTCCTTCTCCTCATCTTCCTGTTGATCCCCTTTCCTCCCATGCTGATGATACTGAATCCGTGTATTCTTGCCTATCCGTCCAGCAAATCCTTGTCCTTGTCGTCCACCATTCCTTGTAGGATCCTTCTTCTTCTTCTTGACAAGATCCGGATGCAACGCATTCAACGAATCCGCAAACAATTCCTGTGCCGCCACTTGCTTATTGATCAAATCTGCAAAGTCCGGGATCGGATAGTAACCAAGGCCAGATGACAAGGACGAGGAAGACGACGACGTAGGAGGACATTCCAGGAAATGAGACAACCCCGGGATCTTGCACATGACGCGTGCTTGAAACTCGGTCCGAACCACCACCAGACTCCGTGTCAGTGCTCCCAACAGGCAAACGATAATCACCAACGCGAGCAAGAATGAAAAGATGGGTCGTAGGATCAATAACGTCCCTAGGACAAGGTCCCATAGATACGACATGATGTACTGGAACGAGCGACCCAGATGGTGAGCTAGGTCGTGCGACTTTGGAGAAGTTAAGCCTCGTTGTGGCGGCAGAGAGGAATAAGAAGGGGAGGAGGAGGAGGAGGAGGATCTTGGGTCGGTATTGGTTTGAGAGCGGGAAGAGGAGGAGTAGTGGAGTTGTTGTTCTGCATGGTGAAATGACTCTTGGGATGAAGGGTAGGCACTGCCGCTGCTGCTGCAGTGGATGACGGACTGTTGGGATGGTGTAAATGAGTGTGAGTTCGACGCAGTCCGGCTGGTGCTGGTGCCCATGCTGGCGTTGGTCTCCGAGTAGGCATGCGATGCCTCCAACGCAGACGAATGGGCCGTTAACCGTGGCGGGTCCCGCTCCTTGCCCTTTTTCCGCCTCCTGCCTGCTATGTCTCGGTCCTTTGGGTGTGAGGTGCTCATGTTGTGTTTCGTGTGGTTGTCGGTATTCAGCTCTGTTGGCTACGCGTGGCCATTCAGTGCGGCTGCTGTAGGTGAAAGGTGGAGTGGAAGGAGAGCAGAGTAGTTTATCTCTTGTCATGAAAAGGGCGCATGCCCCATCGACTACTTACAGAGGGTTGGTACAGAGGACTCATTTACATAGGTCATGTCCGTGTCCACCACCTGCGTGCGCCATGTTTTCCAGCAATAAAGGATGCCGCGGGCACATGCTTTGAGTTTGCAACTCCCGTGCCAGAGACTGAGCACTGCTCGAACTCTCCTCGATAAACAGGGAGGGCGCAAAACGATCCTGCAAGATGCGCAGAGGCCCACGGCCAAAAGACTGGCGCATGATGAAAACCACCTCAAAACCGTGCCACAAACTTGAAGAGCCATGTCCTCCAATCGCTTCAGCAAACAATGTTCTTCTTTGTTTATTATCATTTCAAACACCTAGGAAGGCACCATTGGAGGATAAAAAAAAAAGAAAAGAAAAGAATAGTGAATCCAATGAAGACTGAGGAAGGTGACGATGTGAGGGAGGTACAAAAAAAGAAAAGGTTGAACTAAAGAGGATGGATGATGCATGGTCTCTATACGTCTGTGAGTGCGTGTGCGTGTGCATGCGCGCGCGTGCGAAGTGTGTAGGAGGGAATTTTATATCTTTTGTTCTTGCTCTTTAAACATAAGAATCAACGAGCGAGTCGCGCATATCCTCAACAATGGCGCTGTGGCCATTGTCCTGGAGCTTGAAGATGCTCTCAATGACCGACAACTCTGTCGAGGTGGTGTCAAGACCAGCAAAAGCGCACCAGTCGTTGACCAACAGACCAGCGCCAATCACATCCGAACCACGGTTGACGGTACCAGCAACCACTACAAAGAAAAGGGATCGCGATGGTTGTCTTAGTCGTAACGTCCTCCTTAGTTTTCAATTGGAGATGACAAAGCAAAACAACGGGCACTTACAAGGAACCTGGAGCAATGATGACAACTCATCCTGATCCTGGATAGAAGTGCGGGGGTGAACCTGGGTAGGATCGCAAAAAAACAAACAGGCAAAGAGTTAATAAAACCAATGTCGACAGTCCAACAAATACTACAACCTTTCCTCAAAACGAGCTATGAGGGAACCTACCAAACCACCCTGGTTGCTCAAAGCGCAGTAAGATCCAACAAGAACGTTGTCTGCGATCGTCTGCCTGAAAACCTCAACCTTGAGCACATCTGCAATAATCTCCTCCGTCTCCCGGTCGATATCGGGGTGAACCAAAGCGACATAGTCGTTGCAGGCAATGACGTTGCCCAATGCTGAGAGTCTCTCCTCCAAACGCTGGATCGCTACCGTTTCGGGAAGCGAGTTTCTCAGATGCTGCAGCTCCTGATCTGTCGTGGTCGAGGGAACCAACAGACCGTGCCTGTTGCCAACGCAAAGGCGACCAATGATACGGGTACCTGCAATGCTAGTGTGGATAACGGGGATGACATCCCTCAACTCGGCCTCAAACACACTATTGCACAGGGAGGAAAAAGAAAAAGCAAAAGCACAGAAGAACAAACAGTGAGTGACAATCAGCCTTTACAACCGCAGCGTTTTAAAAGGGCTGACAAAGAAGCGTAACAGGGCCCTCCTCCAAAGTGTTTCTGTATCGTGTACCTGTAAAAGTTCTCCGAGCCTCCGACAGCGACCAAGCAGTAGCTGTTGGTGAGCATGGCAAAGACGCCAATCTCGTTGTTGTTTTCGAATTGAGCACCTATATCGGTTTAAAAAAAACAAGTGTATAAAAGAAAGTCTTAGAAGCCATGATCCAGCTCTTTTCTTGTGTCCAAGCGGTTCAGCGTGTTTCGCTTGTATGCTTTGTTCGGCGGTCTGTTGTTTCCCAAGCTTCCTTCGACATCCAGCATCCAGTTCCATACGACTTCAAACAGAGCCTGGTGCCTGACGACTTCCCGTTGCTCTGATAGAGAAACACACTCTCTCTCTGCTCTCTCTTCAGAGTCGAGGATTGTAGTGCAAGCGAAAAGTGCGCAGGATGGTTCCAGGGAGAGAATAAGAGATGAAAGTCCACACTGTCCTGCTGCATTGCGTGGCGAGTTGTGTGTCCTGTATGATGGTGCTTGCTTCTTGAAAAACATCAATATGGGCAGTTGCTCACGTACGGACAGCCATTTAGTATATATGTGTGGATGAGGATGTGGGATGCGCGGGAGAGAGGGAGAAAGAGTGGAGGACAATGGCGATGCTACAAACGCAAGCCGATCCCTTATACACCCAGCACAGGAAAAAAAAAAAAATGGGGTGGCTTATGTTATCATTGGCAATTTGGCACTGACTACTGCGGCGATCCGCAGCTGCCTCTTGTATGACCTCAGTAAAGTATCGACAGTAACGCCAGTGGCAACGTTGAAGAACGCGTTACACCCAGGTCAGGAGATAGGTGGAACACGTACTGCATAACAGGAATGTCGATAGCAATTGAAAAAGTACTTAAAAAAAGACATGATATGCTGTGATGTGAAGGGTAAAGCTGCCTTTCTGCGGAAGGTCGCGCCAAAGGTTGGACACTATTGTCTTGCAGTGTTTTGTCTTTTTTTTTTATTACTCGTAGATCCTATTTGCTTTTTCACGCAATGCCTAATAACCATGGTTCTGGTAACCCCCTCCGACGTTCGACTGTGCGTATCCTCCTCCACCGCCGCCTTGACTATATCCGCCCACCTGTGATTGAGCATATCCACCGCCGACCTGCGAGGCTGCATATCCACCGCCAACTTGGGACTGAGCATAGTCATTGTGGCCATAGTTGTCATACCCATGTTGATCATACCCTTGCTGCTGATTGTCATACCCTTGCTGATGCTCATAGCCCGCCTGGTCATACCCAGCATGGGCACCATATCCGTCATGCTGATAACCCGCTGCACCTCCATTGTGATGGTCCGCTGCTGCATACGAGGCATCATAATACTGATCATCCGCTGCCAAAGTCGCTCCTGCATTGTAAGGAGATTTCGCAGGCGCTGGCTCTGTGGGTTGATCGCCCAGATTGCGCAAAAACACAGTGTCAGACTCGTAGCTGCGAGGGTAGTCCTGATAATCATCGCCATCTCCTCGGATCTTGGACTGAAAGTCCCTCGAGGGCTATAGAAAAAACAAAAAAAGGGTCAACAAAAGGAGTGAGAAACCAGTGTAGTTGAGTACTATAGGTTCAGCATTTACCCTCGGATCATTTGTGTAAAAAAAGCACCTACCGAGAGCTTCCACTTTCTAAAGATCCAAATTCCAATGGCAGCAGCCACCACCACAGCTCCAACAACAATACCAGCGGTTGCCAGACTGCCCGTACTTTTGTCGGGAGCTGAAGGGGGGGTAGCCGTGGGAGTGCCAGTCGCGCCGGATACAGTGCCTTGCGTTGTGATCCCTGCCGTGGTATCCCTGCCTCTCGTGGATGGAGTCGTGTTCGGATTCTGGTGAGTTTGAGTAGTACGAACTTCTGACGTTGCTGGCGGCGTCGTCCGCGGTTCATCTGTTGTTAGTGGTGGCGGGGGGGATGCGCTGGTTGATTGAGGAGTCGGAGAGGGCAGTACGGTAGTCGTTGTTGTAGATTCGCCCGGTAGCTGCTGTTCAGTCAGTTGTGCGCTCACCAAAGAAACGGAGAGCGCCAGCGCCAGAGCCAGCAGCGCCAGCGAGGACTTTTTGTACAGCATTTTTGTTTGTTTGATTTTTTTGTCTTTATCTCGAGTGAGTGTTCCCGGGTCGGATGAGGTCGTGGTGCCTACTATGCCAGCATGGTACATGCACAGAACAGTGTTAACAACGGTTTAGATTCATTTCGACACAGCGCCTGGGTTGTCCGTTACCCTGCTATTCTGGCCGAGACAAGAATAGAAGGCGTAGAAATAAGCAAGGAACAGAGCCAGTGAGAAACGGGAAACCAGCCAGGAACGAAAAAAAAAAATGAGCCAGAACACACAGTACAAAAAAAAAAGGGTGGCAAACGAGCCCATTTTCTACAACAATAGAACCTGAGAGCAGCCGAATTCATCACAGCTGGGATACACAAGTGTTCTTTGTTCCTTTGAAAGAGCAAGCAGGGGCAAGTAGCAGGTGGCAGAAAAACAAAGAGTACGATTCCTTGAGCACAAACAAATACGTCAACTAGATCCAACTCAACAGAAGCGAACTAAAATCTGGAGTGGCCCCTGCATGCAAGTGCTAGTGTTGATGCAATGACATTGATGCAGGAGGAAGAGAGAAGGATAAAGAGATGCTTACCGACAGTGAATCAGTTGCACAGTGCGGAAGAGGGTGATGACTGTGTTCAATGTACAAATGTACAGAAGAGAAGTAACCCATGAAAACGAAATAGTGGGGGGATCTTTTTGAACCAATAGCCAGAGTTGGTGATGGGGCAGTCGAATAGTTCTGTCACAACCCTCTTATGAATGATTGTAGTTGAAAAAATACGGGCCACTGCCACTAGAGCTCTTTTTTTCCAATGTCCCTTGATCTGATTGCTGGATTCTTCATTGTGCGTGCGTGTGTGTGTGTGTATGTGTGTGTATGTGTGTGTATGATGCTTCGGAATCTATACCTTTCTTGCTGCCTTTGAGTGGTGATATGCGAGAAGGAAAGGCGAACAAAGATATGTAATATATTAATCGAGCGGAGGAGAGGCCGTTGTGAGAGACTGATCAAGGGTTGCTGGTGATCAGAGCGGACGAGGTAGATGTATCTATGGACTGGGTGGGGAGGGCGAGAGAAGGAGGGAGAGGAAAGGCAGAGGAGAAGGGAGAGGGCGGAAAAAGACTGAGAGCGTGAGAGAGACCGATAGAAACCAATGTGAGAAAGAGAGAGAAAGAGAGTAGCAGAGAGACAGGGTACGGTTGACTGAGGGCAGAACAGCCCGGACAGGGGTCTCGATGTGTCAAGGCGTTTGGTTTGTGTACGGTTTGCCCCTGCCATCTAAATTTGTCGCGATTGAACACTGCCGCGCGCCTTCTCCCTTATCGGTCAAATGTATATGAACAATTTAAAAAAAGAAGCGAGAGCGGAGTGTGTGGCCAAGAGGGTCTGGCTGCACGCTTCTTTATCCTGCATAGGCTCCGTTCGCTCATGGAAACAGGCCCCGGCCACAGTGAAGTCGAGACCACCCTACCCGAAGGACAGAACTTTAACACAACACAATCGTCTATGCTGCCAGTAAATTGCACACATGGCTTTCACCCAAACCCATGCCCGAAGGCGCCGTCTTCCGCATAGCATAACAAATTACACTAATGATTCTTCCCGCAAATCATTTTTCCTGTCTGCAGCCTGTTACTTGCTTGCATCTGGTAGGACTGACGGCAGCTGCGAGCTGAATCTCTCAGGCGTAAGCGTACTGCTGTAGCGTGTGAGCAGCACAGTAGCAATCCGCGTGGCTATGAACGGTGACAATCACTCTCGAGGTACAGTAACAGTAGTAACTGTAGTAATTAGCTGACCGATGAAGCACCAAAAGTCCAAAAGTATTTTCGTTCCTTGCCCCCCACCCACCACAATCACCTGGCGAAAAAAATAAGAAAGAGAACGCCCTTTTTTTCGGGTATTTATAGTAAGACTAATGACGCTCCTTTACCACCATGTAAAGTACGGCAGGTTCTTCGTCACAGGCTCGATCCGCTCCACAAGCACAACGCGTTGCTCGCGCAACTCTCGCTCGCGTTGTCTCTGTTTCCGCAACTTGCGCTCCCTCCTCGCCAATTGACCAATCCCAATTCCTCCAACTGCCAACAAGTGTCCATCAAAACTCAGTCCACGTCTCAACCGATCTGCCCACTTGGGCCTCTCTGTCATCCGGTCGTCGTCACCGTCCTTGGAAGAAACAGCACCGTATCCTCGAGCAAAGAAACCGCGACTACGACCGCGCTCAGGCTCAGGCTCCTCCACAGATAAACGCTGTGAATCTTCAGGACTGCTGAAAGGGTTCTTGCTCGACGCCGTCGCCACCGATGTATCGAAGCGAATCGCGCCAATCCTTCCGTCCTGCTCAGTCCTACTGCGACGATGGTTCTTGACCTGTGAAACAGTGCTAGTGGGTGAGTTTGCCTCTGAGGAGGATGCCGCCACTGCTCCAACTTGGCCCTCTGATAAAACACCATTGCTGTAACTCCGCTGTCGTCTGCCTGTGCTCTGGCGTCGCTGATGCCTACGGCTGGTGTCTGGCGCAGTGGAAGTAGTATCTGCCAACGCCATGTCAATTGAAATCATCTTGTCTCGAGAACCCGGCGATAGCGACACCTGCGATGTGCCACTGGCGTTGTTGTTGCGAGTACCATGCCCAGGGCTCCGGTCTCCATCCGTGGAGGCAACGTCATCGTCGCCATCGTCATCAGAATCATCATTGTAATCCTCCTCAAACGAAAATGCGTCGTCATCCTCATCGTCGTCGTCATGAACATCGTACTCTCCGTCACTGACCACCTGCCGGAAGCTGTCGTGCTTGAACTTGGGATCCTTCGCAGAGTCCTCATCCTCGCCACCGTCCATGTTGATAGCCACATGAGGCACTGAGCCCCTCGTCGACTGAGCGTGAGAATCCTTGGAGGACAAGAAAAAGGGCGTTCCCTCACCAATGGCCGTTGAGGAGGCCGAAAGTGTCTTGGTGGTCGATAATCGATCTCCGACCGTCACCATACTGCCATAGTTACTGTAGCTGGTCCTTGCAGCATCCATTGTCATGGCCTTGGGTTGAGTTGATGTATACGACTGTTCCCGACCCAGACCTTGCGCTGACCTTTGTTCGTGGTCAGGTGCAGAAGGTGAGAGATTAACGCCAACGTCGAGCGTCACTTCCTCATCCCAGACAACTACTGCAACACGCCTACACAGGTCAATGGGTCCATGGTCCAAGTTCTTGAGAGTTTCCACAATGTTCCAGCCTTGACCCTTCATCACTGCCATTTGCTTGTCAAACATCCCCTGGTCAAAGTCGCTGTCGATGCTAAACAGTCTCCTCAGGTCCGCGATCGTCTCTCGCCACCACACGGGCGACGAGAGTAGAGGTAGGAAGTGATCACGGGTGGCCTTGGTAAAAGGCTGCGAAATCAACGGCCGAGGCAAGAACAGCCATCCATATGGATAGGATCTCCACGAGTCTGGGTGCTTGAAGGGGAAGGCCAGCCCATTGTCGATAGCAGCTACATGGACGTGGTTAGGCCCGTAGTAGGAATCCATCGTGATGGGGTGACCAGACGTTGCCTCTCCACCATCGGTGTCCAATGTGGGCGGCGCTGTTGGGGAGCCGGATCGGCTCTGTCCTTGCTTTGCACCACTCTGTTCATGGGAACCGCGATCTTGAGTGTTCCCTGACCCTGATTGCGTTTGGACAGTATCTGATCCAGGTGGTGTTCCTGGCGGGGTCACAAGAGTGCCACCGCTGCCTTGACGGACGCCTTCACGCAAAGACGAGCTCGAAGACCCCGAACCGCGATCCAAGCCAAGCAGGTCGTCCACTCTCGAGTTACGCTTGGCATGCTGCTGGTGTGGCTGAAGATTTCCTCGCTGTGTACCAGAAGGAGGCCCGGCTACAATGGAGATGCCCTCTTTCTCACAGAACCGAATCATCCAATTGTCTAGCCCGCGATCTAAGGGGGTCAAGGAGCGATGGGAAATGTGGTACTGTTGGTTCCTTGTGCTTCCGCGTCAAAGATCAAACGCAAATACGAAAATGATGCGCCCTTACCAGTATTGCGGATTAGGTAATCCAGAATGATCATCTTTTCAAATTGTTCCCGAAACTGCTGTTGAAGCGCAGGTGTCCAGCTGAAACCAGCTCGCTCTGCCCTTGTCCCAGCTGCTAGTCCTCCATGGGTCGATCCCGCAATGCTTCCGTAGAGACTCGAGCCGTCAGTGTCCTGCTGATTGCTGTGCACACTCTCAGCCGTGGTTCGCCTCCAGGATGCATAGTATTTACCCTTGGCGCTCGCACTCGCATCACCCGAGCCTGTCCCTCCAGGCAGCGTCGCCGGCTCTATTGGCCAAGGGTGGTCCCTCATAAACAGGTTGGCATCCTTGAAACCGTTCAAAAAAAGCTGGAAGCTTCCCACCTTGTCCGGCAATGGCTTTGCACCTTTTTGAAGCTTTGCTGCCCTTCGATCCAAGTAATCATAATGAAAGGCCGACGAGGAAAGCCACACAACCTCGGTGCTGGGGACAATGTTCAGCTTCAGTCTTCGATCGACTAGAGATGTGGCAGACTCGGAAATGTACCCGAGGTTGGGGATCAAGCTAATGGGGTTAGGAATGAAAGATTGGTCAGCGGGCAGTCTCTAAAGTATAAGTTGGGAACAACGGCACTTGAGAAATATATGCTCACCAGCTACGACCGAAGCAGCATGGAAAGAGGTTGCGATGGATCCATTTTGCCCACTTCGGGTTGAGCTGGCCGTAAGGTTCCTCGTTCTTTGGCTTGAACACGCCAACGATCTTGTTGTCCAGGTTTCTGCAGAAATATGAACCGGACGACCCCTGGGCAATTCTCAGCGGCTGGATGCCCGAGTTGATTGCATCCTTGACAGAGTTGACAATCCCCACAAATCGTTCGCTGGTCATGGGCTCTGCATGATCGGGCGTCAGCGCAGGTGCGGGCGTTACGGGCTGAGTGATCGATGAGGTTGAGAATGAGGGATAAAGAATACGCCAAGAGGCCTGGTTAGAAACTGCACAGACGCGCCAACAATAATCCCATTCAGACGTTTGTACTGTGCGACCGCATGAATGAATCAAAGCGGCCCGGCCAGACTGTATTCTATGAGTCCCTGCGGTTGCATCGGCTTTCGCGGGATGGTGCGGGAACAACCTTATGGAGAGATTGACATCCCATCTTTGTCTTTTCGTGTGTTTGCTCCGCTCGGTTTAGCCATCCCCACCCCCTCCATTTTTCTTCAAAAATACAACACTGTACTCATCACTCACTCCTTATTTTTTTCTTGCTTTTGTCTCCTCTGTTGACGATGTGCAACTCCTTTCTTACCTGGCCACCATCGACAGACATCAGAACAGGCTTGAAGACCGACGACTGAATCACGCGCTGATCATTCTCTCGTCCCAGTCCCGAGCTCGGCACACGACGCTGCCGTCGTCCCAGGCGCGGTCTGTGACTCCAGCGGGATTGAGACGGTGTATTGGCCTTTCCGCCCAGACCGATCCCTAAACCAAGCCCATCACCCGATCCAAGCAATGTTCCTCTCTCCCCACCGTTACCGCCTCCAGGCACAGGACTTGCGGGATCACCACTATGTACATAATCCGCTGATCGTTCGGCGGTCGCGCTGCCGCTGTGCTCGTGCTGCATCATGTTGCCACCCGTCATGATGGCGTCCATGGCAGCTCCGCCTCGAGCCTGCTCCCTCAGCAGCTCCTCTGGCAGGTTGTGAGGATCGGGCCGGATCTCTCGCAGAACTTGCTGCCTCTGCGACTTTCGAATCCCTCTGGGTCCATCCAAGGTAGTATGCGGATGCTGCTTGGGTCGGATGTGGGCCAGGTCTGAAGACGCTGCTGACAGGCTCGAGTCGTTATTTCTAAGAAGGGCGCGTCTGTCGTTGCCCATCAGACCACTTCCCAGGGACTTTGAGCTGACAAGACGCTCATAGCTGGTGTTGTCGCCCGTGTCCTTGAGACCAAGCAGACTCCTGTGTTTGGTTCCAAATCCTGGAAACTGGAACGGCGACGACGACGACGATGATGCAGTCGCAGTGGAGGCACTGGGCACTGCAGCTGGAGCAGAGACGGTGGAATGCGCGAGTGGGCGCGCAAGGTCAGAGGACGTGGCCGCAGTATTGGCTTTCTGTCCTTGGCCAGGTGTGACGGTGAGATGACGGTGGTCCACGTCCTGCCCTCTGTGTGCGTGTCCGTGGGTGTTTGGTTGGTGCTCGTGCACCGACCCTTCCTCCTGCTGCTGTGGTGGTGCCTGTGGATCGGGGTGTGGTGGACAGTGCTGCTGTGGATGCATGTCGCCGTCGAATTCGTCCTGGCCAAGAGGCACATAGCCCTTCCTGTTGGGCATTGGGCCGAATGGGACGTAGAAACGCCTTCCTCACAGGCCGGTAGTAGGGTTAGTGTTTGTGACTCTAGAAGGCGCAGGGGGAGAGGAATGGAGGCTGTGTAGCACGAAGGAGAAGACAGCGACGGGGAAGTAGACAATGCGGAGAATGAGCAAGACTGGGTTCAGACAAGAAGAGGACGAAGACGACAAAGAGGACGAAGACGTCAAGGAGGAAGAAGGAGAAGAAGAGTGAGAATAGAGGCGAAAAGAGAAGAGCGAGAAGGAGAAGACGGAGGCAGAAGGGTGGATATGTAGACAGAGAGATGTAAAGCAACAAAGGGTGCGGGAGACATATCCACGAGAGATATCAGAGTGTCAAAAAAGAAAAAAAAAAAAAAAAAAAAAAAAGGAGACCCATTTGGATCGTATGCTGGTCGCATGCGTGCAAATGCGTGCAGAGCGTATGCAGCCAAAAGGGGCGCGGATGCACCTCGACTGAGCCGCACTCTGCAGCATGACCCATCCTGCCACCCATCCTGCCACCCATCCTGCTCCAAGTAGACTCTGTGTGCTGTGGCCCACACCCCCTGGCTCTCCTCTGCACCACACCGTGGCCAAGAAAAAAGAAGAAAAAAAAACTTGTTGGGGGCACCCCATGCATCAAGCCGCGGTCGTGCCGACTGTCTCTCAACCCCTATATCCTGCGGCCTTCGCCTCCGACCCGCGACACGTTGCTGCTCCCGTGGCGCTGCATATTTTCGACTACACACAACAATCACATACCAGGCTACGTGTCACAGCTCACCATGGAAAGGACAGGGAGAAGAGAGACGTCTGGCAGAGAGACAGGGCTTTTGAGGCAAGAGGACGCATTGCGTGTGCCTTGTCTTGCGGTGGGGAACATTGAAGAGGCTGCTGCACGTGATTTATTCGCCCAAATCCAATGCAGCCTTCGATGGTGCTCACTTCCATCTGATTCTTTTTCTCCTCCTCTTCTCTCCAGCACCTCTCTCTCTCTCCCTCTCTCGCCTTTTCTCTCTTTTTCTCATCGCGCAATCCACCTCTCATACACAAATGGCAAGTATCTAAGGTGTCTTGTTCACTACTAACCACCCGACGGGACAGCACGATCCGCAACCAAACAACAACTGCAACACTCGTCAACGTCCTCAGGCACCCAAGCTGAAGAAAGTCATCCATTGCCCTAACCTGATCTCCATGGGAAACATGCATCTCCCTCCTCCCTTCTACTCATAGGCTGCTACAACCGATATTCAGGTCAAGGGTACGTTTTAATCCATCCAAAGCTTATGTCGTAACAATACAACGGAGCACTATGATGACAACTCGCCAAACCACAACATCTTGGGAAATGCAAAACGATCTTACCCCTGACACGCGACTTTGGCCATGATGGAAAAAAAAAAGAAAAAACCAACGCGCAAGCCATTTTTTTTTACAAGAAACGAAGTCTCGCTTGCCCGAAGACATAAGAGTGAAAGCCCTCACTGACAAAGTCTGTACCAAAATACTTGCTTCACTCTTTTCACCATGAACAGACCTCAAGGAAGCCTTCAACCTCTATGACCGCAAGGGCACAGGCTCCATCTCCTCCAACGACCTTGGCAGTCTGCTGCGTGCCATTGGACAGAACCCTTCCGAGGCTGAGATCAAGGAGTTGATCTCCCAGGCCGAGCCAACTTGTAAGTGTCTTTCTTTGTTTTGCAAATATGCATCGTATCTATCCAAATGCCTATGCTACTACTAGATCCTTCTTACCAACGCGTGATTTTCTTTTCTTTCCTTTTCTTTTTTTGCTACCAACAAACAGTGTCGTTCGACGCTTTCTCAAAGATCGCTCTGCGCGCCGACGGATTCAAGCCTGCTGGAACTGTGGATCAATTGGTCGAAGGATTCAAGGTCTTTGACCCCAAGGACAATGGAACTATCTCTGAAGAGGATCTGCGACGTGGTAAGAAACTTTTGGACATAGTCTCACTTCTGGTTGAATGAATGTCTTGTCGACTCAATTCACCTTTATTAATCAACTCCACTTCTACGACCACTTTCTTTTTTTTTCTTTATTCCAAGTCCTGTCGACGATGGGAGAAGCTTTGACCAAAGAGGAACTCGACGAGCTCTTGGCTAACGCAAAAGTCGACTCGAACGGCAATATTGGCTACGAGGAATTTGTCCGCGATCTTCTGAAATAGACATGTATATCCCCCCCCCCTCTCTCTGTCTCTCCTCCTCCCAACGCAACGCAATACATCACAACGCGACGCGTAGAAAATTTTCTATACAAACGACCGAGCTTTATCTTTTGAAAAAGTCATGAAGTAACAGTGCCAGCACCAAAAACAAGAATAGTACTTTATATTTGTTGGTTTTGTTGTATTCGTATGATGAAGAGTATATACATGTACAAGTTGGAAGTAAAAAAAAAAACGGAAGCAAAAGTAGGGGTGGGGGTTGGCGAAAAGAAACACATACAAAACGCAAAAGTACGCAGTAAGAGGGCAAAAAAAAAAAAAAAAAAAAAAAAAGGGGGGGGAGAGGCAAGTGTACTAGTGTTGACTATGGTAATAAGGTGCATATTGCTGTTGTGGGTGGTGGTAGGACGGGTAACGCCCATCATGGGGGTAGTACTCTGGCTCAACATGCTTTTGATCCGCTCCCATGTCCATACCCATCATCATCGGGTGATGCTGGTTGTGGGAGTGGTGGTGCTGCACTTGTTGAGGGTGCTGGTTATGTTGGCGGAAGGAGGGAGGCGCCATGGAACCATCGTCGTCCACTTCCGCAACACTCTCGTCATCTGGTGCCAAAGAGGGTGGGGTCGATGTCAAGGATGATGCAGTTGAGGTTGTTGACGCAACCGAGTGACGGGTCGTGTTGGAGACTCGACCATGGTAGGCGGGAGGGGTCATCAACGACTCCTCCTTCATGGCCAGACCGCGCTCTGCAGGAGGAGGAGGCGAAGCCGAAAGCGACTTTGATGACGATGAAGGGGAGGCTGCTGAGGTCGAAGTACCGGAGGCGAGCACTCCGCGCTGCTTGCTGAACATGCACACAATAGGGTCCCTGTCAGGATCGCGGGTCTCATCCATTCCTAGCAAAATGGCAGCAGCTTCCATCAGCTGCACTTGCTGGTGCTTGGAAAGCAAGAACTTGGCGGCAGGCTAATTGATTCAAACAACAACACAAAAAAAACGAGGTTGAGGATAAGAGTCTGTGTTGACCATAAAGAGGCATAGCAATTGAGTGCTCACGGTTAACGGTAGCAACAAAGTTTGCGCACATACCTTCCAATAGCCAGAGTGCTCCCAGCGATGCTTCATCAGCGAGGTGGCGTGCTTGTAAACTTTGCCGCAGTCGGGACATTTGCTGGCATCCGCCTGCTCATCCTCGACAGGCCCTTGCTGTTCACCAGCTAGTCTGCCAAGATCACTCTCCTGGTCATCCTCATCATCAGCCATGGGTGCGATATTAGTTTGATGTGGCACTTGGGCAGGGAACCGAATGGGTTCTGCACGCTCAACATAGGTGTCTTGAACGTAGCGGTGAGCAGAGCCTGGGGGGGTGGCGTGCCTTTGGGGTGGGGGGGAGTGAACGGCTTGATGAGGAGCATACTGCTGCTGCTGTGGTTGCGAGTGAGAGTGGGTACGAGAGTGAGAGCGGGAGAGGGAGCGGGTATGGGACGAGGAGGGATGCGGAGCGTGGTACGGGTGAGGGTGGTGTGCGGGACGCTGATGCAGATGCTGCTCAGCTACGCCATAAGGTGCAGGTGCCTGCCATGCACTAGGATCGCCGCTGTTGCCCACGGCATGTGGCGGAGGAGCGTGGTATCCATTCACGGGCTGTGAGCTCGAGTATCTTGCGGCATGTCTCGAGTCCGCGATGATGCTGTCGGGCTGTCCGACCATGGAGGGTGGCGGTGCGCCAGAGACGGGGCCCTGAAAGCCAGGAGGTGCAATCTCGTGATGTGGTACAGGGTAGGGGACATGCTGCGGGTAGCTTCCAGAGCTCGATCTTGAGTGTGTTCGAACATGGACTGGGCCTCTTGCACCTGGCGCAGGGCCGTAAGGCTGGCTATGAGGGACATGGTGCTGACTGTATTGGTGGTGCATCTCCATATCTGGGTGCATGGGCTGCTGGTACGGGTGTGGGGGAGGGGCTTGCGGGTGTGAGTACTGCTGGTGATGCATCTGGTGAGGACCGCGAGAACAGCGACGGGTGCTTGCGAGGGATGGTGCGTGCGATAGCGAGGTAATTAAAGGCGCCTATTTTGAGAGCAGCGACGCAGGGAACAACTGGCGACGAGAGAGAGCAAAAGGCTGGTTAGAACGAGGTATTCTAAAGTGTATGCAAAAAAAATATAAGATTTGGATCGGACACAACAACACAGACACGCACACACACACACACACAACACGCTTCCCAGTGCCCTCCCTTCCGTTCCCTTCCCTTTTCCCCTCCTTTCTGTCTGCCTGTCTGTCCCCCGACCAGATCACAACAAACAAAAGACAAGCAGCTGCTATGGCTAGTCTGCAATGGCACATACACACACACAACAAATCAGCGGCAACAGAATCGATGCTCGACCGCAAAAAAAAAAAAAAGGGAATATTACGACGAGGGAATAAAGAAAAGACTCAATTGGCGACGGAGTGTAGGAGATATGAGATATGAGACGGCCACGTACGATCAAACAATTCTTTTTTTTTTTTAGTTGATGTGCCAACAGTAAGCAGGATCAGCGGTTGAAAAAGGAAAAGAAAGAAATGAGACGGCGACCCTATTGAGAGTCATGCCCGAGTCAACGAACAGTGCATGACTTTTGGATATAGTTCGTTCCCTTGGAGGGAGGACAAACGGACAGAGCATACATACACAGAGACACATATACACAACACACACACACACACACACACACAGACACCGGGACTCGACAGCAACGACAGCAGCAGCACCCACCATGCTCTTGTCGTTGCCACACACCATTCTCTCGCACCCCCCTCCCCCCTCTACTCTGCCCAGCAACCGCAGAGAGAGTCATGGGAAACAAGGAACTACTCACGGAAACGTCAGTGTGCTGAGTCGATAGGGTGTGAAGAGTGAGAGCTTTGAAGTATGAAATTTGAGAGGATGGGACAGAGGCGAAGTGAAGAGAGGCACAGGCGGGGAGTAAGCAAAGGAAGGATATACAACAAAAAAAGCGCACGCAACAGAAAAAAAAAAAAAGGGCAGGAAGGGGGGGGGAGAGGAAGGGGAAGGGGGGTTACAATGGTATGAAAGAAACAAAAAATAATTATCACCCAACTGATGGGGACGAATGAATAGCATACTTTTTTCCACTTCTCGTCCTCTGTTGCCCCCCACCCCCTCTTTTGGCTGCTAGTTGAGGATCTTGTGTGCTGCGTGGTGTGCGTGTGTGTTTGTGCAAAATGCGTGCTGTCGGGCTTTAATGTCTTCCGGGCAAACAATGACAACAAAAAAAAGAGACAGAAAAAAAAAAAGCTGAGAATATACTCAACGCACCCAGAAAAGATATGAAAAGGGTTCATCCTGACTCTGTCCGTCCTCCCGTCCACCCACACAGACACAACCGTATTTCTGGCTGCATATTTGGCTCGACTGATTGATTGTCTTGGTTCCAGAATAAAAAACACAGGAATCACTCAATAGAGAGATACAATTCAAACCACTCCGTGAGAGCGCCTCATGGCCTCGAGTGGCAACCCTCGCTCCGCTCCCTTCTCGACTGCAGCAGCAGTAGCAAGAACAAGATACTGTGCTCCAGAGGCATGTCTTCACCTCTCCCCGCCTCGCCTCCCCGGCTGGTGCTGTTGCTGTTTCGAAGAGGGATTGGAAAAGGTTGCGCAATGGCACGCCAAGTCGCAATTTCGTGTGCAAGGGTTGTGGAAGGAGACAGGGCCACGAAATGGACCGAAGAGGCAGTGGGCTATATTTACCTGGAGTGGAAGGATTGGCGAGAGAGAAAAAAGGCGGATGCAGTGGCCAGTGGGGATCGTTTACAATAGAGGGTGGGCAAAGAGGACAACAGGATTCGAGAAGAAAGGGAGGGCTGTGGACAAAGGATTGGAATGCGACAAGGAAAGAAAATATAAAGAACGAGAGGAAGGGGGAGAGGAAACAGGAGGAGGAAAGAAGAGAGAAAAAAAAAACGACGAGGGAGAGAGGGAAAAAAAAGTTTAAAGTTTGAATTTAGAATACACGAGTTTGAAATGCAACAATAAGAAATTGCATACTCGCAACACTCTCTCTCACACACACACACACTCACACTCACACAGACAACACTCGCACGCACTCACCAAATGCAATTTTGGCCTCGCTGTTTCCGCCCGTCAACGATATCATGCGGACTTTGCTTCTCTTTCGTTCAACCTCCTCCGGCCCTCGGCTGCCCCTCCCACACCAGCTCACAGCAGGAACAGCAGGACACCATGGCTCGCTCTCCTCAGATGCCCTGTCCTCGCTGCTGTGGTGGTCGTCCAGCGTCCCCCGCGTCGGGAACGATGATCTACGTGTCTGACTGACCAGCGCCCCTGCAAGACTCGTGACCGCCCTTTTCGACTCAACCGCCCTTCTTTTGTTTGCCAGCATTCGACTTCTCGCATCCTCCTCCCCTTTCACGGTCTGCTTCTGTTCTTTTGGCTCCCCATTCACGCTCACCTACAGCTCCTGCTCCTCGTTTGCCCGCCCGCTGTGCCCGCTCTTTCCACCACCCCCTCTCCTTCGCCCCTCCATTGCTCACATGTATCGTCGTCGCGTGAGGAAGCCTCCTGCCCCTGTCTTTGGCAGCACCTTGGAGGAAATGGGCTTCTCCATCAATGAACGCAGTCAGATTGTCGACCAGTCCGGTAACCATGCGCGTCCATTTTCGCGGCAGGCTCCACATCACACACAATCCTCACTGCGCAGCCTTGCGAAATGTGGACTGAGGCATTTGGCGGCGTAGTCACGATGCTCGAACCATGTACACAGGGTAGATAGAAAGCAGCACTAATCTGGTTTCTTCTTGCTGTAACAATAGGAAACCCATACAAGTTCGACATAAAAGCAAAGGATAGATTGTATCAAGAGGCTCACGGTCGAGCACTCGGTGGTAAGCAAGCACATTGAATTCTATCACCCTGCCTGCGGACTTCATGAAAAAGCCTTGCCTTGACAGCTGTCCCTGTATAACGCCACCAATTTGGAAAAACGCCACCAGAGGTGACCACGGCGGTCGTTCTCAAGAAACTGCAAGAGGAGCTTGGCTTAATACCGACCAAGGTGCCGTTCGGAATGGACAAGGACGACGAGACATCACCGCATGCGAGTATCTTGGTATCGTAAGTGACGCTTACGGCAAATTGCTCTCGATATCTCATACAACATTGGACTATCATGTTGCTGATCAGCCGTCGTGCTCTATAGACCTGATGCGAAACAATGCAAGCGCCTGCTTGTCCTGATCTCTGGAACACTGGAAACGTAAGGAAACCTCCACTGCGGTGATTACAGTCTCGCTTACATGAAGGATTTCAAGACTCACCGAGCTCTCCACCATACTTTATCCTTTGTCAGACTGGGTATATGGTCTCGTCGATTAATGACGAATAGCAGCGTAGATGTAAGCACCCCTGTCTTGCGAATTTTCTTTTTCAGAGCATTCACCCTTCGACGACACTAATGTTAAATATAATTAATTACTCCAGGAAGGGTCAATGTACTCCACAGTCAAGCAGGCCCTGAAAGAGGGCTATGGTGTCGTGGTCCTGAATCCCAATGCTCACTGGTGGGTCGATGGTCGAGCAACGGTAGGCATTCTGCTCCAGCAAATATGTTGGCTCTCATGAAAGGACATCCCACTTGACTGAACGGTCCATACGGAATGCGTAGGTACAAGTGCCCACCGGGCGAGTTTTCAAGACTGTTCCGGGTATGTTGCACACTTATCACTGCGGGTGGGGCACGATGTGAAAATCATACAATTGAGTTTGTTGCATTGCACCCTTCTTCTGTCTTTTGTACCTATACTCATGCCTATCATGTTCCTGATTCAGATCTGGAATCGCCGGAAATACATGTGGACTATGTTCTTAGGAACCTTGTTCAGTAAGAGCTTTCGATTATGGTGCGTGCGAAATGCTTTTCTTCACAAGGTTTCCAGAGGCTTACTGCTGTTTCATGACACTTTAGAACTGCTGCGTCCAAAGAAATCTTCTTCATCGCCCAGAAGTATGGCGCTCAAGCCCTCATTCAAGCCCTGCATACACAGTGTACGTACTGAATACTAGCTGTACATTACAATGATATGAATGGCAACTAATAGTACTCATGGAAAATTAGTTGACGCATTCAAGGACAGAGTATCTGCTGTGGCAACAGTCGAAAGCTCTCACTCAATCGATGCCTTCAGCGGTTCTGCATTCAGGAACTGGTGGAAGTTGGTATGTGTTTGAATGAGTCAATTGAGCCAGTTGTGGAACGGTAGGGCATCGCTGCTGCTCCAACTGCTGACAGACAATTTCGTCCACCGATTAGAACGCGGTAAACTACATCCAGTCGGAGGTCGAGGACAAGAATAAGGTTGGATACCGGGAGACCATCGGCTGCAACTGTGTGAACGCAGGAACTCATGAGTACGACTACACGATCATTGAGATGATGCCGTCGATATTTCGGTTTTTCAGTGCCAGAAAAGACCGCGATAATGATTTTGACAAGTATAAGGACGTGATACTCCCGCCGAATGAAGACGACCCCACCACTGTCGTCATTACCTTTGACGAGGCGGCTGAGGAGGAATCGCCCAGTACCACGACAGACGATGACTCTGGCTGGCACGACACTACGCCTGTGCACATTTGAAGACCAAATACTGGCACGCTGCTAACAGGACTCAGTAGGGATCCGACAAGGACGGTCAACCACAACTGTTGCTCGTGAAGGGAAGGACGGTCGTGATCGGTAACTGCTTGGTAGGACAGAGTCGTTGTCAATGCTCTCATTCAAGTTGCAGAGCCTTCTTTTTGCCGCGAAAAAATATAAAAAAAATTCTTTTTGAACGTCCCTTTTCGGTGTTCTCGCTTTCCTTCAAACCTCGCCCATCCCATCCCTCTTCCTCATTACACATCCTCGCACACACCTGTACAACACCTTTCGAGAAATACCCTCAGAGCGACACCAATGAGCAGCGATAGAGTACTCCAAAACCAGCACCGGCATCGGGAAGGCCTGACGACTACCTCCCATGACTGGACCATGGTGAAAGCTGGCGCGCTTGTGGAGAAGCAGACACTTGTTACCATGTAAAGCGGCAGCTCGGTGCCTTGACTGTCATTGGGCTCTTCAACGTTGAGACTCTGGAAATGTCAATCTTGTTGCCATGCTGACAGGTTCCTCTTTCCTACTTCTACATTAGCGATGCCGACGCAACAGTCGAAGATGCGTGTGAGGTAAAGCAACCAACTTTGACTCAACGTTTTGAACAACTCTCGTGAGTCACGTCGACCTCACCGGTGTGAGGAACGACGCGGTGGCAGGATGTACTTTGTTCCACAACCCCAGGCAATACCGTAGTAGCCTACCAGATTGCAAGAAGGATCTATGGAGGACTTTAATTCCTACCGACTGACCGACCGACCGAGCGACCCGACTACAACTGCTGTCTAAAATGAACGCCGTTCTTTTCTTGATAGGTGTTACTGAAGAGTGGGATCACGTCGGCTCCAGTGTATGATAGCACCAAGAAAACTTATGTCGGCATGTTCGACTATGGCGACCTGATGACCTACATCCTACTGCTACTCAAGAAGATGGAGGTCCCCCTTGAAGACCAGACGATGGAGATGCGGGATTTGATTCAACGGACGCGCAAAAGCCAGAACGTGCCAGTCAAGTTGGCCTCTGGTAAGAACAGAAAATCGGACCTTTAGCACTTTAAATATTGGCTTTCATTGCTACTTTCAGGGGACATCATAACCTGTTTTCTGTTCGTGCTCTTGTCATGCAGATAAACTGGTTTTTGCTAGGGTATCTCCAAGAAAGACTACTGACCATCTTTTCTCCCCATTTTTTTTTCTCTGCTGATATAGATTTGTCAGGCAAGGATCCATTCTGCACAGTCTTGGAAGAAACGCGGCTGGGAGCTGTTGTCCACGACTTTGGAACAGGGATTCATCGAGGTACTGTACTCCACTCTGTTGATGCTGTAATGATTATAGGAATCACTCTCATAATTAGTAACTGGACTGACAATTTTATGGGTCTATCATCTAGTGGCTGTCATGGATGCGGAAGGAAATATGAAAGGAATTCTCTCCCAGTCGTCGACCTTGGACTATCTGATGCGACACGTATGGCTATCGCTTTCAGGCTAATATTGTTTTGTCACAGTTGGCGTTTCACTACAAAAATGGCACTCTTACCTATATTTTCCTCTTATATCCTGTTAGTTGAGCGAATATCCTCAGTTGCAGCCTATCATGCAAAAGAGTGTAAGAAATGTCCGCAGGCAACGGCGTGGACTATCAGCTCCAGATGCAGGCAATTGAAATCTCACAGACCCACCCTGTTTTATGCACATAATAGCTCCAGCAGTGTGGACTGTCTAATGGCAAGGTCTTGTCAGTCAATGGGGACGAGAAAGTCTTGGATGCTCTCATTTCAATGAGTATGGATCACATCTATCTTACATCAACTGATTGTCTATGAAAATCCAGTTCACGAAGGATCACCAGCTGACATAATGCCTTGACCATCCGTGTCCCCTTTTTTTCTTAGGCACCAACAGTGTCTCGTCGCTGGCAGTACTGGATGACCAAGGAGTGCTTTTGGGAAACATCAGTATGACCGATATCAAGGTAAATATGAAAGGAGTGTCAATGCCAGTAATGGTTTGTAGCTCTCCCATCTCGTTGACCGAACACCTAACACTCAATGCTCCTCCCGGATTAGCACATCATGAAGAATCTGAGAACATCATGGTTGTGGATCACCTGCTTCCAGTTGGTGTGTAAGATTCGGCTGTCGCACGGTGTCGAAAGCGGGGAAGACCAATACCCTATCCTGGACGTCAATGCCAAATCGACATTCGGTTACACACTCTCGAAGTTGCAGGCGACCAAGGCCCACCGCATGTGGGTCGTCAACGACAGCGGCTGTGCTGTGGGTGTTGTCAGTCTGACGGACGTCTTTAGAATTCTCAGCGGTTTGATTGATGATTAGGATGTCTTTGTTACATGTGGTGTGTGCTAAAGCAAATAAAGCCATTGCCGTGCAGGCAGAACCTGTCGGAAGATCTATATTTAGTTGAGCTCAAAGTTCACGATTCTCTCCTCTACCCAGCGGTGTGTCAAAATCATCCACCTCTCGAAGCAGAGCTCATGCTGGAGAAGCAGCCCCACTTGTGAAGCGCGCCTCCAAAGTCCCATTGGTACAAAAATTTGAGTTCGAGTGTGGAGTGCACCTTGCCCCGCGTATACTAGGACAATGTACGGGGGCTGAGTACTTAGTCTAACAATCAGGATTCAGGAACCAGAAAGCAAATGTTCTGCAAGGGGTATCGGCTATCGTCTGCTTACATATAAAGCACCATTCGAGACTTGCTTCGTGCCCTCTGTCGATCCATATATACCACTTCTGCAATGAAGCTAGAGCGTTGGGCCAAGAAGCTGTTCAAGTCCTCATCGTCTTTGCCACACTCGTCGATACCATGCCCTACGGATGCCACTCCGCCATCGCGACATCCCTTGGAGCAGCCCTATCCCTCTTCATGGTCGACACCGTTTCCTTACTCCCGACGGAAACACAAACCCTTTTTCGGGTTCTCAACCAGGAATGCCTCCCTCGGAAGTCTTCTCAGTGTCGTGTATGGTTCGGGCATGACCGATCTTTCTCGTAAACACCAGGATATCTCGAGCACAAACCATTCCTCCTCAACGATCGATTCCCTGGAGCGTGGCGCTGGAAATGACCGGGAGGATGGTATGGGTGAGAAAGACAAAGAACCAGAGACAACGACCTTATACTACCACCCACCACCGCCACACGCGAGGTACAATCAGCAGCAGGTTCAAGCAGATGAGACAATAGAGGTCGGCGAGCAGCGGCGACTCATGCAAGTTCAACTAGATGAAGAGGCAAAGAAGCTTGCCCGACGTCGCCTAGCGCGACTCGGTCATCTACCGGAAGCCAAAGCCTCCATAAAGGACGTTAACAGCTCGAACCAGCGTCGTCTCAAGGCGTGTCACAATGTGGATGGCGAGTCCAGAGGAGTGAACCCCCGCCCAGTAGGCCAGGCTACTAGAGGCGTGCGCAGCACACGCAACAGATCCGAGAGCCTTCCCTCTACTCCTTGCCCTCGTCTCACGTCAAAAGCGAACACCAGCACGCCTGGGCCTGACTTGCTGGACTTTCTTGACTTGACGTATCTACCATACCAACCAGGGCACGGCACGCAACAGAAAAAGAAACAAAAGCAGGAACCACCACGGCCTGAGCAATCCTCGGTGTTGGTGGCATACCCAACTGACAGGCAAAGAGGCGATGATCTCCCTTGGTCCGTTCGCCACTCTATCGATACAATCAATAAGTTGCGTGCGTCTATTGTTGGCTTGACAGCGATCGGAGAGCTCACTCCCGTCCCTTTGTTACGACCCAACACTTCACTGCATCAAGGAGATTTTGATGGGACGAGCTGCGTTTTTGGTGCTTCAGGATCATCTAGTCAAGATAGGACTTGTCCTTGTGATACTCCTGTGATCTCGGATGCATTAGAGCTGCTGCCGCTACGCTCAGGTCTTTCTCATCCCATTGCAACCGCGCCGGTCTTGAAACAGCTTGGATCCACCCTGCCACCATTGAGTGGCTCACGAGTTCTGGAATTCAAGGAAAGCAGCAGCAGCAGCAGTAGCCGTAGCCGTGGCACCATAGCAAAAGTGCGGCGATCTAGCGATTCTAATTACGAACAACTGGTCAAGGTCGTACACACTCTCAGCAGCTCGGTTGATGACCTGTCACGCAAGATTGCCATGATGATGATGCTGGAGCATACCATTGAGCCGCGCCTACAACAACAACAGCAACAACAACAGAGTTGCCATATCTCGGAGGAGGAGGATTCCTCCCTCCACCACTGCAGTCCCGAAACTACTTTTCTCAAAGGCCCTGATGTAGAAGTAGAACCGTTACCCTCTGCGCCAAACAAATTGTCGACCTCCTGCAGCAAAACCACAATGTCGACAGCCTCGCCGTCGCGAAACCATCCTCAAGGGGTCATAGTTCGTCTGGATTGGTTGCCACCGCCTCCTCGCCAGGCGTTACCTAACATCCCAGTGAGTGAGCCCTCGGCAGCTACTGCACGCCCCCCACGCCGCTCTAATGCGCAGCCACCATTGCAACAACAGCAACAACAACAGCAGCAACAGCAACAGCAGCAGCGCCCCTCGCCAGTGGCTACAACGCTCCCTCGAAAGCAAACCGACACCACCAAAGCAGCAATGGCTTTGGGGTTACAGCATGAGGAGATGCAGCGTCTGGCTGCTTTATCGACGCTCCTTCACCCCGAACACAGTACCAACTCCTCTCCCTACTCACCATCATCAAGTCAAGCGGTTACTCCATTGAACGGTTGCACCTTTCAGCCACCGGGCGAGACAAAGACACGTCGACTGAGACAAGCAGCAAACAAAGCCATGGCCGTAACCACTCCACTGATCGTCCAGAGCACCCATCCAAAGGCAGGCCAATCCACAAGCTGTTGTTGCCGCCATGACAAAAACGACGACGATAAGTGGGTCGATAGTTCCCCACCGTCACTGACTCCTATTGGTTCTTCCAGTCCCACGTCTCTCAGCCCTATTACAAACGTGATGGTGGTGGGTATGGCGGAGCCTAGACTGTTGTTGTTAGAGCCCTTGCTTGAGGCATCGAAGAACACTCCTGCAGTTGTTCCTTCTGGCGTTTCAAGACCGCCGCTGAGGGCGCAGTCGCCCATGCGGCCTCTGACTCGGATTTCCACGACTGGTGGTGGTGGTGGTGGTGTTGCTGGCGAGGACAGAAGCCCTGACTTGATCCATATCATAGGATTGATCGAGGCGAAATTGACAATGCTTCGATCCGCGTGGCCACAGTTATTCTTCATTGACTCGTATGGCCATCAAACCTTCAGGACGACGAACGGTAGCGGTAGCAACGGCAGTGTAGAGGAGAATGAGGATGAGCAAGAGGATGAGGAGGAGGAGGAGAATGTGGGGTTGGACAAGCCGCTGGATATGCAATTACAGGCGATGGTCACTCGATTGCAGAGCGAACTTGCAGCTCGTTGAAGAGAAGAATGAATAGAAGTATTATACATAACTAGCTGGCGCGCAGGTCTTTTTTATTATTATTACTAAAAAGTTATATCCTTTTGGAGGAAAGAGTGTCGCTTTATTTTGAGAGGTAGTTGGGGCATATCAAAATGATCGTCATTACCAAAACAAGGGCGGAGGGAAGGGAAAGGGCTTTTTTTGAGCGACAGAGATAGACAGAGAGGGAGAGAGAGTGTGTGTGTGTCTGTGAGTACTGAGCGGTAGAGAATGAGAGTCGGTGAGAGAGAGAAAAAGAGAAATGGAGTAGGAAGGAGAGGGAGGAAGCATGGGAGGTGAGCAGGGTCTGTTTGAACCAGCACACAAACCCCACCTATCAACCCCACTTCTAGGCAAAAAAAAAAAAAAAAAAAAAATACGACGTGACGCGACGCGACGTGACGCTACATATTTTTCTAGTCGTCATTCAGGACATTACGGATCAAGTCGCGGATATGTGAGCTCTCCGGTCTACCCGATCCCGTCAGTCTCCAATCCGAAGGTGGGAGCGCCGGCATATGGATCCCGACGGGGCTGTTCACAGACACAGCGCTCAAGGTCGGCGAGTCCGCCGTCGCATATGCTGAAGACGGCGAAGGCGCGTAGATGGAGGATCGTTCGCCGTCCACATACCCAGAGGCACCCATCAGTCCTGTCGCAGGAGTCGCAGACGATGCAACGGGGGAGCGACCGCTCCTCGTTGTCTGAGGAGGGGAAGGAGAGGAGCGGGCAGATTCGTACTTTTGTTGTTCAGGCGACCCGGCGTCGAGGTAGTACACCGAGTCGTTGTCACGAGTCGAGGCCGAGCCCTTGATTTCTTCCTCTTCAAGCTGCTTCTTGAGCGACAACTGCTGGTTCACGGCGGCGGCGGCAGCAGCCCCAGAGCCAAGGGAAGCAGCAGCGCCAGCAGTGGTGTTCTCTTCAGGCTTGAAGTCTTGACTGGTGATCGAGAATCGGTTCATGAGCTCGAATTGCTGCTTGAGGGCCTCGCTAGTCGTAAGAGGCATCGGGAAGGGGATGGCGCCACTGACCTCAGATGTCACCGTCGTGGCGGCTGCGGCATTGCCGGCAGAGGCAACAGCAAGACTGAGAGATCCATCACTACGGTCACTAATGCGGCGTTGGATACCCTCACCAGAGAGACGCTCGAATCCGTACGTGGCGCCTACACCTGCTGCTGCTGTTGTTTCTGCCACAGCCCTATCTGCCTCGGCGTGTTCATACTCCGCAGAAGTCGCCGTAGGGGTCGTGGGGGCGGGGGCAATATACGGAATAAAATCGGGTAGGTCGTCGTTTCCGTAGTAGCCTGGGCTTTTGGTATTATGAAGGTGGGGCAGACCCTGCCCCGTGGAGGCCATCGTCGAGTCGTAGTCGTAATCCATAGATTTGCCATAGCCACCCTCATGATCGGACTCTTCCTGCTGACGCTGCTTCCTCTTACGGGTCATGACCAGACCAAAGACAATCAAGGCCACTGCAGCCACACCGCAGACGGCCGCCAAGGCAGCCGTGGGGACCTTGGAGTCGCTTTTGTCGTTGCTGGACTTGGAGGTGACGTTGTTACCTTCGGGGGTGGGTGGCAGGCCAGGGAGCTGAGGATCATTTGGATTGAAGCTGCTTGTCGCTTGAGGAAATGCAGCTGCACTAACATGACCTGTAGGCATGGCCGTGACAGAGATGAAGGTCGAGGTACCAGAGATCACGGTGGGGATGACTGTGTAGCTTGGATGGCCGGGGACTTGCTGTCCAGGGGCTGCAGTCTGTCCTGGAACAGAAGGATTGCTTGGTTTTGACGGGTCAGGGTTTGGGGGAGGCAGTGATGGGTCACCAGGCTTTACAGGCGGCTGAGGATCACCAGTCTGTGGAGGTGGAGGTGGAGGTGGGGGTGGGGGAGGAGGAGGAGGGGCTGGGGCATCGGAAATCGTCATGGATGAACACCTTGCAGTGTAAGGGAGGATATGAAAGAGGTGTGCGATATCATAGACGGTGCCAGTGTACTCGACATAAATCTGGTTGCCGGAGCAGGAGCCATAGGCATTGCCAGGAACTGTCCACGAGCCGCCGTTGGAGGTGCCAAAGGAGGCAATCTTATCACCACCGCTGGAACAGTAGACATTGGCATCGACCGCGTACACGTCTGAAGCCCTGGGCCACCAGCCATTGTCTCCTAGGGAGATTGAGACTGAATCTCCTACGCGATAAGATCCTGATGGGGATTGACAGTTGACACTGGCGTCCACGGCTGTTGCTGACAAGAGAGCGACTGCCACTGCTGCTGAAAGCAGGCCAGTCGATGGTTGTTTCATTCGAGGTCTGTTGATCATCGTCGATGATAAACGAGGGGAGTGGCGATAATTATTGAGGGGACAAGGACATGAAGGAACAAGAGTCAACGTGTCTTTTGGACTGCAGAAACACTCGACCGGACTACAGGACGGAGATATATTAGGGTATGGAGGATATCGGTTCTGCTCGGGAGGCTCAATTGCAATACGACAAAAGGTGAACTAGAAGATGCTGAGGTGAGATGGGTACGATAGATAGGAATGGAGGAGCGGCTGCTGATAAAGAGACAAAATTCAACGGTAGCCTGGGTCAGGGTAAAGTGGAGATGGAGGGGTGGTTGGACAAGAAGACCGATAGGAAGGGTCCCCAAGGAGCAGGGTGGGGGAACGGAAACGGCAAAAAGACGAAGAAGAAAGAAAAGAAGAGAAACTGAGAACGTGAAATGTAGAAAAAGTCGTTGGACAACTGCAAAGGCGGTGCCTTGATGTTGTTCTGTGGAGGCTCTCGTTCATTTTTTATTTCCGAGCTAGCCTATCGGCCCATCAGTCGGCTGTTGACACACCAAACCCCTTTCGCTTCTTTTTCGTCTGCTGTGAAGGTGCATTGACACTTGAGATATCACTCATCGTAGTGCTGGATCGACCCGAGGGTAGAAAAAGGCACAAAAATATCTGTCAGCCAGGTCCTTACAGCCGTAGGTTGAGCATCACTCAAACACTGCACTCCTGTGTGTCCACCCTGCTCTTGCTGCTGCTCTTGCAATGGCAACGACTCCTTGTGCTTTGCTTGTCGAGCGATGTTGCGAAGCGTGTACCGTTGTGCAACCACCTTTACACAATATAACTTTTTTTTTTGAGAGCCTTATATTTCTTGACACTGCCCCCCTTCAGTTCCTCTGCATGATATCCCCCACCCAATTCTAATTTCACCTTTATTTTGGTCTGCCTTCCCCTGCCTCCTCTGCATGTGGTGCAGAAAACACAGACAGGTGAGTAGGCGAGCAGTGGTGTGCGCATGCAAGTCAACGAGGACGAACAGATATTAAAAGAAATTGACACTTGTGGTCGCGTATCAAAAAGATGGAAATGCAAATTGGTGCCTGAACGCAATAGCACAGTGCATCAGCTCTATCTCCTCCACCACCCGCAAGGGACACCAAGCTAGCGATCTAAGGGGTTTTGTGTGTTGACTGCTAGATATGATCTCCAAAGCTTCTCTCGATGGTGCCCTGAATCGCTTGCCTTTTGTTTGTTTAACAACCAACGGTTAGTGCGGTTTTTGCTTGTTTGAAAATATCTTGAACTGTGGTATGCTATCGTCCTCAAATGCCTGCGCTATGCTCCTCGTGCGCAATGGTACATGCACCCACTGGAATGAATCTGCATCATGTACAAATCTATTGGTCTTTGTGCAACCGTGCTTGGTTCTATGGTTTCCAATCACTTTGCTGACCAAGTACCGTGTGGCATTAGAGATGTAGAGATGGACACGTTTTTTCCCCGACAGCTTGCTTCTTGGGCAAGTGCGCACGTCTAGCCCTTGCTCAGATTTAGAGACGGTTGGGGTTGTTCAGGATATACGCTCTCAACAAATAAAGGAATGGCACTAAAGGGGGGACCCTCCATGTAGTCGGTATTACCGCCTCTGGCGAATCACAGGACCCCAACTCAAAAGTGGCAGGGTCTGTCAAGGACATTCTTCAGCAGAAATGTATGGTCTTTTCGGCTTGGCTTATAAACACCATTTTTATTTTTACTACAACGTAAACATCAAGTGCCAGGTGAGAGCACCTTCATTGGTATCGCTTGCGGGGAGCCTCTCTGACCACGCTTGTCTGACTGGTTAGACATCTCTGACATGGGCTCAGTGTTCACCAGGGCCTGTGGTCCACGTAGATGCGAGGATGAAGAGACTAGGGTCGCCGATGAGAGCGACGTGGAGGCTAGCGCTGGCGACACTGCGCCCGAAGCAAGGCCCATGCCTCCGTGCGCATTCGCATTGAGAGGTGGGGGTGCTGGGAAATAGCCCGACGAGTTGGCGTGCACGTGCGCATCATGATGAGGCGTCCTACCGCTATAATAGGTTGGGTGCGTACTGGCAGGAGTTCCTGTCGCGTAATACGGGTTATAATACTCGTCCTCTGGACTGTTATAAGCGCCTTCGTTGTAGCCAACATCGCTGTAGCCCTGTTTGTGTGGATATTGGTTGTACGCGTAACCTTCATCGTGGTGGTAGTCGTGTGTAGGCTGAGGCACTGCTGGTTGAGCCTTGTTTAGCCCCACCGCAGCCGCAGTCGCAGTGGCATGCGGCCGGTGGCCATCATCCATGGATGACGACGACATTTTCGAAAACTGGTTATTGTTCGTTGATGACCAAGGCATAATGGCATCCTCCATTCGCTTTCTACGTTGTTTCCTCATGCGCCATACGATCGCCACTGCAACGAGCGCTAGAATCAGCACAGCCACCTAAAAATGAAAAAAGACGTCCATCGGATCGCGGGTATCAGTCAAGATATGCGCAACATGAAGGGTTTGACATTATCTATACATGTGCTCCCAGGACAGCGCTCCCACTTACAATGGCAACAATGATAACAACGTGAGTCTGTGGCTCTGAGGTTCCCTTGTCATCTGCAGAATTTGTTGGAGATACATTTCCGCCCGAACCTGATGAAGTCGACTTGCCTGTCCCAGTGGATGATCCAGTCGAGCCTGTGGGCGAAGTGCCAGGGGTGGTGATGAAATTATTGTTTGGTGCGGGGCTTATGATGATTGTTGGACACCTTACAGGACCAAAGGACGGGTTAATAAGAAACCCCTTGAGCTTTCCATTGTATTGGACATAAAAGCTGTTTTGAGCACACAGTCCAGTGGTACCCCCAGGTGTCGTTGCATTCCCGACGCTCGGTATTGTCCAGGTCTGCGGTCCAGCGGTTCCAGTGAGAGGTATATCTGCAATTTTGTTGCCAGTGTTACAATTAAGTGCCGCGCTTATATCAGTGATTTCTTCACCGAGTCCGGGGCTCCAGTTCAGGGTCACAGGGTCGCCAGCCTTGAAGGTCCCTGCAGAGGGCTCAACACAGTTAACAGCATGCGAGACTGGGGAGAGGAGGGAGAGAGCGAGGAGGCATCCTGCGAGGAGTCTCCGGCGAGAGAGCCGGGAGGCCGAAAAGGAGGAGGAGGTACAGGATGCAGATGTGGGTAGCACGGGCATTGTTGCAGGAGTTCTTGAGCGGGCTGGTGGCAGTTGTTGATTACTGCATGTATCAGGAAACTCCATCGTTCTTGTCAAGAATAAAAGAGAAAGACGGGAGGAAGGGAAGGGAAGAGGCACACACACTTGCTCGAACGAAAGTAAGACCTACTGGCGCGAATCAAGCAACTCACGCAGTCGAGAAACAATCGATTGAACACCGGGGAAACCGTGCTGGTCGGAGAGTAAGTAGAGGGGTGTGGGCTGAAGAAAAAGAAAAGAGAAGAGGCACTCAAGGATATCGTTATGCTAGATGGAGAGAAAGATGTTGTGGTTGAGGGGGTTGGGGGTGTGTGAAGGCTCGTGAAAGTATGCAACGGCCGGAGGAAAAGCTGGCTGTTGGATAACAGGCGTGCTGTGGTACGAGGCTGGGTGAGAGCCAGATGGCAGTGGGCGTCTTTGTGCTGCCTTTCAATTCTTCTTGGCGAAGAATCACAGAGATGATGTGAGTGTGAGATGGACGCCAGGAACGAATGGAAAACGGAAATGGGCGGGAGAACAGCAGGGGAGATGGCAGGAGGAAAGAGCGACCGGCAACAGTTCCCCAGGCACCAGACATTATTTGCCCATACACCGGAACCCAGACATCACTGCTCCCCACCCGACTGGAGCATTTTCCGTTCCTTTGGCTGCTGAGCAGAGCAACAAGCACCACACCCGTCGTTACTTTACGCATTTTGAAAGCCTTCAGCGGCCCTCTGACTCTTTCTCGTGGGCTCACTAAGGGGAGTGAATTAAAAAATCCTCGACCATGCTGCTTTTGGGTTTGTTTTTGCGCTGGTAATCAACTGAAAGCGGCCTGTGGAAATTGCACGAGATAGACTAATCGACCTTGCAAATATGCAGGATGATACGACCTATATGTCCTTAGACCATGTGCGATCCTTCATCAATGACACCCGCCGCTCAAGACACCAGTACAGAGCGAAATTGTTTTCGCAGAGCATTATTCTACATAGGGGGAGGTCAGAGCCCCAGCAGTGCTGAAACACCTGAACAGACTAGTCTGGGTACATCGTGATTTGCGTGTATCGGTTGCAATTGTATATACAAGGCCACGGTATGTTTCTGCTTGCTCTGGTTTCCAATGGATTCTTGCCGAGCGGACAAGCGCGATGTGGGGTATATGAAGATGTTCAGGCACAGGCGCGAGAGTTGGCCAATGTGCGACATGATCGATAAACACAAAGGCAGTCACTTTTTTTTTTTTTTTTTGTCTTCCCTCCGTTTCAGCAACATGACATTCCTCTTGCATTCGTAACCACCTCGAGTGCACCTTCGCAATGGAAACCAAGAGCAGTGGCCGTAGCAGCAGCAAGAGCAGTTCACATCTCGCAGACCCAACGTTGGGCCTCCAGAACCTTCAGCTCGGCTCCTCGGGATCCTCAACGAAAGCAGGCAAGGAGGGCAGCAAGGGCAGCAAGGGCAGCAAGAAATCTAAAAAAAGCGCGCCCACGCAGAAGTTGAGTCCGATCCTGTTGGGCATGCCGGACTCTCCTATGGCGGCACAGGATGATGCGGATCCTTACATAACGAAAATCGGAGGTTTACCTGTAAGTCGAAGCGTCCCGTACTGGATACAACTTTGGTTTTCAAGACACTGCTCTCTAACGTATTAAACCCATCCTTTGACTAAACGCTAGCTATGGCTGGAAGATAATCGACCTGCACCTTCGAAATACGGCGTTTGTGAGGCTTGTGGAAAGGACATGTACCTACTCTTGCAAGCCTATGTCCCGCTCGAGAAGTCACCTTATGATCGCGTAGTATATGTCTGGGCGTGTAACCAACGGCTGTGCATGCGGAAGAAAGGAAGGTAAGGGGTGAAGAAAAGCTTCATCGGAAAAGAGCGGGAAAAAAACACTAGCGAAAACACTGACGCAACGTTTGACCTATTGTTAGTTTCCGGGTGGTCCGCGCGTTGAAATTGAATGCAGAATATGCCCAAAAGCTGGAAAAGAAATCAAAGCCTGCAGTAGTACCCGCGGCTAAACCAGCTATCGCAGCACCAGCGGCCAATGTAGGGAAACAGCATACGCCAATAGGTACAAGAAATAGCTTGAGGTGCTCCACGCCCTAACGCCCCATTACCTTTTTTTCCCCCCCTGATGTAGCCGTTTGCCGCTCCTGGTGCCTTTGATATGGGAAATGCACTCTTTGGAGGAGCAGGTGGTGGATTCAACAACCCTTTCGCATCGGTATGTTGCACCTCACACAGGATGCGGAGGAAATGTTGTGATACTAGTGTCTAACATTTTACTGTAGTCCTCTACTTCTGCCAATCCATTTGCTCCGCCATCTGGCTTTGGTGCAGGATCGCAAACTTCGACGGCGAAATCATTTGCCGACGTCACCTCGCCAAGTGTGCCAAAGGAAGATGAGCCAGCAAGCGAGAGTGGAGACGAAGAGGAAGCTGTTGAAGGTATAGTGCGCTGACAAAGGTGCTTTTAATGTAACGAAGTTATTGCAGCAAACTATTGGCTGAAATATTATTTCGCGCATGTTGATATAGAAGGAACATCCTGGCCCGACCATCCACCTGCATTTTCACCACATTACCTGTACATCACCGAGGAGGTCCTCGAGGATTCGAGCTCGGTGGACGACGAAATCTCACAGCGGTACAGTCACTTCCTGGCCCTGGAAGAAGGTGTCAATAACAACAATGATGATGATGAACCGCAGGGAGGCGCAACTTGGAGTGGCGAGGCGTATGAGAAGGCATCGCTTCCAAAGGGAGTCGACAAGGCGTTCAAAAAGTTCACTGAGCGGGTTCAAGCATGGCCGGATCAGTGTGTTCGGTACGACTTCCCTGGCATCCCTCTCTTGTTCTCGTTCTCAGATCCCACCGCGCGCATGCTCCTGCCACCCAATGCCAACCAACATTCTAAACACACCACGCCGAGCGCGCACCGGATCCCCAAATGCCCAGCCTGCAAGGGACCTAGAGGATTCGAGTTCCAGCTCATGCCCAACTTGTTGTCATTACTGGATGTTACTTCGAAGAAGTACCTGTCAGAGGACGAAAAGAAAAGCCTGAGGGAAAGGAAAGGGGCACAAGTCTTTGATATCGGGATGGAGTGGGGTACCATTCTTGTATATAGCTGTATCGAGGATTGCTTCGGGAAAGCAGCTGCAAGGAAAGAGGGAGATGAGAACTCAAATACCGGCGTCAAATACTTTGAGGAGGTCGCACTCGTGCAGTTTGAAGACTAGACAGATGCTTAAAGAGTCCAATGACCAGTGCTTTATAGAAAAAAAAATAAGTCGACGCGAGATCACGTTCAGCCCTACAGCGAGCTGATGCTTGTTAAGCGCTAGGCATGTTGAGCTCGGCTTGTCCCGAGGCCTTGGCCTCCTGCTCCTGCTGCTGCTGTTGCTCCAGAAGTTGCTGCTTGGCTTGGGCCTCGACTTCCTGGATCTGTAGCCTTTGAATCTCATCGCCTTTCATCCTGGTCCAGACATAGTCCTGCGCAATGACGCCAACCGCGAGACGGATGCAGTCAACCATCCGGTCCTCGACCCATTCGTTCTCCTCATAGGGGATCAACAGCCAGTTCGCTGGCACACTCTGTGAGCAAGACTCAAACTCCAGCTTGTGAGTTGGATCCTGCAGAACAATGACATATGAAATGAACACATCCTTCTCCAGGATCAAATTGTTTCCACCAGCCTCCGAGGACTCTGTAGACTTTGCAGAGGCGTTGTAGCTATGACGAGGGACACGGCAGGGCTGGATAGCCATGAACACTGGGCATGTGGAGGCATGCGTGTTTGGATTCTTGGCGGCGCCATCTTGTGGGTGAGGCTCAGGGTGGTAGTGGGTCTTGATGAGGTGTTCAATATTCGCCCTTGCCAGTTTGACCGCCTGGTCGTATCCTTCACATGCGTTCAGCTGTCGGTCCTCCGGGTTCACATCCTCGTTCTGGTTGGTGCCTGCGCCTTGGTGCACTACTACGTCACCGCCTTCGGTCTGCTCCATGACTTTGGAAAACGCCCTGTAGACCAACGACTCGACCCCGACATACCCGACCATGTCATGTGCTAGCCAAACCTCAACCACCTCGTGCTCAGCAATTGGGGGTGCAATCACATCAAGCACTGTTGTCATGGAGCTAAGGGTCAACGACTTCAAATCGTGACCTATACCAGAGAAAGGGAACATATGTGGTGAGATATTGCGTTCCTTTGACGACACACGCCGAGCAAGGCAGTACAGCCAAATATCTTACCAATCTTTCCAATGTTCTCAGCATTTACAAAGCCCTTGACACGCTCCTCCAGATTCTTGGTTGCCTGGCTTTCCATGGTAGCCTTGACGGAGCTCTGAACGGCAGTCTGCGTTGTCTTGACAGCCTCGGAGGCAGTCGACCAGAGACTTCCCAGCCATGACGACCGCGAATCCACTTGCTGTTGGGGTTGTTGTTGCTGCTGAAGATACCTCGAAGGCAGCGTTGCAGACGAGTCAAAGGCCGAGGACTTGCCTTGGGAGTTTGGAGGCGTGGTTCTTGATTCGACAGTTGGGGTGGAAGCCGACTGAGTGATTTCATCCAAGAAGTCCAGGACGGATTGCTCATCCTGGTTGTCGCCCGTTGCCCCGACTGTGGTGCCAGATGTGGATGAGGCGGTTCTGTCGCGTGCGGCAGCTCCATCGGCGGAGGTGGCGGAGGTGGAACTGGCGGGGGCAGCAGCCACGTCGGTGGAGTCGAGCGAGTCCAGGAACTGGAGAACGTCGTCCTTTGAAGAAGCCATTGTGGTGTTGAAAGGGATGGAGTGGTGAAGACGAGCCAAGGATAATCCAAATAGAAAAAGAAAAGAATGTGGCAGAGGAAAAAGAGTGAAGTGGGGATTGCAAGGGATGTGCCAAAAGGGTGTGTGTGAGACATCCAACTGGGGGACCGCTTATTCTCGTGGTTTACGTGATGGAGGAGACGAGCGCCTCGTTGCCCCCTTTTCCTCGACTCGTTTATTCCCGTCTATGCACTGAACATCTTGCTGTACGCAGCCTTCTCCTTCTTCTTGAACGCAGCCTGCTTGGAGCTGATCACATTCAGCAAGCTCGTAAACGTGGCATCGCCTGGGGAGATCTCCAGTCCGCGCTGTGCGACCTTTTTGGCGTCTTCAAACTCGCTCAGTCCCAGGTATGCCTGAGCCAGGCGGTATGTCACCTTGGCATGGTCTGCCTGGATGCTCAGTGCCTACAGAGAGTGTCAAACACACGGACACCGTGCCATAATTAGAAAAAAAAAAGAGGCCATAGAAAAGTGACCCCCGCTATATGTTAAAGCGCTAAAAGCATTCAAACATACCTGCTGGCACGCCTCAGCGGCCTTGCCATTCTCGTTCAGCTTCAGATATGCCGCTGCCAGGTTCGACAGCAAAGCAAGCCTCAAGGGTCCAGCTTCCTGGAGCTGCTCCTCCGTAGCGCCATCCATGTCCTTGAGCAGATCAGCACCCTCCTTGTATGCCAAAGATGCAGCACCGTTCTCGCCGCTCTTGAAAGATGCGTTTCCTTGATCCTTCTTCTTCTGGGCCAAAGCCAGCTTGGCAGTGGGGTTGTCAGCAGACTACAAAAGCCCAAGCAGCAACCAGATTAGCATATGCTAGCGTGGATCCTACCCTGGTAGTGCGCCTTCATCAGCCAACTCTGCTTACCTCCTGGAATCCAAGCAGCTCAACTTCAAACTTGAGAGTAGAGTTACCGGGGATCTTGGGAGGGCTACCTTGAGCTCCGTAGGCTATGTGGTATCAAAGTGCCGCGCGTCAATTGATCCGCCCATGATCCGTCATACATGGCGCAAAGACACATATTGCGATAGACCATACATGGTACCAAAACACCTACCATATTCAGGTGCGCACACCAGCTCAGCCAACTCTCCAATCTTCATGGTCTTGACACCCTCATCCCAACCCTTGATGACTTGGCCTAGGGACAGTCATTAAGCAATAGTGATGTTCGTATTAGTGCGAAGCTTTACTGACAACAATGTCATCGGTCCATATTCCTTTTTTTTTTCTGGGTTTCTTACCAACACCAAGTTTGAAGTTGAATGGCGAGGAGCGATCGCGAGACGAGTCGAACTTCTCTCCATTTGTGAAAAGGGTTCCAACATAGTGAACTATCAGTTTGTCAATGAGATAGAGTAGTACATAGAGTCAGCTCCAGCTGATGGCCACCACCAGGGCATCGTGCCTGATCTTTTTGTTCCTGAGGTTTGTAAAGATTTCGCACCATTGACATTCGACTTTTTGCTGGGAGATTCGCCCGATCCCTCCTTGAGGATCTTCTTCCAGAGGAGGCCATCGACAATAGGCAGGTAGTCTTCGGGAATGGTCACGTCGGTCATGGTGCTTTAGTAATGGAAGTGCTTGAGGTGAAAAGGACTGGGAAGAGACGTCAATGTAGACAAGAAAAAACCTCCTTCTAGAGGGTTCTATTGGCCGATTTTTTTTTCGAGCGTGAATCACAGACCTTGTGCCACAAACGCGTCGCTGCCGCGCACTCACCGTTCCTTCAAACGCGCCTGGCTGTTTGACAGGAACAGGAGCAACGAACCATTGCTGGGTGCTGAACATTTATCTTGCCAGAAGCCAAGAAGTTAATAGTTCAAAGCATCGTTCATGCAATCGATTGAGTTGAAAGACGATTTTAATGATACAGAATGAGGTTTGGTTTTCCCCAGTGCGAGAAAGGGAGGAAACAGCACTGCTGAATCGCAGCTTTAACATGAGTGAGTGGAGTTTGTGTGGAAGCAGTTACACTTCCCAGTTCATCTTGAGGATCGGGCCTGTTGCAAGGCCATCCTTTTTGCTGTTTTCGGCCTTGTTGGAAACTTCTTCCTTCGTCGACTTGGTCTCTTGCTTGGATTCAGTCAAAGGCTGAAAGGACGACTGTGAGTCCTGCAGCTGGTATCCCTTGGCTTGTGCCTCCGATGCGCTCATGCGATAGGGCGTGTTCGTGTTCGTCTTCTTGAAGAGGGACATGTTTAAAGAAGAGTAGGGTTTGTATGAAGGATATGAAGAACGCGTCGCAACAGGTGCTTCCTTATGGTTGCGTTGGCTTTTGTATTAGATGTTGAAAGCTGATGAAGAATATACCACGTTCAACGCGCTTGGTTTTATAGCAACCAAAGCAGAGCATCAGCACCACGTTGAGTTCCGAGAAAGGACAGCATCGTGCGTCGCGTACGCAAACCTAACATACGCAACGTTACAGACCGTCCTAAAAAAAACAATGTATTAGCCAAGGCTAAGAAAACTTTGTTTTGTGTTTGCCGAGAATCCAAAATCCTCGTTGACATTGGAAAAAGGGTTATCTACGCCCAAATGACTCCCCTATGGACCGCTCCGCATCGAATGGGTAGGGCGCAAAGCGGCGCTCCTTGGCAACACAGGACCCATGCTTAAATCTTCGGCAAGAGAAAAGTCCATGTGGCGGTGGTATAGCGTGTAACGCCCGATCTCACGTAATACACATGCTTCTTGATTCGTGACTCCATTTTACCCTGTTTCAATTGCTCTGCTTCTTCTGCGACCACCATGCGTTTTCCCGATTGTGTTTGCCAAGCGCTACAGGGTAAACAAAGTGTTAAAAGTGTAAAAGCATTCTAAATAGGTTCAGAAAGAAAGCAACATGACTGTGAACTGTGCATTTTGCGAGAATAAGTCTCCGATATCTACTCATTTGCCACTGGCTCCTTCCCGCACTGCGAGCTATACACAGTACACACTCGACACACTCACGGCGCATCTTCACCACCCTGTAATTGCTATCTTCTCGGCTGCAGAACGCAACAGTTAACGAAAAAAAGGTCGGCAGGGTTCTCCCAAAGGATTCTTATTTTTAATCTGTCGAGATCCTATCTCGGCAGCGATTACTCCCTGCTGCGGAGTAACGCCATTACTCACCATTGGTGAGAGACCAATGCTTTGATTGAATCATAAAGGTCACAATGGCGAGGATAATATTCTGCATGTTCATATCATGACGCCCTGAAAAGTCCTACAATAGACAAACGCGATGAGGATATTTATTCTGTGCCTGTCTACAGCTTGGTAATAAATCTCATCATGCCACGGATATTCCTAATAAAATTACAGCTCCGTATCTCTCTCTCTCTCGTTCTCTCCGCTCTCATCTCTCGAAGCACTGATCTGCGATCACAGTGCACGGCTACAAAGTGGAGCAAATATGGAGCATACGGGGAACAACGGTCATTTCTCTATCACAGAGTCCAATAAACGTAGACGCAATACACAAACAATATGGTAAGCATTCTGTACCATGTATCTGGCAGCTCTGTCGCCTCGCCATCGCCATTGGCCCTGCTCCTGTTGATGGTGGTGGTGGAAGAAGAGCTCGCTGCAGCCGCGCCTGTGGCAGATTCAGATGCGAGTGTGGGTGCTGCAGAGGGAGACCCAGCGCCGACAGCGAGTGGGGTCGAGCTATCCACAGGGTTGTACTGGCGGAATCCTCGTGATCTGAAGGTGAGTGGATTGATGCCATGCATGTTTTGGAGCCATGACAAGGAAGGACCATCTGATGTTGGGTAGTACTCCTCTCCTTCGTCATTGACCTCCTCGTCTAGAGCAGACTCGACCCGTGTACTAGCAGAGAGTCGTTCCTTGCTCCTCTCGGGGTCATCCAGGTCCACTAGTCTTGCATAGTCAATGTATAGTCCCGATTTCCATCTAAAAACGATATTGTACCACAAGTTACGGGGTGTCAGTCTTCCACATCTCCAATATCAATCGTGAGAAAAAAAAAAGCACAAAGTCTGTGCACAGGTTCCCATTGCTTACCCCTCGATATTCCGGATTTGGAGAAAGACCCCCTGAAAGTCATCTTCCACGACGAGCTCGCCAGGGAGCTCCAGGATGGTGAATCCTTTGAAGAGGTTGCGGAAAGGCTTGCGGTCAGCCTTCAACACCTGCGAGTCTGTGTGCTGAGTGAACTCCTGTACATTCCTGGGTTTGAAGAGTATCGCCTCTGGCCGACCTGCCATTGCGGTATGGTCCTGTCACAGTGCCACGATAAACGAAACAGAAACATAAAAAAGAATGCCAAAAAATAGGATTAGGTAAGGTTCTCTTCGACAGATGCACGACAGCTGGATGAAAGAAGAAACGAAAAAGAAGGGGCATGCCGAACACCCGACCGCAAAAGGAGACCAATGCATGATGTGCTCACCTCATGCTTGTCAAAGAGGATGGCTTTGAACTCCGAATTCACAACAGGTGCATCGCTGGTCACTTTAACCCTCCACTGGACTTTGTACCTTCCAGGAGGAACACCGTAAAAGACTGCCACAACATCCATCCACCAGACAGACCGTAGCTCAGCCAGCTTGCCATACGAACTGCTGGCGCTATCAATCATGATCCAGTAGCGATCTCCCATGTGGCAGATGGCCATGTCCTCGGCGGGCAATGTCATGCGTGCTATTCAAACCGTATTGTAAAAATAACGTTGCACAAGATTAGTGTTTCGTGGAGTGGGAAGAGGTACTGCACAATGGGTGGTACAGTTGCATACTCGTGAGTAGAGCAACAACGTTAATCCCGGGTAAGAAGAGAGTGGTTACAAGCAAAGTGTCCCTATCCGCATTGACTTGTACATCGCCCATGGGAAAATTGCGAGAAACGTACAGTAATGCTGGTATAGCTCAATCAACAGCTCCTTGGAGGCCTTAGTGGTCTTTCGAAGATCAATCTTTCGTCCTTTGCCTTTAAGTTTGGCAGGCTTCTTGGCGGCCTCATCGTCCTGCTCATCGTCACTACTGCTGCCGCCGCTGCTGCCCCCGCCTGAGGGAAGTGCCACTCTTTCGACGCCATGTCCCTCGGACGTGGGCGAGGATGATCGCGACAATCCAACTGGCGAAGACGCCCCAGATCGGTTTGGGGAAGAGTGCGGTGGGTCTTGGTTATTGTGGATGTGGTTGTGCTGCTGATGATGGCTAAAGTAACTGGAGAGTCTCTGATCGCCGCTGTTGCCTTCAGACTGAGGAGAGGGCGGTGCAGACGACTGAGGGGATGAAGAGTGGTCGCTGGTTTGGAAGGCTGGACGGAGTTTCGACTGAAGGATAGGCTGACCAAACCTATTGGTGAAGCGCTGGTGCCAGACGTAGTGGGTGTCGAGACAGTCGTGTATGTGGCGGTTGGTTTGCAGGAAGCGACCAAACTCCCGGCAAGGCAGTGCCAAGCCGATGTGCATGAGGACCTCTTCTGGCATCTCGCACAATGTCTTTGGGCGTGACGGAATGGTGTCGAGGGCGTGTGGGCTGCCTTGGGTGGCATGGGCGTTGTCTGTGTTGGTGCTCTGCATTGGTGTTTAGTCGAGTCGAGCAGAATGGGAACGTGGGAATGTTGCAATGTTGCAATGGGCAAGAAGCAAAAGACGAGAGAAAAGGAAGTGCAGAATATTGTGTTGCCAAGCAGGCCAGAAAAGGAGTGCGAAGAAACGAGCAGGAGGAGATGTAGGCGGTGCACCCTGGTGTGACGAAATGTTTAATGCGGGGTCTGCAGTGTTTGTTCATCCCTCGCGCTTGCCGAGGTCCAAGCCCAGGGCTTGACGTCGCACGTGATCAGACTAAAAGCCCTTCTTGACAAGCAGCTGGTTGATGCAGGCCAGGATGGTCCACTTGCGGTTCTCAGCCTCCTGGAACACGTGCGACCGAGGCGAGTAGAACACGTCGTCCGTGACCTCCTCCTGCTTGCGAGGCAAGCAGTGCAGGAACTTCCAGTCCTGCTTGGCGCCGCTCTTCTCAATCAAGTCCGTCGTCAGCTGGTATCCTGCAAACGCCTGAATTCGCTGCTTCTTTTCTTCCTCTTGTCCCATGCTGATCCTATAAGTATTATGTGATCAATAAAAAGAGATGGACAATGTTAGTCCTCAATGCACAGTAAAACGCGATCTTGTTTTGCCCCTTGACCTGATATACATCCTTTCTCAGAAAGGATCGACATACCATGTATCTGTCACAATGATATCAGCATCCCGAATGGCATCCTTGGGATCGTAGAACACGCCCACCTCGGTTCCAGCAGCCTGTGCGTTCAGTTTTGCCTGGCTCAAGATGTCCGCATTAGGTTCGTATCCCTTGGGTGTCGCCATTGAGATATGCATACCGACCTTGGGCAATTGAAGCATCAACGAGTGCAAAATATTGTTGCCGTCGCCGACCCATGCCAAACGCAGATTCTTCAAGGTCGAGCTCGGTGCTGTCAGGTGGGGATCTGATCCTTTGGGTGTATAGAGCTCATGCAAAGTCATAAGATCTGCCAAGATCTGGGTTGGGTGATACAGATCCGACAAGGCGTTGATAATGGGCACTGTAGAATATTGAGCCAAGGTCTATGTAATCCCATCAAAGAAGAAGCAAACAGGTTTCCTCAGTCAATGTGTGTTAACAGCATCTCTGACTCCAAATGAATGTTGAAATCAGATATACATACCTCGATCTCTGAATGTGCCCCTACGCGAGCCATGATGCCGTCGACCATGCTAGAGACGACTTTGCTGGTGTCCAGAAGCGATTCATTGACGCCCAACTGAATATCCTGGGACCCCAAGAACATAGCATGACCCCCTAGTAGATGTGGTAACGCATCAGTCTCAGATAGGTCTTGGTGGGAAAAAATAATCGATCAAGCAGAAACGATCGACTTACCAAGGTATGCTACTGCAGTCTCGGTAGCAACACGGGTACGGGTAGATCGCTTCGAAAACATGAGCGCCATGGTCTTTCCTGCCAACGGTGCCCCGCTGGCCTTGCCTTCGACCTTGGCCTGGTGTTTGAATTGACAGGCGCTTTGGATGATATCCGAGAGCTGCTTTGGCGAGAGATCATTGTCGGTAAGGAGATGCGGCACGCCCGACACACTTGCTACATCTGCAGTCGAGTAAACTTTGTGCTGCTTGTTCATGCTGCTTGATGCATGGAGGGATCGGGCGAGGACCGAGGGGCCAGCGGCTGCTGTGGCTGGCAAAGCAGTATGTGAGATCGAAGCTGGCGACTGACTACGAGCGACGAGAGACAGGCGGGTGATTGATTTGAGCATTGTAGGTGTAGTGTCAGTCTGTTTGGGGGTATTAGTATGCTGCAAGTTGCGGCTAGCGACAATGCAAGTGAGGAATGAACAGAAGGAAAGAGGAATGGGGTTTGGTCAAGAAAGCCTTGGAGGCCTTTTATGTCGGCGCACAACTCCCACGGGCAATCATTTCCTTGCGTGGAGTCACACCGCATCAGACTCACTCAGCCTGATAAAAAAAAAGCCGAGTCACGGCCACGGCCACGGCCACGATCAGCCTATACAGTCGACTCTCTATAAAGGAAACGCATAAAGTTAGAGGCTGAGGGATGTCTCAGACACTACCAAACACATAGCGACACTTACCTTCTAATCTGCTTTCAAAGGTAGACGAAGGAGGACCGTCTGCATCCACAAGGCAAAGTGTCAGAACTATGGTATGTCAGTTGACCTTTGAGCAAGCAAAGCATGCGAGTTCAATGTCACTTACAAATTTGTCATGAGCTTTCTGGCTCAATAAACTTTTTTAGAGCTGACGCCGGACCTTGGTCGTCGGCCCTGCCTTCTCCTGCACATCCACATCCACTCCAGGTCTCTTGCTCCTTCTTCCCTGCCCCTTTCGCTGCTCCGCCTGCTGATCCTCTTTCGGCTTGTACTTTGCAGGACGACGGCCATCCACGATTTGAGCCTGGCAGACCGTCGCAATATTCTCTGATCCTACTGCATCCCGATCAAAATACATCTTGCACCTCTGACAGTATCTTGTTCGGTCCTTGATCTGGCGCAAAAAGTTGTCACAGTCTTGCCGTGGACACTTTGCGGAGGTGTAGTATTCATGTGCGCCCAGCACAAGATACCCCAAGGCTTTGGCCTATTACTTGCAAGAATTAGTTCCTTGTTCCCTTTTTTTTTTTTTTTTTTCAAAAAAAGTCATCGAGATCACTTGCCTTGATCACCAACTGTCGCTCAAGTCGTGAGTGTTTCGAGGCAAGGCCAGTCTGGCTGTTAAAACTGGCCAGTCCAATACAGAGAACAACTTGCCGCTCCACATCCTCACGCTTTCGCCCTTCGGATCCTCCTGCTAGTCTCAAAATCGCTTTAATCGACAAGTCGATCAGTGCCCTTTGAGCTTTTTTTAGATCCCAACTCTTCTTCATTACCCATGATGATCGGTAGAATGAAAGAAGTTTGCTGAGAATCGTGTTGGTTGATGTGTTGGTTAATGTGCTGGTTGATATGCTGGCTGGAGATGATGTGGTTGTTGATGTAATGCTAGAGGCGGGCTGCAAAATATACGCGAAATACTGAGAGAGTGTGGCTCGTGAAAAAGTCGGGATGTTGCTCTCTGCTTTGTCGATACGTGCATCCGCTTTGCGAGCCTCCAGCGCTTGTCTGTAGCGCGCATAGGGCACGTAGTGCATTTTTCTAGTGATCTTGACGATATGGCGCTCGTTTGGCTGTCTGGGGTCCAGTTTGGCAATAACAAGGGGATTAATCTCCCCAGGGTCGGCTCCAAGAATAATTGCATCTTTCAGCCGCTCCCGATCTTCTGGCTTGTCCAGCACAACCTCCAAGTTATCGAGAATTTTGCTCTTTTGGCGCCAGTTGATTGCGTACGCTGTTGATGCTGCCTGAGATGTGGATTCGGCTTCTGATGAACCTTGAGCGGCGGTTGCGAAGGTGCTCTGTGCCACAATGGTCGCTGTTCCTGAGGCAACCTGAGCCTGCAACATGTCCTTGGCGTCTGTGTCGAGGTCACGAACTGCAGTGAAGCCGCCTTCAATTTCCATTTCAGCATCCATGTCACAAGCAAGGTCCTGATCCCGATTCTCCTCCTGCTCTGCGCTGCTGGTTGCTTTGCGTCGAGGGCACTTCGTATCATAGGCTAAGAGGTGAACTTCCAGGCCGTTGGTCACGATACTCCCTTTCAACCTGTACCGGGACTCGGAGACATTCTGCTGGACTGAGACTGATGCATATCCACCACATCCGAAAAGTCGCTCCATGAAACGACCGATATGGTCTCTCACGTACTCGACTGCAGCATTCTTGAACCTGAACGTCTCCAATTCCATCCTCTTTTTTTTGTTCATAGTCCGATCTTCTTGGCCCAGCTCGCATAGAATATCCTGAACAATCTTCTTGGTGTCGTCTCTTGCATAGAAGATGTCGAGGAGTGCGGTCTCGGACAGAACGACAAATCCAGTGGCTAGCTTGGCCTTTGGGAAATCGCAGTACTGGCCAGAGGCGTTCATGCTGAAGAAGTGATCAATGTCACTCACTCCGTCGGGGTCAGGGTTCGGGTGCCCTTCAAACTAGAAATCAAACAGCATTGCACGAGAGTGAGCGAGTGATCGTTTCCGCGACATCTTTAAACATCGGTTCTAGGCACTCACCACACAATTCCTGTAGTGAGATCTTAGCGCTGCTTGTACTGATACCATCGCCATATCGGACATCGCAGTGATCGGTAGGTCAGGTACGTCCTGTTTGAGTGGGGGGAGCTTCGTCATCTCCGAGAACAGGCTGTAGGCCTCTTTTGCCGACTCCGCCGCGGGTCTTGTAGATGTCGCCTTCGCCGCATATCCACCTGTGCCTGATGGCCCTCCATGATACAACATGCGTCCGAGGTTATTCATAAATCCTGCGTCGTCAATGATCTGATTTAAAAGTGCCATCCTGGTGGGGCTGTTGGGCGGGGTGTTGTCGAGGAGGTCGGTAATGTAAATGGCCATGGCGTAATACGCTCTGAGCTGAATGTCGTTCAGCAAGAACACAGCTGCCTGCAATTGCCTCCGCAATATCTCAGCTTTCTGTCGATCCAAGCCCATATCCACGATGCGCCTGGTCACCGATCCAATCGTGAGAGCCTTGATTTGGAATCTACTCCGTAGCTGGTGATCGTCAACAATAGCTGAGCGCAGTTGTCGCTTTTTCTCCGACGGTTTGGTCTTCTTCTTCCCTTTTCGAGCCTTCTTGACAATGGACTTTTTCGCTGCCGGTGGCCGGGGACGAGGTCTTGGAACTCGGGGCGGAAGCTGGTGATCATGGAGCTTGGATTTTGTCACATCGCTGTATTTGTGACCCGCAAGGATGGACCTCTTGCTCTTGAACACAGGTCGAAACTGATTTGGATGCGACTTGCGAGCGATGTAAAAGGGTGGCGAGGTCATCAGACTCTTCGCTCTCTGCGCCTTCATCGCCACGCGCATTTGCATGAGCCGCTCAAGTTCTGTAACCCCGTCTGTAAAGTCCGAGTCGTGTCTGGCAGGGGGGGTCTCAACCGGCGTGGCTCTTTTGTCCAAAAAGACGTGGCTCGCGTTTTCAAAATGACTTGGTGCGACCTCAGCCGAGACTTTGGTCGCCGCAACCGAGCAGTAGAGATCCAGCATAGCTGCGCTCGTGGTGCTCGGGATCCTCTCGATGATGTCGGTGTTCCTAGCGAGGCCGAGTCCTTCGATGTTCTTGGAGAAGTCATTGTTGGAGACTGTCGCCAGCAGAGCCAGGTGCTTCTCAGTGGGTAGTCCCAAAGCCTTTAGAGTGGCTCCCTTCGAGTAAACTCCATAGCCCTGGTGGTTGGGAAGTGGACGGAGGACGGTTATCACGCCCTCAAAGCAAAGTAAATCGCTGTCCCCGGAGACGGCCACGGCGTCTATCTGATTCGAAGCCAGCCCAGCTATGCACATGTCTGCTTCAAAGGTGCACCGGCAAAGAGTGACTTTTGATGCCAGACCTTCCAGGACAGCCGCCATGGTCGCAGCAGGGACAATGAACACTCTCTTGAGGCACTTCCGGATGGTTTCAACGACCGCTCTCGATGTCCATTTCCCCGCGAGCGAGCGCTCCTTCATGCTGCTCAACGCCCTCTCCATCTTCTCCTTGGCCTTATTCCTCTTCTCTTGCCGTTCCTGGTGTGCCTTCTCTTTCTCCTTTGTAGCTGCTCCATCACAGTGCACAAGACAGTGCTGCCCAAAGGTCTCCACGATGGTGTCGCCGAGACGAACGCCAATCCTGTGCCCGTTCTCGATCGAGCTATCCGTTTGCAACTGGTGCAGTAGCGGGGCGAAGTAGCAACCCAGGAAATCGACATGGAACATCTTGCCTGCCAGACTGGAGGGATGCACAGGAGGTGGACAGAGCCCTTTTGCCTTGAGCCGTTGATAGAGACCGGCCACGCCCATCTAACAAGAAAGAATGAAAGTCGCTTGTTAAGTAGTTTGCTGTATTGCTAAACACCCTGGGTTTGTATTGATATGAGCAGCCGAGCAGCCATATGAACTTACGATCAAAAGACGACCGTTTACAGATAACGAAAGGTAGAGCGTGTAAGGGAGTGGACAGACGACAGAAGGTAAACGACACGAGACGAGACGAGAGAGAGAGAAGGTGAAAGATAGCTGGATAGGGATGGCGGCAACACGAGGAGAGAGAGAGTGAGAGATGGATGGTGGAAAAGCAGCGGTAGTATGAGAGCGGGTGAATGATAGAGTAGAGTGAGGTCCAGAGCGAGAGTGAAAGGCGGCGACTAGGAGGCAAGCGAGAGTGAGAGACAGTGACAGAGAGAAAGTCGAAGAGACAAAGAAGAGCAAGAAGGGCAAGACGAGCTTAAGATGTTCGGGGGCAAGAGAGAAAAGAGAGAGCCAGTGTCGACAAGAGACAGCCAACTGGCTGTTGATCAAACCTGGACGATCGTCTCTGCCGTCCATTGGACATCACAATGCTACTGTCTGTGAGCAGCTTAAGTGCTGTTGCCACGGCAGCAAGTATACGAGACGCGTCCTGCGCATCCAGTCTCTTCCGAAAACAAACACCTTTTCCTTTGCATCCGTCCCTCGTACATGCAGTCTTCAATCGCCCACACACTTACAGCACTTGCAAGCACTTGCAAGCACATAAGCCGCAACAGCCACAGTAGCAAGAAGTATCAGCCATGAGAGTCAATGAAATGCTACCATTGAAAGTTCAAGATACTTGGATAAACGGCGCGATACGCAAATGGGCAGAAGGCAGTATCCCCTGAACTTTTTTATGAGCGGCATAAGGACACTCCATTGTTTCCTTTATAGAGATCAGCCTATATTTCATAAACTTATTGAAGCATCGCCACGCCTATGGACTCCAGTCGCGACTTGAGTTCATTTCTGTCCTCTAGTGCCTGCAGATTGTCCTTTCCTCCAATGGACTCGCCCTGGAAGAAGATGGACGGGAACGTAGAGTGACCACGCGTGATCTTGGTCAACAGCCTCTTTATGTCAGCATCTTGGTCTATATGGTTGAAAGTATATCATATATTCGATTAGGGTACATTGTGCACAGCGCTCGCCTTCAATATGCCTAAAACCTTTGGTAAAAGAAAACCAGGGAAAGGCTTTGATGACTGACCTTCCAGATCCACTTCCAAAACCTTGAAGTCGTCTGTGTAGCTCCTAAGGAGTTTTTTGGCTGCCGCAGAGTACCTAGACCGACACAGATGATGAGTTGACGGTTGACGAGTGAGAAGCCTTGGAGTGACGCTCAATGATCATGGTGCTACAATGATGACTAAAGGTACTGAAATACTGAAAGTAACATCCATAAGCACGCACAGTAGTGCATGCCCCCCCCCCCCTTTCGAGTCCAACTTACGGGCAATACGTCTTTGAAAAGACCATGACTCGATTACTATCAATCAGCTGCCGGATTCTCTTCTCTAGAACGACTATCGCTGGCTCCGAGACGACGCCTAACAAATAAGAGTATAGTTCATCAAGTGTCAGAACCAGCTTGCACAGGTGCGCCAGATTTGTGACCTGTGCTCTCTTAAAGCGTCAAGGCTGCTCATGAACTCCATTCTCAACTCACCGCCTTTGAAGTTCGAGGATGATCCGTCCTGCGTCAAGTCCATAGGTTCGCCTTCGCCATTCAGCTGCACACGGTCCCGTGTTGGAGACAGTCGATCGGTAGTGCTCAGGAATAAAACATAGAGTCCCAAGAGGGCTGTCAGCAAAAACACCAGTCCTCGAATGCGGCGAGAACGTATGATGGCTGTGAACACTGAGGCTGGTCTTGGCTTTGTTGACAACAAGTCCATTGTGGAGGGTGTAGGCGAGAGACGAGAGATGAGCTTGGTGTGGAAGGTGTGAAAGGGAAATGCAAAGTGAGAGAGAGAGTGAGAGTGAGAATGATGGGTGAAGACAGCCCATAAAAAACAAAGACCCTGATAAAAGGCAAAAGGCCGAATTTTATTTTCTGGCTCGTGTCTCTCTCTCTCTCTCTCAGTGAGCACTGAGTGTCGCGCAGGACATCACCATGTCGCGGTCTTCCCAGTTGGATCCAGCAAAGTCAATCGCCAAACCAAGCGACTTCTGATACCCAATCCAGCAGTTTCCGCCACGGCCTCCGCCTTGCTTTTCCTCTGGCTCTCCAAGTAAATGCACAATCTCATGAGCCTTCATATCCATGTCTATTTCGTATGCAAGCCCTGGGCTATTACTGCCGCCTCCTTTGCATAGCGTAAACCGGAGCGGAAATGTCTCGAATTTGTCTGCTGGGCTTTTGTAAAGATGGACCGCCTCTAGCGTCAATAACGAGCAATCTGGCGCTGGTACATCACCCTTAGTGCCCAAAGATGAAGGCACTAGCGCTTTTGAAGGTCGATAGTTTAACGAGATCCCAAGTGGCAAGTACGAGTAGTAGGCGGCATCAGAGTAGACTTTGATGGTTGGAGGCGGAACAGAGGAGCCTTGGCCCTTGCCTACTTCCCTGGCTGCCTTTGCCAAAAGCTCTTCAATGGCAGACGTTCCGGGATGTTGTCCGAGCAGTGAATGCAGCTCCATGTGTTTGCAATAAAAAGGACATTTCCTGATTGATCGATGTTATTTTTTTTATTCGAGTTGATGAGTGTGACGTTCGGTGTGTGCTCTGACCACTTTCACATCGCGTGCGTGTCTGCAATTGTCATCGTCCGTGCCTCTCCTCTCACCGTCCTGAGCCCCTATCCTCGAGCGCGGTCTCTGGTAAAGTTGCTCAAAAAGTTCGAAACACCCGTTCGTGTATCAGCAAACATCTGCGTATCACGTCCTCCTCGACCGCCGCGTCCCTGGCGCTGATGGTGTTCATAGTCAGCGCTGTCTAGATTTCCACCACCTGGACCCTTCTCCGACGCTGGTCCTTTGACAACAAGCCCATGATTCATCATCTGAATTCGAAGCACCAGTCCCTTGGCTTCCCGCTCATAATCCTGACCCATCGCCGTAGACCGCTCAAAGATGGCAGAGCGTTTGTTGGTCTGCTTGGCCCACAGAATCTTTTGTTGAGAGTCGATCCGTGCCTCGATTTGTCCACTGATAATGAGAGACACGAGCTCCTTCTCCAACTCTGGCACCGAGGTAGAAAAACTTTTGGCCATCTTGGTCAAGTCCACAGTCAAAAACGGACTTGTGAATTGAACCAATGCCTTCTTGCGGATGTTGGTGTACAATGCCTCAATGTGGGAGTGGAGGTGGATATCCAGCAGGTAATCGTTCTAAAGGAATGGAGAGACTAAGGTCAATGAGAGGTCCAAGACTCTTCGTTTTTTCCTTGAAGCAAAAGAACTTGTAAACTTACTCTCCACTTGTCCATGATGTCCAAACAGACGGTATAGTTCGAGTTGTAGAAGCTTTGGATGAGATCGCGGATGTGGGGCTCCAACTCGAGGTACTGGCGGAATCCCACATTGTCAATGACCAACCGCTTGAGTTCTGTCCTGCTAAAGCTGGCAAGGGCGCAGAGACCACCATAGACTGCGATGTCGTTTGCAGAGATCACGTCGCCGTACTGGTGTCCGACCAACTCTTCTCCGATGGAGAGGAAATCGCGCGCCGCAGAGCTGTATTTACTCAAATCCAGGTTCGCGAGTCCTGAGGCGGCCTTCAGCTTAGCCTTTGTCATGTCTTTGTCCTGCGCAACCTCCGGTGTCGAATCGGCCTTGACCACATATGTCAGCACGTGGGGAAAGTTGCCCAATTCAATGCTGACCTATTTCCAAATTAAAACATGCCATGCTAGAATCAGTTACCAGTAGCTCGGTCTCCATGTTCTGCAGTATCTCCTTTGCACAGCTGCCAGTAATACCTTGATAACATTCATGCAAAGCTCAATGATATGCTTCGGGGTTGTGCAATAGTCGCGTGTTCGAGAGTAAGACCTATGCGCGCTTGTCAAATCTCCGCACGCGTAGTAATGGTTGCCGAGCTCAATATTGCCCATCTATTATGCGAGCGTGTTAGATCCAGACGAGCTTTAGCACGTCAAGCAAATGACTTTAGGACGTAATAAGCCTTACCCGGATGCTCTCCTTGATAGAGTTTCTTTTGTAGTTCTTGAGTTCGCTCTCCAGCATCTCTGTCTGCTGCTTCGCCTTTTGGAGTTGGCTGTCGGCCCAAGCCTTGTCCACGTTCAGTAGGTCGCTGCTCACATGAACACCGCCAGGCGCTCCAAATTTGACAGCCTCATTCAACTTTTTGACCAGGTTGGCATACCGCGGAATATTGAGTGTCTGGTTGGTCTTGAGTTCCGTAATCGCGGATTTGAGAGCGTCGATTTGAAGAGAGGGGCATCGGTCCGCGATGAACTCGAGTCGATTAATCTTTGTGTGTCCTGTTTTTGAAGCACAAGTAAAATGTTGAACGCGTCTGAGCAAAACCGGATTGGATGGCGTAGGTTTAATTACGCGATGCACATATGATTGTACCTTTATAATTGGCAATGTAAGCGTCCAGGTCCAAGTTATTGGGGGCATCGACCTCGACCACCTTGACAAAGCGCTTTCTCTTCGAGTTGCCATTGTTGTCGGGGGCGGTGCTGCTGCCGCCGTCCGCAGTCAATGTCACGTTCGAAAGCGAGGACGGGGTGCCCGCAGTAGGAGGGTGCTCGGGGTAGACATCGCTGTCCATGGGGTTGCTGCTGCCAGCGAAGCCTTGGTTGTCGGAAGAGGTGTCCATCATTCCAGAATCAGGCGAGCGAAGGGTCCTGTCGGGCGAGAGACGAGGGTCCATGAAACGAAGCGATTGTGTGAGAGTAGGTTGTTGGTTCCTGATGCTGATGTTCACCCTTGTGAGCTTGTTGCAGCGCGTAGAGTGGAATCGAGAATGCGCTTCCTGAATCGAACCGTAAGCAGAGCCGACTGATGCGCAGAAGAGGTAACAGAGCGGACGACTAGAGTGGACAGCAGGTAGCGAATGAGAGTGAACGAACAGTCGCGGACAAGCGCATGGAGGCAGTTTGAACAGGGTGTGAGGACGACATACGTGGGGCAAGGGCCAGCCGTCACAAGGGCCCACTTTACGTGACAAAGCCACTTGGCGCGTCTTTAGCCTCCAAGTCAGCACGGAACAATCTCAGTTTGCCCTTCACGCCAGGACGCCAGGACTGGACCCGCGTTGCGGTCGGCTCTGGCTCTGGCTCCCTTTCTGGTGTAGCGTATCCTTCCTAATGTCGACAGGAGCCGATACCATACATAACTGGGCCTCTGGAGCCAAACTCAACCAGGACGACACACCGCGCGGTTAAAAATCAGTTGCGTCCATGGCACCATGGCTCTCCTTCACCGAACTTTTTATCGTTGTTCACTTTCAACTCCACCTAACGACAAACAAACCGTTGATATCTTCAAATTGACGACCAGCGACCTACCAAACAAGGTTCAGCAGCACACAATTAACGACAATGCTACCACTCGCGCTTCCTCTGAGCCTACTGTGCTTGGCACTTGGTCCATCCTTCACTTTTGCTCTCCCAGCCCTCCCACCAACATCGCAACTGACAGCGCGATCGTTCGACATCCGTCAAAAATGGGAGCGCAATGAAGTTAACTGCATTCAAATCCTCAATCCAGCGCCTGGTGCCGCCTACTACCCTGGCTGTTTTGTCCGCATGATCTACGGAACAGCCGGTTGCGAGGGCTTCACAGCGACAGGTCCTTTGGAGATCCACCTTTACAACAATCCCGAGATGCAGGAAGGCAGGATAAGATACGACTACCATGAGGTCATTGCTGATGGGGTGAGTTAATCTGCTAGATAGAAAAAATATGATGCTTGCTCTGAGGAACGGACATGCGGAAAAGCCAATGTACCCACTTACACAGTCCTGTCAATGGTAATAGCTGGACGAGGATGAAAACCAGTTTCTCTGGAATATACCATACAATGAGGAAGACAAATTTGGCAGTGTCCAAAAGGCTGCCGACTATTATGTTCGCATCGAAACCAATTCGCAGGATGGGGTCAGACTTGTGGGCAACGCTGGACCATTTGCCATCTATCCTGATATCGAAGTTAATAGACTGAGGCGCAGAAGTGGTGAGGGTCCATTAGAGGTGTTAGATGGATCGACGCAGCCTGCGGCGGACCTCGGAGCAGAATATGCGCTTCGACCTGCGCGTGGCCCCAATGCGGCCCCTGAGCCCATGATCGACGCGCCTACTATTGTCCTTCCCTCGGCGCCTGAGGCAAATCCAGTCATTCCAGAGGTTCCATTGCCTGTCGTGTCAACGGTACCTCCACTTCAAGCGAATACCCCCTCCGAGACAGTGGAAACTCCCAAGTCAATGAATGGTGGAGACACAGTCAGTCCTTCTCTTAACATGATGCTACCTGACTTGAAGAATACAGATGGTATCATCAGCCAGGAGCCGGCACCTCTTGACAAAGGCATTACACCGGGAATGGAGGTATCTGCGTCAGAAGATCAAGCTCCTCAGGGCAATCAAGACGAAGTGTTGATAAAGCCTCCAATTACCGAGATCTCGCATAAGAGTTTGATTCCAAGCAAGTTCCTTCTCGCGGGTGCCATGGGAGCCGGGGCCTTGGGGTTGGGTATCGTTGGGGGTAACTTGTTCGGACAGTTCGGAGCTGCTGTTGGAGCCGTGATTGGGGGTATAATCGGGGGCATAGCCGTGGTACTCAGTTTTGTGGGAGTTCCTGTCTGAAAAGCGTCTTGTATGTTCAACATGATCTTCGATCCTTACACGCCTATATAGATCAATACTGGTCAATACAATTATCGTGATTACGTTTCTTGACTACCTGGAGATGCCGGTGTGGGAGCCTGAGGATTAGCCATGTCTATCCATGCACGCTGTCACACACAAAAACTTAGTCGGCATTCATCTCCGGAATGAGCTTCCATTGTTTGCACAATTCCACCTCTCCCACGTTACTATAAATCCAATTAGCCATGTCTTCCACCTCTTCACCCACTAAACCCCACCCGCTTGAATTCCTTATAGGAACCTGGGCCGGCAAAGGCCGTGGGTTCTATCCAACCATCCCATCCTTTGAATTTTTCGAGGAGCTGACGTTTGTGAAGGATCCGCTGGGACGGCCTGTTGTTGAGTATGCGCAAAAGACAAGACGCGCGGTCCAAGATCCCTCGTCCGAGAAACAAGGTGCGCCGCAGCAGACCAAGGTGGTGCCTGGACCACCCTTGCACGCAGAAAGAGGGTTCATTCGCCTGCCTGGTTGGTCTGCGGAGAAATGCGAACTCATTCTGAGTCAGCCAACAGGTATGTTCCTGTTCATACATATGGGCGTGATAAGGGATGAACTCAACTCGCTCCCCCCAAACTAAAGACGTCTAATGGTGGTGCATCGTTAAACTGTGCTTCATGGCAGGTGTTGCAAGTGTGGAGGTTGGATCCATTGCAGGAACAACCATCAGCTGGACAACCACAGGCATTGTCCGATCTCCTAGCGCCAAGGTATGGACGTACGATTTCATTTTTTGATGCATGTGCAGAAAACATGTTCTTACTGTGCCTACGAGTTTTCCGCCGTGCTCTTGTAGCCTCCGCACGTTACCCAATTCACAAGGTAAAAGTTTTTCTGCAGCGTAAAGCACACATCCCCCACAAAGTGTAAGGCTTCCAGTGTACTTGATTGCTGACCTTAATTGACCGTCTATGGATGGGATTTGAATAGAAAATGGGTGATCGACCCCGAACAAAAGACCTTCTCGTACCAGTTCTCGATGGCGACAGAGGACACCCCCTTGCAGCCTCATCTTGAAGTTGACCTTCGAAAGATCGAGCCTGCAACCTGAGAGCATATCGATACCGAGTCTGGCTTGGATCAGAGAATGAGACCACTGTTTCGAAAAAATTACACTCAATATACTTCGTGGAAAAGTACAATGGAGTACGTTCATCGAGCATTGTTCATTATTGTTCTCTCTCATTCCATTCTACAACTCGCTTTTTTCCATCAATATAAAGGAGGAGCAACTTCCCTGTGCAGGTCTCTTAGCAAACAGAACAATATAGCATCACAAACAATTATTCACACAATGGTCATGAAACTCCAACTCGAACTCGATCCTCTGCCTTACACGATCCACCGTCTTCCTCCCACAGCGCCAGCTTCGCTTTACCTGCCATTGATCGACAACCAAACATGGTACAGCATCACCAAGACCCCAGAGGAGATCTCTCTCGTCATCTCTCATGACTATCCTGACACCAAAGAGAACCAGCTGATTCCCGCCAATGGCTCTGGGGAAAGCGACCACAAGATCTCGACTGACTGGCGATGCTTCAAGGTCAAGGGTCCTCTCGACTTTAGCTACGTCGGTATCATGGCCAACCTGTCCGGCGCACTGGCAGACAATGCCATCTCGGTCTTTGTTGTTAGCACTTATGACACTGACTACATCCTGGTGAAGAAGGACATGGCCTTGGCAGCCAAGAAGGTGTTTGAGGACATTGGACACTCTGTCGAAATTTTGTAATAAAGAAAACCAGCTATGGTTGATGGCTAGGTCCATTCCTGGCCTTGACAACTACAAAGTGCAGCCATTTCGACCGATCCAGCCATGAAAGTCCTTTGTAAAGCCCCCAAAAATTCCACTGAACACCTGGCTTGACCATTCCACCCAGTCGCCCTGTTTGATCCTGGATAAAAGTCGCGAGTCCTGAAAACACACGATCCTCGATACACTCGATTTCAATGTCCACGAACCCAGCATCCACCAGATCCTGCTTGTACTCGTCCATTGTCTTTATGTTGACCACCGGCACATCCAACGCTCCAAGGACGGCATTGAATATGCCTTTCCCGAATGATGAGGTCGGTGCTGGTTTTGCCAGAATCATATCTGCCATGGCCAGGCGACCAGTGTTGGGTTCCAGGACTTGAGCTGCGTTCTTGAGAAACGATGCACGAGTGTTGTAGTGATAGGCCGAGTCGATAGAGACCACATGGGTGAAGCGGCTTTTGCCAGGCGTGTCTTTGGATGAGGGTTGCTCAAATACTGATGGCGTTTCCTTCAGAAACTGTGGAAGTAATGATGCATCCGCAACATGGAGCTGGACACGAGTTCCTGGTAGCTCTGTGCGCTTGAGCAGCTCCTGAGCCACATGGTGCTGGATAGGCTCGATAGTAATTCCTGTAATTTGTGCTGGCCGGTAAAGTTGAGCCATATAAACATCTTGGTCTCCACAGCCGAACCCAACGTCTATGTAGTCCAATGATCCAATCCAGGGTAAAGTAAGTAAGGGCTGGCTGGGCTCGCAAATGACATCGCCGCCATGAATGATTTTGCCCTTTTTTTTTTGTACCAAGAATGTGGCTCTCCTCGCCGATATCGAGGTCGCTGGTCACCTTCCGGACCAGGGCCTTGCAGGCATCCTGAAAACGCATGCCCCGGCCTTGATCCCACAGACCCATGTTGAACCACCAGCCTGTGAGTTCCAGATTCAAGAAGGCGTGCTGCAATCCATAGAGGACTTTCTGGTCCAGATCTGCCTTGGCTGCCTTGCTATTAGCCGTTCCTTCTGAGTGGACAATGTCCAAACCGACCTTGTCGGGGTGTCTGGAACTGAGCCCGCAGAGCTCCTGGAGCGGACTGGCTACTGGGGTCTCGGCCACGAGCAGACCAAGCAGGAAGCCAAAGAGAATGGAGATTGGGACTTGGAGCAGGGATGTCGATCCGGACGAGAAGCGGAGTGATACTGCGATGGCCACAATGAGGACGAGGAAAGAAGCTAGTCGAACGTTCATGATGCGAATGGCTGAGGGGTGCAAATGAGATGTCAACGGCAAAATCCACGAGGAGTGAATGTCGCTGGTTGAAAAGTGCGCGAGCTCGAGACGGACGCGCATAGACGCGAGCGCGAAGACCCTTAAGCTTTTTTCTTCGCCCGCCGATGCCTAGGTGTCCGCGCTGACTTTCTCTCTCTAGTCAACCCATCGTAGACGCTCAGTTCGTGCATCTTGACCTGGCCATATCATCGCAGCCTCGAGTAGACCAAGCTGCCGCCGTGGCAAAGATAGCACCTGCCTCGACGAAAGAAATGACTGGACACCTGGCCGTTTGCCAAACCTCGCACGTGCCAGGCACCCTTGACGAGCGCCATTTTTTTTATGACTGAGTGAATACCGGGCAGAACCTCCCTTGGGGCAATATTCGCCACCTTGGGCAAACCCCTCAAAACAATACAGTCAGAATAGAGGTCTGGCCGCATGATCTCTGACTCCTATTGTGAAGCAAGGAGAGCCATTTTTTTTTCTTTTGTTGCGCTGGTTGCGGAGTCTAACCTATTGAAAGTCGACCTTGCTAGAGCGCACACAGTTGGAATGCTTGGAATGAACCGCAGCAGCCCCTCCTTGCCTCATGTGGCAATTTGTCCTTCCTGCAGCGCTCTTGCATTCACACCAATCCCAGCAGAGGGCGACCGGGTGATTGGGGGAAAAAGCAGCACCCCAAGAAGCAGGGGGGGAGGCAGCGTGTTTGAATCGACCAGACAGCAACGCTGGGCTGCTGTGTTCACGTTGCAGGCGGGACAAGTGAGGGATTAATGAGCGGCACCCGTACAGCTTCGTCGCCACAGGCACATTATATGCCTCACCGCATATGTTCCACATGGGCAGCCGGGCAAGGAGCACAACCGTCCAATGGCGAGTGTCCAAGGGGCATCGTACGTTTGCTTGCCTGCGATCTCAGATGCATCGACCCATATGAAAAAATCGGGTATCGCGGACGGCCTATTTAAAGACCCAAGCCTTGACTTCGCACTCGCAGTCGTTCCTTCTTTTTTATCGTCCTTCGCCCCACTCCTCCCTTCCTTTCTCTCCCCAGCAAAAAACACACCACTCCATCCCTCCACAGCAGCAAGCCCACACATCCCCCAGCCCCAGCTCAACAACAACCACTCCAGCACTCCAACACTTCCTTCTCTGTTTTTGTTCTCGAGCTCTCCAGTCCTCTCGTCACACAAAGTTTCCGTAACACCCTTTTTTGCTTCCGCAGTTCCCAGTCACACGCAGCTCTCCACTTTCAACCTTCTCTCGTCAGACCTCGTCAGTCCTCGTCTAACCGTCTAGCCATGGCTCAGCAAAAGAAGCACGTCGTCATCATCGGAGCCGGCATCTCTGGTCTCGCTGCAGGTAAGGATTGTTTTGTGCTCGGTTCCTTTTGTTACAGTCCTTTGGGGCAACCTGTCTCTTGTCTTTCTTACCTCGGAGGAAAAGCGAGAGGCGGGTCCTTGAAACTTTGACAGATAACCCTGCAGAGACCATCTGCCTTTTCTCTATTTCTCTCTCTCTCAATAAAACACGCAGCTGCATATGCTCCGGGCATTCAAACAGAACTTTTCCTCTCTGTGCCCTTCTTTCTTTTTACATGCTATTGTTTCGATTATGTCATGTCCCATGTGCCCTCGTCTATTTCCGGTCGTTGACTGCCCAGCTCACGAGCTATCCAAACATCACTCTTCGATTCAGGTCACCGTCCTGGAGGCTAGGAATCGCATCGGAGGCAGGCTGGACACGCATCGGAAGCTGTTTGAGGGCGCCCATGGAGACATCCCCATTGACTTTGGAGCCTCATGGATCCATGGTGTCGACCCCTCGAATCCGCTCGTTGCGCTGGCAAAAGCCAGCAATGCTCGCCTAGAGGCAACTAACAGTGATGTGATCTTTGTCCGACCAGGACAGCCTGCGCTGCAGCAGGACGAGAGTAACCATTATTGGGCTGTTCTTTGGGACATCTTTGCTCGAGCGCAGGCATTTTCGAGAGCGAACCGAAGCCGCATCTCGATCCACACTTCCTTCAGACAGTGGCTCGATCATCACTTGTCCACCCGTCAGTGCAAGAATGAGAGCTTGCCTAATTACATGTCCGCCAAGGATCTAAAGATCATCCCTTTGCTTGCTCAATTTTGGGCAGATGAGAATGCCATCTCTCTGGACAAGGTCTCGCTCAAGTACATGGACGCTGAGGACATGCCTCCCGGAGACCATTGTATCATGGTGGATGGATACGACCGAGTGCTCGACGAACTCTGCAAGGATATGAAATCAGTGCCAATACACCTTGAGCACATCGTTGACCGGATCGAGTACAATGGTGAGCATGCTGTTGAAAGAAGGAAAAAAAATGGAGCTGAAAAAGAAAGATGGCAAAACAGGTGCAAAGAATGAGGATGGTGAGACTGACAATATGGAGCAATACTCTTAACCGCTTCAGAAAACTCTTTTTTTTCTCTGATCTACGCTCCTCCTCCCTTTTTTTGAGCTCACAGAATCTAGCGTGCGGATATCCACCAACAAGGGTTCCTTCACGGCAGATGTGGTGCTGGTCACCCTTCCGCTGGGCGTCCTCAAGTCCAACTCTGTCGCGTTCTCGCCTCCTTTACCTGAGCGGAAACAGACAGCCATCAACCGACTCGGGTTCGGCACCATGGTCAAGATTGTCCTTTACTTCCCGACCTGCTTTTGGCCCGAGGACAAGCACTTTGTCAACTTTTTACCCATACCCAACAGTATACCCAATCCGAAACTCTGTCGCCACCTCAACAGGCGACAGATGGCGGCCCTGAGAACATACATGAGTGACCTCGCCAACTATACATCGCTCATGCCGATCCATGGAGCCCCCATTTTGATTGCGTACGCAGCCAATGACTCGGCCGAGGTGTTTGGCAAGTTGTCGGACCAGGAGGCTATGGAAGTGCTTGTTTGCCAGCTGTCGCACTACTTTGACGTCCTTGTCAAAGATCCTGCCGCCACAAAGCCTACTCGCACGTTCATGACGCGTTGGAATTCGGATCCTTATGCCCGTGGCTCTTACACTAGTATACCCATCGGTGCGCATCAGTCGGACCTAGGAGAGTTTGAGATCCCAGTCGGTGCTCGTACAGTTATTGTGCAAGCTTCTAATGAGCAGGAACTAGTGGCCAGGGAGGCGAATGCGAGCGCAAGAGGGAAACGGAAACCCTTCAGCAATGGCCACGGACCCCGACATCCCCATGAAATGAAGGTGCCCAACGGCAGAGGGCCCCTTGCTGTGAACCTGACAACTGCCACCACTCATCACCTAGCCAATTACGCCGATAGCAGCATCAGTCGCGGCCATGGCCACTTTGGCAACATCAACAAAGTCGGCAATGGATACGCTCTCTTGGGCGGGGTCCATGGTGTGCGTGCCAGCAACAATAACGTCCAGGCCGTCAAGGCTCTTTCCCATGGACCTACTAATATATCCGCTGATGGCACTGTTGGCCTTGCTCTTCGGGGCATGGTGACCCATGCCGCTCCCGAGCTCCTTTACAAGGATGCTGCTGTCCGTGGCCCTTTGGAGCAGGCTGGTTCGATCCTATCCGAAGTTGATCCTCTGATCCTCAGCCGCAAGGAAAATTCAAATATACAAGAGACGGGACCGGCGCCCAAGAAACGCTCTACATTTCTCAGGACAATTGCTGTGGATGATAATGCTAGTGGAAGGATACACTTTGCAGGTGAACACACAACCCCAACCTCCTTTGCCAGTGTTCATGGTGCGCTCATGACTGGTCGTCGTGAGGCAGCCAAGATCGTTGCCCAGACCTTCTAAGAGCAAAGATTGAGTCGCATAGACATGTAGGATCATCGTGCAGCAGAGAAATGAAGAGACCTCTAATTTTAGGCATTGCATTGAACATATGGGGTCATTTAACACATGCAGCACATGAAACGACAGAGGGGGGGACTAAAAAGCCCAAGGGAAATATCAAGGTCGACAAAAAAAACATGAGCGTCATTCGAAGCACGTTGTTCTTTATGTTCGTTCTTGGACAGGGGGGATCGACACGACTTCATTTCCGAAATGCCGTTTTGTGAAGTATAATCAAGATAAACAATTGCCATAAACATCCGCACATGCAGTGTGCTGGACACGGCATCCCTACTCGAATATGCCTGGTGCCCGAGCATTGGCCCTGATTTCTCACAGAAAACGGCCAAGGCAACGCACTAGTGAGAACAAAGGGTGGCACCATGTTTGTGCCTTCCCAACAAAACGGCAAAAGAAAACAAAACTCGCTGAAGCACTGGGCTGCATGGAGCAACCAAAACAAAGAAGCAACGAGGATGAATTCTGGGGCAGGAATGCAAAAAGAGCAGTGTAGAGATGGATGGCAATCTAATGCTGTGCTTGTTGTGAGAGCCGAAAAGGAGAAGGAGGTCGGATGCAAGGACAACATTACTGTCAACAAAAAAAAACAATGCTGATTGGACCTAGGGCGAGTGTCGATATTACCTTCGCAGCCAATAATGACATGCAGCCTCGACATCGTGTGGAATGCACAGGCAAAGGACGAGGACCCACATGCACAGTCAGGGTGCGTCCAAGCGCGCGTTGGCCTCATTAGTGCTCATTGTCGACGATCCGGGACCATAGGTAACTGACGAAGTCGCCGTTTTTCGAGGCCCCACCTCCATTCGCCCTGGCTCTTTTAATTTAACCGGCATCGATCGTGCTCAAGCTGTTTGATGATCCATCATCGAGGACTCTTCATCATCCTCGGTTGATGAGTGTTTTCTTTTTTTAACCTCTGTTCTCTCTCCTCGCGATGCATCACCAAGGCTCTAGGCGGACGTGTGTAACGACAGCGTTCTCTCTTGCGTGCTGGAGGGAAAGGAGAGAAAGATGTGATAGATTGAGGTGCGTTTGTTTATAGTGCTCCACTCGCCTCTCTGTGTGGTTGTGTTGTGTTTGTACCCGCATAGAGCATACGGGTGGTTGAGAGGGCGAGGAATGGGCACCGCCATGAGCAGAATGTCAATGCAACTTCGAGATGCATCTCATTCAACTTCCTCTTTGCATATATACCATTGTCACCATCCTCACTTCACCTCACCTCACTCTCGCAACCCAAACGAAAAGGAAAGCTACAAACGATAAATCGCCAACTCTATTCGCGTTTCGCGTCCATCCGCACCGTACTCTCATACGTACTTACCCTCTCCACTCATACACGATATCCCACACCACGTCCGGATGCAGCAGCTTCCCTAATGTCTCTACCACCAATCGCCATTATCTTTATCGCCTCTGGTGCGGTGATCTCCTTCATCTTTGCTTTCTGTTATCGAAGACGGCTGAAGAAGACAGAGAACAAGAGCAACATGCGCATCCACAGATCGGCTATCAGAGCTCCCGATCAGTACCTCTTTTCATCTCATCACTCGGAAGCCCAACAACAACAACGCACGGGAAAAACAGCCACCTACGTTCATCCAACACTAAGCAGCCACAGTCTGCCTATAGACACAAAGCTCAGCGACGAAGAACAGGACAATGACGATTGTTCCTTTCGCAACAGCAACCCCCCACTTTTGGGCGTCATCACAAGCCAGTCCTACACCCGCACCCGTTCACCTAGCCCAGTGGGCATCCGCCCTATAGCTCGGGATATAGAACTCGCCTCCCTGCCTCCGGTCCATCACAGCTCGAGTAGCTCTTCTCGTCGAAAGGAACTTACTCGTCTGCAGAGCAGTCCAGCCCCGTCATCGACCACAAGGCTTGAGATAATTCCAGCCGTTGAAGATGGAATTGACAGACGTGTTGATAGCTACTTTCAAAAGTCGTCGCTTCCTCGGCCGTTAGGCCTTCAGCGACCTGTGGTCTCCGACACGTCCATCACGTCCTCGTCCAGAGTGGTCGCCAATATCGTTCGAGCAGCTCCAACCGGCGAGAGCTCTCAAGAGAAGGCGGAGATTGAGCCAATTGTGGTGTATGTTCAAAAGAGATCATCCCTTAGAAATGTTCCTACTACTCAGTCTTCAACTGCCAGGGGTGAACCGTTGCAGAGTAACAGGACAAGGGCGGCGTCAATCAGCCGCACGCACCAGTATGGTCAGGCCTCTCCTCTCCATCGCACAGGGTCTGCTGATACAGGCGTTGTGACGGAAGGTTCTGATCCATTGAAAGCCAAGGAGGAGGTTCACAGACAGGCGCCGCACGCAGTTCTGCTTGACGCAACCCCTACATCCCCACACGCCTGTCTTGCGTCGCAGACACCCGTCGACGACATGTCCTCCGATGTGGACACGGATGAGAGCGACGAGGAGGAGAACCGCCGGTCCATGAACACGACATTTTTGATGCTTCAGCCTTACATGTCGATCTCTGATCAATCGCTGCCTCTACCGTCGGTGTCTGCGACCCGCAGGGCTCCGTCCGAGTCTACTCTCAGCAGTTTACCAGACCCTCCATCGTCGCCCATATCTTCATCTTCAGCACCCACAAGACCAGCTCGACGCGTGCCCTCTACCACTAGAAAACAGCGGCGCCAGATGCAGGCCTCGCCATCAGCCGAAGAACCACCCAAGCCCCTCTCCTCCATCTTGGAACTCCCCACCCCCCCTACCACAACCCACGTCGCCGTTCCTCCTACACCCCCTTCTCGCTCCGACTCGACACCAGCCCCTCAACGAGCAGCATCGCCGTTCTCGTTCCCTCCGGGCCGTAGCTTTGCACAGACCGTATTGGACCGCGGTTCCTTCTCGACCCACTCTGGCTCTGGGTTTGCTTCTGGGTCTGTTTCTGGTTCTGGTTCTGGTTCCGAACGAGCCATATCGCCTGTGCCTTCCAATGCCAGCTCGGGCCATAGCAGCAACCTGTCAACGGTTCTTTCTAATGCGTCCATGGGGTCGTTTACCTCCAGTTCGGCAGGAACGTCCATCGTGTCCACCATGGAGTCCCCAGCGCTCTCGCCGACCATGTCTCTTGCCTCTCCGACGGGTGCATCCATGTACTCTCCGGTCACACCACACTCTGGACGCTCGTTCTCGTCCCGGAACTATAATAACCGGTCCATGGACGATTTGGTGTCGCGTGAGGAGCAAAACAAGGCGAACCACCATCACAACAACAACAGTAATAGCACCAGAAGCAAGATCCAAGGAGAAGAGCAGGCCAAGAACTCGTCCAGAGAGATACTGCAGCCTGCATGGCTGCATCATCCTCCTTTGCCAGGCTCGGCGCAGGGTAGGAGGAGGGTCAATGACCCTCATCTAGGAACTGCTGGAGCTCGACTCTCAGAGTTTAGCTATGTGCCTTGACTAGTACTATGGATATATCTCTTAGACTCGCAAATACATCCATTTGCTGAAAACACATTTATGTCGAGGTTGAAAGCGGTGCGGCTGACTTGAGCTGCAGGAGGAGAGGGAATGGGGCCGTTGCGGCACTCAGGCTGATACTTTTCCCTTTCTTCTGTTGCGCAAGAAAAAAACGACACGGTAGTTTGCGTGCTTTGACCCCCCTCTGTCTCTTTTCTTCCTTTTCTCCCACACTTTTCACAAGTCTTATGGTGCCGACTTCAAGCACTCCAAGCGGATCAGATCACGTGTACACATGGTACTTCGTCTTTTTTTTTTTTTTTCCGCCGCACATTGGCCTCAACACCACGCTCGGCCTCACTCCATCTAATCCCCCACTTCTCTTCTCTGCCACTTCACTTTGCCTCTTTCTCGCCAGAAGCAGGCCATCACCAGGAGGGTCAGAATCATGGATCAGCACCAGGACCACACTCCCGCCCACCAGGGCGTCGCCATCTCCATGGAGAAGGACAGCCTCGCCAATGCCCGATCCCGCAAGCAGCGACACAGCATCCAGCGCGCGCTGGGATTCAAAAACATTGTGATCTACGTCCTCGTCTTCACCAACCTCCTCCTCTGCTCAAAGCTCTTCTCCACCTGGTCGCGTCAGCAGCCCCAACCTGGATCGTTCTCGACCACCAGCCAAAGCACCCTCGCACCAGAGGAAGCACCCCACGAGGGCGGCCAGGATGCGTCTACGCCCGAGTTCTGGATTAAAATGGCACTGATTGTGTTCTTGGTCCTTATCGGAGGCGTCTTTGCAGGCAAGTCCGACGCTGTGGGTGTTTACATCACGAACACGATGCTTCTTGACTCGGTCTTCTCCTTCAAGGGACTTGGGGAGGAGGCAGTAAGGGGGATCATTATTTGTCCGTGAGTCGTTTATTTGTTTTTGTCACTGACCAACTTGGCCTGGCTTTATCTCGATCTTTATATGCCGCGATGCTGAATAGGACTGACGATTGGTCTTATGGGCCTGGACGAGACGAACTTGCATGTGCTCATGGCCTCTGGCACCCCAACTGAGCAGGTCCACGCCGAGACGGTTTACAAGCTCTTGTCGCGTGGAAAGCATTGGGTTCTTGGTAAGGGATACTTTTGCGTTTGGTTCAAGAAAAAAAAATAGCTCGTTTTGCGCTGTTTATTTCCTTTGGCGAGAGGATCGAGGACCAAAGGGAGCAAGAGCGTACAAACGAAGGGCTGGCGAGGGTGTGAGGTGACACACGCCCATGTACCTGTGCTTTTTACAGTTCTGTCTCTGCGACAAACACGCTAACGCTATTACATTTTCGCCTCACCTTCATACTCCGGCCGACCTATGATAGTGACCCTGCTTCTTGGAAATGTCATTGTGAACGAGACCTTGCCCGTGGTTCTGGATTCTGAGCTCGGTGGAGGCGTCGTCGCCATCTTGATTTCGACTTTGTTGATTGTCGTCTTTGGAGAGTAAGTCTCACAGCCAACTATCATCATACTCAATCTTGTTACGCTGCTTCCCCTCTAAAAGTGCGGGTCATTGATCAAGAAACCGAGTTTAACCCTCTTGACTCGTATGTAGGATCATCCCCCAGGCAGTCTGCGCGCGCTATGGACTTGCGATCGGCTCGTACTGCGCCAGGCCCATGCTGGTGTTCATGTACATCATGTCACCTATTGCATACCCAATCGCCATGCTCTTGGATTCATGGCTGGGTGTCCACCACGGAACGACGTATCGCAGGACGGAGCTCAAGACCCTGGTCTCTCTTCATCAGGTCGATGGCATTGGCGAGCTCACTGACGACGAGGTCACCATTATTGCATCGGTCTTGGACTTGAAGGAAAAGTCGGTGGCTGCAGTGATGACCCCTCTCGAGGATGTCTTTACTCTTAGCGAGGACGCCATTCTGGACGAGCACTTGATGGAGGAGATTGTCTCTGCTGGCTACTCTCGCATTCCTATTTACAGACACGATGATCCCAACAACTTTATTGGCATGCTACTCGTCAAGCGTCTGATCACATACGACCCCGAGGACCACATCCCAGTCCGCCAGTTCACCATCAACTCTCTCCCTGAAGCGGCACCAAACACCAGCTGCCTTGACATTTTGAACTTTTTCCAGGAGGGACGATCTCACATGGCGATTGTCACCTCGGACCCCGGCGGATTTGGATTGCCTGTGGGTGTTATCACACTGGAGGATGTGATTGAGGAGTTGCTGGGCGAAGAGATTGTGGATGAGTCTGATGTATATGTTGATATCCACAACAAGATTCGAGTTATCCGCAAACCTTCCCGAAATGTGAGCATGATCAAGAATCTCAAGACCTTGCTCAGATCTCCTGCAATAGGTGATTCGACCCCGTTGCTTGGACGGACCAACTCTACGGATCGACAGGCTGACCACACGTACATGTCTACAGGAAAGACGATTCTTCAGTCAAGATCGTCTGTAGGAAAGCTTGACACGACTACGACCACTGCCGCCAACACTGCTGCCAACATCACCATCCCCGCAACGGATGAGCACCCTTTCAGGACTGGATCTATTCCCAAGGATATCGGATTCCATGCGGCCACTGCGAACGGAAATAAGGATGCGCCGGTAGTCAACTTTAAAGATGGAGTGGAAGTTATCAAGGATGGAGCAACCGACAACGGTGCAGCCAATGGAGCATCTCAGGGGTCCACCACTACAGTCACCATAGATGAAACGCAAGAACCGGCGTCCATCAAGATTGCATCAGATTATTCAAATGCAACAACAACATCCGCAACCACAACGGCGTCGGAGCCCGTGAGCGCCCCGTTCGAGGTTGCCACAGCAACTGTGCAGGAGTTCACCCCAACACCTGTTGAACCAGCCCCCGTCATAGAAGCCGAAGCTGAGGCATCGTCTAGCTCAGTGCTCCCGTCCCCATCGACAGCGACTGTGGCGACTTTGGACGACAATGCCAGCACAGCTTCGCCCAGCTCCTCCAAGAAGAAGAAGAACAAGAAGAAGAAGTCCAATAAGTAACATAAAAAAAGCGCGTGATAAACGCTACGTTTTGATATCCCTTTAGTCTTTTACGAACTCAGTGACTCTTTGACTGGTTCGTCAATAAAGCCAGACCTTGTATGTACCTGCGTGGACGACATGTTGTAGCTGACTGAACAGACGCGGTGGTGCTTTAGGATCGTCGCCAGTAACACGAGTGACAAATCAGTGATTTGCAGCAAACGAGCAGCAGCCCAGCCCACCTTCATTTCACACCGCCCCCACGTCCTTAGTCGTGCAAAGTAGCACATGGTTTCTCTCCTTCCATGTATCCGAAGACACCTACTCTATTCGCGTGTTTATAACACCTCTATAGCGAGTTACGAGTAGAGGAGGATCGAGTATGGTCGGTTATCAATAAACATGACCGCGCAAGGAGAGGCTCCGGCTTACGGGATCGGCTAGGGATCGTTAGCAAGAATGAAGGCCCTCTCTCGTGAGACATGACCCTCATGTCATAATCTCATCTTAGGCAGGATATCGAAGGCTAGAGTCATCGCTCGACCAACAACAAGGATCAAAGCTCATCGATGATCAGAGGGCATTTCACATGCACGATCTCGGGAGCTGTTAGAACGCAAGGAGGCAGGGGTGCCGTCACCCCCCCCCCCCCCCCGGGGAGGCTCTGGTGAGTAAGATGCCTGCACGACGCTGCTGGGACAGCATTATCAATGTGAACCTATCTTCGAGTATTAACAACCTAACATCTTCTACAACAAACGTAGACAAGAGTTCAACGGTAAAGATTCTGAAGGAGTCTTCAATCGGAATCGACTGGTCAAGGAACAGGATACCGTCTCCTTGTTAGGTCCTCAGCTTTAACGATTTTATCTTAGACGGTGTCAAAGGAATCACAGACCCGGATATGATCAAGGTCGCCACGATACTGCCTCATTCTATAAGCAGTCGAATTGCAACTGAGAGAAAACACCGCTACGGATGAAGATCTGAAGTGTTTTGCGAAAGAGTTTTATATCCTTCCAGCTCTACCTCTATCCCTGCGCGTCACAGGCAGCACCTCAAGAAGTGACCTTGAATATAACTAAAGTCTAGAGCGAAGATCTTCGAGAAAACGTATATTAACCGAGGAACTGGCGCAGGCTATGTCTCGAAAGGACGCAGCGACTGAGGTCATCGAGCCGTAAGCACCGACAACACTAGCGTAACCAAAAGACAGCAGGATTAGCAGCAATACCGACGTCAAAGTAATGACGGATTGACACGTACCTGGTGCAAGACCGCTGTCAGCGCGAGTCGATGATCTGGGTCGCATAGAACTCGCTGTGGCCTGATCCGTGCAGAGGACGGTGATAGCTCCTGAGAGAGCTTTGGCGATTGTTCATCCTTGCCCTCTTCTTATTGGCGTTGTAGACGGCATAGGATGGAGGTGTCGACACCCTCCCGAGAGGAGGATAGTCGCAGGGCGTGGTCTTTGCGAGAGACTCTCGAGGAGCAGGCGTCGCAACTCTTGTACACGGGCCGGGTCGCTCTTGTAAGTCAGAGCCTTGTCCTTTTCGGTCTCTGCCATGATCTGAGTCTCGTGTCCTGCCCTCGAGTCCCGATGGTGCTATTGAGATGGCGTGGAAGTGAGTTCAATTATATGACGCCAATCTGTTTCCTCCCACCCCTTCAGACCCATCTTCAACGACACACCACTCGGAACCATGCAATGAGCAGAGACAACCAGGACACATCATCAGGCTGGCATCGACGACGTCTCCAACATGCTTAAGGCAGTGCACGCAAAGAACCTGGCGACCCACCAGCGGTTGTTGGAATACCCAGCTAGAGCTCCAACCGCGCACACATGTGCCTAGCTCTTCTTGTCACCTTAACACCTAACCTCTCGGGCGCCAGAGCGCCGTTTGTCTCACTACGAGCTGCGGCTGAACAGCGGCCTCAGGTCGCGACAGTTTCAGATCGCGTGCCACTCCCACAGGATTGCCGAATCGGACAGTAGGACAGGGACACAGGAGCTGTATGAGCACAACTGGAAATTCGGACTAGCGCTCAGCGCACCCATTTTTTGGAAGCTAGTCGCGCTGTCCACCAGGATGTGTAGCGTAGCCGGCGCGATTTGTAGCCTACAAGAGTGAGCGAACGGTATGTGGCTGATACTAGATGCCCCTGCATATTCATGCTCACGATAACCATTGAAACACAACGCTCGAGGTACGCAAGATGGATCAAGGGCGAAGATGAGGATTGTGTACCGCTCCCACGCTCTTTATTATTTTCGCACCTTGTTCTTTCCCTTCTCCTCAGTCCGTTTCTTTCTCTCCATCGATACACCTATTTTCCAAAGAGCGCCAAAATTGCAATCAAGAACCTGTGAGTGTGAGATTCTGCTTGAGGATGGAGTCGGGTGTAGTGATAATGAGCTGCACCTACCCTACAAACTCCATGCTAATCCACCTACGGCGACCTTTGATAGCTTGCCGTGACTTGACCGTCTTTGACCACCAAGGAATCGAACTCTCGCGTACAAAGGCATTGTTCTTGAGCCATCTCAGACCGACCGATACTGCTATCGCTGGAGAACGCTCCCTCGTGTCTCTCTCCAGGTATTGCAAGAGCCATGAACACACGCAATTTGAATGAGCCATGGATACTTGAATGGTCGCTAACATGATCTGTTGCGTTTACTGGATAAGTGCCTAGTGCTATCGTCGTTGAACCTCTTTGTGACATTTTGTATTCTTCGTTGTTCTCCTCTTGTCGTCAGTGCGGTACCTTCGACTTTACTAAGGTAAGAGCAATCAAACGCTTTGCATTACAATGATGTTCATTCACTCATAGCAAGCGCTGAACGTATTGTTTCTATTGCAATGGATGCAGCATCAAGATAACTGCCATGAGCAATCCACTCAATAGCTCACCACCCGACATCGGGAGATCTGCCCACAACTCATTGACACCGTCATCGACCGCCCATGGTCGATCTGTCAGCCATGGCGTCTCAACTGTATCATCTCAGCAAGCCAGCTTGAGTTCCGATGGCGAGAATATATCCATCTCGTCCCAAAAACCTAAAAAGCGGGACATATTTCTAAACCTCTTTCGGTCAACAAAACATGAGGATAAGGTCACGATCCAAGATGGTCCATCTAAGACAGAGATCCGCCACGCTCGAGCTGCTAGCACCGACATCTCCTCTGCCGTCTACAGCCTCCAAGTCAGCAGCTCAGGAACTGGGTCACAGCCCACGATCGGCAAGACTGAGGCTCGTTTGAATGTCTTCTCGGAGAACGTATCTAAAACGTCCACTAGAATCACATTACCAAATCTTGACGCGCGCATCGACAGCACATCCCAGCTCGCCTTGTGCATCAGCCGTCTTCCAAGGAACACGACTTCTCCCTTGCAGCGCGAAGGTCTCGATAGTGCCTCAGATCCCACAAACGAAGCCTCGTGGACCACGCCGTCCGATGATACAGAGCAGGAATGGGACATAGCAATTGAACAGAACCCGATCAAGCAAGAGCACCTTCGCTGGCTGGGGTCACGCATCGTTGAGGAATTTATCAAGCATGCTGTCAAGGATCCGGTCGCTGTCTCAGAAGTCGTTCTCCTTGGCTCTGTCCTCGATCACGCACACTACCGCAAGTTGCTCAATTGCTTCATTTTGGAGCTCCAAGAATCCGTACTTCTAGATGTTGATCTGCTCCAAGGTCTCGTCCAGCTGGTCCAGTGCGCCGCACCGACGTATCTTGACGCCGATGATCTTGTCAAGATCTTGAGCATCCTGAGAAAGCGCCTCGGAGACACCCATCAGCAGTCGTCGGAGCATCAGTACCATTTAACCTTGGCTGTTTCCCGCCTCCTTGATGTCATGGCGGAACCAGAGCACAAAGTCAAAGACCTATCTCGTGTCGAGGAAAGGGAGCCCCTGGCCTCAGTTCTCTCAGGATTGCAATCCAGCTCGGACCCGTATCTGATGTATCAAGCGCTGTACGCATTTCAGGCCTTGCAGTATGTTCCAGACGACGAATCCGCTTTTCAGGCTATCATGCGACACTCCCTGGGAGCCGCAGAGAGCCTTATCAAGGTGTCGGGGGTCATTCAGTTGAACTTTGACGGCCTACTCGAAGGCTTCAAGCAGATGCAAAAGACTGTCGAGGAGACGTATGGGATTGCCAAGTCCAGCTACGAAGGCATCAGCTCATTGATTGACAGTGGCCGTGGACTGTTCGATAGTCTCAGAGCAGGCCTTGTCTCTGGCCACAAGCATCCGTGGTACCCTGCCGTACTTACCGCTACGGCTCTCTGCGGGGCAGGCCAATTGGTCTATTTCAGCAAACTGGTTCGAGAGGCTCCTTGCCGTCGTGATCCTCGATTCCAATGGGGTGTAAGCCAGCTCCTAGGCGAGATTGCGATTGATGATGAATGGGAGTCCTGCATCCGTGAGCAAGCTGTCAGTTTTCTGGGAGATCTGTACTCGAATGATGCCGATTGGGCTCAGGACGACAGCGTCAGGTCTTGGATGCTGACCATTCTCGGCAAGATCTCGGAGGTACCTGATCCTGCGATCAGAGACGTCGCCCTTGCTTTTCTGCAGGTCCCAATGAACAATGGCTCCACCATCGTCACGCATCCCTACCCACTGAGGTCTCACCTCCCTATCCCAATGAAGTCGCCACTTCTGGCCCTAGTCCAAGATATTCCTTACCTTGAGTACGATCTCAACGATCTCCGGGTCAGACGACGCCAAGAGTACAGCCAGACCGTGTACATCCCTCCTCAGGCCAAGGCCAACCTTCAGGCTGCTGATAAGGATGCTCTACCGCTCATGACAACGATCAAAGAGTTCCTAGAGAGCGATGGACATGTGTTCTTGGTGCTGGGTGATTCAGGAGCAGGAAAATCAACATTCAACAGACACCTTGAGCACGAGCTTTGGAGCAAGTACAAGCCAGGCGGTCACATACCACTCTTCATCAACCTGCCTGCTGTGGCCGAAAGCTATCGGGATATCATTGGCTCACAATTGCGGATCCACGGATTCAATGAGGACAAGATCCAAGAGCTGAAGAAGAGTCGGAAGATGATCCTGATTTGCGATGGGTACGACGAAACGCAGCTCAAGGTCAACTTGCACTCGGAGAATATGCTCAATCAAAAGGGACAAGCAGACACAAAAATGATTATCAGCTGCAGGAGCACCTATCTTGGACAGGGCTACCGCGAGCAGTTCTGTCCGCAGCAGAATGATCGCTACAGCACCTCTGCAGCTAATCTGTACACGGAGGCCGCCATTGTTCCTTTCACAAGAGACCAGATTGGGGACTACGTTGACCAGTTTGTGCGAGATCCAGAGGTACACGAGCTGATTGGTGATGGACCCGTCTGGAGCACCGAGAACTATATGGATAAGCTGAGGTCGATCCCCAACTTGATGGGGCTGGTCAAGAATCCCTTTCTTCTTTCGCTATCGCTCAGAGCGTTGCCAGGCGTGGTCAAGGATGGAGCCGATATCGCCAAGATCAAAGTGACTCGCTTGACTCTCTACACCTCTTTCATCGACCAATGGCTGACCATCAGCGAACGACGACTGAGGACAATCAAACTATCAGTGGAGGCAGACAGCGCGCGACAGGAGCTACTTGGGGACGATTTTGCCGCGATCGCCGTAGACTTTCTAAAGGACCTCGCGGCTGCCATATTCAAGGAGCAGGACGGAAATCCAGTTGTCCAGTACGTGCAAAGAAGCGACAAAGGGACATGGAAGGTCGAGTTCTTCGGACCAAAACCAGATATCACGCTGCTCCGAGAGTCCAGTCCGCTGTCGCGTTCAGGTGTCCAGTACCGGTTCCTCCATCGCTCGTTGTTAGAGTACTTTTACTCTCGACACATACGAGAGTTCGGTGAGTCAGATGCAATGTCTGATATTTCTCGAGATCTGGCCGAACACCCTCTAAGCCAAAGGACCCTTGTTAAGGAGCCGTCGATTGTCCAATTTTTAGCCGAGCACGCCCAAGACAATTCTGAGTTCCGACAACGACTACATCAGTTTGTCGAGCAGTCGAAAACAGACGATACGGCAAGCCAAGCAGCAGCCAACGCCATCACTATCTTGGTTCGAGCCGGCGTACTATTCAACGGGGCCAATCTAGCAGGTATCAAAATATCCGGCGCGGACCTGAGTGGTGGACAGTTTGATTCAGCTCAACTACAGGGAGCAAATTTGAGAAACACCAACCTATGCAACATCTGGTTGCGTCAGGCGGATTTGAGCAACGCACAGATGGAGGACGTCCGATTTGGCGAATACCCGTATCTTGAGGAAGAAAGCCAAGTTGAATCGTGCGCGTACTCTCCGGACGGGAAGACACTTGCTGCGGGTCTCGGCAGTGGCACAATTAGCTTGTACAACACCGAAACTTGGGAGAAGACACGCAAAATAACCGGCCACACCTCCTCTGTTCTCAGCGTGGTGTTTTCGCCAAGCGGCCAGCACATTGCTTCGGGCAGTGACGACAACACGGTGCGGCTCTGGGACGCACAAACCGGCGCACCTGGTGCCATCCTAAGCGGCCACACTGACTATATTAGAAGCGTGGTGTTTTCGCCAAGCGGCCAGCAGATTGCCTCAGGCAGTTCCGATAAGACGGTGCGGCTCTGGGACGCACAAACCGGTGCACCTGGCGCCATCCTAAGCGGCCACACTGACTATGTTAGAAGCGTGGTGTTTTCGCCAAGCGGCCAGCAGATTGCCTCAGGCAGTGAAGACAACACGGTGCGGCTCTGGGACGCACAGACCGGTGCACCTGGTGCCATCCTAAGCGGCCACACCTCCTATGTTTTCAGCGTGGTGTTTTCGCCAAGTGGCCAGCAGATTGCCTCGGGCAGTTTCGACAACACGGTGCGGCTCTGGGACGCACAAACCGGTGCACCCGGTGCCATCCTAAGCGGCCACACCGACTGGGTTAGAAGCGTGGTGTTTTCGCCAAGCGGCCAGCAGATTGCCTCAGGCAGTTCCGACAAGACGGTGCGGCTCTGGGACGCACAAACCGGTGCACCTGGTGCCATCCTAAGCGGCCACACCATGTCTGTTTACAGCGTGGTTTTTTCGCCAAGCGGCCAGCAGATTGCCTCAGGCAGTACGGACAAGACGGTGCGGCTCTGGGACGCACAAACCGGTGCACCTGGTGCCATCCTAAGCGGCCACACCATGTCTGTTCACAGCGTGGTGTTTTCGCCAAGCGGCCAGCAGATTGCCTCGGGCAGTGAAGACAACACGCTGCGGCTCTGGGACGCACAAACCGGTGCACATGGTGCCATCCTAAGCGGCCACACCTCCTTTGTTAGAAGCGTGGTGTTTTCGCCAAGCGGCCAGCAGATTGCCTCGGGCAGTTTCGACAATACGGTGCGGATCTGGGACGCACAAACCGGTGCACCTGGTGCCATCCTAAGCGGCCACACCATGTCTGTTTTCAGCGTGGTGTTTTCGCCAAGCGGCCAGCAGATTGCCTCGGGCAGTTCCGACAACACGGTGCGGCTCTGGGACGCACAAACCGGTGCACCTAGTGCCATCCTAAGCGGCCACGCCATGTCTGTTTACAGCGTGGTGTTTTCGCCAAGCGGCCAGCAGATTGCCTCAGGCAGTTCCGACAATACGGTGCGGCTCTGGGACGCACAAACCGGTGCACCTGGTGCCATCCTAAGCGGTCACACCTCCTATGTTAGAAGCGTGGTGTTTTCGCCAAGCGGCCAGCAGATTGCCTCGGGCAGTCCCGACAAGACGGTGCGGCTCTGGGACGCACAAACCGGTGCACCTGGTGCCATCCTAAGCGGCCACACCGACTGGGTTAGAAGCGTAGTGTTTTCGCCAAGCGGCCAGCAGATTGCCTCGGGCAGTGACGACATGACGGTGCGACTTTGGGATGTGAAATCAGGTCTTTGTTTGGCTACTGTAAAGGATTTCCATGGTGGGATATCGTCAATCGCATGGAACGCAAGTGCAGACGGCAGCTATTTGTCAACTGGCTGCCACGATAAATCCGTTCGTATGTGGAAGGTCAAAGGAACCTGTCATCTGGTGTCTGTGCACCTAGTCTGGAGCTCTTGGCATGACCGGCTTGTTGTATCAGATACCAACATTTTGAACACGCAGGGCTTAAGCAGTACAAATAGGAAACTCTTAGAACAACGCGGCGCTATCAGCAAACAGAGTTCTCTGGAAGCGCTGTAGGTGTATTAAAATAGTATGTATTAGGACCTACACTCTCGTCCCTTACATTATCAGATTTGCAACTCATTTTCATGTTTATTCAGAGTTCTCGCTTGTCTTTGCAACCTCTTCTCGGAGCGGGAGGACACGCGCTGGCCACTGTCCGCAGATGACACGAAAGGTCTGGTCCGGCGTCGAGAGATTGAACCCACAACCGGGGCAAGGGTCTATGCCGTCCTTCCTCAGCTTCTCCGGGTGCTCGTGTCATCGTTAAAGACCTTCTTGATCACTTAAAGGGCTGCAACTGTTCGATCTTAATCCTTTCCTGCTCAAAAATGCGATCCTGATCAAAAATGCGATCCTGCTCCTTGAGATCCTCGGCGGCAGAATCGTCGTACCCGACCCCACCTCAATGAGCTCATTCTTTCTCCAGGCCGAAACACGTTTCGTCTTCAAAAGCCTTGCGCAGAATAAACTTGCCACGGACCTGTCGACACGAGAGTCGGTCCTGCCTTTCTTGGTCAGCATGGTGGTCATAGTAATTGATCTTTACATCCCGCGTGCACTGCTGGTAGAGCGCAATCAGCTCTGGGTCGAGGTAAAGCTGCATGGGTTGTAGTCCCAGAGCCTTGGCCAATTGCACACCCAAGAATCGTATGATCTTGGTCAATTTGTCGGAGTACGCCTGCAGACGCTACGCAGACATCTTGTACAGGATCGAATAGCCCGCAATGAGCTCATCGGCACCATCTCCCGTCATGACGGCTTTGTAACCCAGCTATTTGGCGACGGACAGACCCCTGGCAATGACGATTCCATTGCAGAGCTCCATGAGTTCAAAGCTCTGGAGGGTCTGGATACAGAACTCGAGTTCTTCAAGGACCGAGTCCAATGTGAGCTTGACGACTTTTTGGGCCAGACCTAAGCGAGTCGAGATCCCTGTGTCGAAGATCAAGGGCGCAGTAGATATCTGAATGTTCCATTGACAATCGCGCACCCGCGACTCACGACTCAGCCACTCGCTGCTGATAATTTAGAATCAACCGCCGACGCTTTCTAAACATGACACTCTTTTGATTCACCGATGCCCGACCCAGCGAGCCCTGCTCTTTGCCCCAGAGCAGCATCTGAATCTATGTCCTCCAAGTCGCCCCTCGACATTCCCGAGCTCGCGTATCTGATCGTCTCCCACATCTCTGAAAATTCTGATCTCGCACGCTGCGCGCGTGTCTCGCACTTGCTCCATGACGTCTGCATACCCATCCTGTGGAGGACCATTTGCCTCAGCTCTGCCGCCGCCATGAAGGTCTGGCACCGAGACAAAGGCTTTCGCATGGGCCTCATTCGATACAGCAAACTGTGTCCCATCGAGCAACTACATCTCACCCACACCTTTGTCCAGGATGGCGACATGGAACTGATTGCCGAAAACTTTACTCGACTCAAGACTCTCGATCTCACCGCTACCAATGTGACGGCTGAAACCCTTCGCGTGCTGATCCATAGCGACCCTAACAGGACTCGGGATAGTGGCCCTGGTGAGGGAGCCAATAAGCGTAAGATCAAGGTCGGCATGTCCACGAAAAGAACCAGAGACAGTGGTGGGCAACAGCACGCGGACGAGGACGAGGTCGAATTTGAGGATGAGGATGAAAGCGGTAAAGACGAGCTGGATCAGGGTTCGCGCGTCGGGATGACCCGCTACCCAGAGCTCACCGAGACCGAGACGGAGCGTGAGCCAGACAGCCAATACGAAAGTGTCGGGATCGAGCACTCCACAGCCACGGAATCGGAGCAGGACTCCAACCAGCCGACTGGCCCAATCTCTGTCAAAAGCAGAGCGTCAGCATTGTTGGAACGCCCTATCCCACTTCACCGTTCTGCCGGAACTGCTCGCCCCGTCAAGTTCAAAGGCATCAAGACTCTTTTCCCCTTCTTTCTTGAGTCTCTGATTCTCAAAAGATGCCCCAATCTCGCAGGCCCTTCTTGCCTTGAAGTCGTCTCCCTGCTGGGTCCTCAGCTCAAACGACTCGTCTTGAACCATGTCAGCGACATCACAGACCAGGATATGATCAAGTTTGTCAAACACTGCCCCAACTTGGTCGAGCTGCAATTGCGGGGCACCGAGATTACGGATGAATTTCTCTCGAGTTTTGCACGAGAGTTCCTTCCTTCCGACTCCTCCCCCACGAACCCCAGCAGGTGGCGCCAGTGTCTCGAGAACTTGAACCTGGATATGACCAGCGCCTCCAGCACAGGGCTGCTTCCGATGATCAGAGCCTGCAGATCCGGTCTCAACACTCTGTCCATGCATCATCTCCACGGCGTCGCCGACGACGTACTATTTGCTCTTTTCAAGGATCCTACGAACAAAGATGCAACCCAAGTCTCGATATCCGGACCATACCTGACCACACAGGCCCTTGCCCTAGGAATCGCTATCGATCATGAACCTATCATCACACATCGGTTTTCACCCAACACAGTCCTGACTGACATTCACCTCGCCTTCTGTTCCCTGATCTCGGACGCTGGGTTTGGGATTCTCTTTCAATTTGCCACAGAGCTGGTCTCGGTCGACTTGTCTGGATGCGAGTTGAAAGATGACACATTGATGATCCTGGCGGAGACGTATCGCAATCGGATGAAGGCGCTTGCATTGGGCATTCCGGCTGCATGGAGAGAACACTTACTAGCCGTGGAAGGCAAGGCTCAAATCGTGGATCAAAGCATCACCGTGGCGGAAGACCACCAGGACGTCGACAGCCACACCACCACTATAAACACAGCCGCCACCATTAACAACATGGGTAGCAACGGCAGCAGCAGCGGCAGCATCGACCTTGACTCCAAAATCTTCACGTCTGGACGCGTCCCAGGCGGGCTAAGAAAACTCCTGCTCCCTCACTGCAAACACCTCTCCAACAAGGGAGCTCGTGCCATCTTACGATCCTGTGTAGGACTCGAGGTCCTCGACATTGGCAACTGCAGTGGGTTGACGTTGGAGCTCTTTCATGGGCCCTGGGCTTGTTTAGGCATCACGGATCTGCATATGGAAAGCATGGCGCTCCAAGTCAGCCCTGTTGACCTGGGGTTTGTGGATTTCGAAGAGGTGATGGAGCGCAAGGATCAGCTTCTAGAAGAGAACTTGGAATGGTTGCGGAGGTTTCCTTCGCCAATGAGCCCATACCCGCCAGAGGAGGATTTTGACGAGGATGGACATTACGACCACATCGTGATCCCGATCGTCATGCGCCACACCGCCTCCTCCGATGCGTCCTCGGATGAGATCGAGGATGGCAACGATGATGGTGACATAGACGAGGACAACGATAGTGATGTACAAGATGACGAAGAAGAGGCAAACAGAGCACCAGGCTCCATTGCCGGAAGCGACGGCGTGTCCGACGACGACGACGATGAAGACGACACCTGGGGGGGTTATGATCGCCAAAGAGAGGATCGCAGGAAAGAGGCCCAGCGGAGACCCGTCCCGAGTGAATTAAGACGCAACACCCCTCGACAGCGAAGCATTCTACGAGCCTTCTACTCAAAACTGGGCCAACTGAGCCAGCTCCGGATTCTGAATATGACCAACTGCAACTTTCGTCTTCGGGTCAAGGACGGTCTAGAGCTCGTCCTCCCTGCGTTGCAACAGAACCTCGTCGAGTGGAGGCTGAACCTGATTCCGTCTTACCGCCTGCAGAACTCAGAGTTGGAGTTCTTTGGCAAGCACTTTGGGTATGGTCTTGACTATAAATTCGATGAGAATCAGGAGGACCATGAGTTCCTTGGCAAGAATTCTGGGTTTGATATGAAGCAAGACGAGGAGGAGGAGGAGGAGAAGGAGCACCAGGTACAAGAGCAACGGAGGGAACTGCAGACACGGACAGGAAAGCTTCGAGTGCTGCTTTTGGAGGCGACTTCAGTGGACCATGCTAACCCCGGGGTCCTGCACTGGGCCGGCCAACAGGGGTTTCATCTCAACTTTGAGGATGGCCTTGAATGGTGATGGTGCTAGTGGCCTCTTAATTCAAAAGATGAATAAACAGAGCACTTGCACCGGTGCTTTGACCCAACCGCGGTACCTTCATACTTTGTATGCTCCGCCTCGCAAAAAAAATTGGGGGGGGGGGGAGCTGTTAATGACTATGAAACTTCTGCGCAGCATATATCAGCATACAAAGAAGAAAAAAGGCGCTGTCGATCAAGATGTGGAGCGTAGCCGGGGCGATTTGTAGACTACAAGAGCGAGCAGGCAGTATGTGACTGATACAAGATGCCCCTGCATATTCATGCTCACGATAACCATTGGAACTCAATGCTCGAGGCACACAAGATGGATTGAGGGCGAAGATTAAGATTGTATACCGCTCCCACGCTCGCAATTATTTTCGTACCTTGTTCTTTTCGTTCTCTCCATCGATACACCCACTTTTCCAAAGAGCGCCAAAATTGCAAACAAGAACCTGTACGTGTGAGATTCCGCTTGAGGATGGAGTCGGATGTAGTGATAATGACTTGCACTTACCCTCCAAACTTCATGCTAATCCACTATGGTGACCTTTGAAGTCTTGCCGTGACTTGACTACCTTTGACCACCAAAGAATCGAACTCTCGCGTACAAAGACCTTGTTCCTGAGCCATCTCAGACCGTCAGATACTGCTATCGCTCTTGGAGAACGCTCTCTCGTGTCTCTCTCCAGGTATTGCAAGACCCATAAGCACACGCAATTGAAATTAGCCATGGATACTTGCATGGTCGCTGACATGATCAGTTTTGTTTTCTTGATACTTTCCTTAGTGCTACTATCGTTGAACCTCTTTGTGACATTTTGAATTCTTCGTTGTTCGTCTCATATCGTCAGTGTGGTAGCTTTGACTTTACTAAAGGTAAGAGCAACCTATCGCTTTGCATTACAATGATTTTCATTCGCTCATAGCAAGTGCTGACTGTATTGTTTCCCTGGGAATGGATGCAGCATCAAGACAACTGCCATGAGCAATCCACTCAATAGTTCACCACCCGACATCGGGAGATCTGACCACAACTCATTGACGCCGTCATCGACCGCCCAGGGTCGATCTGTCAGCCATGGCGTCTCAACTGTATCATCTCAGCAAGCCAGCTCGAGTTCCGATGGCGAGAATATATCCATCTCGTCCCAAAAAACTAAAAAGCGGGACATATTTCGAAACTTCTTTCGGTCAACAAAACATGAGGAGAAGGTCACGATCCAAGATGGTCCATCTAAGACAGAGATCCGTCACGCTCAAACTGCTAGCACCGACATCACCTCTGAAGTCTACAGCCTCGAAGTCAGCAGCTCAGGAACTGGGTCACAGCCCACGATCGGCAAGACTGAGGCTCGTTTGAATGTCTTCTCGGAGAACGTATCTAAAACGTCCACTAGAATCACATTACCAAATCTTGACGCGCGCATCGACAGCACATCCCAGCTCGCCTTGTACATCAGCCGTCTCCCAAGGAACGTGACTTCCCCCTTGCAGCGTGAAGGTCTCGACAGTGTCTCAGATCCCACGAGCGAAGCGTCATGGACGCCGTCCGATGATACACTGAAGGAATGGATCAAGGCCATTGAAGAGAATCCGATCAAGCAAGAGCACCTTCGCTGGCTGGGGTCACGCATCGTTGAGGAATTTATCAAGAATGTTGTCAAGGATCCGGTCGCTGTCTCAGAAGTCGTTCTCCTTGGCTCTGTCCTCGATCACGCACACTACCGCAAGTTGCTCAATTGCTTCATTTTGGAGCTCCAAGAATCCGTACTTCTAGATGTTGATCTGCTCCAAGGTCTCGTCCAGCTGGTCCAGTGCGCCGCACCGACGTATCTTGACGCCGATGATCTTGTCAAGATCTTGAGCATCCTGAGAAAGCGCCTCGGAGACACCCATCAGCAGTCGTCGGAGCATCAGTACCATTTAACCTTGGCTGTTTCCCGCCTCCTTGATGTCATGGCGGAACCAGAGCACAAAGTCAAAGACCTATCTCGTGTCGAGGAAAGGGAGCCCCTGGCCTCAGTTCTCTCAGGATTGCAATCCAGCTCGGACCCGTATCTGATGTATCAAGCGCTGTACGCATTTCAGGCCTTGCAGTATGTTCCAGACGACGAATCCGCTTTTCAGGCTATCATGCGACACTCCCTGGGAGCCGCAGAGAGCCTTATCAAGGTGTCGGGGGTCATTCAGTTGAACTTTGACGGCCTACTCGAAGGCTTCAAGCAGATGCAAAAGACTGTCGAGGAGACGTATGGGATTGCCAAGTCCAGCTACGAAGGCATCAGCTCATTGATTGACAGTGGCCGTGGACTGTTCGATAGTCTCAGAGCAGGCCTTGTCTCTGGCCACAAGCATCCGTGGTACCCTGCCGTACTTACCGCTACGGCTCTCTGCGGGGCAGGCCAATTGGTCTATTTCAGCAAACTGGTTCGAGAGGCTCCTTGCCGTCGTGATCCTCGATTCCAATGGGGTGTAAGCCAGCTCCTAGGCGAGATTGCGATTGATGATGAATGGGAGTCCTGCATCCGTGAGCAAGCTGTCAGTTTTCTGGGAGATCTGTACTCGAATGATGCCGATTGGGCTCAGGACGACAGCGTCAGGTCTTGGATGCTGACCATTCTCGGCAAGATCTCGGAGGTACCTGATCCTGCGATCAGAGACGTCGCCCTTGCTTTTCTGCAGGTCCCAATGAACAATGGCTCCACCATCGTCACGCATCCCTACCCACTGAGGTCTCACCTCCCTATCCCAAAGAAGTCGCCACTTCTAGCCGTAGTCCAAGATATTCCTTACCTTGAGTACGATCTCAACGATCTCCGGGTCAGACGACGCCAAGAGTACAGCCAGACCGTGTACATCCCTCCTCAGGCCAAGGCCAACCTTCAGGCTGCTGATAAGGATGCTCTACCGCTCATGACAACGATCAAAGAGTTCCTGGAGAGCGACGGGCAGGTGTTCTTGATACTAGGTGATTCAGGAGCAGGAAAATCAACATTCAACAGACACCTTGAGCACGAGCTTTGGAATGAATACAAGCCAGGTGGCCACATACCACTCTTCATCAACCTGCCTGCTGTGGCCGAGGGCTACCAGGATATCATTGGCAAACAATTGCGGATGCACAGATTCAAGGAGGACAAGATCCAAGAGCTGAAGGAGAATCGGAAGATGATCCTGATTTGCGATGGTTACGACGAAACGCAGCTCAAGGTCAACTTGCACTCGGAGAATATGCTCAATCAAAAGGGACAAGCAGACACAAAAATGATTATCAGCTGCAGGAGCACCTATCTTGGACAGGGCTACCGCGAGCAATTCTGTCCTCAACAGAATGATCGCTACAGCACCTCTGCAGCTAATCTGTACACGGAGGCCGCCATTGTTCCTTTCTCAAGAGACCAGATTGGGGACTACGTTGACCAGTTTGTGCGAGATCCAGAGGTACACAAGCTGATTGGTGATGGACCCGTCTGGAGCACCGAGAACTATATGGATAAGCTGAGGTCGATCCCCAACTTGATGGAGCTGGTCAAGAATCCCTTTCTTCTTTCGCTATCGCTCAGAGCGTTGCCAGGCGTGGTCAAGGATGGAGCCGATATCGCCAAGATCAAAGTGACTCGCTTGACTCTCTACAACTCTTTCATCGACCAATGGCTGACCATCAGCGAACGACGACTGAGGACAATCAAACTATCAGTGGAGGCAGACAGCGCACGACAGGAGCTACTTGGGGACGATTTTGCCGCGATCACCACAGACTTTCTAAAGAACCTCGCGGCCGCCATATTCAAGGAGCAGGACAGAAATCCAGTTGTCCAGTACATGCACAGAAGCGACAAAGAGACATGGAAGGTCGAGTTCTTCGGACCAAAACCAGATATCACGCTCCTCCGAGAGTCCAGTCCTCTGTCGCGTTCAGGTGTCCAGTACCGGTTCCTCCATCGTTCGTTGTTAGAGTACTTTTACTCTCGACACGTACGAGAGTCCAGTGAGTCAGATGCAGTGTCTGATATTTCTCGAGATCTGGCCGAACACCCTCTAAGCCAAAGGATCCTTGTCAAGGAGCCGTCGATTGTCCAATTTTTAGCCGAGCACGCCCAAGACAATTCTGAGTTCCGACAACGACTACATCAGTTTGTCGAGCAGTCGAAAACAGACGATACGGCAAGCCAAGCAGCAGCCAACGCCATCACTATCTTGGTTCGAGCCGGTGTATTATTCAACGGAGCCAATCTAGCAGGTATCAAAATATCCGGCGCGGACCTGAGTGGTGGACAGTTTGATTCAGCTCAACTACAGGGAGCGAATTTGAGAAACACCAACCTATGCAACATCTGGTTGCGTCAGGCGGATTTGAGCAACGCACAGATGGAGGACGTCCGATTTGGCGAATACCCGTATCTTGAGGAAGAAAGCCAAGTTGAATCGTGCGCGTACTCTCCGGACGGGAAGACACTTGCTGCGGGTCTCGGCAGTGGCACAATTAGCTTGTACAACACCGAAACTTGGGAGAAGACACGCAAAATAACCGGCCACACCTCCTCTGTTCTCAGCGTGGTGTTTTCGCCAAGCGGCCAGCAGATTGCCTCGGGCAGTGACGACAACACGGTGCGGCTCTGGGACGCACAAACCGGTGCAACTGGTGCCATCCTAAGCGGCCACACCTCCTCTGTTAACAGCGTGGTGTTTTCGCCAAGCGGCCAGCAGATTGCCTCAGGCAGTTCCGATAAGACGGTGCGGCTCTGGGACGCACAAACCGGTGCACCTGGTGCCATCCTAAGCGGCCACACAGGAGCTGTTTACAGCGTGGCGTTTTCGCCAAGCGGCCAGCAGATTGCCTCGGGCAGTGAGGACAAGACGGTGCGGCTCTGGGACACACAAACCGGTGCACCTGGTGCCATCCTAAGCGGCCACACAGGAGCTGTTTACAGCGTGGCGTTTTCGCCAAGCAGCCAGCAGATTGCCTCCGGCAGTGAGGACAACACGGTGCGGCTCTGGGACGCACAAACCGGTGCACCTGGTGCCATCCTAAGCGGCCACACCTCCTATGTTTTCAGCGTGGTGTTTTCGCCAAGTGGCCAGCAGATTGCCTCGGGCAGTTTGGACAAGACGGTGCGGCTCTGGGACGCACAAACCGGTGCACCTGGTGCCATCCTAAGCGGCCACGCTGACTATGTTAGAAGTGTGATGTTTTCGCCAAGCGGCCAGCAGATTGCCTCGGGCAGTTTGGACAACACGCTGCGGCTCTGGGACGCACAAACCGGTGCACATGGTGCCATCCTAAGCGGCCACACCTCCAGTGTGTTCAGCGTGGTGTTTTCGCCAAGCGCCAAGCAGATTGTCTCGGGCTGTGATGACAAGACGGTGCGGCTCTGGGACGCACAAACCGGTTCACCTGGCGCCATCCTAAGCGGCCACACCGACTGGGTGAGAAGCGTGGTGTTTTCGCCACACGGCCTGCAGATTGCCTCGGGCAGTGACGACAACACGGTGCGGCTCTGGGACGCACAAACCGGTGCACCTGGTGCCATCCTAAGCGGCCACACCTCCTATGTTTTCAGCGTGATATTTTCGCCAAGCGGCCAGCAGATTGCCTCGGGCAGTGAGGACAAGACGGTGCGGCTCTGGGACGCACAAACCGGTGCACCTGGTGCCATCCTAAGCGGCCACACAGGAGCTGTTTACAGCGTGGTGTTTTCGCCAAGCGGCCAGCAGATTGCCTCGGGCAGTTCCGACAATACGGTGCGGCTCTGGGACGCACAAACCGGTGCACCTGGTGCCATCCTAAGCGGCCACACTGACTATGTTTCCAGCGTGGTGTTTTCGCCAAGCGGCCAGCAGATTGCCTCGGGCAGTGGAGACAACACGGTGCGGCTCTGGGACGCACAAACCGGTGCACCTGGTGCCATCCTAGGCGGCCACACCTCCTATGTTCTCAGCGTGGTGTTTTTGCCAAGCGGCCAGCAGATTGCCTCGGGCAGCTCCGACAAGACGGTGCGACTCTGGGATGTGGAATCAGGTCTTTGTTTGGCTACTGTAAAGGATTTCCATGGTGGGATATCGTCAATCGCATGGAACGCAAGTGCAGACGGCAGCTACCTATCAACTAGCTGCGGCGATAAATCCGTTCGTATGTGGAAGGTCAAAGGGACCTGTCATCTGGTGTCTGTGCACCTAGTCTGGAGCTCTTGGCATGACCGGCTTGTTGTATCAGATACCAACATTTTGAACACGCAGGGCTTAAGCAGTACAAATAGGAAACTCTTAGAACAACGCGGCGCTATCAGCAAACAGAGTTCTCTGGAAGAGCCGTAGGTGTATTAAAATAGTATATATTAGGACCCACACTCCCGTCTCTTACATTATCAGATTTGCAACTCATTTTCATGTTTATTCAGAGTTCTCGCTTGTCTTTGCAACCTCTTCTCGGAGCGGGAGGACAGGCGCTGGCCAATGTCCGCAGATGACACAAAAGGTCTGGTCCGGCGTCGAGAGATTGTACCCACAACCGGGGCAAGGGTCTATGCCGTCCTTCCTCAACTTATCCGAGTAGGTGCTCATGTCATCGCCAACGACCTTCTTGAACAACTTAAAGCACTGCAATGTTAAACATCTCGGATCTTGATCCCCTCCTGCTCAAAAATGCGATCCTGCTCCTTGAGATCCTCGGCCGACATGGACTCTGGTAACATCTTTGGCAGAATCGTCGTACCCGAACCCACCTCAATGGGCTCCTTCTATCTCCAGACCGAAAAACGTTTCGTCATCAAAAGCCTTGCGCAGAATAAACTTGCCATAGAGCTGTTGACCTAAGAGTCGGTCCTGCCATTCCCGGTCAACAGGGTGGTCATAATAATTGATCTTTACATCCCGCGTGCACTTCTGGGAGAGTGCAATCAGCTCTGGGTCGAGGTAAAGCTGCATGGGTTGTACTGTAGTCCCAGAGCCATGGCCAATTGCACACCCAAGAATCGCATGATCTTGGTCAATTTGTCGGAGTACGCTTGCAGTCGCTACGCAGACATGTTGTACAGGATCGAATAGCCCGCAAAGAGCTCATGGGCACCATCTCCCGTCATGAAGGCATTGTAACCCATCAATTGGGCGACGGACAGACCCCTGGCAATGGCGATCCCGTTGCGGATTTCCATGGGATCAAAGGTCTGGAGGGTCTGGATACAAACTCGATTTCCTCAAGGACCGACCGAGGCCAGTGTGATCTTGACCGCCTTTTGCGTCAGACCTAAGCGAGCCGAGATCTGGATCACATAGAACTCCTCTGTGGCCTGATCCGCGCAGAGGACGGTGACAGCTCCTGAGAGAGGCTTTGGCGTTTGTTCATCCTTGCCCTCTTTTTTATTGGCACTGTAGACGGCAAAGGATAGACGTATGAAAATCTACGAGTGACTTTAGGAGCAGGCGTCACAACTCTTGTACACGGGCTGGGTCGCTCTCTGACATGATCTGAATTTCGTGTCCTGTCCTTGAGTCCCCGATGGTGCGATTGAGATGGAGTGGAAGTGAGATCAGTTGTATGACGAGAACACAACCGTGGAATTTTAAGGTTGGCGAAGAATCTGTTCTCCTGAACCCCATAGCGCGAAGCTTCCGACCCATCTTCAACGACACACCACCCGGATGAGACAACTAGGACACACTTCATCAGGCTGGCATCGACGACCTCTCTAACGTGCTTCAGGAAGTGCACGCAAAAAAACCTGACGACATACCAGCGGCTGTTGGAATACCCAGCTAGAACACCAACCGCGCGCTCATGCGCCTTGCCTTTCTCGTCACCTTATCGCCTACTCTCTCAGGCCGCGAGCGCATTTGTCTCACTACGAACTACGGCTTAACAGCGGCTTCAGGTCGCGACAGTTTCAGATCGCGTGCCGCTCCCACAGGATTGCAAATCAGACAGTAGGACAGGGACTCAGAAGCTGTATGAGCAGATTCGGACTAGCGCGCACCCATTTTTCCAGTCGCGAATATCATGAAAAACAGTTTTTTCTGTTTATTTTTTTGCTACTGAGAAAAAAAAGAATTACTGGTACAAAATATCTGCAAAGGAGGAGAGAGAGCGACCGAGCGCAGGATGAGAGAAGGCCATGAATAAATAACAAAGGAGTGGGTGGAGAAGATGCAATCGAATAAAGATTAAAAAACGCCAGAGTATGGGAAGAGGAGGAGGACGACGACGACGACGAAGGGGGTATGTGTTGCTGCTATACTTGCGGTGGACCAAGATGATCAATGGCGAGGGCTTTTCCGTTTGATCCGCCTTTGCCGAAGGGGGAAAATAAAAACTTCCGCTTTTTTACTTGCGGAGCATGGTCAATGGGTTCCATTTGATCCGGTTACCAGAGCCCGACACAGCATCTGACCCCTGGGTCAAGGACTCGGAGAGACTCTGAACCTCCCTCCACAAGGGAGCCATCTCGGTAGGCATTTTGGACAGCGCCAACGCATCCGAGGAGCCACTGCTAGCCTTGCGATGCGACCCGTCCTCGACAATACCGCTCATCCTGTGCCACCATCCATCACCTTGCTGATCGACCACCTCCTTGGCAAGCGTCTTACGCCTCGTGGCTCCATTCTCACCCAACCAGGTCTCCAGCAAGCGAATGGCCTCCTGCTTCCGTTCTGCGTTTCTCTTGATCATACTGGCACTCTGCGCAACGGGACTCTGAGACGAGCTGCTGCTGACCTTGGCCCAACGAATGGCTTCTTTGATGTTGGCCTCATCGTTCAGCAACAGGTCATTCTCAATCATCCACTTGAGAGACTTGATCCTGCCATAATAGGCGGCATAGTTCAACGCTGTTCCGTGTGGGTAGGCATCTTTGGAACTGCGAAGCCTTGAATCCGCACCCCGACTGTATAACTCTTGGACCATCAAGGGACAATCCCTTCCTGCAAACAGTCGCATCAGCGCCGTCTCCTTCCAATGGTTCTTGGCATCCACCTGCGCACCATGATCAAGAAGGAACCGCATCGCCGCCAAGGCATCCTGTTCATTCGCTTCCTGATCCACTTGAGAGACCAATATACACCAGTTGTCCTGCGAGAGACCACCTTCCTCACACAACGTATGAAGCGCTGTTCGCTTGTGGAACGTATCTGCACTGTTGACATTGGCTCCTCGCTGGACCAAGAACTCGACCAGCTCCTGGGGTTGACTCGAGGCACAGGCACTGCTCAGAACAGAACGTCCATCAAACTTCCATGGCGTATTGATCAGTCCACCGTCCTTCTCGAGATGATGTTTCACCAAGGCGAGATTGCCCTTCTTGGCGCACTGCCAAATGTTCTCCAATCCACCTTTGGTCAAGTTGGCGGGCCGTCCTCCCATCATGGGCACGGACGGCCGAGATACGTTCGAGGACGTGGCTGAGAGAGCCATGGTCGACATGGTCGGAGTGAGCGACATCATACCCGTTGACTGGGTCGCGACTGAAAGTGGACGCGAACTTCTCTGGGGAACGCCACGAGACTGGGTGCTGGACCGCGTCATGGGGGGCCGTGTCATGGAAGAGGAGGTCGAGGCTGGTGCTGAGGATGAAAATATAGAATGATCCTCATCCATGGTGGCCTCCTCCTCGGGCTCTTCCACAATGGTATCCTGAATCAATGCTCCAGCAGAGGTCTCGTTGTACACCACTTCTGTAGGCGCGGAGACAGATGCGTTGGATGGGTGTTGAGCGTCCGCACGCAGGGTCAGATCCACGCCGCAGAGGTTTCTCAGCAAGTCGGACATGTCTGTCGATGGCGAAAGCGATAGGGTCTCGAGCCGCTCAAGCGAGAACACTGAGCCGGCATAAAGGAGTGATTCTGTCATCTTGACGTTGTTGGTGTAAACAGCATAGTCCAGCGCTAAATAGTATGCGGTGCAAGAATGAGAGTGAATAAACATATTCAACCAAGAACAAAAAAAAGGAGAACGCATTCAAAAACAATCTACGCAAGTATACGCATCCTTACCTGTCAGTCCAGAATCGTCTTCGATGTCGAGCTCAATACCCTCCTCGATCAAGAGATCGACTCCAGCTTGGTAGCCAAGAAGGACAGAGTTGTGCAACATGGTTGAGCCGTTTGACTGGGTCTGGCCAGAGATATCAGTCGATGAAGGAAGACCTGCAATACGCTCCAGCAGGGACAGGTAAGATCCACCAGCATCGCCACCCTCGCCGTCGGACTGGATCAAATTCCTCAAGAGCTGCTCCATGTCACTCTGGGCCTGTTCATCCGTGAACTCGTATGTCTTGTCCGTGGGGATGTAGGTCTCGTTGTGGAAGATCCAGATCCGCACCGTCTCTGTGTTGGGGTATCGCGGCGTTGTGCACTCGATGTAGAATGGGTTGATGTCGACCACTGTGCCGTACTCTCGTCCAAACATGGGCGTCATGCCGCGCGAGAAGTTGGAACCAATAATGATCACATGGTTCTCTCGACAGATCGGGCCCTTCCGTGGCTCCAAACTCTTGACAGTCGGGGGCATGTCCGAGTCCACCATGGGTGGGGTCATTGGGGGATCCTCTCTCCGCTTCTTCACCGGGCCTGATTCGTACTGGGACGTGGATGTTGAAGGTGAGCTCGGTGGGCTGGACGAGGTGGTCTTGGCAGGCGATGGTGGGCCAGTGTGCGCGCGGTCCTGGAAGGGTGGTGTAATGGATTTGTGAGCCGCTTTCTCGACGTTTTTGTTGGCGATCCTAGTACCCTTGTCGCGACCGTGGCTGGCATAGATCTCAACCTCGTCACTACGTCCCTCGTACACCAACAATGGTTCGGCTTGGTACTGAGAACCCATGGTCGTCAACTCAACCTGGAAGCTGAATTTGGTGCCGGGTCCGCGATGATGAGAGGTGCTTGCGCACCAAGCAGACGCAATGAGCTTGACCTGGCCGTCTCGTAGGGTCACTATGCCATTCTCGTCAATCATGGGCTTGCCGTTGACACCCGGATGGAAACGAAGAATCTCTGGTGTCTTGTCCTTGCAGCGACCGCAGGGAACCACAACACGGTGCTCAGGCTCCAAAAACGTCGTCAGCTTCAAGGACAAAACATCTTCCTCCTGAGCGCTCGTTGGCATCGACATGGCATCGGCAGACCTCTTTCCAGAAGTGTTGACGCTGATACGTCCGGTGGCGTCAGCTCTACATGGCAGAACAATGTTCTCGGTGGGGATACGAAGGTAACGGTACCGCTCACGGTCCTCTTGGTTCAGGTGGATGTTGAGATAGAACTGCTGGCCTTTGCGGAACTCACCATCGTCATCCTTCTTGGACGAGGTAAACACCTTGAGGCGCTTTGTGCCGGCAAACTCCTCCTAGTGGTATCAGAAATCGTCCATTGGCTGTCAGCACATGTGGACTCGGGACAACAATTGACCACGCAGGTGGCCAAGGTCAGGGATGACCATATTTACTGCGCCCGTGCGATATACAGTGGCAGGATAGTATCATAAAAATCAATTCCTGACTTACCCGTGCACCCTCATCGAAGCTCGTGTGAGTATGGGCTGGGGTGGCATACGAATCATCCTGTGCGGCAGCCTCTTCCCACGATGCTACGTTAACATTGCAGACAAAATATGAGTGTTAAAAAAATAATATAAGACTTCCCTGCGAGTCACTTTGTCACAGAGGAGCATGGGATAGATGGGCTCCGAGATCTCGTAAGCGGACGATGGCGGAGAGAGGGGAGGCGCAAGAAAGGCTAGCATCGGTTGATCTTCAATCTCATGCATGATGCGCACAGGCATACAACAGCATAGGGCGAGGGCGAGGAGCATCGTGGCACTCGCCTCGTGGATAGATCAACAGATGAACCAAGTGAAAAGGAGACTGAGGGCACACAGGGGAGGGGAGGAGCAAAGGGGGAGTGGCCAGAGCATTGCGGCTAAACGACAGCACAGGTCAAACGACAGGGCCATAAAAACCACTTACCCCACGAGAGTTGATGCTCAACAGGCGAAGCCTTGATGGGCATCTCTGGCGAGCAACTTGTCTGCAGATATCCGGGAATGGCGACGGGGGAAGTAGACATGTTGTGGTGGTGCTGCTGTGGGTGGTGCTGCGGGTGGTGGTGATGGGCTTGTGGATGTGAGGAGACGAGACCAATGTTGGTGGTCGATATCGTCGGGACAGGGGGGGAGGAGTTGAACAGATATTGACTGCTGGCAGCCAAAAGATCTTGCTGGGACCTTTGGTGCTGCTGCGGTTGCTGCTGCTGCTGTGAGGCGTGAGGCTGCTGTTGCGCAGCCTGCTGGGTGCCCATAGGGAGGCCATGCTGGCTCTGAGGCTGGGATTGCAAATACGGTGGGGGGCGCTGTAGCATCATGGGCGTGTTCTGCTGGACAGTGTAATCGACCACTGGCCGAGGAAGCACATTGATGTTCTTTGCCCGAGGTGCAATCTGCACAGGGGGGAGGTTGCTGAGATCGTAGGCGTCCCAGCGAGGGGTGACCAAGGATCCATCAGGTCCGATTTGGAGAGCCATGGGATTGTCGATAGCATTGGGGCCTGTGAGAATATCCCAGTTTTGCTTGTTAGGGTAAGTGTTGTACGAGTGCACGCTGTCGTTGTTGTTGTTGTTGTTGTTATTGTTGTTGTTGGCACCCGAGGCAAACATGACCGAGCTGTCCAAGGAAGGATTCTGCTGCTGAGAGCGAGCCATCATGGCCGACTGCTGCATATGCTCTAACCTCAGTTGGTCGTGCTGCTGTTGCTGTTGTTGTTGTTGTTGCTGCTGCTGGTGGTGTTGCTGTTGCTGGTGCTGGTGCTGTTGTTGTTGCTGTTGCTGCTGTTGAAGCAGCTGCTGCCGTTGGAGGATGGTCAGTTGCGAGGGCACAGGAGGCGACGAGGCTTGCTGTGGTCCCGTCGGACTGGTGGGCGCAAAGTGATGAGGCTGCGGGGCTATCGTAGCCGAGGCAGCAAGATAGGGATTCATGCGGTGTCCAGGGAGAGAGTGCCGAGGAGATGCGGAGATGCGGAGTGCCGTATGTGGAATGTGTATTGAGTGCGGGTGTTGTATATGTGTGAGTGTGTAGTGTAGTGTGAGTGTGTAGTGTGAGTGTGAGTGTGAGTGTGAGTGTGAGTGTGAGTGTGAGTGTGGTGTGTTGTGTGTGTTGTGTGTGTCTGTCTGTAGTGTGATGGTGAGATGGGGGAGAAGACGAGGAGGGACAGGCGGTGTTAGGATCTGTTGAGGATCATTCGCTCACAAGGGCAGGGCAAGAGAGACGAAGACAGACGAGATGTGTCGGAGCAGGGTGCGGGATGATGGATCTGAGGAACGAGATTGACAATAAATAGAGTGAGGAAAAAAGAGAGAGAGGAGTGGAAAGAGAGAGAGAGGGGGAAATACAAAATACAAAAAAAGAAAGCGAGATAACAGGCGGGTGCGCCTGAGTGGTGGGAGAATGAGGGGCTCCCTCGCCGTGTGAGAGGTGTGTTCTGCCGTCCACAGAACAGCCAGCGAGAAAAAGGTCAGGACAGGGCACAACGCCCGCCCTCGCTCCAATCGACAGTGGCCTGTCGCTTTGTTTAGTGTCCTATTTTATTGCTCGGTGCGAGCGAGCGACGGGATATTCCTAGAGTGCTCTTGTTGTTTGTTTGGATGTCTGTGGGGGAGCTGCCTGTGTGTGGTGGTAATAGACTGTCTACTGCACTGTTGCGCTCTGTGTCGACTGCATCAAACGATGCCAACAAAGGCATGGCCGTGCAGAGGAACAGGAGACACCAGCGGACCATGTCGCAACATGCGTCTACACCTGCACCATCGGATAGATCCGAGAATAACGAAAGCAGACACCCAAAGGTTCCGGGTGCACGTCGGTGTTGGTGTGTGCGTGTGGCGCTCGAGCATCACCTCGGGTAGTACTCTCCTGTAGTCAGTCCATGGCCAGTTTGCTGTTTTTTTACCCACACTGCTGTTCCTTCGACAGCTATGTACTGCTGGAGCTGATCTATGATATATCTGTGGAAGGCGCAGGTAGAGCCGTCTGTGTTGGCGCACCACAGCGCTTGCGGTCCTTTGTTCATACGGGCAACCGTGTGGGGCCGTCTGCCCCCAACAACCTGCACACAAACCAAAACATCGTGCCCACAAAAAATAGTCCATTTCCGAATCAACAAACGGCTTCCATAAGCCTTTGTCGCCGTTCTCGAGGGAGGCAGGAAAATAAAAGTGTCTAGTGCGCCGATAAAGCAAATCTCCTGGTAAAAGAGTAGCCCTGCGGGTGCTCGCTACCTCTGTTCGGATTGCCGCTGAGCGTTTCCCTCCCTTGGGCCTTAGTGTGAATGTATCGTGGTTATCTTTTAGTCATGGCTGTGTAGGAACCGAGGATTCCACCAGTCGTTTCCAGAGTGCATGCAGGTAGAACAAAGCGAAATGATGGCAGACTGTGTGTGTGGTTGTGCGATGCTTCAATGTGTGACAAAAAACGAGACCTCGCAAAGGCACAGAGGGGATGGTCCACCGCAGTGCATGCACCATGCGGAGACTTTTCAAGAGCACACTGACGGAATTGCTATTTTCGCCTCCTGCCAGCTGCATGGGTACTCTTTGTGCTTCTCGCCAGAGAGAGATGTGAGCAAGACAGAAGGCCAGAGTGTTCAGTAGTGAAAAAGAGGGGTTGGTTCATGTTTGCCCACAGGCAACCAAAGTAAACAACGTTTGAGCAACAGCGGGGATTGTCATAGCCATATTTCCCTTCAACTCGCCAAAGATGATTCACTTCAAAAGAAACACAGGAAAAAGAATGGCTTTACCTGACCAAAGCTACATAGAATTTCATCTCCTCACTCCTTGTTTGTGTCCATCAAAGCCGCCTCACACAGACTACCAGACTACAGTCGACCCGACTTGATCTCCCTCGCCGCAAAAGATGAGGTACATACTACTTGCACCATACCGCCTTGTCACTACTGTGGATCAAAAGGCCCCAGCATTCAGGACTATAAAACATACTTACAGGCGACAAGTACACGTCGTCTCGAGCCTTTTTCTCGGGATCGGTCTATAAAACACGCTGCACGTCGGCAGTTCCTGTCGAACGGTCGTTTTATCTGCTGTCCATTCGCTGACCTCACTTCCGTGATGCGCGTTTCCGGATCTTACTCTTCTATCGCTTTCCGTATCCTCGCGATTCTGCCATAGTGCCGCTGTAGCAACCCCCACCCCTGGTCGTCGAAAAAAAAATGAGACATCAACGAGCATAAGGACGCCGAAAAGAAGACTGAGCGCATGAAGTGGGATGGTCCGATGAGTGAGAGTACCTTAAAAGTGCGGGTTGGGCACTTTCCACCTTCAAAGACTGTAAACTACCATGGGCAACGAACTTCCTCATTTGTGATCAATACCCTGTTTATTTTTTGTTGTGTCCTGTCTGCGGACCCTTGCGATCGACCAGATTGACAGCAGAACACAGACCATATCCCTGATCTTTCGCCCTCCTATTTTTCATTAAAACTATCCAATGCTCAGCTACTTTCTTTGCAATGTACTGTAATATCTTCTTTGTGTCCATCTTCTAATGACCCTAGTTGTTGCGAGGCTCTTGACTATCACTCCATCTTCTCTCACTGTCCGCGGGGAAATTGATCTTGAAAGCTTTGTAGTGCACTATCCAGCCCGATCCCTTGCAGATGTACAACGGGGAATCAAAAATTCTGTTAGAAGCACTCGTAACGTGAGTCGTGAGTAGCAATGACCATTTGAGGAACCGTGGGGCAATTTGCTCGTCCTCGTCCAACTCAGTCAGAGTACTTTATCGTGTGTTCGGGGCTGGACTACGCTAAAGTAGAATAATGGGGTCTAGTGCCTTTCTTGGCCTGCGACCCAAAAGACTGCCGTCATCTAACCTTTAAAACTCACAGATGATGTCGAATGACGGACATTATTGTGGTTTAGCGCCAGCAAACGCACACAGCTTCTCGCGGTAGGCCGACGATAGAGTAAACAAAAGCCCTCTCTATGCACCTCTCAGTCGAAATGAAATGAATCTGGATTTCGCCCTTTGGCCACCTTAACTGAATTAGAGGGCTTCTCTTTGTTTACTCTTGGCCGAAGTAGTTCTTCCAGCGTATCTTGCCAACAGCGCCTTCATGCTGTCAGCGCAAGCCTCATCGCATTGCTATACCTCGACATGTAGACTATGTATGCGATGCTCCCCTCTAGTCAAGCACTTGAAGCGGTGATTTTCAACCAAGGCAGTTTACCCTGCTGGAAATCTGAGATGTATGTTCTCCATTTTTGCCTGGAGGTTTTCTTACGTTACTTGACAACTCTCTATGATTAGTGCCCCGACGAACAAGGGAAAACTACAATCAATTGATGACTCTTCAACATGCCAAGAATGTTGTTCTTTTGTACAAACGATAATATATGGATCGTTCTAGAGGCCTTTGCTCACGGACGCACCTAAAAAAAAAAAACAAAGCGCGCGTCTATTTTCTCGATCACTAGCAACCCAAAATCATTACTCAGCTTGCGGCGAAGGGGAGGTCCCCCATGCTGCAAAGCGGACTGACTGGTCAGTACAGCAAACTTGGTCGCCTGGTGCAGCTCTCTTCCTCCTACAAATCAAGGACCGACTCTTTGCGACTATAGATATCATATTTTATTTTTTTTTGCTGCTGCATGACGGTCTGTTCAGCTTTCATCTCCGACCCGCCTTTGGTCATCCAAGCCATGAACATCCATTGGGCCAAGATAACCCGCAAGAGAGTACAAAGGGGGACGGGTCGATGAGAGCAATGGGAACGGATGGAGCACTGATAGATATCGGACAGCATCATCAGGCATTTTCAAAGCGTGGCTCCTGGGGTCAGGGTAAGACCAGGAGTGACGATAGATTGCATGAGAATTTTCTTTTGTTCACCGGGGGTACTCTTGGGTCACTTTCTCTCGTAAGGCACCTATTTTCGCTCTCTCTCATGGGTCCCGCTCAAAAGATCCCAGGTTGAGAGGAGAGACGGGTAGTCTACTACCAGTATTGAGCACATTGAGCATCCACATCCCACCTAGACTAAATACAGAACCCCCACAGCCCCGCAGCCGCACCAAGGAGCTGTGAGCTTGGATCAAAAGAAGGTTCCGGTAACCGAATCAATATGAGTGTATGGCCAATGGACATTCAAAAAAAAGGGCCTTCCTGTGAAAAGTAGCACATGAGGACAGGACCGACGCCGCGTTCGTTTGCTCGAAGCTCTTGTTTGTTACTTGGTGTCCCCGCGGGCATTCCAGCTCTTTAGTGTAATGAACCCAAAACCCAGTTGTATTTTTATACTTGGTTACACCACGCACATAGCTAAGCATCCGCACAGGGACCTCAGGACCTGGACCCCCAGAAGGGAACTCACAAGGCAAGTTCTATTTTGAAAAATGACATACGAGACCGGCTTGTCGGCCGTAAGAGGAAGGTGTGCCAACGCAAAGGCGTTTCTTGTGCAACATGACATATTGAAGCAGCGCCTTGGATCCGCTTCAAGGTTCCCCACATTCATGGGAACTACAGTAGAAACAAAACGGTGAGAGGTCGTATGAACCTTACGTTGATCCATTGACAGGGCAAAGAGTCGGTCAGAACCGAGATATGGGTATTTTTCAAATACTTTAATGATACAATGGTTTGAACCAGGCGGCTACAATGTACTGTACAACAGGCAACAAGAACAACAAAATGCAGGAAAGCGCAGAGAAAAGACAATCAACTTTGAAGACGGCCAGAGATGCCGAAACAGAAATACGAAAACCACGACAAGACGAATGCATAAAGTACAGAGACGGAAAACAGAAAGTACAATGGGATAGTGTGGGGGAGGGTATCTTTTTTTTTGGGTGATGACAAGAAGATCGTTTCTCCTCGATCGGCTTTGAAGGTGATGGTTTTTTTTGGGTTGTATTCCTTGCGTGTTTTCCTGTGGTGTTTATGTCGAACGTCGGGCTGGTAAAGCTGAGCAGCGATTGTGTTGTTTTTTTTGGATTTAAGCCTTTGGCTGTAAGTGGTTGTTCTTTCGCGCGCCATCTGCGAGTTCAATTGGTGTTGCTGCCGTTCTTGGTGTTTTAAGAGAAGGTAAACTCCTGGATCCATTGCATGGGTTGTGTGTAAATAGTAATAAGTCCAACTGATTTTGTGTCTGGGTGGTGAAAAATAAGCGATCGCGTGCTCTTGCCACGCGTTGACCGTTGGTAAACCAAATTTTGAGCTGCGAGCTGGTTCACAGTTGCCTTTGGACTAGCACGACTCCACGGCCTGTCTGCCGTCAGTGACATTCATTTTGCGAAAGTCACCCAGGACACTGCGACCGGCTTGGATTTCCTGAACGTCCTGCAAAAATGCGGCATAGTGCTGGTCATAGTCCTCACCGTCGGGGAAGGAACCGAGCTCTTGCTCGTCATCTTCGTCTGGGTAGTAGTCAATGCCCTCGACCATTTCCACGATGTAGTCATCTTCCATGTCTCCATCCTCATCGATCTCCTCGACCTCGTCTGCCTGATGGCCCCAATGCAGGCTCCTCAAGAACTGGTCGACACCTGGCCAAGCGTTGGGTTTCTTTGCGAGGACAAGTGTCTTGATCTTGTTCACAACTGTATCCCATGGCAGGTTTTCGTTCTGATTGAGCTGCAGTGTGGAGAGAATGTCGATGTAGAGCTGCGTATCAGCGTGGAGGAGCTGCAGAGCAGTGTCGAGGGTAGAGGAGGAAAAGCCTGGCAACACGAGGAAGACACGTGAAGTCAGTATCAGCAATTTCTGGGGACCTTTGCTCTGTGCTACGTAGAGGTGGAGGAGACTTACCCATGGAATCTGTGGCCTCCTCTTCAGCAAAGACCCTCTGGATCTCCAGGCGCTTGTCCTCGGGTAGACCGGAGAGGAAGGTCTGCAGCGACTGCATGACCTGGGTGTGCGATGCTGATGGATTGTCGAGCTTGAGGGCCACCACGTACGCGGAGAAGAGCTCTGTCGACTGCAGGATCAACTGGACCTTGATGAGCAATGGCGTCGACATCAGGACGGTTGTCAGTGTCGACAGGAACTCGGGGTCCTATAAGAAGCCGTGGGGGTCATGTGAGCTGCATTCATGCAAGATTTAATTGAAGGGGGGTCATGCGCACACCTCAAACAAATTGCTATGACAAACGACGGAGGACCAAGAAAGAGCACGAAGGAGCACGAAGGGAGCAAGAAGGAGCGTGGTCGCGGATACAAAACCCGTCGGTGCAACAGAGGGTGCAGACAGACAGGCAGCCAGCCATGCGAAAGAACTTCTGTAGCCGAGGTTGACCCGCTCCCCCCCAGTTAAACAACAGGAGGCTCAAGGAGCATAAGCTTACCTGCTCTGCAAACTGCATATGACGATGGAATACCGGCAACAGACGCGGCGCGTTTGCAAAGAACGGAGACATATTGAACGTAAACTCGGGGATGGGCGCGTTGACAGCCACCATGGCCTGCCAGGACTCGACCATGTTGATCCAGTCGTCCTCAAAGAGCGAGTACGACAGGCTCTTGAAGAAGCAGAACTGGCTGAACGGGGTGGGCTTCGTGGAGGGATCTGACATGGCTGCAGGATGTAAAAAGGTGATGCTTCAGGATGCTGGTGTGCGCTGCCTGGGAGTGCAAACAGGGCTGTGTGTGTTTGTGCGTGTGTATGGGTGAGAAAGAGCGGGTGCGTGGAGAAGTGGAGAAGTGGATAAGTGGAGTGGAAGAGAGAATGAGAGTCGAGACGTGAAGAGGGCAAATTTTCATTTATGGGTCAGTTCTGTTTTTACGCTCCATGGTTTGCAGTGCATCGCCCCACACGACACCAGCCATCTAGACTGAAATACAGCTTGAGCAAGTGGATCCTGAGAATCGCCTGTGGATCGTAAAGCGGCTCATCGGTAGACAAGTAAAGCATGCTCACCACGCTCATGTTGAACCAAAAAAAAACCAGAGAAAAGACGATGGTTGACGCACGCGTGGCTCTCGTTCGTTCTCTTCGTTTCGCCTTTGCTCTGTCGCTCCTCGCTTGCTTGGCCGCTCTTCTTCTACTCCATCGTCCGTCGGCCATCTGGCTACAACACAGGGAAGGGTCCAGTGCGTAAGATGGCGTAAGCCCTAAGGAGAATCATTTAGCGAGCTTTGCTGACGGGCAAAACTCGAAAGCAGGCCTTTGACTCTACCCACGGGCCTGTTGTCGTGCTCGCCATGGAAGGACTCTTATCTCAGCGAGAGTAAATCCAGCTGCCACTTCATCCTCGCGTTCTCGTTATAGCCCTCGCCCCGTGTTTCTGAACATTCACCCCAGATCAGAATATGCCTTGCTTCATCGTTATGCATTAGTGATGCCGGCAACCACATGGAGGGTATGGACACTGTGAAGGGTGCAGGAACCACAGCACAAGAGAGTCCCCCCGTCATCCAAAAAAAATACGGGGTTGATGATGCCGGTGCCTCCATGTTCGGACGCAGCTACGTATGCCACATATGGTTTAGTACTGCGTTTGCAAACAGTCCTCCCTACGCATCAAGCCCGGGGGGGGGGCACTACCCTAGTCCATCGATAGCACGAATAAGGTTTATGGACTGCTCAACCTGAGGAGGACCTCCTGAGTTGGTCTCTTGAACCCCTGCCTCTCTTCACCATGAACAGATGGTCAGCATAGAGACTGCAGCCTCGTAAAATAGATGAGACAAAAGAGGCATGGCACCCCCCAACTCTGTTAACCTCCCAGTCTCTCTGTCGCGCGTGCCTTCGCCCCCTGCTTGGCTCATTTCTTTTAAGGATGTAATGGAAAGCGATTTCGGCCAAGGAACGAATAGGAGGAGCAATAGCCCATACCCTGACTTGACTACGGAAGCTATGTGGTCGGCAAAAGCTTGCTAAAGATGGCGTAAGGGCGAGAGCTCTTCAAAGCGAGAGAAAGAGAGAGAGAGAAGAGGCAGAGAAAGAGAGACGGCGAGACAGCGAGACAGGCACACTGGACCTGTTTCCCATATCAAGTTACGCCAGGCGCACTGTTTTGTTAAAAGGGGAGTGGAGGCGACTGAGTGCACCCGGATCAAATAGTAGCCAGTTTCAAGGCGATCAAGAACAGCTCCCCACAACATGCCTGGTTTCTTCAGGCCCAGGCATTGGGAACATGAAAATGGGACGGTTTGATGCACCATACGGTGCTGTGAGATCTGTGTTCACCGTCTAGTTGTACAGTGCATCTGGTTGTTGTATGAATGCAATGCATGCGTGGACCGTGGCAATGTTCGCAACGACTTTAAGCAACGGAGTGATCTGGCATAACAGAGGAGCAAAGGAGCGAGTGAGCGCGAGAAACAGAGAGAGAGGGTGAGGGAGCGTGAGCGAGACGGGGAAACAGGGACTAGAGAATTTAGGGCAAGGGCACGAAACGGATAGAAAGGTGCAAGACCTCCAGCGCAGGTTTATGCTGAGGATCCAACATATCCGTGGCCGTGGCCGTGGATGTGGCACCCCTTCCTTCGCGCCTAGCCCCTCCCTTCACTCAGACAGAAATAGGCCTGGGGTAAAGTGAGGGGTCACAGGCGCAAGCTTGATTATGATCTGATTCTCGCAGAGACTCAGTCGCAGCAGCGGCAGCGACCTCAACAGCAAGGGGATCGCACCTAACTCCCTCCTCCCTGTCTTTCTTGGATGTATGTACCCCCTCCCCTTCTGTCCCTCTCTCGCGCACCCGTCCATCCTGAGAGACCCCCATACTACACCCTACTACACCGTTCTTTTTCTAGAGCTGCGTTTCAAGACTTTCCACGAATGTGCCCAGTCCAGTTTTTCTCTTTGCCCCATTCCTCTCTTTTAAACACATTGCACCCTCGCCTCTCTTTCGCCCTTTCTTAACCCTCAGAAGTATCCGCGCCTCAGCTACCACATAGATACCCGAGCTCGGCATTTAATTCCTTGAATCACATTGTTCCACAACAACGACCAACGCCGTCCACAGCTTCCAGCGCTCCCTATCCCACGTAGACCACATAAGACGCGTCTTCCAAAGCCCAACGCAACACGCAACTGCGAGCGCATGCCTCTCACTTTGAGCATTGACCACCACTTGCAAAACTTTCACGGCTCGACTCTCCGCCTTCTCCTATACTTCAGAAGTAGCTACCCTCGGGTCATTCACCCACAAACATTGTCAGCAGAAGAGGCTATCTAGCGGTCCGTGACACTCATCCCTTGCCGCTACAAAGACCTCAACAGAGCCCTTTCCAGCCCTGTGCGCAGCACTGCCAAATCAAAGCTCGGCGGAATACCCAGCCGGAACTACGGTAAGATCCCTTCCTCCGTTTAGCCTTTCTGTTTGGGGCTTCATCATGGTCCAAGAGTCATACATTCCTCAGACGTGGGAAGCGGCAAACGCTTCGAAGCCCCTCTCGAGCCGACCTTCTGTCCAAAAAGCTACATGGTCCAGGGTCATTGTTATCTTGATAACCAGAATGACCCTCCAGCGCTCCCCGGAGATTTAAGCGTACTACTTGATTCATGCTGTGCGCACACACAGTCTGATAATGTCTCCTTGTAGTATTTTCATCTTATCTTTCTGCCGTACCTCTCCTTCATATCTCACATCGGCGGATGCAGACACTGCCTCATCAATATCGCCCTTGTTGTTTCAGTCTCTGGGCCGCTTTCTGCTGTCATCACGGGCCGTTGTGCGCGAGCAGCCATTGCAGCACTGGTGGCTAATGAGTCTCGGCAGTTTTCTCACTTGGCATAAGCTGATACTTGAGTAGCTCTCCCTTGTTCATGGCGTATGAGCCGAGTCCTTCCCCCCCCGTCTTTAAAGTGCGGCATCCCTTATTTTGTATTTTGTACTCAACATTGGCTCAGTCACAACAAAAACACACAAGACCCATTTTGAGAGCCAGGTAGTCCGTAGGAGAGAAGCGATGACCATGGTCCAATTATGCGCACAGACGGACATGCATCTCCAGCTGCAGAGGCTGCAGACGGTAGTCTGTTGTTTGGACAGCTGGTAGAAAAGCAAGGAGATTGTCGCGCAATGAACAGTGCGACCTCCTTCCCCATCCCCTTCTCCGTTCCCTTTTTTTTGTTTTTTTGTAATGGTTCAATTGTATTGTACATGCTACGATTGTTGCGGCTATTGTAAGAATCTCTGGCCTTGCTGCTGCATCTTCGCAATGCCCCCCTCCCACTCATTTGCAGGTCCAGTCTTTGCACAGGAAGACTGGCGGTCTTTAGTCCGTCCACTCGTCGTCTTCCCCCTTCTCTCGCCCACGCTCTCTGTTTCTCTTTTACCCCCCTCCTTGCGACCGAATTATCGCTGCCTGCAATCCACATTGCCCCTCACACATGGGCATGGGCATGGACCGTTGTCCCTTAATGAACTGCTGGACATTGCTTATACACGTCTGCGCGCCGTCCTGACGACAATAATTTTCCATTCAATGCCTGGACTCTGGCGGGGGCGGACTTCTTTGTTGTATGTCTGCAAGTGGGCAATTGTTCAAATGCGGAGCATGGCTGTTGTGTCCATGCAGCGCGCATCCTTGTTTGGTGTAACTGCGTGTCTATATCAAGGGTCCACCTTTTCCTCTTTTTCTCTCTTTTCTCTTTCTCCCTTCCTCGCTCTTGTGCCTTTCCCGTCCATGCTCTGACCATCGTCTAACAGTCGCCCCTTACTCTCTTTTGTTATCTAGAAACATCATCTGCCTCCATTGCTTCCACAGCTCTTCCTCTCTCCCGCACCATTGCTCCTATCGAGCGGCCACGTACTCCTCGCTCATTCTATCTCGACTCGCCCCATTTCCACTCCCGTCTTCACGGCATCCACATACCCACACTACACATCATGTTGTCTGCGTTACCCCAGTCCTCCCTGTCTAGCCCAAAGTCTAGATCCCAATCCCCTTCAAAAAGCGCATCGACAGCCATGAAGTCTGAGCCGGGCTCTGGCTCTCACACCCTGACTGAGCGCGCTGAGGAGCATTTCACTCACTCTACCCAAGAGTCGCCCTCGCCACCCTCGGATGACCTGGACGACCCCATGGATTACACTGACGAAACTCCAGTCCATCCCCTAGCGCCCGCACCGGCGACCTCAGACAGCCCTACATCACCAGCAAACTCCACCGTCTCATACCAGGCTTCTGCCATTCAACCACAACAACATCAGCAGCTTCTAAAGCTAAAAACCGAGCACGGAGTACCATCGATGCCACCCGCCTCTATCGGTGCATCGGACATTGTCATGAGCAACAACGAGCCCGAGGGGTACACGTCTTACTCATCCACAGGAGTTAACCGTCGAGCGTCGCACGATGCAAACATGGGGTCAAGCGAGGCAGCGCTGGGTGACGCAACTCATTATCAGCATTCACAAAATCCTCATCTTCCCAACCATGACAAGTCTCACCTCGTGGTCGACACTTCGTCCCAGCCGATCCGCCATCACACCATGGCGCCCAACGGAGCCTCCACGCCGTCGTCGGCCATCACTTCAGACACGTCTATGACAACTGGGCCTACGGCCCCTTCCTCAAGGCGTGGCTCACTGCGGACGATGACCGCAACGCTGCCACGGTCGGCCCTCCAAGAGGAGACCATTGCGCTCTTTAAGCAATACCGAAACCTCATTCCCTGCGCAAAATGCTTCTGCCGCAACACCATCCAGCGCGATGGCATGTCTGGTAAATCTTTGTTACATGCCTCATTTAGTCTTGTTTTCGCCTTTAACTGTCCTAAAAGTCCCAGCCCAATCTAATTACTGTGTGCGTGTCTTCATGTAGATGGAAACCTTCGCTTCAAATGCAGGCCACCTGTATCAATGAGCCTGATATGCAACAAGTCTTATTCAGAATCAAAGATCCGCAACATGATCGCCGGTGTCGTCTATGGTCATTCCCTTCCAGACTCTGCTACGCCCAACTCGGCTGCTAGTCCCGGAGACAATGTCCTTGCACTTGCACCACCTCCCAATGCCACAAACAAGGGATCTCGCCGAGTCTCAACCAAGCCAGAGAATAGCCCTCGATTGGGCTCTGATATGGGTGCGCCAGAGAGGCTGCAAAGACTGCAGGAGGACCAGGAGTTCCGACCGCACGACCAAGGACGAGATCAAAGCCGCGAGAGTTCTGTTCATATGGAGCGAGATTCTGATGGAAGCCATCTCTCGGAGGCTCGTCGTCAATCTCATCCTTACATGCACCCGCAAAGTGGCCTTGGCAGAAGAGCATCCGTCCAGCAGCTTCGACGTCCTTCGCTTGCAGGAGATGATTCAATGGGCATGGAGTACGAGGACACGTCGGTCCATGGCCACCATCATGGTGGCAGTCTTCTCCAGGTGCCAGGCACACCCCCACTTGAGAATGAAGACCCACGCGGTTACAGATCCCGTCCATCGTTCGGCCACACGGCACGCTCGGTCACGCCCACCCCAGTGCATCCTCACCCATCGCATCAAGCCCAGCCAGGTGGTCGTCAAGGCGGCCAGAAGCTTCACCACTCACACTCGCACCCAAACATTGGCCAGGTTCGTCAGCAGTATCTTGAACAGCAGGAGCGCGAGCGTGATCACCGAGGTGGCTTCAACAACACGGGATATTCTGGTCAACAACAGCAGCAACGACCACTGCAGCGCCAGATCGTTAGGCGAGAATCGACACAGTATCTCGGAAGCGCGGCGGAGCGTCGATCGTCCCAACCTTCGCCTATCCCCGGCTCAAAGTACCACCCCAGTAACGAAGCCCTTTCACCTGCGCTATCGTCTGCATCTCCTCGCCCTTCCCCTGGTCGAGAGATTATGATGCACCACGATCAGCAGCCAGGTACGCCATCGTCTCTTCGCGGTCGCTATGATGAGAGCAGCAATGCGACGGGTTATTTTCAAAGACGCATGAGCCAACCTCACACAGGTCACGGCGGCGCCTACAGCGGCCATGCCGGCCTTCCTCCACCCCTCCCGTCCCCGCTCTCACACCCCTACGATCGCCGGGCTAGTGAAGCTGATGAGTACACGCAAATTCACCGCGACAAGTACGAGAAGCTGAACGCAAGCACACTTCTCGCTCCTGGATCATCTGCACCCGCTGCAGGACAGCGACATCAGGTCCATACTCAGCAACGGCAGCATCGGCCCCATCACCCGGTTCTCCCGCCTCCTGCATCTCCCAATGGCCATGAGCGACAGCATCCTATGGACGTCTCTGATCAAATTGAGGATCCATCGCGTCTTGCTCTCACCCCTCCTATGAGATCGAGCCACCTGGTTCAAGGACATTCGCCTTCCACGTCATCTGCGCCTTGGAGCAATGGCGGGGGTGAGCGTCAAGGGACGCCCCCACATCAGGGTCTGCTAACACCGCAGGCAGAGCCCATGCGCCATTCGCATTCACTGCCCATGGGCGGTCCCCATAGGCCACCATTGAGACAGCACCAGTCCTCCTCGAATCTCTACTACCAAACGCCGCGGCCCGAGAACCACAACACCTTTGATACAGACAATGATAGGGAGGTGTCGCCAGATTATCATGTTGATGCAGATGGCCGTAAGTTCCTTTGACTTGTGATATCGTCACTCCCACATTACTAAACGCACAATTGAAGAATTATGCCGCTCACTGGTCAACTCCATCTTTTATTTTATTCATTCGACCATCTAGGTCCAGTGGCAAAGATGCGTCAGCTGGGACTTAAACGCAAGAGCCTGGGTCCAGCCATGAGACGATCCACGTCTAGCCAGAACCTCTACTCGACGAGTCAGCAACATCAGGGTCTGTCACACCATCAACAACAACAGCAGCAGTATCATCATCACTCGCAATACAGCCCCAACAACATCAAGCTGACCTGCTTCCCCAACAGCCAATCCAAGAATCCCTCATCCGCCACCGTTCAGACCCTGGAAACATCCCAAGCCGTGGCCATGCAAGTCTCCCAGAGTTCCAAAATCGTGATCGAGATCCGGCAGCCGCGCTCACTGCAGTCCTATGCCTCCGCCACGAATCTGCGAGAGCAGCTTAAGAGGAGTGCCAGCGATGATGACGAGCACCCTACTGCGAGCACCCACCACGGCAGGACTCTCCATCGCGCGACGTCTCATCCCAACCTCTCGCTCGCACATTCACAATCGTCAGTTCTTGGTCACCGTCGTTCGGCGTCACCGGACGAGATGGATTTTGGAGCGTCCAAGAAGCGTCGCGCAGACACAGATGTTGTAATTGCTGCTGCTGTCGACAAGGATGAGGACGGGCGTGTGACTTGCAAGACGGCGGCTTCGGTGGCGACGGCCAAGAGCGAAGGAAGACTAGTGGGTTCGGCAGTTCAAGTCTTTGGTATGGAGTACCTCGCTCAATCTGGAGCAGAGTCCTGCATCAACAAGGTCGAAGGTCTTGGCTTGAACCTGGGTCGCGCTACTACCTCACCGGATGTGGAAGCGCTTGGAGTGGCCAAGGCGTCTTCGTATGTGGTTCTGGAGGACCAAAAGGAAATGGGGATCGATTATTCACTCTTCACGCGAGTCGAAACAGCAGGGTGGAGGATTTTGATCCCACCCAATGTCGTGGCCTCGTTTCTGTCCGAGGATTTTGGATTGATGCTCAAACCCAAGGGGTTGGAGGAGGTCGAGGAGCTGGAGGGTCAGGATAGTGGGCATGAGGAAGAGGGTGAAGGTGCGACAGAGTCCGAGGGAAAAGTCGATGGGCTTCAGCAACAGGTTGACCACAAGCAAGTTCCAGAGCCAGAGGAAGATGAGGAGGATGTTAATGTGATGGGTGTAAGTCGTATCGCGATTAGAGACGACGACAAGGATGAGGTCGAGGACGTTGACACAAAGGCTGGACAGGAGGGTGCAAGTAAATCAGGCAGTCTAGATCACGCAGAAGGGATCGAGGCCTTGGAGATGGACGAGGAGCAAGGGGATGTTGAAATGGATAGGGAGCAAGACGAACTTCTAGAGGACGACGACTAGGGCTATAAACCTGATTCATTTAACACCCCGCGTTTTTTTTCTCTCTCTCTCGTTCTGGTGATGAAGCGCGCCCGAGATTTTTGTGAACGGGCCATCATGCATAATCAGACACGTCAACGGCGCGCTTGCATAATGAATGTTGTTCTCTCTATAGAACTCGACCGGCTTTTTGTTGACGTGGACAGCAGTGTTTATTCCTTGACTAATTTGCCTTGCATTTCATATTCCCTCAAGACGCGATTGCAAACGACCTTGAATTGCGTCGGGCCTCGTCCCCCTCTGAATTAATTCCACAATGAAATGAAAACGCGTATTAGCGGAACGCCATTTTGAACGTGAAGGCATGGAATCACTGCAAACATGCCTCCAATACTCCCCCCGCCGCCATGGCATAGTCAAAAAACCCAAGTGCAGAGAACACCAGAACGATTTTTTTGGGAGGCAGAGTTTCAACAACAGCCATGGATGAAGAGATCAGAGGAACCATGACTACTGGCGCGTTGTACAATAGAAGAAGCGGCACGAATGAGCCATTTCTAGATCTAGAACTTTGGGAGGTAAACTGCGGTATTCTCTTTTTTTTTCTTGATTGTACTTTAGACAAGGTATACAAATGGCCGTGCTTTTATCGCGCAATGGAAACAACGCAAATTGACCAGCGGATCCTCAAGAAGACAACCCCAATTTTTGCTTCTTTTGTTTGCTTTTGCCTTTGCTCTTCTCCCGAGGACGCGCTAGTCATGCAAATTCGTCAAAACGCCACAAATTTGTGCAGACACGAAAATAGGGTCTGTGGTTGCTCACGCCTTTGCTCCCTAAAAATTTACTCTGATGGACCTTACTGAAATCGAAGGGCCGCGTGAGGGGTAACTACTTTAACTCTTTGTTACATCCCCTTCTCGTCGAGATCTCCCACAATTTCTGGTCCTCACAAAGAATAAAAAAGAAAAAAATACGTGAGGTGAGTGCTCAACCTGCATGAACCCCTCCTCCTCCCCCGTTTTTGGCCCTCAGTCATTCGAGCCGCCATAGCGAAAATAGAACAATTAACCAGGCTGTCGATGTGATAAAAGTGTGGATTTGTACCCGTAAAGAAATTGCATGATATGCGTGCTTGGACACTAATGCATCTTGTATCATTATTTGGCGTGTTGGGGGCCTTTGGCATGACACATCAAGGCCCACTGGCGTTGTTCGTGCACGCCTGTGATGAGTGAGAGATTTTTGCGTAGTCCTTGTACATTACCATAGGGCACAACAGCGCTCAACGGCGAGATAAACATCATGCATCAAAAGAGTTGGAGGGAGGACAAGGACACGATGTCTGGTCACACACCTATGTTAGGGATGGAACAAAGAGCGCATGGGCGCCAATCTTGTTTGTTTACTTTGTTCGAAGATACACGTTTTCAGGAGATGGAAAAGGAACAACTCAGGGGTGTACAGGACAATAAATCACGAAGTAACGAGGACGATCGAGGATTGCATTCGACCCACGCCCTCTCTGAGCTCTGCCTTCGCTGCAAGAGGCAGCTCAGCAGCGGATTCGTTCCTGCGTGTATGGCAAGTGATATGTGCAGCTCACCAACGAAAACAGAGTAATCGATAATTGTTGTATTCATGCTGCTTTTTACGTGCCATTGCCAAATGCGTTGCAGAGTATGCGTAAACAATGCAAATTTGCAAGAGGCTTTTAAGGTCCGTTGTTGATGGCTTTTCTCCGTCCTAAAGGTTTGCTCACTTGTGCATCAGTACCAACAAGTCGATGCCACTCTTATTCATGCTGTTCACGGTATGCCCCCACTTGAGAGGAGCCTTGGTCCGTGGTCTATGGCGGTGCTTGGCCAATAATTGGTATCTACGAGGCACGGGTCACTGCCAGAATGTAACCTGCTCACTGTTCTAGACGTGCCCCACCACAGGCTGCGGGGAGTCCATGCGGCGATTTTTTTTTCTCTTAAATACGGGTCCAAAACTCCGCAGAAAAAATAGCGATCCCACTTTTGCCTCCCACGCATGCACCGCAATTGTCCAAAAAAAAGCCTTCGTTCTTTCCTCATATCACCCCCACTTGTGCTCAGAACCTTTACCCTCTTCGACTCCTCTCTTCCTGTGCAAAACTGTCTTCGTCTCATCCTTCATCGAACTCACCTTCACGGGATAGTAATTCTCACACTGCACGCCCATACCCCCCGCCTCCGAGTCTTCAACGTCTCCAAGGTCCATCACCGCGTTTTCATTGCACTACAGGGCCACAGACCAAGTGCCATTTTATTCAACTCTCGCTTCGTAGGCCCTCGGCCGCGTTGATTCGCCTTCACACGCATCCATCCATCCATCCATACAATTATGTCGTCTCCTCTTACACCTGAAGCATACCCAACGTCGCGCTATGTGCCCGACCCAGAAGGTAAAACAAACCCTGCAGTCGATTCTCAGCCCTTCACATCCGCATGCCTCCTGGATCATGCATCCGTTACCAACTATACCTCCTCGCCTTGATATCATCCCCCCCCCCCCCAACGACCAACAGAGACCGTAGCACTCCTCATCTCATTGACGTGCATCACCCTCATGTCCGTGCTCTTTGGTCGCAAGACAGCCGGTACAAAGCTCAGCAACATCAACTATGCTCGTGGGCTGGTCATCTCTCTGTACCTCGTCTCTTGGACGTTTTCGTTCATTGCCACCCACCTGGTGCAAACCAACAACTACAACAATGTCTCGTGCACCATGTCGATATTCACCTGCATCCTGCTCTACGCCGCCTCCAAGATTATTATCTATCTTTTCTTGATGGAAAAGGTGTACGTCGTCACCGCCGTCGGTCTGACAAGGAAAAATTTTATGGTAAGGGTGGGACAACATGGGCCAGCACATCGCATCAAAAGAAAGACAAACAATTATTGCCCAATGCTCACCATAACTGTTGGTCCCAATGCCTTATTACCCATAGCTTTACAAGGTCAACGTGGTCCTCATGGTTCCATACCTGGGTATTGTCGCTCTGATGCTCATCTACCGCGTGGCAGAGATCGGTCAGGATGGACACTGCCGCATCGGTCTCTTAAAGCCTGCGGCCCTGCCGCTTATCCTCTACGACATGGTTCTTTCCATCTGGCTGACCTTGCTCTTCATCCGACCCTTGATGAGTTCCAGGTCCTTGCTCCAAGGACCTTCCAAGGGCAAACTCCGTGACGTGGCGCGCAGGACACTCATTGGTGCGATCGTGGCCATGATCCTAAGCTCTGCCAATGTCTTTACCTTGGTCTATTTCCAAGGCTATGAGCGTGGGTTGATCTGCCTGTCGAGTTGCACTGCGGACGTGACACTCAATGCCATCACGATCCACTGGGTGACCTCACGCGCGACTCAGCAGACGACTGGGGTAGGCAGTTCAGGGGTGAGAGGCCATCCTCCTCACCAGCACCGCCTCGGGACCGGGGCTAGCGTTGTGAACGAAAAGCACTTTGAGCCGGCTGACTCTCATATCACGGTGGAGGCGTACGTGGAAGAGTATTACTCGGGGTCTCACACGGGGTCGCACTCACATCAAGGCTCCCCTTCAGATCAAGGCCGGTCCAATTGATCTCTTATCGTAAATAGTATTCATAGCATAGGCAGATTTGCACACCCCTAATAACATCATAGCCATATTATGCAGGTCGATGGTGACGGGCGATGAACGGCTTGGAAGATATGACAGCTTAGCGGGTTAATCTTGGGGGGTGCGGTTTAGGTGTATGAACGTGTTGTTGACGGCAAGCGGCAGGCCGACGGAGGGGATAGATATTCAAATAAGCCAAGGAAGCCAAGCTTACTCTTCATAAGGTTGTCTGGGCGGCTGTTTCGTTCATTCTCTCGGGTGCGAAGCGTGGCCAGCTGGGCTCGAGTCGTTTCCATGCGAGGAAACCTGAACCGAAGACCGATGAAGACTACGTGCCGGTTGTTTCTTTAGCCCGTCGGAGCACAAGAATATGAGCTCGGTTGTAAACCTTAAGTCAAGTCTCAGGGGAAATACACGCAGTGTTTACTTGGCGCCAAGAAATAATTTTTTTTGGCTGTGAGGGAAGGTGGGACACGGTGGAGAAAACGCGGTGGTGGGTTCTTTTTTCCTTGGCAATGACGGGGCATGCAATGCGCGGACTTACCTCTTCTTGGTTGGTATGTGCACGCCGGAGATATGAAGAGAAAACCATGTATAAAAGACACCGCAGTTCCCCCAATCCATTTGGACTTATCATCATCAGCAACAGCTCAAAGCAGCAAAACGCCAAACGCACAACCGCTTCTCCACACAACTTTCAGATCTTCTTTACCCCGCTCTATCAGATATGCATTCTTCATCGATCAAAGCCTGCGCTGCAAAGGGCCGCCGCGAGTGCACCCGTGGCTTCATCAGGGACAACTGCCAAGGATGCACTAGGGGATCCGTCTCTTGCAACATGTGCACTCATAGCACCTCCTCAAGCTGCAATTTCTGTGTCAATGGCCGTAAGGAGTGTAGCGACTGTTATGGAATCGGCTTTATGCAGCGCATCTGCCAGGACTGCATCAAGGAGCACTACCGCCGTCAAAGGACCAATCGCAGCTCCACCACTCTGACCACTAAGGTCAAGGGTCAGCTCAGCACAGCTCAGCAACAGTTCTCCAAGAGTATGACCTCGCTCACCGGAACCCCCTCTAGTCCCACTTCGTCCAGCTCTGGACAAGAGAGTGATTCAGATGATGTGTCAAGCGACTGCAGCAGCAAGAGCAATCATTCCAAGAGTTCTCTACGATCTGTGGCATTGAAGTTCCTCAGGATTCCCTCCTTGATTGCGGGTAACAAGAAGCAGAGTAGTGAGAAGACACACCGTCGCAAGTGGTCGTGGTCTGCCTCAGCCTCAGCCCTCAGCCTCCCAGTGACTTCTGCAGCGGCATAGAGAGCATTTCACTCCATCTGAGTCCATCATATGCCCTCCGAGCCCACCCCTGTAATATAGCACTCCACCCTCGCTCCCTCCACAACACCTGTACAGTACAATACACTAGCTTTATGAACATACAACACTGAACAATACGCTAGATTTATGAACACACCTTCCAAAGTAACGATTATGAATACAAAACAGACCCTGCTTACACGATCAATGATTAGGGACGCGTTGCTCCTGTATGCTCCAAGACTTCACTAAGCGCTACAAAACCGAAAACACCCATTCATTGAAGTCGCAAAAATACATCTACTAAGTTATGGACAAAGCAAAGGTACAGGTCTGGTCGGCCAGACGCTCGATTCATGCAAGTCCTTGTTGGTTCGTAATTGACTTTTGCCCCTGCCTGCTCTCTTACTGTATATCTTGTCTGTGTTGCGCCCGTCAGCACAGATCACTAAACAAAAAGATCATCCATCATGGTCCATGCATGACAGGAAAAAGAAAGTGAAGAAAAAAAACACTCTCCGCAGGTATTCAGGGGCAGAGATGTGCCACAGATGCCAATTGTCGAGAGAAACTGCATTAGATGTCCGTTGGAAAGCATTCTACACCTCAAATTTCTGCTCGAGCCCCTCACTCGCAGCCAACATGACCAAAACACTACGCGGAGAGGAAGGGCGCGGGGGCTGGAAAGGGGGGGGGGGGGTGCAAGGTATTTTGGGGGAGGGGGCAGTCAAGAGCAAATGCTGGCCTACCAATGCTGTGTACCGAGAAATGACAATAAAAAGAGACCATTGCCTGCGCTTTATTTGCACTCTTCTTTGACCATTCATCCACTTTTTTTAAAAACTCATGTTTTGTCTGCCCTGACAATCCTTTTCAACGCCGTGAAGTATAACGCCGAGCTCACTTGAGACATTCATCCAGTGCAATTATTTGTTAAGGTAGGTTGTTTGACGGGTTGTTTTGTCACGACGGTTCGTCTCGACTACGCGCCGAAGTGTATGTAACATGTTTATGTTCCTCGACACTGCTCATTGGCGTTCAAGGAGTTCTGGACCGTAATAGTTTTTCATCCAACACTGAGTCGTCGATGGTTGGGTAGATAATGAGGCGAACCCTGCTACTGTATTCAAATAGGCGGGCGCGGCTAGGTAGTGGCATCCGACGTGTCTTTAAGAAGCTAGGAAGATCAATGCGCTCTATCGGACTAAGGTGCCGAGGGGATGCTCTACATTGATTACGCTATGCTGTGGGTACTTATACCTGGCCACAGGCGGTTGGACATGGGATTCGTCTGCTGGGATAAATTCAATTGCCGCGCCATAGTGTGCTTGTGAGCACACCTCGCCTCACTTTTGTTTGACATGGGGCTGGCTTCGACTAGTGTAATGAAGTAGCGATTGGGTCTATGTATCTTCTGCAGCAGTCTAAACACAGGCGTTGGTTCCGCGCAGCTGCCTAGAAAAAGAGAGGTTGCTTGGGAGGATGATAAATTGTTCACACTCATCTCGCCTGCTCTCAAAAGTCCAGCTATTCAAAGAACAACCCTAACAGTCCTTCCTTGTCCTTTGTGTTTTTTTCAACAGTAATTCCTTTTCTTCTCTCTCAATCTTATTTTGCTTTCGATCCGCTCTCTTGAGCAGCATTCCTTTTCTCACCCTCATTTTCCAAGAGAGGTACCATCTTCAATCCATTCCTTGCGGATTTGAAATCGAACTGATCCCACGGGTCGGATCCCCATTCCGTACCTTAGCGCCCCCTTGCTCCTGTCCCCCATCGCCATTGGGTCTCTCCCCTCTTCATAATGTACCAGCCTGATATTGAAGGTAGGCAGCAGTGACCAAACCCTCTGGGTATATTGCTCTGAAACAAGACAGTCAGGGACACTGCAGTCAACTGTTCAGGCACCGCACCAAGTTGAACAGCACACCTCCTACTTTGCACCTCCTGCCGCTCCCCTGCATCCAGCTTTCCAGTGCTCTAATAAGCGCACGACAATCCTCCAACGCAGCACCTGTTTGTGAACATCTCCCTCGACTCGGCATATGATAAACTCTACTCAGGACCGATCGAAAAAAATAACCTTGATCCTCTTATGGAGATATTATCCATGACCTGTTCCCTTTTTCTGACGCTCGCTTCACCTCTCTCTCACTCTGTCGCCCCATCCCGCAGAGTCGATCTCGCTCTTTATATCGCTGACATGCATCTCGCTAATGTCTATGCTCTTCGGTCGGAAGACTGCGGGAACAAAACTCGGGACCATTAATTATGCACGAGGCTTGGTCATCTCACTGTACCTCGTCTCCTGGGCGTTCTCTTTTATGGCCACAATGCTCGTCCAAACAAACAACTTCAATATTGTGTCATGCACACTATCGGTTTATTCTTGCATCGTCCTCTATGCCATCTCCAAGGTCATCATCTACCTCTTCTTGATGGAAAAGGTCTATGTGGTCACTGCCATCGGATCTACGAGAAAGGACTTCAAGGTAGGGAACAAATCCCGCTATTAACTTCGCGCATGCTCCTTTCTACAGCTGGCATATTCAGATATCACGAACACTGGTTTTTCTCACACCGTTCTTTCTCTTGACTGCAATTCAGTTGTACAGAGTGAATTTGGTTTTGATGTTGCCGTACCTTGGCATCCTCGCCTTGATGATCATCTTTCGTGTGTCAGAAGTAGACGACGCCACTGGCCAATGCTTTATCGGTCTTCTCAAGCCTGCAGCTCTACCTCTGATCCTCTACGACATTTTCTTGTCCTGTTGGCTCACCGCTCTCTTTATACGTCCCCTCATGAGCTCCACCTCACTCCTTCAAGGCCCATCCAAGGGCAAGCTGAGAGATGTAGCCCGGAGGACGTTGCTCGGTTGCATTATTGCCCTGATCCTCAGCTCTGCCAACATTTTCACCTTGGTCTACTTTGATGGCCATGAACGTGGCTTGATCTGTCTGGCCTCATGCACCATGGATGTCACATTGAACGCGATCACAATTCATTGGGTCACATCGCGTGGTGGAGGAAAGGTGGCTGGAACCGCCAGAGGTTCAAGGGCTGGACGAGCCGGTGTGCATAGTGGCGTGTTTAACCACCCTTCAGAGAAGCAAGTCGCGCCGATCGAGTCCCACTTGTCGATTACGGTCGAATCCTATGTAGAGGAGTACCACCAATTGCATTATGGGAGCTCCAGTCAGCCACAGTATGAGGGCTACGACGCCTATGCAGGACCCTCCAGCGGCGAGACACGTATATATTGATAGCCCAAGCTGTAGCACTCCTCTTCCCCTAATATCACCCATTCCGTAACCCCAAATGCGTGACCTATTGAATCAAAAAAGGTGCGAATTGGTATCTGTGAACGTCAGTTCCATCTCGCGTTGGCACACTCCAGCGGCTTTGAAATAAGTCGAGTCAGCCAAGACGCCATCGAACGCTGCTCGTGGTTTCGTGGTGGTGTCGAATCGGTTGCAGAAGCACTTGTACCAATTCAGTCGTCGATTACAGCCGTTATGCAGGAAGCCGATAGTGCCCTGGGTGCGGCTATTTTTATTGCACTTCGACTTCTTCTGCCAAGACAAAAAGAAAAAATGTCGCCAAAGCCCTACAAGATATCAATGTCAGAAAGCGCATAAGAGGGGCTGAAGGGCTGTGGTGTAAGGTGCATCGCGGGAGATTGACAAAAGTTCCCTGTCTTTGCATGGCAGGTTTCCCAGATTTTTTTTGTGCGCATGAAATGAAGGTTCTATAGATGGCAGCGCACGGCGCGTTTTCTGAAGTCAGCCTCTTTGCGCTGTTGGTGCGTGCACCGATAAAAGGGACATTTGAATGAGTCGAGCCTGCCCTCCTGACACCCTACCATCGTCCTGTTAGTCCTTGACCAAGCCCAAGTCGACTTCATTCCTGCGCTCGTTCGATTAGACTGGGCTCGCTCTTCCTGCCCCACCAAATGGCAACTGTCACAAGCCCCTCCTCCCTTCTTTTGCGCCTTTGCATTTTTTCCCTCCTTTCGCCATCGTCTCCATCATTTCTTTCTTCTACTTTTCCTTGCTTTTCACCTCCTTCCCAGAATCCCCAACCATACCCTCTCTTTTTTCTGTCGTAAACATGCCTTCAGAACACGGTTCCACAAGATCCTGTTGCGTTAACGGCAAACCCGCCTGCGTACGGGGCTTTATCCGGGACCGGTGCCGCAAGTGCACCCTGGGCTCTATTTCGTGTGACATGTGCCAGTCCTCACCCTCGCTCCTCCTACCCTCCGCTCAGTGCCACGCTCCTACCCGCAAACACAAACTACAACGCCTTAGATCCTCATCCAAAGCCGTTTCCTTTCAAGACCCATCTCGCTCCTTATCCCACAGCAACTTGTCCATCAACACATCATTCCCTCAGGTTCCATCGTCGCCGCTCTCATTGCCCACACCCTCCCCAACCTCCACAGGAATCGCTTCACCCACCACCACCACTACGTTCGCCATTTCTCGCCCCTTGCTGCCACAGCACTGTGCCTTTTGTCTCAACGGCCGCAAGGTGTGTGAGGACTGTTTCGGACTCGGCTATGTGCAAAGAATCTGCCAAGATTGCATTCGCGAGAGCCATCGACAACACCTCCGTCGTCGAAGGGGATCTCTTGCCCGCCCGAGCGCGACCCTGAACCAGATTGGACTTGGTATGGGCGAAGGATGGACCCGGCTCAAGGAACAGGTCTTGCAGACCACTTCTTCTGCAACAGCGGCCGCCTCAGCGACCGCGAATGCCACCACGCAAAGGACACTAGCCTCGCTCAGCCAGGCGCGGGCTCAGCTCTCGGACGCGTTCTCGACCCCACAGCAACAACAGCAACAACAAGTGTCGTCTCCAACTTTGACTCCTTCCCAGCAAGTGCACCTGACTCCTGCTTTGATACATGAGCAGCCGAACCGTCCACTATCACCATCAGCCCAGGATGAGCAACCGATTCTCCTCATAAAACCCAAAGAGAAACGCAAAGCGCGTATGTCGTTTTCGCGCGAGTCGAGCGAACTGTTGTCTTCGTCGTCGTCGTCGTCGTCGTCGTCGTCGTCGTCGCCGCCTGTGGACATGAGACCTGCTACTGCTGCGGGGCCTCGGCGGCGCAGCCATTCCTTCCGATTGGCGGTGATGAAACACCTCAAAGTCCCGGCCTTGTTCTCCTATGCCAACAGACAGCCGGATGGAGAGGAAGAAGATCCAGTCTCTCCTAGGGGCCATCACCGTCGGCGGCTGTGGACGCTATCGATGCTGACCCCACCAATACATCTCCGTGCAGTGTCGACCGCCGCATGATTATGGTGATATAGCTATATACCTTTGTTCTTGCCTTTTTTTTTTTTCTGGGCTTGAATGCCGGCTCAAACCCACCTGCCCACCCCCGCTTTTCCCTTCAAGTCGCGCTTTCCCTTTCACTAATAATTTTTCTTATCCATGCGCAATGGCACATACATATCTGGCTTGATATTCCTCCTCCTAGCTTTGCTTTTTGTAAATAAAATCCGGTTTTGCTCGACTATTGGTGTGTGCGATTTTGAACTGAGCCGAGCCCAATACCAAAATGACCAGATGTGTTTGGATCAAAATAGGGTCCTTGTTGGTTTTTGCAACAACCTAAAGCACGTTAAGCGAAAAAGACCTGGAAAATAAAACTCCCGAATGGTCAAAGACACAAAACAAAGGGTTTTTGGTTTGATCTCCCCCCTCCCTCTTTCCCTCCCCCCTGAGTATACGTGTATCTTGCTCGCATCCCTTTCGTGAACCTGGATGGTAGGTATCCTCCGCACTGCTGTACTACCAAGTGGACTTTTTTTTTGATTCCCCGCCAGGGCAGGACAGGGACGTTAGGAAACACGTTCGTGCTAGACAGGACAAAAGATAATGGCACAGGAGAGTACGGGACAAAGATAAGACAGGAGGGAAGGAGGGAGGAAGGATAGAGGCCCATTTTGTGATCTGCATCAAACGATATCTGCATGGGTGCCTTCTTCTGAAAATGACTTGCAACTCACTCTATCTCAGTTCGTAGGCGCGATGGTCATCCGATTTGTTCAAGTCATTTGTTTTTTTTTTGTTGGCCAAAGGCAAAAGAAAATGAAAACAAGGGCTTGCTGCTGGGGGGCTCGTGTCAATAGTGTAATGGTGTCGAGTAGTTCGGCTCCTTGTCAAAATAGAGGACAGATGATACCTTGTGCAAACTTGAGCATTGTGGTTGCTCACGTCAACACGAGGCGATGTTTTTTTTGCGCAAGAGTCCCAGCCCCTGAATGTCTTTAATAATGCAATGGATTCTATGATGGCGGTATTGAGGAGTGGCAAGATCGAGGCAGCGACAATAGGATGCAGGTGCACATGTGTTGCAAAAGAAGAAATATGGAAAGAATGATGCTTACAACTTGAGTTTGGCACTCTTGGACGCCTCGGCTGCTGTCGATCCGCCCTTGATGCTCGAGCGCTTGTTGCCCTCGCGATCGATAAAACTGATGTTCTTCTGTCCCGAAAGCGCCTTGACAGCGTCCATCTTGTCGCGGACAATAGTCTTGGCGTTGCCCTTGTCTCCGACCTGGCGTCCCAACCTCCTGTCCTTGGCCTCTCTCTCCGCCTGGCGCTCTGCATCCCTCTGAGCCCGCTCCTTGTTCTCGGCCTTCTTGGCCCGCTTGGCGGCAGAGCGCTTGCGCTTTCTCTCGGCCTGCTCCAGCTCGGTATCTCCCTTGACCGGTGCCTTTCCTGCAGAGTACACCTCCTCGGGCGCCAAGAGCGAGGCATCTGCAACGCTGACAGGGATGGCTTCTTCCATACTGATGGCGGGAGCGTTCGTGACGACAGTGAGTTCGGCCTTGGGGGGCTTGGGCGTATAATGCCAGTTGCTCAAAGAGTCCAATTTCTGGCAAAGATCCTGCCAGAGTCCTGTGATCTCCTCGTGCTTCTTCTCCAATGCAGCCTCGCGCTCGCTCAGAACGGGTCCAGTAGTCGAAGTCTGACGGACATAGTCATCCTCGTACAGTTCTGACAGTGACTTTTTGGATTTTTCGTCAGAGATCTCGACCCTCGATGAGGGGTTGAAGGCCTTGGGGTTGGGCGCCGCCTTGCGGACGACATCGTCCCAGTTTGCGGCCAGGATGCGTTCCTTGATGATGTCCTCAAGGGTCTTTGTGGATTCCGCAGTGATGACAGGAATGGGCTTGGACACGGTCTCAAAGTCAAGATCCTCCTCCAGCAGACTGTTGACGGGACGGTCAGAGGAAGAGGCCTCACCTTTCTTGGTCCAGTCCCGCGCCGCCACGTTCTCCTGCTCCAATGCCTCAATCTGTTCTTTAAGTTTTCTCTGCATCTTTTCGTGCTTTGAAAGGGTTTCTAAATCAATAAAAAGGAGTATTTGGTGTCAAGGTTAAACGGCTGTCGTCAAAATGTGTGCGGTACTTTGCTTCGCACAGAGCAACGGGAGAAAGCATACCAGACTCTGCCTCGACTTCATCCAAGCCGAAAAGGTTTGAGACTCTGTCGCCCAAAGCATTCATCATTGCTGACTCCTCGTCTTCCTCGTCCTCCTCAGCATCCTTCATCTCCATGTCCTCCTCCTTCTCTTGCTCCTTCTCGGCGTTCTTGCCAAAGAAATCTCCGTCCTGTTCCTTTCTAGGCTTGGGCTTGGGGCGGTTGGTCTTTCCGGCGGCTAGTGGTTCGAAAAAGTCCTTGTATCCAACATCTATTAACGACATTGCGCGATTTGCGTGGATGATATTAGTTCAGCATATACATGATGCGATCCAGGAAGGTGATTTGTGCAGCCATTGAAAGTATACATACCGTGGGCATCGACCTCGTTCTCATTCTCGTCCATGTCATCTCCAAAATCGTCATCCTCGTCACCGCTGTCGATCAAGTCAGGATCTGCAAAGTAGTCAATCTCCTCCTCGTTCTCATCGGGCTCTTTTTCGTCGAGCTCATCCTGTTCCTGCTTCTCGGTCATAGCATTGAACTCTTCCAGGTTGAAGAAATCGTCGTCGACCTCGGAGGTCTTTGATCTTTTCTTGACAGGCAAGTCGAGGTCATCCAGATCCTCCTCATCGTCATCTTCCTCCTCCTCTTCCTCGTCGTCTTCCTCCTCGTCCTCATCCTGGTCCAATTCCTCAGAATCGAAGCCGTTCATTTCTTCGTCCTCTCCCGAGAGTCCATCCATGTTGTCGGTATCATCCATGTCGACGCCCATCTCCTCATCATCAATGCCAAGGTTCATGTCTTCCTCTTCTTCTTCCTCCTCCTCCTCGCCAGTACCAGCAGACTGTTCACTGGACTTTGACAACTTCAAGTTCTTGATCTCTGACTTGAGGTATGAAAGGAAGGGTGTGTTCTGCATGTGGATCTCCTCCCAGATCTGGTCGTTATCAAAGCCGTCAACGAAGAGCTCCTCCAGCATCGAGCCCTGTCCCTTTAAGGAGTCAGTTTCTGTTGCCTTGCCTGTTCAAGTCGTGCAGTTGTTATCTGGTTAGTATAGACTCGTGAGTGCCTAAAAGGAGAGATGGACGCGCTAGGAAACAGGAGTTTTTACCAAGGTCGTAAAGGTATTTGGTAATAGTTTTGGCCTGTTCAGCTGAAGCCTCGGTCCTGCTCAGAAAGACCTCTGGCTTCTCGAGAACGTGCTCGTTGAAAGACTTGAGTAATGCCTCGTCGGGCATTGACTGTGCGAGCACCATGGCTATAGTTCCAGTGGTCAGGGGGTGTTGAATGCGAACGGATGGGGACTACAGAACAGCCAAGAAAAGAAAAGAAAGTGCGGTTGAGTGAGAGAGAGAGCGGAGTGATGCGAAGGATGGACCGATAGAGTACTAAGGGTGATTGAGAGAAGAAAAAAAAAAGAAAATGGGAAATGAAAACAAGGGGACTGTTCTTGAGTGCTTCAATGCACGTGATATAGCTGGCTCTGCTGCTCTTGGCTGGCTGGCTTGGCACAGGTGCTTTTGCAAGTCGCGTCGGCTATCTGTACCTCCTGTCCTCTTCCCACTCTCCGTCCCACGTACTCTCTTCATCGCCCCTTCCAGTGCCATCTCGTTTCTTTCCAATGTCTGTAGCCAACGTCCCTGAGGGACTCAAGAGCATCACCCCGTTCCTGCAGCGGGCAGCACAGCTCCAGGACAGGGAGCCAGTCGTCTCTTACTACTGTAACGTGAGCCACACCCATCATCGCACCTGTTGCCTCGCGGTGAGAGAGATGTCTGTGAGATGCCATGGCCCACTCACCACAAACACATTTTCTTCCTCATCGTAGCAAACCATTACGCACTCAAGCTCGCTCTCCCAAAGGTCCGCGAGGCCAACAACCGCGCATTCATCGAGGAACTCTTTGGCGTGCTCGAGAAGGTGAGCTGAGGAACGAGACATCAGGAACGTGCAAGTGTTCATTCGTGCAAGGAAACGAGCTTCTGCTTACAACCACATCTTATTTTCCTCTTTCGCCGCTGCCCATACCTTGTGTCTCTTCAGCAAAAGAAGGATATCGGCGACAACGAGGCCATCTCTGACGACTTGGTCGGATATGCGCACATCGAGAACTTTGCTCTCAAGATCTTCAAGAGAGCCGATGACGAGGACAGAGCTGGCCAGGCATCACAGTATGGGCTTTTCTTTTTCACAATTGAGGGACCTGATCAGAGACTGTTGGGACCACCATCGCATAGCGTCACTCACAACCCGTTCCTTTGCGGTCTTTAGAAAAACTGCGAAGAACTTTGTCGCCGCAGCCAACTTCCTGGAGCTGCTCAAGGTCTTTGGTGACATCGACTCGGACGTTGAGGAGAAGGTCAAATACGCAAAATGGCGTGCTGCAGACATTGTTAAGGCCATCAGAGACGGTCGGCAGCCCCAGCCGCCACCTGGAGCTGCCACCGACGACTCTTCAGCGTCATTGGATATGGGAATGTCAGGAATTGAGTCTTCAGGAGACGGGGCATCGAGTGCTGGAACTTCTACATTTATGCCTTCCGCCGGAACACCATCCTTCCCGCTATCTGACCAGCAACCTACTGCCCCTTCTGCTGGCGCACCTGGTTTCCCTACGATCTCCAACTTCCCATCCCCACCTATGGAGCACATGTCTGGTTCAGGCAACTTGAACACCTTCAACGGAGCTGACAGCAGCAACATCGTCCACAGCAGCAGCAACAGCAGCTGGAGCCAACCCCCCGTCAGCCCTAACATGCACCAAGGTGATTCAAACGCCTTTAGCAGCGGCTCAGCGCCATTCCATCAACAGCAGCCCCCCTCGACTTATATTCCTCCATCATCCTCTGCAGCACCGGTGGTGCCTCCCAGTTCTGGCTACTTGTCATCTCCCACAAACCCTATGTCGCCTCCCACGTCCAACAGTGCTCAGTACGGCTACGGGATGAACAACACCGTCGATAACAACAACCTATACCAGTCCCCTGTGGTGCCAGCGCCCGCACCTGTACCATCACCTTACTCCCAACCAGGCTTCAACCCTCCCTCGGCTCCTTACTCTCAGCAGCCTCAGCAGCCACAGCAGCCACCACCTCCACCAGCAGATACACCCTACACCCCTGTGGCCATGATTCTGGACCCTGCTGTCAACAGCCAGGTCGTGAAACACTGCAAGTGGACAGTCTCGGCATTGACCTACGACGATGTTCCAACCGCCATCGATAACCTGGAGAAGGCGCTTGCCCTCCTTCGAGTAAGTGATTGACCCTAATCTTTTGCTATGGTGTATAATTGCGCTGGCTGATCTTTTTCTTGATGTATCTCCTCAACTGACCTTGATCTCTAATTTCTTGTGATCTAGCCGTATCACCAAAAGTAAAAAAAAAATATAATAATAAAAGTTGTGCAAAGGTCCACCGTTCTTGTTGTTGGTTGAAGGTCTCCTGCTGCAATAGAGAATCTCTTTGCGACTTGCTGTCGTTTTTATTTCAAAGACTCTTTTTGATAATACTGAGAATTATCCTCTTGCGAAGGTACGGCATGTTCTGTTGTGAGAAATCAAACTGGTCCAATCCACGGCTCTTGCATTCCAGGAACGTGCACGTAAACACGCCACAGTCAAATCCATTCTTTTGTCGTGGAATATCCTTGGGACAATCGTTCTCCCATCCTTGGAAATCAAACGGCTTCTTTAGTTTGTCCTGACACTCTTGTTCCAGATAACCGCGAAGAATCTAGATGATGTTCACATCACACCAAAAGCGCTATTAGTTCATCATTGCAGGAAAAGAAAAAACCTTTCAGCTCAATGGCTGTTATAAAAAGATAAAACGTACCAAGAAACACTTTGGGTTGTTGCCCAGGAGCGAGTCATAGTACTCTATCCGCTTATTCCTCATATCAATGACGGCAGTCGTCCAGTGGTTTCCAGAGCAGTGGATCGGGATCAGCACATAGTCCAACTCAAAGATCTTGACCTATTAGCAAAAGCAAAAAAAAAAAGAGACTTGGGTCAGTTACTCCTACTTCAATTCGCAGCGTCCATCACTGTTCCCTCGATCTAAGGCTATTCCACAGCCTGGGACATGAAGCAGACGTCATAGGAGGGTGCTTACCTTCTTGGTCCATCGCTTCACTTTGTCGTATCCTTGCTCGCTCAGAGTCTTGTAAAAGAACGTACTAAACACATGAATTTTGGGAAGTTTCGCCGACTCCTTGCTCCGAGCCAGGATCAGATTTCCGTAAAAGTTGATCACTTCATCATTGAGCCACTCGCCAGGCCGTAATGTGTGGATGTCCTTCTTGAGGATCGTCACATTAAATCCCTCTACCACCTGTCCATATCCATCCGACAGCGCTTCATCAATTAGATCCTCCTCCTCATCAGTAAATTCTATGAATTGCTCTGCTTGTCTGCGTTGGGCAAGCTAGATATATATTACACAGATATTCATTTAAACATGATTAGGACCAGCCTTCCATCGTCATCAGCCCAAGCAGCGACATTCATATAACGTCAAATTCGAATAGAGTACCTCTTTCTCAATACGATCGTGCTCATCAACAACTTTTTGATGTGCTGGCATCCTAGGCTGCTGTTCAATACTAGCATGTTTCATAATGAAGAAAAAAAGCAGATGTAGGAGGTCAGCACACAACAAGCCTTGCTCTCAATGTCCAAGCCAAACTCAAATCCATGTACGCGACGTTACCTTGGCAAGTTCCTGCTAATCAAATTCCTCATGTTTGTAAGCCATGATGGCTCTCTGTTGCCCTGCTGCTATTTTGAATAATGAAAGCAAATATGAGTGTGGGTCGCCCAAGAAGGCATCTTTTCAAAGTGAAAATTCACCTAGTACCCCATGCAATTGTACTACAGGGCACCGAAATACCTTTGTCCTGAGCCAAGCTGGCAGTTTCGGGGATCGGGTGACGGGTTGATCGTAACCCCAGTCATCTCTAATGAAGGAACGGCCATAGGCTCCGATTCGAAGGTAAGGAGGATGCTCTTCCACCGTAGACTGCACCGAATTCTTCCTGGAGCTGGTATAACTCTCTCTATCCGACCGCAAGGCTCCGATCGTCTCATCTAATGCCGCCCTGAGCCGGTCTAAGAGCGCGATAATAAAGAGCAGTTGTAAATAATTTAGAACAAGAGAGAGGAGAATACTTGGAGAACGCTTGATAGAGCAAGTTGATAAGTTGACATGTACCTTGTGTCTGTAGTTGTTGAGAGTGGCGCTCAAACAAGCGTTGGCGTGCGAGGGATATATCCTTTGTGTACTGCAAAAGAAAACAAAGCACCAATCGAGAGGAAATCATCGTGATTAATAAAAGCCCTACATAGGTCAGCAATGAGGTGTCAATTCTCCAAGGTGAACCCTTTGTAGTTACCTTGCTCTGAAGCAAAGAAGTCATCCTTGGAGTCTTGCCAGCATACACTCTAGGCCTGGCTCGCAGCAGTGCATCGTGATCAAATCCTCGCTGGGATCCTGCAGATCCAAATCGACTCGACGGCCGCAGCGGGCGATGGGGCTCAGCGTGATCGATAGGTTCGTCCACGAGAGATCTGGTGGTAGTGGTGGGAGAGGCGGGCGAGAGCGGCCACCGCGTCGCTCTTGCCTTGACAGCTGACGGAGAAGGTGACCATGATCGCAGCGACGATCGTTCCCGGAAATCAGGCGCTGTGAAACTGGGGAGCTTTGTGTAGGGTTCCAGTTGATACGGCTTTGTCCTTTTGCCATCGTCTGAAGTGTCGTATCCACTGGCGACGGAGGATGCACGCGAGTGTGTCCGCCGATACACGTTCCGTGAAACGACCTGCTCCCGATCTGAATCGTCCTCCTGGGGCACGCCGCGGATATAGTAGCTCTGCTGGTCACTGGCAAGGTCTGGATAAGCTCCAACCCAACCTCTGGATACTTTCTGCTGCTGCGAAGCTGCTACCCGTGGCAATTCATTTTGACAGTGGTGCACGAGATGGGGCCGAGTTAGTTCTTTGTCAAGTTCCGGAGCATGGACGTGTGGAGAAAAAGATTCCGGGAGAGACTCTCCAGCACGAATGTCAAGAAGCAAAAGAGGGGTCGTACCGAGAGTGTCGAGGGGAATCAGCTTGAGCAGCGAGCCAAGGCCCTCCATCCCGCTGGCCAGCCAGTACTTGGCCCGTTTAGAGAATTCAGCCGTGTCGACCATGGATTTGCGTTTTGAGGAGGCTGTGTGCTCGGGAGTAGCTGACGCACTCGAAGGGTCTACGTCGGTCCCGCCCATGGATGGATGTGGCGGCCTTCTGGCGGAGAGCAGGTCTGTTTACAGTGTGGGTTGCGTCAGATGCGCAAAGGGAGGGTAGAGTGGGTGGTGCAAGTGGACGCGATCGCGATGTGGAAGGACAGACGAAGACGGAGAAGGAGAAGAGAGATGAAAAAGTGATGCGCGTCTCGTTTTTTCTATTTGTGCACGCAGCACTGAGACGTGTGTGTGGCACAGGGCCGATTTCCACAAGTGCACTGCACTGCTGGGCTTGCAGGTGGCCCTGTGTTTGTTTGTGGCTTGTCCCGGTGTGCCCTGTTCCTTCTTGCAGTGCTTCAACAGCCAGCCTGCTCTGCTCCTCCTTGTCCATCCACCCTTTCCTCCCCTGCCACTCGCACTCCCTGAACATGGAATCCCAAATCGAAGAGGTGCGCGCTACGAATTCACTCACAGTTGTGCCAACAGGACGCTTCTCCAAATGCTAACGACTCGCAGGACCTCCTCCTCCGCCTCTACTTCTCGCCCGTTTGGCCGCTTGCTTCGCCCACCCTTTGCTTCCTTCACTGATAGCTTTTGCCCTTTCTGCATGATGGCCGCATGGAGGTATGCGCGGTTATGAAAATAAAGTCTTGATCGATCGGTGTCTTGCTCCATACAGCGTTACCTCTAGCTTTTACTAACAATATACCGGTCATCCCAATATACGCCGCAGGTCCGTCAAATCGCCATCCACAACATTGTTTCGTTCACGCCGCCTACCTCAGAGTTCTTCAGTATCTTTCTGAAGCATGCAAAGACACTCACCAAGGATTTGAAAGCCATGGTCAAGGAGGACACTGTAAGGAAACGACATAGGATATCAACGGAATGACATCCTGACTGCGGAGCAGATCCCTCGGACGAGAACTGATAAGTCGCCATTTTTCTTCCCCACCTGCATTGTATGATAGGCCATTGCACACGACGCTCTCCGCTCGCTCATCAACCTTTCTGGAGAGGCTGTCATTCTCACTGAGCTCGATGATGAGGACTTTACCAAGTATCTCATCTTCACCGTCATCATAGTAAGAAAAGGAAATCATCTGTTTGAGTGTTTGCACTACACTCTCCCACCATGCCATTCAGCCTCTAACGATTTTATATTGGGCTCCACCATGAAAATAGTCCAAGACCAACATCCTCGCGGATCTGGGATGCATGCTTCTCTCCAACATGTGCAAGTTCGACAGCATTGCGACCAAGATCTTGACACTGCACGGAAAGCCCGTCGAAGGCTTGACAAAGTCCACCGGCGCTGTCGCTCAACTAGCAGAGGTTTTCCTCAAGGGCACGGACAAGGGATACAACCCCAACTGCAACTACAACTATTTGGCGAGTGTCTTTGCCACCCTGGCCATGGTAAGGAGTTTCAACCGGACCCATCTTGAGGACAAAAAAAAAAGAGGCCCATGGAAGGATCTGGAAAAAGAATGGGTCACAAAACACCGAAAGCAAGACCTTTTTTCGCTGACGGAAAAATCCATTTTTTTATCTTTTGTACAACGCTCTTTTCTTCTAGCTCCCTCTTGGACGCACGCAATTGTTCACCAAGGATGATACACAGCTTTCGCCCCTCTCCAAGATTGTGTGCTTCACAGAGCATTCCAACTTGATCCGTCGTGGAGGTGTCATCACCACCATCAAGAACGCCGGTTTCGCGGTCGAGAACCACCCCGCTCTGCTGGACGAGAGCGACATCAATGTCCTGCCTTACATTCTGCTCCCTCTCTGTGGACCCGAGGAATTCGATCTCGATGTAAGTTTGACTGACACAGTGAATGCTCGAGCAAACCAACAAAATAGAAATGGAACATCATCGGTGTTAATTCGGAGGAACGTGGATCTGGAACTAAACATCTCATGAAACTCCTTTTTTTCCATCACCATCCTTCCCCAGGATATGGAGGGTATGCCCGAGGATATCCAGCTGCTGCCTCCCACAAAGACCCGCGAGGCGGACGCTCATCTTCGGGAAACGCTGCTCGAGTCGCTGATCCTGTTGACCTCGACCAAACAAGGCCGTGATTATCTCCGCGACAAGAAGACCTACCCCATCATCCAAAAGATGCACGCTGCGGAGCAGGAGGAGCATGTACAGGACGTGGCGGAGCAGATCGTCAACATGTTGATGAGAGACGAGGGTGCAGAGATTGAAGAGATTGAAGAGGTCAAGCCCGTAGACGACGACGAGGATGGTATCTCAGAGGTTTAGAAAACGAACGCGAGTTGCATTTTAACAATTAAAGAAAAGCCCTCCCCCTTGTACACAAGAATGCCCTATTTGACCTGGATATTGTATCTCTACTTTGGCATTGATTTCCCTGCGGCCTTTCTTGTCTACAGGTCTATAGTAAAGTACGAACAGAACTCGAGGTTTCGGTCCATAAATACACTGCTGCTCCCAGCCTCCAGCTTCTCTGTCCACGAATGTCGGAGTGATGCGAGATTTTGAAACCCCCAACTGTTTATACATCGTGGCCCTATCACCCTTTGCTACTCTACTCCTTGTCTCCAAGAATGCAATGGCTGAACTGCTGATCCAACAAGTAACGACTAGCCACATCCTTGACGTCTGCACTCGTCACCTTCAAAAGCTGCTCCCGGCGACTATTAAAGACATATATACGAAAAAAACATTGTCAATACCCTCCAAACGACTGCGAGTAGAACTTCCAAGGTCACACAGTCTCCTATCAAAGTCAAGTAAAAAAACTTACGTCTGACGCATCTCATCCGTGATACCCTCAGTAAAGACGACCATTCCTTCTTCAGCCGCACTCACAGGAGCATCCATCCGCTGGAAGAGCGACAGCTTGGCTTCTGCCAACTCCTGTTCCGTAAAGTCGGATCGATCCAGCACCCAGCGAACAGAGTCCTGATACGTCGTCAGCGTCTTTTGGGGACTTGGGTCGCGGTAAGAGTAGAACGAGAAGAGTCCTCCTGTAGGCGAGTATCCAGCTCCGCCACCATAAGCGCCATTCTTCTCACGGATCTCCCGATGCAAGTACAAGTTGGACATGAGAGAGGCAAGAATCTAAGCGCACAACGTAAAACGAACAAGAAACGCCGTCAGTCCTCAGTCCTCAGTCCTCAGTCCTCAGGCTACCGCCATAGGTCGTGCAGCGCACAGCGCAGAACAAGAAGGTCGCTCGGTCAGTTCATGCATTCTATACCTGGAGTTTGGCACCATCCTCATGTGTGTATGGAACACCACGAAGACACTTTGCTGTGAAATTGATGCCGTAGGGCAGAGCAAAGAAGGAGTTCTCGAATGTAGCCGCGAATGCAATCTATCAAAGGAAACATCAGGATAAGGCCGATCAGCAGCAGCAAAAGAAGACTGGACCACACTCGAGAGGCGCTCTGCGAGAATACAATACCTGCTGAGAAGACGTATCCATTGGCCTGGCATCCAAGCGAGAGACAAACTGGCCCACCACATTCTCGTTACGCGCCATTTGGTCCTCTCCACATGTGAGAGCAAGTCTCAGGCTAGACCGCTTGATGGCCAGTTCCGCAATCTCCTTCAAGCGCTGAGATACCTCGGAGAGGTCTTCCTTTTGAGAGAGCGCATTCATGAACTGGACCTGCGTCATGCCCCCGTAAAGCTCCGAGGCGTGCTAATGTTTCGATACGAGATCAAGCAAGGAACAGAGTGTGAATGACAGTACTCGCAACGAAGATACTATGTCAGCTCCGTCAGCCTGAAGCAACCTGTACGTACACCAGCAGGGGTCAAGCGAGAGCCAGCATTGGTCCTGGCAAACACATGGCCCGAGTCTGCAACCGAGTTTGAGAGTGCCGATGCATTCTATCAAGAAAATAAGGATGACTTTGTGTCAAAAAGTCTGCCCTCGCACAATTTTTTCGCAAAAGTCCATTGTTTTCACAGCCATCTCACCCCTTGAATCAATGTACGCAGCTTGTCAACGTTGTCAAAGTTCGTCTCACGGACAAGCGATCCCAACAAGTCGTACATGCGATCCTGGTTCCTGTCAAGACAGTATGAGCTAAATGAAACACCCTCCTCGGTCCTGTCAATGGCTATAGTAACGCAAAGTTTACGAGATTACAATATTAATTAATGTGTAATACAGCGAATTCATCCAAGCGGATTCGATAAAGACAACCGCGACTTACAAGAGTGGTTTGTAGAGAGGAATGGTGCGACGCGAATTCCGCCAGTGTGGAGTCGGATTTCGTCGTCAATCTCACTCATAGCCCGTGTATGTGTTCCAAGGGATGTCAGCGACTAGTTGTGAAAATAGACATCCAAGAAGGTTAGTTTGTGTATTGTCCATCATGCACCTCCGAGCTGGCAGGTGGAGGGTAACCGCCATCAGGGGACTACCTGAAAGATTCAACTTACGTCTGTGAACAATGGCAAATACTGCTTCAATTCGGAAGTCAGTCCAGGAATGACGCTGATGCCTCTAAAGTATGTGATCCCGTTGGTCGAGGTCGGTCTCCATTGAACAGGAACACTGTTGATGGCGCTATGCTCGAGGGCAAAGGTCTTGGTCTTCTTTGAGATGTCCTCCACCTTGAGAGTGGGCAGACATGACACATCCTCGACTTGTTCTTGGTTCTTCAGTAGCGCCTGTCCCTGCTCATAGATGGCCTCGTGGTCGGCTTTGGTGAGAACGCTGGTCTTTCCCATAAGGCGCGTGGTCTCATTGGCAGATACTTCGGCTCCGTAATCAGGACTCGGCGTCATAGTGAACACCAGTTTGTGAGGATTGTTCAGAAGGTATTTGGAGACAAGATTCTGGAAGAAGGGGCCTGCTTCGATTTCTGCCTTGAGTCGCTCGATGTTCTATGGCATTAATTAGGTTTGCAGCATAAGTCTCTTGGACAAGGACAAAGAGGAGGCGGTCCGTTCGATCAAGAGCGTGGTAATACCTTGTTGAGTTCCAAGAGATCGACAGGATTGCATCCATTGAACCAGCCAGAGGACAAACCCTGCATGAGACTCATACCAAAGAACGATGTTTTCTAAAGTTGCATGGGTGTATCCGCGTTAGACATGTCGAGGGCGGCGCAAAGGAAAAGGTACCGCTGGATGACTGGATTGGTATCATGATCATGCGACCTACATGTTTCTGACCGAGTTCCATCTGGTGAACGATTGCCTCGATGCGCTTTGGGTCTACGCCCTCCTCCTTGACCTGGTTGAGCACGCTCATCACAGTGTCCTCGACCTTTGCAATGTCGTCCTGCTTCATGCCCTGGACGCCAAAGGACATGGAGCTGATCATCGTTGAACCGTCATATCCCGTATTGGCAGAGTACTCGGATCCCAAATTGGACTCGATCAAGGCTTTGTACATGGGCGATGCATGTCCATCCGTGAGAAGGTCAGAGAGAATTCTCAATCCAAATCCATCAAACGTGTCCTAACAATCATGAGAAGAACGAAATCACGTTAGACAAGAATCCTTTGTGAGGTCCCAATGCTTGCAAAGCTATTTCCTGTCCTATTATGCCTTACAGTAGCCTTGTTTGTGAGGAACGAGACAGACATCTTTGTCTGCTTTTCAGGAGACGCCACTAGATACAGCACAACGCTTTCGTTAGTAACTTGAAGGAAGCTATAAAGGCAAATAGCACACTCCCAGTCCCGCAGACTTACTAGGATCCACTGGGCACGTCAAACTGACACGGCGAGGGCTCTCAAATGGCTTGACGATCTTTTCGGAAAGTGGAGGAGTGATCGGGGAAAACTCCTGAAGCTTGCTGTTGATGAACTGAAGGGAGTCCTCGAGAGGAAAGTTTCCATAGGTGTAAAACTTGGCGTTGCTGGGATGATAGTGGGTCTTATGGAAATGAACGAGCTCCTCGTGCGTCAGATCCGTTATATTGGCTGGATCACCGCCGCTGTTGTGGGAATAAGTTGTGCCCGGGAACATGTACTGTTGCATCTTTGACCAAAAAAGATATCCTGCATCCGCCATCTGGCCCTTCATTTCATTGTAGACAATTCCTTTGAATATGATGGGCGAGTTTTTGTCTATTTTGGTAGGTCGAGTGTCCTTGAGCATTAGTCGCATCTCTGGATCACACGCGCGTTACTGTCCATGACACGAAGATGACAAGTCAAAAGTTGATACCATTTGGATTCTCATGTTCCAGTCGCCATCCTTCCTGCTTAAAGTCCAGTTCACGGAGATGTGGGAAGAATGCAGCATCCATGTAGACGTTTCTCAGATTCTGGTAGTCGACGGGGTTGGTTGTGGAGAATGGGTACAGGGTGTAATCACTGGCTATAAGGTCAAATCGAATTAGGTGGTCTTGTTAGTCTCTTTACTCTGGGCCCTACCATGATGCTCATGGCGCCTGCATTCAGGATACTTACCAGTATATGCGTTCATGAATGTGGCCATGCTACGATTGAGCATCTTGAAGAAGGGATCACGTACGGGATAGGATCGACTGCCGCACAGGGTCGTGTGCTCCAGGATATGAGGAACTCCAGCGCTGTTGTCGGGAGGTGTAGCGAAACCCACGCCAAAGACGTTGTTGGAGTCGTCGCGAGAGATGTGGAGATGTTCAGCTCCAGTCTTGTCGTGCTTCAGGCGGATGGCGTCCAGCTCCAGCTCTTTGACATGACGGGTCTATCACACGATCGGATATTATACACAAATAGTCAGCGTTCTGCAAACTGGTCCTGCAAAGGAATACCAGGACCAAGGAGGAGGGCAGAGAGGGCCACGTACCTCAAGGACAGTGTATCCATGAACTGACTTTCCAGGCTTCCATGATTCTAGAGAACAAGAGCGTCAGCGTTGACGACAAAAAGGAAAACGGCCGTTTGCGCAGGCACTGGTTGCTGCAGTTGCCGCAGGGACGAGTACCTGAGGTGGTGGTGGCGAGGAATGCGCGCTGCGAGTGTCTGAATGCAGGCGAGGAGGAGCGCGCGATGGAGGCTCTCAGCGAGGCGGCCCTTGCAGCAGCGAGCATGGCGGGATGGGTGGGGGGTGGACGGAGGAGGTGCGATGGAGTGATTGCACAGACGAGGTTCGAGGAAGAGCCGTTTGAGGAAAAGCTGCACCGATACACACAAAAGAAGCAGTCCGCTGTCCGCCACTAACGCTGTAAAAGGCGTTTATGTGCTCACACACTCCGCCCTCCTCTCTCCGTCCATCCCACACGCTCGAGCCATGAACATCTTGCAGCATAAGAGGTAAACGGCCATCCGATGGTGCCAATCAATACGAAGCAACAGCTATTGCCGCAGGCTGGCTAATCAGCCCTGACCCGATTCCATCCCTACTTTTAGCTGGCATGTCTATAGCCAAAAGAACAGGGACAAGGTCAGGCGGGACGAGGCCAAGGCAGAGGACGAGCAGAAGCAGGTCCAGGATCGCTCTATTGCCGCAGTACGTCACTCACAGGCAGCTCTGTCGCGACTCGCGTCTCTCCTGTCCCTTCCTAACTGCCGTCTCCGCATCTCGAACTTGCTTTTGTTTAGGATCGGGAGCACAGACTTACGCTCCTGAGACAGCGAGCACAGAAGCGACAGTCCAATGCTATTGGGGGAGACGCTCCAGAGAAAGAGCACAGTCAAACGGATCATGGATCGCCAGTAGCCGAGGATACCATGGCCCTAGTCAAACTGCAAGACCCATCCGTGAAGATGCAACATGTCAATTTCTGGGCTGACCTAGAGAAGCAGGTATACCACGCAAACCCCATATAGCAGGAGCATGTGCATTCAAGAACAAATATCTAACACCCTGTGTGCGGTCGAAATAGGACACGAAAAGTAAGCAGGGAAATCCGGAACGCGAGGCAGAGGATAAACGAAAGCAGGAAAAGTGGGACCGGACGATTGCTATGCATCTGGACTCTGGTGTCAAGGGTAATCGTCAAATACAGCGTTTTGATCTTGCCCGCTTCCTTCTCCTCAGCACTCATCCGATGTTATATGCGCAAATTCCAAATCGTAGGACCAAAGCCATGGTACACGTCCCTACACGCAGGATCGATGCAGAGCTCTCGAAGGAGGTAGGCATACAAGACTTGACTACTTCTCTTTGTGAGGCTACGATTTGTTGTGTCATTTCTAATGCAGAATTGTGTCGATATTCTTTATGCTGCATAGAGGAGACGATAAAGAATTCACAAAAGTCCGAGAAGATCCGTTAAACAACATGAAGGCCATGCTGGACAAGCGGGACAAAGCTCATAGCGAGAGGAGCAAGTCACCTACATCCCAATCAAGGCCACGAAGGCCGGACGTTGGCAAGCGCATCAACTCTGTAGGATATCGAGAGCTGCTTCTCCGTCCTGACAATTGAGAGGTGGTTAAGGGTCGTCTAACATTCTGACAATTTTTCTTGCTTTGTTCATGGCAACTACAGGAACCAAAGGAGATGAGCCCTATGGCCAAGTTGCGACAAGAGCGAATGGAACGAGAGCGGGCAGAGCAAACAAAAGCACGGGCACTACTCAACCCCGGCTACCTGGATCCAAAGGTACATCACCAACCCGTAGGCGCCTATAATCAACAATTCAATCCTTTGGCGACCACTCTTGCACACTCGTCCCAACACAAGAATTTGGGCGCAGAGCATAGGGATCGCCGCCACAATGAACATCGTCATCAGTCCCGAGATCGGGATCGGGAACGAGGTGCAGACAGGGAGAGACACCGGGACAGACCTAGGGATGAGGATCGAGACCAGAGATCGTCTTCTAGGAGACATCGACCATACTAGAACGTCTAAATTTATTTGGATGGTCTACCAATCTAACTCAGAATTGGACACGGGGCAGGCGTTCAACGACTCTTCTGGATGGGCAATACATTGTCCGCTCTTGGAAAGATCGAACCCCCAATAGTGTACTCCACACCGGAGGGTCATATCGGATCGCAAAACACCCTATGCACCATAGCAGGAACAAAGACTCGTTAGCAATCAGCTGGTAGCCAGTTACTGCCATATCAAAAACAAGCGTTGCTGTTGGCACTTGCCCACTTCAGCATATCGGCATTCGCATGAGGGCAGTAGCGGTCCAAGTCAAATGTCGTCGTACTGGTCTGGATCCGAAGTCGTCTTGGAGAATCAATATGAATGTAGAATCCTGGCCGATGTGTGCTCTTTAACCCCTTAGCTCGCAACTTTGCCTCCTCAGGGCTAAGCTCCTCCTCCACCACCACCTCCTCTGCTTGTTTGTCTTGTGCTTTGGCAGCAGCGGGTTTGAGCGGTGCCTCGGAGGAGGAAGAGGAGGATGAGGAGAAGTCCTTCTTACTCTCTGTTGTTGTGCATGGCCCGGCCTGAGGGGTTGAGACAGGAGGAGAAGGGCTCACGGACAATTTGGATATGGAATCGGTGACAGTATCGATGGCAGTGGTCTTTTCGTCGTCTGCGGATGGCTGTGATTCTGTTCCGGACACTGACAGGTTAGTGGTCGATGCAGTCGATGGCAGGTCGTGGGTGCCAGGCGCGACTTTAGAATCCTTGTCCGCGCTGGAATGCGAGGTGTCGATGGCGATGGCAGCTTCTGGCATTCTCGGAGATTTGGAATGTTAGTAATGAGAGTAATGAGAGAATGAGAGAGGATAGAATAGCTTTCAGGGCGAAGGGACCGTGCAATGGTGCGAAGTTAGAATGAGGCCCTGAGGAGGGAGTGGAGCGCACAGTGTGAGGAGCAGAGAACTGGCAAGAGCGATGAGGACGGATGAGTGTGACAATGGGACAAAGGTCACAGAGACTGAGGAAACAGACGAGAGCGGGGTGTGTGGAGCGCACTGTGGCCGTGAGAGACGGGCTAAAAGGAGACGTGGGGTGCGATTTGTCCCACGGTCAAGGCAGGGTTGATTTCAAGGGAGATTCGATTATCCAGAACCCTATCTCGAGATCTTCACTCGCTGTAGCACCATCGAGTCGAAGACCAGAGCACTCCACGCCTAATTGGTCTCGCCTTGGCAAGCTATATACAAGATGCAAGATGACATGGCAAAGGCTGCGGTTCCCTTCCAGGACAGCCAGGAATACACTCCGCCGTGATCCAAATGGACCTGGAAGCCGGCTGGCTGTCTGCATGCCGGTAGCCATTGGGATCCCTCCAGGAGCAGCTTGGCCTGTATAAAATAACGCTTCTTCTGCTCAACACCTCACGCGCGCCCATCCTCATCTCCTGCTTCTCGCCTCAGCTCCATCGCCTCTCACCCTACCCTTCATCACACTTTGGTCTCTGACCAGACCTTAGAAAGTACGCAAATGCCTCACCTCGCAGCCGGTCTGCTTCTGGTGCTTTCCGTATCTATCGCCACCCATGCCCAGCTAGGTACGTGTTGCCGCATCGCATGTCTGTGCTCTTGAGACACAAAAAAAGTATCGACGAACAAAACATGTTGACCACGAGGAGTATCACGTATCTTAGCAAACAATTGTGGCAGCCAGGTGGCAGTGACCTCTGAAGCCGACTTGGCTGCCGTCGCTGCATGCTCCTCCTTCAGTGGCACGCTCACCGTCTCGGGCACGTCCCTCAGTTCCCTCTCCTGGCCGGCACTCACCAGCCTCACCGGTTCCATCTTGGTCTCGTCCAACCCGAACCTGAACGTTTTCTCGCTAAATGGCCTCGAGTCCAGCACCGGCACCATCTCGCTCTTCAACAACACCATTCTGTCTGCATTCAACGTCCCCAATCTGGAGACCATCAATGTCCTCGAGATCATCACCGCCCCCAACCTGAGGCAACTTCATTTGCCAAGCGTTAACAGTCTGAACACGCTGAAGGTGGAAGACACCGGATTGGACAACTCGGGCGCCGTACCTTGGACCGCTCTACGAAAAGTGATGGATATCGGGGTGAGCAACAACAAGTTTCTGAAGGCCATTGATATGCCCAGTCTGACCACGGTGTCGGGCCGATTCGTCGTCGCCGCCAACGGCTTGATGGAAGGCAAAGGTCCGGGATCCAGCTTACATCTTAGCAACCTGACTTCCGTCTCCAACTGCACACTTCGACACTTGACAGATATCGAAGTGCCCGCGTTGACATCCGTGGGCTCAAGCCTGGCCTTTGACGAGACGAACATCAAGGCTATCACTGTCCCGAACCTTCAGACCATCGGCCAAACCTTGAGCATCGTATCCAATAACTTGCTCAGTAATATCTCGTTTGCTGAACTGACCACCATTGGAGGTGCCTTGCTGATCGCCAACAACACCGCGTTGACAACCGTCGATGGCTTTGGAAAGCTCAAGGACATCTCTGGTGTACTCAATATGCGTGGCGCTTTCACGACCGTCTCTCTGCCTGCTGTCTCGACCGTCCAGGGCGGCATGTCTGTGTTGTCGAGCACCAACTTTGACTGCACCACGTTGAGTAAGGTCAAAGCCAATGCCCGTGGCAAAACGGTCTGCCAAGCGATGGTCAAGTCGGCGAGACCTACCAATGCGGACGGAAGTGAGATATCAGATAGTGCCGCCCCTGGATCCCTTTTGGCCAGGGCCAGGGAGCAAGGATCCTTGTGGACGGCCTTGGCTGTGCTCAGTTATGCCGCTTATTATATTCTTTAGAGAGCTCATCATGCTCCGTTGATTTCTTTTTTTTTTCATCTCGACTTCTTTGCCATCTATTAACATGTACTCAGAACCTATGATGCTTTTGTCACGTCCCCCCTAATAAATGAGCTTTCGTGTTTATGAGAATACCAAACACTATCAGAAAGAGCCGGACTCGATGCCTCGCGATGGCTACCTGGTGGTCTGGGTGGCAGTGCATGACACTCAACGCGATCCGTGAGGACCCTTTGGCGCGTTGCATGGTGTTTCTGTAGCAATTTATTTCATGGGCACAGCACAAAACTTTGACCACGCAAAAGTATGTGCCTGTCTCCAGCATGCACTTTTCTCTCTCGCCAAAACAGAGATACGCCTTTTGCAGCTCTAACAGGATCCACTCTTGTATGTTCACCGCGATCTTTTTGCCGCAGTTTCCCACTGAGCGTCCAACTGTTATTGCCCTTACCTTCAGTTTGCATCCCGCTCCTATTTGTGATGTTACAACGCTACCAACGCTCTTCCGTATCCATTAGGGCCTTCTAACCCCTTATAAGGGCGTTGGCTCAATCTTACAACAGTACAGCATCGGGTCAGCTATCCACCACCCAAGAAAAGTCAGTACACACCATTGGGTCAGGGTGGTCAGGAACAGTAAATGCTAAGAGGCCTCATTGAGATCTGGAATAAGCATGAAGGAGAAACACTTGAGTTCATAAGTGATGCGATCCCGTCCTAGAAGCCAATGACGATGGGAGCAGTAGAGATGCGACAAACCTCTTCAAGACAGCCACTCTTGCAATGAGAAGAACAATTGTCATTCGATCAAGCGTGTTTTTTTTGCGCGACTTGAAAAACCTTACTTGACTCTAGCCGCACAGACGTACCTTTGCACAATCACACTCCTACTGACATCAGACAGCCCAAAGAAACTGCACACAGCTCAGACCTCTCACTGGAGTTCACTCGAGGATAGAACCATCCCATCGATCACCATGAAGATGCTGCGACTTGGTCGGAGAGGAATTGTCTTGTCGCTTTTCATCAACAGCCTCAACGTTGTCCTATATCTGATCATATTCATCGCAGCTTGCCTCAACATTACTGAGGCTTCTGTCAACTTTATCATCCTCAACGCTTTTGCCGCGTAAGTGGAAACTTGAAGATCTCTGTCGGACGCAACACTTTATGTGGCAATTGATGAACGAGCAAAGGTATATTGACCATTATGCTCTTCCTTGGCACAGATCCTTCGCATGTCTGCTCATTATTTCCGAGATCCGCCTGCCGCAATTGACCTATGAATACTTTCGGTTCCTGGTAAGGGCCAGAGCTTGTTTAAAAGCTATTGCTTCGCGAAGCAAGTGATGGCGGCTTACTAAACCTACCTACTTTTTCCCGTTCTCCAAGTGCACATATCGCGGTAGAGGAATGACCTACATGTTGTAAGTATTGCTATTACCAATGCTACGATGTTGATGAATTTCTAGATCTGCTCAAATCACATCACTTACTCTTGTGCAGTTTTGGTTGTTTAATCGCCTCCCGGATCCCGTTCAATCTTTATGGAGGCATCATTGTGGTGTGCATGGGTATGTCTTTCTTCATGCTCTCCTACGTGACCCTTATCCCACCACTCGACGGCTTTATCCTCAATTGCAAAAAGCTGGATGAATGGAAGGAACAAAAACACTTTCGAGTCCAACTCGAAGCTCAGCGGATCTTTGAGCAGCAATTGCAGCAGGAACAGACATTGACGAGGATAGTAGCAGCACACCACCCCAACGCCCACACAAGTCATGCACACATGTCGACAGGAAGTCCAAAACAAGCCCGACCATCTTCCACGATCAGCAGTGGAAGTACTCAGTTTACAAGCACAGGCAATGGCGCTGGACCTAGTGCAGGCATCCTGACAGACATGTTCTCACCACCTATATCCTCAAAACAACGAACTGGAAACCACCCTCTACTGGCCATGTTATTGCCAAAACACGGTAGCCATGAGCCTCAGTTCCCCCACCACCAGCTCCAAAGCAAGCTCCAGGGATCGACCAGCAACTTGAATGGCCCGTCCGACGCGAGTTCAGATAGAGGAAGCAAAGAACACTCGGCCATCGGTAGAGGGAGAGGGCGGCTTATTCAGGAACGGACACTGCATGAAGAAACGCCAAAAGCTGTGGCAAGCCAGCAGGAGCGATCGCAGCCTCTTCAAAAGGACCTTAAAAGGCCATTGCGCCTCGACAAGAGCTTACCACCTATTGCAACTTTGGGACAGGAGAGCACCCATCAGTTTTCGCTCCCTGTAACGTTTATGCTGTCTCCACCTCCGATTCGTCGGTCCAGTGCTACTCACTCCGACCCCGGTTCACCACTGCAGTATCTCAATGTTGGCAATGACGATCCAATGGACTCGACAGAGCCTTTAGCGAATGCTGTCCCGGGTGGGAAAATGGAATGGTGCACCGAATCTGAGGATGACGATGATGGAGTTTTGAAATCGACTCTTGGGTACGATGAGGGTGAGGCACAACATGAACCACCGAAGTCAGAGTTGCTCCCGTTGCGCGTAAACAACAAGCCCACGCCTCCCCATGACCCCTTTCGAAGAGCGTCGCTCTCGTCAAAGAACCCCGCGGGGACTCGTTCAGTCGCTCAGCCGATGGTGACAAACACCTCACCCGCCAGTAAAGCTAGCTCGGCGCAGCACCAGAACCTCTACCATCCACCAGAGCCGCCTCAACAGAGTGATGGCAGAGTGCGACATGCGCTTCAGCCGAAACTGGAAAGACACTCGTATCATCCCCTCGAGAATGTTGCGCGTCCCTCCAAAGGGATTGCGGATGCATTGCCGTTGACAGCGACGGGTCGTATCCTGTCGTCCATGGGAGGGATGGCGGGGTGTTATAGTCTGGGCGGCGCGCTCCTGTCGCCATTGAAGACGTCCTCTGCAGCACCAGAAGACTTTTGCTACGAAAACGTGGATCTCGGATGCTCTGACTATCAGGCATATTCCACGGCGGACATGGGCCACCGAAGGGTTCAAAAGGCAGCAGGCTACCTATCGTCATCGGCACCGCCTACCCACCCGCAGCAACAGCAGCAACAGCAACAGCAGCAACAGCAGCAACAGCAACAGCAGCAACAGCAACAGAAGCAGCGGCACCCTACGCAGTACATGCCAGACATCATTCTGACGCTACCCACGCCTGCAGAGACTGGGTCAGGTCCCAGACGGGAGGGCTACTTTGCCATGTAGTGGGAGACGCATCTTTGCAAAATACAAAACGATACAGCCTTTAAATAATTGGGTCTTCTGTCCAAAGTGAGTTTTCCCCTCTTCCGTCTTCTCGCGCTCATTTTGCTCCAGTCACCTCCATTACCTCCTCCATTGCTTGGCTCCTCCACTGCTTCATTGCTACACCTTGCAGACCTCCATTCCGCCACCTTCTAATCTACCATGACCACATCCCCTCTCCTCCGCGCAAAGGGCATCGGCAAGAAAAATGAAGACGGCACTTGGCTCTTTCGCAACGTCGACTTCGAGCTACAGCAGGGTGTCTTGACCGTCACTGGGCCCTCTGGTGTCGGGTACAGTGAAGAGCCAGCGATACTATGACAGCGACTCCTGCCTTCGCGACTCACGGTGTATTTGTTTTTTGTTTGCCTCCATGTAGAAAGTCAACGCTGCTCAAGTGCATCAACCAGACCATTACGATGGACGAAGGCCAAGTCTGGCTGGAAGAAAAGTGCGTAGCAAAGCACTATTCCGAATATGGTCAAAGGACTCCGAACATCATCATTTTCCTTCAACTCTAACAAGCGAACACATATCATGATCATACATTACCACAACGGTGACATAGCCATCTCTCACATCGCTAACGGATATCGCCTCTCACCCTTTCTCATCCTGATAGGACGCCCGATCAATGGGGAATCCCTGCGTGGAGGAGCAAGGTCATGTACGTCCCACAGCGCACACCCATCATGGAAGGCACGCCGCTGGACTTTGTCGAAGAAGTCAAGCGTTTCAGGGCCCACAGAAAGAACCTAAAGGACAACGTTTTCGACGATCCTGTCCAGATTGCGCTCGAGTAAGTCGTAGTAGCCACGTTATGTGCGTGTGTGGCGACGGAGAGGCGTTGCATGCCACAGAACCCCTAACACATCCCTCTCGCTGTTGCGCCATGCATTTGTGTAGCTGGGGTATTCGACCAGATCTTTGGCACAGCAAGTGGAACACGCTCTCGGGAGGAGAGATGCAGCGCATCTCACTTGCCATTGCATGTTCTTTCCGCCCAGAAGTGCTGCTATTAGATGGTAGGTCAAAGATCCAGTCCATCATCTAATGCTTTATGCAGATTTGCAAAAAAAAATGTCAATGCAGCAAGAATAGTAATACTTTTATTTCTTGGATCTAAAATAGAACCCACATCAGCATTGGACGAGTCGAGTTGTGACCAAGTTGAGCAGACACTTGGACAGCTCAACTGTATCTGGGTCACACATAACCCCCAGCAAGCGAAACGGATAAGCACCGCAGGACAACTGGACATGCGCGCGGGTGATAACAGTCAACAGGGCAGCCCTTCAGAAGTGGTCGTGCAAGACGATAGAGTTCACAGGAATGGCAAGGGACGTGGGCATGGACAAAACAATACCAAGAGTTCGGATACATCAGCGTCGGCTTCATCGTCCAGCCAGACTGTAAACGCCAGTGCCAAGTAGTGTGGCAGGACGACGGCGACAGCAGGATATATATTCTTGACTTTCAGATTCACCACAAGCATCAAATAAAGTCAACGAAAGTCATAGACAAATATTCTTCAATTGCATTGCCGGTATTGACGAGCGGCTGGCATGGAGCATCTTCGATTGTACGCCCGGCAGTTCAAGGTTGGTATTGATATTTTAATTCATGGTCATCAATCTGTGCAAAAACAAGACTAACGACTCTTGATATTTTTCGTCCCACCTGCAGCAGCATCGTCGCTCAAAGATTCATCAGAAAAACGTGTCTCCTCGTACACCTGCCATCCTTCTCCCCAGCCGAACTCGCATCCTCAGAAACCTTTGTCGAGACTCGAATAGCCCTGCGCACTGAACCTTGTGCTTTGCGAAATCCTCGACCGTTTCCAGGCCCGTGATCAGAAATTCCCGCAAGCAGATATCGCAAGGGAGCATGACACTGTCAGCTGGCGCAAGTGCAGCAATCGAAGTCTCAGATCTTTGGCGACAACAGTCATCATCATCAACGTCGCCATCGCTACTGTCGTCATTGCAGCTCTGAACACTAGGTTGAGCCCTTCTGTGCGTGATGCCAGGGGTAATGGATCGTCGTGTAACCTCTACAGTCTTCAAAAGCGGTATCTGAGCCAAGCGAATCATCTCCAGCATTGGCTTACGTCGTGCGAACAGTGGCGCGCCTTGGTCCTCATCCTTGAGCAAGAGCCCATTGTCAACAGCCAGGCGATTCCTCGCGCGAGTAGAGACTGGGAATGGGGTATGCGGGCACAGTCTACAAGCATTGGCAGGTGGGCTCTGATCAGATCCAGTTAGAGATCTGACTTTGGTTCTGGTAACACTTGTCTGCTCGATCTCTGTATCTGTGTCTGTGTCTCAGAAATCTATAGTGCGCGCATAGCGCTTGCTTTTCAGGGTCTTGGTGATCGTGTTGCTGCGGCTCGACGGAGACGACAGAGGCGACGGATCTTCACGTCCCGAGTCCGTGGTACTGGGAGCGTCCACAAAACCGGTTCCCATGGCCATTCCACTTTCCATTGCAGTCGAATCTGCATCGCTTTCGTACTGCTGTTGGCCAGTGGGAGTACATGAAGCCGACAATGGATTTAGGAACTGACGCGCTATAAACATAGGCGACTGATTGGGAGAGCTGGCCAGATCTGAGGATGATACAGGCAGCTGCAGAGAGACACGCCGGTCTTGAAGCGTGTAGTGAGGTGCAGCCGAGTCGTCATCAGCAGCTTCACCCTCGCCGTCACCGTCGTCAAACCCTTCTTCGTCCTCGCCATCATAGCCCTCAATCGTATTGTGTGTCTCATGTGCCCGATCTTCCTCTTCTACCTCCTCATGGGTGTGCTCATTCATCGACATCACAAAGGAGCAATGGCCTCATGGGAGATAGGCACGACAACGACAACGACAACGACAACGAGGGCGAGAGAGTAGTTTACAAGGTGACAAGAAAGGCAAGGCGCCTGAGTGCGCGGTTGGAGCTCAAGCAGGGTATTCCAACAGCCGCTGGTAGGTCGCTAGGTTCTTTGCGTGCACTGCCTGAAGCACGTTAGAGAGGTCGTCGATACCAGCATGATGAGGTGTCCTGGTTGTCTCTGCTCATTGCATGCTTCCGGGTGGTGTGTCGTTGAAGATGGTGTCTGAGGGGGTGGGGGGAAACAGGTTCTTCGCCAACCTTAAAATAGCACGGTTGTGTTCGCGTCATATAATTGATCTCACTTCCTCACCATCTCAATCGCACCATCGGGACTCGAGGGCGGGACACGAGATTCAGATCATGTCAAAGACCGAAAAGGACAAGTCTCTGCCTTACAAGAGCGACCCGGCCCGTGTACAAGAGTTGCGACTCCTGCTCCTCGAGAGTCTCTCGCAAAGACTACGCCCTGCGACTATATCCTCCTCTCAGGAGGGTGTCGGCACCTCTATCCTTTGCCGTCTACATCGCCAATCAAGAAGAGGGCAAGGATGAACAAACGCCAAAGCTCTCTCAGGAGCTATCACCGTCCTCTGCACGGATCAGGCCACAGAGAGTTCTATGCGACCCAGAGCCCGGCTCGCTTAGGTCTGACCCAAAAAGTCGTCAAGAGCACATTGGACTCGGTCCTTGAAGAACTCGAGTTCTGTATCCAGACCCTCCAGAGCTTTGAACTCATGGAACTCTGAAATGGAATCGTCATTGCCAGGGGTCTGTCCATCGCTAAATCGCTGGGTTACAAAGCCGCCATGACGGGAGATGGTGCCGATGAGCTCTTGCGGGCCATTCGTTTCTGTACAACATATCTGCGGAGCGTCTGCAGGCGCACTCCAACAAGTTGACCAAGATCATGCGATTCTTGGGTGTGCAATTGGCCAAGGCTCTGGGACTTCAACCCATGCAACTTTACCTCGACCCAGAGCTGATTGCGCTCTCCCACCAGCGCACGCGGGATATAAAGATCAATTACTATGGCCACCATGTTGACCGGGAATGGCAGGACCGACTCTCGTGTCGACAGCTCCATGGCAAGTGTCTTCTGCGCAAGGCCTTTGATGACGAAACATTTCTCGACCTGGAGAAAGAAGGAGCCCATTGAGGTGGGTTCGGGTACGACGATTCTGCCAAAGACGTTTCAAGAGTCCATGTCGGCCGAGGATCTCAAGGAGCAGGATGGCATTTTTGAGCAGGAGGGGATCAAGATCCGAGATGTTGAACATTTGCAGTACTTTTAAGTTGTTCAAGAAGGTCATTGGCGATGACATGAGCACCTGCCCGGATAAGCTGAGGAACGACGGCATAGACCCTTGCCCCGGTTGTGGGTTCAATCTCTCGACGCCGGACCAGACCTTTTGTGTCATCTGCGGACAGTGGCCAGCGCATGTCCTCCCGCTCCGAGAAGAGATTGCAAAGACAAGCGAGAACTCTGAATAAACATGAAAATGAGTTGCAAATCTGATAATGTAAGAGACGAGAGTGTAGGTACTAATACGTACTATTTTAATACACCAACAGCGCTTCCAGAGAACTCTGTTTGCTGATAGCGCCTCGTTGTTCTAAGAGTTTCCTATTTGTACTGCTTAAGCCTTGCGTATTCAAAATGTTGATATCTGATACAACAAGCTGGTCATGCCAAGAGCTCCAGACTAGGTGCAAAGACACCAGATGACAGGTTCCTTTGACCTTCCACATACGAACGGATTTATCGTGGCAGCCAGTTGACAAATAGCTGCCGTCTGCACTTGCGTTCCATGCGAGTGACGATATCCCTCCATGGAAATCCTTTGCGGTAGCCAAACAAAGACCTGATTTCACATCCCAGAGTCGCACCGTCTTGTCGTTACTGCCCGAGGCAATCTGCTGGCCGCTTGGCGAAAACACCACGCTGAGAACATAGTCGGTGTGGCCGCTTAGGATGGCACCAGGTTCACCGGTTTGTGCGTCCCAGAGCCGCACCGTCTTGTCGTCACTGCCCGAGGCAATCTGCTGGCCGCTTGGCGAAAACACCACGCTTCTAACATAGTCAGTGTGGCCGCTTAGGATGGCACCAGGTGCACCGGTTTGTGCGTCCCAGAGCCGCACCGTCTTGTCGTCACTGCCCGAGGCAATCTGCTGGCCGCTTGGCGAAAACACCACGCTGAGAACATAGTCAGTGTGGCCGCTTAGGATGGCACCAGGTTCACCGGTTTGTGCGTCCCAGAGCCGCACCGTCTTGTCGTCACTGCCCGAGGCAATCTGCTGGCCGCTTGGCGAAAACACCACGCTTCTAACATAGTCAGTGTGGCCGCTTAGGATGGCACCAGGTGCACCGGTTTGTGCGTCCCAGAGCCGCACCGTGTTGTCTTCACTGCCCGAGGCAATCTGCTGGCCGCTTGGCGAAAACACCACGCTTGTCACAAATCCGGTGCGGCCGCTTAGGATGGCACCAGGTGCACCGGTTTGTGCGTCCCAGAGCCGCACCGTGTTGTCTTCACTGCCCGAGGCAATCTGCTGGCCGCTTGGCGAAAACACCACGCTTGTCACAAATCCGGTGCGGCTGCTTAGGATGGCACCAGGTGCACCGGTTTGTGCGTCCCAGAGCCGCACCGTGTTGTCTTCACTGCCCGAGGCAATCTGCTGGCCGCTTGGCGAAAACACCACGCTGAGAACAGACATGGTGTGGCCGCTTAGGATGGCACCAGGTGCACCGGTTTGAGCGTCCCAGAGTCGCACCGTTTTGTCTCTACTGCCCGAGGCAATCTGCTGGCCGCTTGGCGAAAACACCACGCTTCTAACATAGTCAGTGTGGCCGCTAAAGATGGCACCAGGTGCAGCGATTTGTGCGTCCCAGAGCCGCACCGTGTTGTCGTCACTGCCCGAGGCAATCTGCTGGCCGCTTGGCGAAAACACCACGCTGAGAACAGACATGGTGTGGCCGCTTAGGATGGCACCAGGTGCACCGGTTTGAGCGTCCCAGAGCCGCACCGTGTTGTCGTGACTGCCCGAGGCAATCTGCTGGCCTCTTGGCGAAAACACCACGCTGAGAACAGAGGAGGTGTGGCCGCTTAGGATGGCACCAGGTGCACCGGTTTGTGCGTCCCAGAGCCGCACCGTCTTGTCGTCACTGCCCGAGGCAATCTGCTGGCCGCTTGGCGAAAACACCACGCTGAGAACATAGTCGGTGTGGCCGCTTAGGATGGCACCAGGTGCACCGGTTTGTGCGTCCCAGAGCCGCACCGTCTTGTCGTCACTGCCCGAGGCAATCTGCTGGCCGCTTGGCGAAAACACCACGCTTCTAACATAGTCAGTGTGGCCGCTTAGGATGGCACCAGGTGCGCCGGTTTGTGCGTCCCAGAGCCGTACCGTCTTGTCGGAACTGCCCGAGGCAATCTGCTGGCCGCTTGGCGAAAACACCACGCTGAGAACAGAGGAGGTGTGGCCGCTTAATTTGCGTGTCTTCTCCCAAGTTTCGGTCTTGTACAAGCTAATTGTGCCACTGCGGAGGCTCACAGCAAGTGTCTTCCCGTCCAAAGAGTACGCGCATGATTCAACTTGGCTTTCTTCCTCAAGATACGGGTATTCGCCAAATCGGACGTCCTCCATCTGCGCGTTGCTCAAATCCGCCTGACGCAACCAGATGTTGCATAGGTTGGTGCTTCTCAAATCTGCTCCCTGTAGTTGAGCTGAGTCAAACTGTCCACCACTCAGGTCCGCGCCGGATATTTTGATACCTGCTAGATTGGCCCCGATGAATAATACACCGGCCCGAACCAAGATAGTGATGGCATTTGCTGCTGCTTGGCTTGCCGTATCGTCTGTTTTTGACTGCTCGACAAACTGATGAAGTCGTTGTCGGAACTCAGAATTTTCTTGGGCGTGCTCAGCTAAAAATTGGACAATCGACGGCTCCTTGACAAGGGTCCTTTGGCTTAGAGGGTGTTCGGCCAGATCTCGAGAAATATCAGACACTGCATCTGACTCACTGAACTCTCGTACGTGTCGAGAGTAAAAGTACTCTAACAACGAGCGATGGAGGAACCGGTACTGGACACCTGAACGCGACAGCGGACTGGACTCTCGGAGGAGCGTGATATCTGGTTTTGGTCCGAAGAACTCGACCTTCCATGTCCCTTTGTCGCTTCTTTGCATGTACTGGACAATTGGATTTCCGTCCTGCTCCTTGAATATGGCAGCCGCGAGGTTCTTTAGAAAGTCTATGGTGATCGCGGTAAAATCGTCCCCAAGTAGCTCCTGTCGTGCGCTGTCTGCCTCCACTGATAGTTTGATTGTCCTCAGTCGTCGTTCGCTGATGGTCAGCCATTGGTCGACGAAAGAGGTGTAGAGAGTTAAGCGAGTCACTTTGATCTTGGCGATATCGGCTCCGTCCTTGATCACGCCTGGCAACGCTCTGAGCGATAGCGAAAGAAGAAAGGGATTCTTGACCAGCTCCATCAAGTTGGGGATCGACCTCAGCTTATCCATATAGTTCTCGGTGCTCCAGACGGGTCTATCACCAATCAGCCTGTGTACCTCTGGATCTCGCACAAACTGATCAATGTAGTCCCCAATCTGGTCTCTTGTGAAAGGAACAATGGCGGCCTCCGTGTACAGGTTAGCTGCAGAGGAACTGTAGCGATCATTCTGTTGAGGACAGAATTGCTCGCGGTAGCCCTGTCCAAGATAGGTGCTCCTGCAGCTGATAATCATTTTTGTGTCTGCTTGTCCCTTTTGATTGAGCATATTCTCCGAGTGCAAGTTGACCTTGAGCTGCGTTTCGTCGTACCCATCGCAAATCAGGATCATCTTCCGACTCTTCTTCAGCTCTTTGATCTTGTCCTCATTGAATCCGTGGATCCGCAATTGTGAGCCAATGATATCCCGATAGCTTTCGGCCACAGCAGGCAAGTTGATGAAGAGTGGTATGTGACGGCCTGGCTTGTATTTGCTCCAAAGCTCGTGCTCAAGGTGTCTGTTGAACGTTGATTTTCCTGCTCCTGAATCACCCAGCACCAAGAACACATGTCCGTCGCTCTCCAGGAACTCTTTGATCGTCTTCATAAGCGGTAGAGCATCCTCGTCGGAAGCCTGAAGGTTGGCCTTGGCTTGAGGAGAGATGTACACGGTCTGACTGTACTCTTGGAGTCGTCCAAGCCGGAGGTCGTCGAGATCGTACTCAAGGTAAGGTATACCTTGGACTAGGGACAGTAGTGGCGACTTCATTGGGATAGGAAGATGAGACCTCAATGGGTAGGGATGTGTAACAATGGTAGAGCCATTGCTCAATGAGACCTGCAGAAAAGGAAGAGCCACTTCTCTGACCGCAAATTCAGGTACCTCCGAGATCTTGCCGAGAATGATCAGCATCCAGGACCTGACGCTGTCGTCCTGAGCCCAATCGGCATCATTCAAGTACAGATCTTCCAGAAAACTGACAGCTTGCTCACGGATGCAGGACTCCCATTCATCATCAATCGCAATCTCGCCTAGGAGCTGGCTTACACCCCATTGGAATCGAGGATCACGACGGCAAGGAGCCTCTCGAACCAGTTTGCTGAAATCAGTCAATTGGCCTGCTCGGCAAAGAGCCGTAGCGGTCAGTACGGCAGGATACCACGGATGCTTGTGGCCAGAGACAAGGCCTGCTCTGAGACTATCGAACAGTCCACGTCCACTTTCAATCAATGAGCTGATGCCTTCGTAGGTGGACTTGGCAATCCCATAAGTGTCCTCGACAGTCTTTTGCATCTGCTTGAGGCCTTCGAATAGACCGTCAAAGTTCAACTGAATGACTCCCGATACCTTGATAAGGCTCTCTGCGGCTCCTAGGGAGTGTCGCATGATAGCCTGAAAAGCGGATTCGTCGTCTGGAACATACTGCAATGCCTGAAATGCGTACAGCGCTTGATACATCAGATAGGGGTCCGAGCTGGATTGCAATCCTGAGAGAACTGAGGCCAGGGGCTCCCTTTCCTCGACACGAGGTAGATCTTTGACTTTGTGCTCTGGTTCCGCCATGCCATCAAGGAGGCGGGAAACAGCCAAGGTTAAATGGTACTGGTGCTCCGACGACTGCTGATGGGTGTCTCCCAGGCGCTTTCTCAGGATGCTCAAGATCTTGACAAGATCATCGGCATCAAGATACGTCGGTGCGGCGCACTGGACCAGCTGGACGAGACCTTGGAGCAGATCAACATCTAGAAGTACGGCCTCTTGGAGCTCCAAAATGAAGCAATTGAGCAACTTGCGGTAGTGTGCGTGATCGAGGACAGAGCCAAGGAGAACGACTTCTGACACAGCGACCGGATCCTTGACAGCATGCTTGATAAATTCCTCAACGATGCGTGACCCCAGCCAGCGAAGGTGCTCTTGCTTGATCGGGCTCTGTTCAATGGCTTTGACCCACTCCTGCTGTGTATCATCGGACGGCGTGGTCCACGACGCTTCGTTTGTGGGATCTGAAGCACTATCGAGACCTTCGCGCTGCAAGGGAGAAGTCGTGTTCCTTGGAAGACGGCTGATGCACAAGGCGAGCTGGGATGTGCTGTCGATACGCGCGTCAAGTTTTGGCAATGTGATTCTAGTGGATGTTTTAGATACGTTCTCCGAGAAGACATTCAAACGAGCCTCAGTCTTGCCGATCGTGGGCTGTGACCCAGTTCCTGAGCTGCTGACTTCGAGGCTGTAGACGGCAGAGGAGATGTCGGTGCTAGCAGCTCGAGCGTGGCAGATCTCTGTCTTAGATGGACCATCTTGGATCGTGACCTTATCCTCATGTTTTGTTGACCGGAAGAAGTTTCGAATTATGTCCCGCTTTTTAGTTTTTTGGGACGAGATGGATATATTCTCGCCATCTGAACTCAAGCTGGCTTGCTGAGACGATACAGTTGCGGCGCCATGGCTGACAGATCGACCATGGGCGGTCGATGACGGTGTCAATGAGTTGTGGGCAGATCGCCCGATGTCAGGTGGTGAGCTATTGAGTGGATTGCTCATGGCAGTTGTCTTGATGCTGCATCCATTGCAATAGAAACAATACGGTCAGCGCTTGCTATGAGTGAATGAAGATCATTGTTATGCAAAGCTTTTGGTTGCTCTTACCTTAGTAAAGTCGAAGCTACCGCACTGACGACAAGAGGAGAACAACGAAGAATTGAAAATGTCACAAAGAGGTTCAACGACGATAGCACTAGGCACATATCCAGTAAACGCCACTGATCATGTTAGCGACCATTCTAGTATCCATGGCTAATTCAAATTGCGTGTGTTCATGGGTCTTGCAATACCTGGAGAGAGACACGAGAGAGCGTTCTCCAGGAGCGATAGCAGTATCGGTCGGTCTGAGATGGCTCAAGAACAATGTCTTTGTATGCGAGAGTCGATTCCTTGGTGGTCAAAGGCGGTCAAGTCACGGCAAGGTATCAAAGGTCACCATATGTGGATTAGCATGAAGTTTGGAGGGTAGGTGCTACTCATTATCATTACACTCGACTCCACCCTCAAGCAGAATCTCGCACTCACAGGTTCTTGATTGCAAGTTTGGCGCTCTTTGGAAAATGTGAGAGAAAGAAACGGACTGGTGAGAAGGGAAAGAACAAGGTACGAAAATATTTAAGAGCGTGGGAGCGGTACACAATCTTAATCTTCGCCCTCAATCCATCTTGTGTACCTCGAGCATTGAGTTCCAATGGTTATCGTGAGCATGAATATGCAGGGGCATCTTGTATCAGCCACATACTGCCTGCTCGCTCTTGTAGTCTACAAATCGCGCCGGCTACGGTCCACATCTTGATCGACAGCGCGACTGGCTTCCAAATAATGGGTGCGCTGAGCGCTAGTCCGAACCTGCTCATACAGCTTCTGTGTCCCTGTCCTACTGTCCGATCTGGCAATCCTGTGGGAGCGGCACGCGATCTGAAACTGTCGCGACCTGAGGCCGCTATTAAGCCGCAGCTCGTAGTGAGACGAAGGCGCTCGCGCCGAAGCATTATTTTATTTCACATGAGTAAGAAAGAGATCGTATTGAGCGGCGATCTCTTTGATACTTGGTGTGCTCTTTACTCTGATGCTGTTGTTCCGGCTCGCGCTCAGGACCACAGAATGTCGTCTCAAAAGTCCCAGCTCACCTTCCACGACTTGCATCTTTTGATGGGACAATTGTGCAACACTCTGTGTCACGTAGAAGCACCGATCATCCGCCGTGGTGCAAGGCTGGCTCGGGATACAGCTATGCACACTCTGTAGAAAACGCGAAAGACATCATCAGCTTTTTTTTATTGCTTCTCAATACTCTATTCTATTTCTTCAACACTATGTTCACAAGGTGTCCATTCTAATCTACTACGGCCTAGTTGCAAATACCGCCCGAAGCGCCATGGCTTTTGCACACCTTGTAGAAGAGCCACTGGTCGCTTTCGGCGACATAGAGGACATTTATACCGTTGCTGCGAGACATCTGCCACATGTTTGCCTCCTTCCAAACTTTTTCACTGGCTTCATTATTAGGGTTGCATCTCTGCCCACCACAGTTGGCGCAGTAGCACTCCGAGCCAGCGAGAACGACGCTGAGGATCATGGCGAGAACGAAGAGAGGGACAATGCTGAGCTTGAACATGGCGTTTCTATACTCTAAACAATTGACGTTATACACCGTGAGATGGCAAAACAAAAAGGACACTGGTAATGGACGGGAAGCCGAAAAGGAGATTCTGAGATTATTACCTTGAGGCTTTAGGCGAGGTGAAGTGAAGAGATTTGTTGAAGTTGAAGAAAAGCAGATCGAAAGCAAAGAACAGCGCGACGAGCTTTTATAGGCGTTTCCTCTCAGTTGTCTCTTCGCCGTTGGACAACGTGGTATATCTGACAATGCTTCGTACCCTTCTTTCGTGCAGGGTTGAATGAACACAAGAGCCCTCGGAGCGGCGTCTCATGAATCAACAGCGGCGCTTGTGCATCTGTTTGAGCACATGGGACCATGTCATTAAGGTTTGGGTGTTTGCTGCTGCCGTGAGCGTCGCAGAGCATCACACGGCGTGCGGGGTTGGCGACAAATCCCGGGTAACCGCGAAGATTATGGAAAAGAATACCTGATCGCTGCAAAGATGAGGGCCGAGAACACACCCGGCAAGCAAGCGGGGCTCACGCTCGCCAAGACGTTTGTTGAGTCATGAGGCCAACATATATCCCAGAAACGCGAAGTATCGCATTTATCATCTTTTATAGAGGATACAGACCTCCGTCGATGCGCGATGCGCTCAAAACAGGCATTGGACCACCTCACCAAATCTGAAAGCGTTGATGACATGCCTCTGCTCTTTATGCAAGAAATTAACAGGACGTACTCTACCTATGAGATCCACCAGTGTGGGACCGTTTGTGTGGCATCATTACCGAGGAGCATAGAGGTATCCTTCCTTATCAAGGCTTCGGCTGCCGGTATCAGAGCCACTATAAATCCCAGCTTTCTAGAGTCCTGGCGTCTATCATAGACGACGCGTCTATTTTCTGACTATACTCTTCGATCCCCTTGTTGGTTCGACTGCAACCATCGCTCTCATATGCACCAGTAGCCTCTGCACCTTGGATCGTCACCTCCTATCTCTGATCATCCTTCGGCGGTCTGATAGAGATAATACACATGTTTTTATTTGCTTGGGTTGATTTCGCCAAGGAACATCGTCTTGTCTGTGCTGCAGGAGACCACTATTGATAGATAGGACATATAGAAAGAGGCGTTAGGCATTTCGACTCAAAAAGGAATAATCGCGCAAAGACTTCATTATCCACAGGCACAAAGCTTACCGATGGGTTCTTTTGGGTGAAAGTCAACTTCATTGACACATCCTTTGTGTCCTGGCAGCTTGTACAGGATCTTGCGTGTGAGGGCGTCCCAGATCACCATTGTCCTATCCCCTGAACCCACGCCAATCATGGAGCCATCCTTGGACCAAGCGGGGCGAATCAGGTTCTTCTCAAATCCATGAGGTGCGCCCTCGAATGTCTTGAGCATCCTGTTCCCAGTGGCCGAAAAGGGCTTTACGTCCCAGATCTTGACAGTGTTGTCCATCGCATTCGACAATAGCTGGTTGCCGTCAGGTGATAGGCTGAGACCAGAGATCGTGTCCATGTGTCCTGTCAATGAATATGATACAGTCTTTTTGCGCAGATCCCATGCTGCAATGTTATTATCAATGCCTCCTGCAAACACAAGATCGCCCGCATCCGAGAACGAAACGGACGTGATCTGGTACTGTGAATCAAAGCTCTCGACCGCATTTTTAGCCCGAAGATCCCAAATCTAAGCAGGGAAACCATCAGGACGAACACATACAGTAGAATCCTATCAGCATCCTGCAAAAATGTCGCAATTTCGAGGCCGCCATGCTGTCCAATGATCTTCATAATACCTTGACTGAGCCATCATCCGATCCACTGGCAAGCAGCTCTGGGCCACGTTTCGCTGGAGAACAACTGTTGACGAACGAGGTGTGACCTTTGAACCTCTTGATCCTCTCCCCTGTCTGGACATCAAACACTCCGCATGATTTGTCCGTGCTGGCTGTGAAGATCATGCTATATATATCCGCAGGTGTTTAATGGTGGCAATTTCAAAAGAAAATGAAAAAGGAGCCGTTAGCTCAACAGAGTCATTCACGATGGGCGCTGTTCTTTACACAAGAAAATAAAAGATCCTTCGTTTTTACCTGCCATCCCTTGACCAGTGCAACTCCAGAATGGCTCCTGTGTGTCCTTTGATAATACCGTAGTTGTCGCATTCACCATATGTGTTCCAAAGATCTAAAGCATGATCCCATGAAAAAGTTTAGTACCTCTGCTGCTCCTACACAAAAACAAGCAATCAAGCTTCTTCTATCCACTACAAGAAAAAAAAAGGGGAATCAAAGTCGCTCTCTCCACAAAACGCGCTGCCCAATGGTTCAGCCAAAAGTCATGACTTACAGATACTTTTCTCGGCTCCTGCAGAGGCAACGTGTTCTCCTGATGGACTGAATTTGCAGGTATACAGCTCTGCGGCTTGACCCTGCAGCAGCATGATCGGAGCTTTCAACGCTGAGGTTCGCTTCACCTATCACGCATAATGAGACGTTTGAGGAAATGAGACGCGTAGAGTGGAATGAGTATCCAGTTGGGTCCTTGAGTCATCCCCTGACTTGCATTCCCGCTCAGCATCCTGCGTAGCAGAGCAGACAGATTGGCAGAGCAGACAGAAGTAGGTGGCTCGTTGTTGGCTTACAGTTTGTACAAGTGCTCCACTGGCTCCCTTTGTCTGAATGGTGACAGCATTTGAGGGCGAGGCTGATTCCTCTGGCTTCTGTCGCTTAATGAGCACGCCATCGGAAGTCGGTGGGTCCTTGCGCTTGTCCATGGCGATGTGATGTTGGTGTGATCAGAAGTGATGCCGCGCGCATCACTGGGAGCAAACTTCAAGAGCGAAATTTGCACGTCTTGGAATGAGGCTTAGCGCATGAACTACAGTCAGTGTACAGCCTCGTCGCACTTGATGGCGCCTCCACAGCACCAAGTTCTCGGTTCAAAACCGCGCATCGCAAATATAGGCCTAGCACTTCATTGTCTGCCATAGGGGAAAGCTGGACAGTGCGCGCAGGAATGGTGGATGGCAAATCGATAATGTTGATACATTTTATCCAACGGGAAAAAGACGAACAATATGAAGGAGGTCTATCGAGAGTGGAGATGTGCTGGTTGAAAGAATCCAAACTTTCTTTTTTTTTTTTTTTTTTTTTTGGTTTTCTTTTGTGCGGTGCCATCAAGGATGCACGACGAATGAAAATAGTAAAGTAAAAAAAGAACGAAAAAAAAATAATAAAGCTATGCGATGGGAAGCAATTACTCCATACGAGCAGGGTCGACGCGTAGGGGTGCTACTCATGGCGACGCGCTCTGCTCCTGTGGCTCGTGGTGGTGGTGATCTGGGATGGATCCGAGGGCTGCGGTGGGAGTAGAGTACGAGGAGTAGCCAAAGTCACTCCATCCTTGCGTGCTTGGGGGCAGTGGTGTTTGGTAGTAGCTGGGCTGGTGATGCTGCTGTCCAAAGGTGCCCGCGTTCTCATTCGTCACAGGAGAGTGATATCCCACCGACATCAAGTCATGCGCCGCAGAGTTACTGCTGTGGTCAGACGTCGACACTGTCAGAGGAGAGGGTGCAGCCCCTGAGGACAGAGTGTGCGTATGATGAGACCTTTGCTGGTGGTGTTGGTCCTGATGGTGATGATGGTGGTGATGCTGGTGCTCCATCTGCTGAGAGAACGAGGGCTGGGATGGAGAGTGGGGTGAGTAGGGCGCAAGGGGATGGCTCCGGTGCGCGTACCGAAGGTGAGGAGGCTGAGTGGCCGAGACCTCCGAAGCACCGGGGGTACCGGGAACGTGTCCGTATCCAAATGTGGAAGGGAACGTGGCGTGCTGGGGGCTGTAGGGATGTGGCGTATGGTGCTGTTGATGCTGATGCTGCTGCGATGCCTCTCCGAGGTGGGGTACATTGTGATATCCTTGCTGGTGATGCGCAGTGGAATGGGTCTCCTGATGGTGCCCGTAGCCTGCAGAAAAGTCAGGACCACCAGCACCCATGCTGGTGGGGGTGCGGGGGCTATGGCTCGATACTGGAGAATGCATATGTTCAGACACTATAAAGCCAGAAGTACACACAGAGGTCAGCGCAATGAAACAGGTCGGTTTTGCAGTTCAAATACACAACGAAGCACGTACTGTGGTCGTAAGACTGCTCGACCGTGGGCGGGATCCGGAAGTTCTGTTTCATCAGGAACTCGGGACTGATCTCGAGGCTCGCCAGTTCGGGGACGGACGAAGGGGTGCGAAGCTTGCCGGCGAGGACATCCTCCTTAGAGTAATACGAGATCATGTGCTGAGATACCCCGTTGACTACGATCGACATTGTCTTCTTGATGAGTCCGTGTTTCTTGAACCTATATGAATTGGTGAGCGAGCCGACCAAAGCGCGCTCCTTGTTTTTCTCAATTGCGCTCTCTGCATCGCTCGAGCTTGCTCGGGACGCCCGATCGATTGGCCCAGTGTTCTTTTTGCCACTAGTATGCTTGTCCAGTTCGCGGTAGACCAAAAAGTTGCCAAGGATGCGCGAGGGCGACCAAACGAGGCCATCGGTCCAGCGCTTGATCCCCGACTCGCGCTCATCGAATACAAAAACCGTTCCTGACTGGATGATGCGCCGTTCCTTTTCCTGCAGGCGACGGCAGATCCGGGGCAGCAGTCCTCGGCGACACGCCTCGAAGATCAGCAGCGTGTCCTGGGTTGTTTCAATATAACCGTGGAAGGTCTCAACGACGCTCATGGTTGGCTCTGACTGGACCGTATTAGTTTTCCTGAGAAGGCAGTTCTATGGATGAGCGTTGGGAATCCACATTAGTTTCGGGAGACAGGAGTGAAGAGCCGAGATGAGGAGTGGGCGACAAAAGAATGATTTCGGATGATGAATTAAAAACACACAAAAAAAAAAGCAGAATGGGGGTGAGTGCTCTGAACGGTTAGGCAGTGCGAGGTCAACCCTCGCCCCTCGTCCGTTCCCTTATGACAGAACCTCCTGATACGGCCCACCTGCAGTGAATCGCATTAAGATCTGGGAAGGAAGGTACACCTCTCACTTCAATGAGAGCACTTGCTGTGAGGCCTTAGTGTCTTCGTATGACACGCACCTCAAGCTGCCCTCTGGCCCCAAACAGGTGTGCACGACATGCACGGAAAGAAAATAGGGAGGGGATCGACACAGCACTCCCAAATACACCCAAATACAGACTTCGGACAGAGACACAGACGATGACACAGACGACGACACAGACATCGGTCTTCTGCACCTTGCCCCTTCGCTTCCCTTCCCACCCTTCCCTGGCGTTTTCTCTGCTCCAGCCTGTTCCTCATCACAACATGGACGGCGTGGTTTGGACTATGGAGTGATCATTTGATGCCACAGGGTGTGGCATCTAGGGAGTTTGGAGTGACTGAAGGACGGAGTGCTTTTGTAACAAGGTACTACATGCTCGTGGGGGAGATGCACCTCCCCCTTCCTCCATCCTCCCTCTCTCCCTCCCTGCTTGATTGCAGTTTGGAGGATATGAATGAAAGCTCTGGAATGTGGTTGGAGTAATTTGGTCCACGGGTATTCTGTCATCACTAGACACACACACCAAAGTGCTGTTGCGAAGTCTCGCCAGCTCTCTCCATAATCCTCTTCTCTATCTCTCTCTCTCCCCCCCCCCCCCCCCCTTGACCATGGACATCCTGAAAGCATAGCACTGAAGGATTTACACGCAGACAGCGTCCTTCTCGCACCCCTCCCCCTCACTTTGAGTCTCCTTCAAGCAAAAAATCCCACATGTTATGCCATGTTCAAGTCCTGCAGCTTAAAATAGACACGTCGCTGGTGTGGGGAGGAAATAAAAAGAAGCGAGTGCATTCCCATCCTACGCCCCGAAGGCTACGTTGTTTCTCTTGAGATTGCCAACCACCAACACCGAGTCCAGGCTCAGGAACAACCGATGCTGCATGCGCATATCCAACAGCGTGTAAAGTTTGAAATATATGCATCGGTAGGGGGCACCAACCTTCTTTTTTTTTGTTGTTTTAGGATCGCTTACGATTGATAGAGTTGCCGGCCGTCTGTGTAGGAGTAAGCCTTCCTTCTCTTGTTTTTGTGCTTGGGAAGAAGGATGATAGATTGATTGCAAAGGGAATGAACAATCTGGAGGGTGGTGAGGTCAATTCAAAGACGAAGAAACGAGGGTAGCAAAATGAAAAAAGTGACGAGGCTAAAAAGGATGATGAGGACAATGAGGATGAGCTGCAGAATATAAGGTTGCTTCTTGAAACAGGGACCGTCTCTTTGGGCCGCTGTCCAGCGATGCACTTGTTGATTACTGCTGATGGAGGTGAAGATCGCTAAAGAATGTGGGCGCAAGAGAAGATTGAGATTCGACAGGAATGAGAAGTGAGCGGAGGGTTGAAGTGAACTGTGGCAAAAGTGTTGCGGCTGGCGTTTCAGTCCCATAAGGAGTTCCGTCAGAGGCTTGAGGCTTGTGTTGCTTCAGCAGGTGCGCTTTTTTTTTATTTCTACTTTTCGTCAAGAAAAAAAACCGTGGGGACGGAAAATATGTTTCCTATTTCGCTGCTTTGCTATTTGTCCACCTGTGTTTTTTTTTTTTGTTTTTTTTTGCTTCTCTCTGTTCTTTCTCGCTTTCTCATTCGGCGGCATCATGACCAAATACGGCGCGGGAGCAGCAACGCACAAAAAAGAAATCGTGGATCATTCGAGTCACCTCTTCTCTGCGCAAGAAGGTACCAAAGTACCACTATGGTTAGCTTGCAGCATCGGCCGAAAATCACCCAGAAAGAGAAAAGAGAAGGACGCTTGCTCCTGAAATCGGACTGCAGCCCCCGTCGTTAACCCGAAGGACACAACGGATCAAGAGATCCTTGTGCTGTATCGTGATAGTCTTCAGTGCTTTTTTTTTTTTTTTTGCTCTGATTACATACAGGCTGTAGTCGTGGCTGATCAGAGTTGGGTACAGACGATGTGGAAGCACTCTTGGTTATCCGTGAATGGAGACTTATCGAGCTCTTTTCCCCACACTGAATGATATGGTTCCGCAAGGTATGTGTGTGAGTGGGAGAGTTTTGCAGATCGTTTCACTTGATCCAGGCACCGCAAATCAGAGCCTAGCAGAGAAAGCATGCTGTTTCAGCACACTTGCCATGTCGGCTTTGCGAGCACATGCCTCCGATCCGTGCTTCATCTGTAGCTCAATCTTCGCTGCATTTAGTATTTGCTAATAGCCTTCTTCAGCTGGAAGGCAAAAGGCGAGCAAATGGTCGTCAAGTGAAGCACCTTAAATGGGTCGAGGCTACCGGTCCGCACATCAACTCCGTTTGCACAAGCGACGTACCACAGTCAATCAGAATCATAACACCGTTAAGCTATAGCCATCACTTTTATACTTTCAAATCCAAAATTCTTTATGGTCTTTGGCATCCGGGCCTTCTTTCCCACCGCCAGCTTTGGTGCGCGTTGTTTGTTTGTTGTGGTTGTGTTTTTCAAGGGCCTTCGCGCGCAATCGAAAAAGGGGGGATTGAAAGTTGACCTCGTGGCACAAGAAATATCATGACAATGCATGGCTAGCATGGCATGGTATTCGGCATGGCGCGTCATTGTTCGCACACACACACACACAAACACACATAGTTTCGAGTTCCTGATCACTGTTGGCTGAACATGTTGTTCACGGAATGCTCGCAGCCGCATCCCTGTGAGATTTGCACTCGGTCGCAGGCAATGATGGTAATGTCGTTGAGACTGACACGCGGAGTGTCCTTGAGCACCTCCCCAGCATACCCAAGTCTCTTTCTACGGTTGGGCACGTTAAAAGAAAAGACCTGGCGCGATGAGAGACACAGCGCGAACCATGCGATTTTTGCATGAGGAGTACAAGCCGGCTGTGTCAAAAAGGAGATGGTTTGCAGTATGGCTCACCTAAGCTTTTTTTTTCCTCCCTTGCCTTTTGTTTTAGCAGGCTGGCTGGAGTAAAGGGACCGGCTGCATGGACAAATGCATTGGGGTAAGGGATTGCGTCGTCCGTCATGCTGAATGGATCTCAGTTGCTGTTGCAGGCACAGGAAGGAGAACAGAACCCCAACAGAGGCAGAGGGATCCAAGAAGTGCAAAGAGGAGTAACGACCAAGGAAAGGAAGAATAAAGAGGGAAGCGACCTTTATTCACTCCACGCAGCGCACTCTGTTGCTTCTCTCTGTTCTTGGGTCTCTTCAGTCCATCAATGGCTGGTCCAGCCTCACGCACCCACCCGCTCTCTCTCTCTCTTTTTCTTTTGACTCTCTGACCCTCACTTCCTAGTCTCGCTCCCTTCCCTCTCTCTCTCTCTAACACACCCACACACCCACACGCACTCCCACCTTATCAAGGACCCGACATCCCATGCGCCGTCTTCGCTGTCGATCCTTTGTACTTTTATACATCAGCTAGCCACACTCTCATCCCCACGTTTTTTTTTCTCATCCACTGTCTTAATTCTCTGTACCATTCGTATACATGCCTGCTCGCATGGAGTAGCCTCTTCACATCGTTTTTTTTTGGCTTTTTATTTTTGTAATCAATCGCTCGTCCTTTCTTCGTTTTTCTCTCTTCTCTTTTTTGCTCTCTTGGTCTGCTTACCACCACTGCCGCTCTCTATCTCGCTTCAAGTCATCCCCAGATAGTGCCCCTTGCCCTTGGCGGCCACCATGCAGACGCGTGCCAGAAGCAGGAGCAGTGCCATAGTCTCTGACCGGGATGGCAGCAGCAGTCGCCTCAGCCAACACAATCCACTTCCATCCTTGTCTTCCTCCTCGTCTCCTGTCAGCAGCATGCAGCGCGGTGCCAACAGCAATCATTATCTCCACAGCAACAGCAACAACATTCATGGGCACGGACACCTCAGAAGCGTCCCTACCAGCGAGGCTGCGGTACCTTATACCACACCGCAGCAGTCACGACAAATAGCCTCGCAGACAGGAACAGGCACCGGCGCCGTGTCAAGACTCCGATCGGGTTCAAACCCGCTCTATTACCGTGGTCTGCCTATGCCTTCCACGAACTCAGGCGTTGCTGTGGGAGGCGATTTTTCAATCGAGAACAACACCAGGATAGACTTGAGCACCACCACTCGCAACCGCAGCCATAGCCCGTTAGAGCCCACGTCCTTCAGAGCGCACGCTAACGAATCCAACGGCTCTAGAAATCGTGTCAGCTTGGAGCCAACTGCTCCCACGTTAAGAAGCTTTGGGGCGGTCAAGGCGCCAGGAACAGGAACGAGGGCTCGGGCAGCGACGAGTTCGGAAGTCAGCGGACGAGGGACACCCTCCATATCACTGTCCCCATCGTCGCCATTGTTAACGTCACCTCCACAGCCGCGATACTCTACGAAACCAGTTTCGTCTGCGCTTTACGCCTCATCATCTTCTACAACAACCGCTGTAAAACCCAACGCCGGCTTTGGCTTTGGAGCAGCATCGACAAACAATGCCATGGTGATGCAGGGCTCGCAGAACACCCCAAAGAGCACAGGTGCGGGTTCAGAAGGAGTGCAAGGAGCACAGGGCAGCTCCCCCTTGCCTCCGACCTCAGCGGTCGACCAAGCAGGGAGGCGCCTACGGGAGTTGCAGCTGCAGGACCGGTTCAAGGCCGCTCAGAGCTTCATTGAGCGGACAGTGGGGCAGCCATTGCCTTCCAACGACCTGCACGAGTCCCTGAAGGACGGGGTTATTCTCTGCCGGTACGCCTGCGAGTCTGAGTCTGTCTGCTTAATTTGAATGCTCATGTTTCTCCGACACCCTTGGGTGCTTCCCAGTCACCCAGTCATTCGCGCACTCTCGTCATATCAACCTGCGACCCCTTTTTCCATTCTTATGCGAGTGTTCTCATCCAACCGTGCTGCATGTTCACAAGTCAACTCTGTGTCTTTTCCACACTTTGAGTAGATTGGCGAATCGATTGCGACCTGGCACGGTGGAGCAGATCAGCCTCAAGAACCTGCCGTTCGTGAAGGTAAGACCACCCGCGATAGTGGCAGGTGCTCGCTGGAGAGAAAAGGGGAACACGAAAAAAAACTCCTCCTGTCAAACGTAACAACATTCACTCAGGCGACAACAGTAGACGCATGAAGCAAAAGGGCGACAGCAACGACTACACGACTCTCGAAAAAATAGCCATCATTCCCGATCGACGCTGCCTTGATAAGATGGGTGTCTGCGCATACCCCTTACTGGCAGTAGCGCTAGTGGCAGAGAAGGAGAGCACGTACATAATTAATGGCCTAGACCGGCACTAAGGCGTCCGAGGCTAAGGATCCGAGAACATGTTTCTAACAACATACCCCTCTCTCCCTGTCTCTTAATTACTGTCGGTACTTCAGATGGAAAATATCAGCAACTTCCTTAATGCTGCTAAGCAGGTAGGATTTTTCTCAGTTACCATGGTCGAATGATTGCCTGCTCACCGCAACCTCATGTTCAGCTGACTAACCTGGGTGGTCGTATCTATTCATTCCCGTATAGCTTGGAGTCCAGAGTTCAGATTTATTTCAGACAGTAGATTTGTACGAAGGCAAGGATATGACTCAAGTGGTGTCAACAATTCTCACTCTTGAGCGTGTTCTTGGAGGCGTCGCCAGAATGGTGGCAAAAGACAAGCGACCCGGGCCAAGTCCGATTGTTTCTGCAGAATCAACGCCAGCGCAGATAGCCAAAGTAGGTGCTCTTGGGCCAGCAGTTGTCACAAGGATGCGATCCAAAACGGCTCATACTCCGAGCACGGCATCTACAACGACATCCATACGTCCCTCATCATCGGCATACTACGCAGCGCAGATCAGAAAGTTGGAGGAGGACAGTATACGATTTGCGCACGGTTACGATATTCTGGAAGCCAATGCGCCTAAGCCAAGGGACCACCGCTATCAAAGCACTCCCATGATCAGCCGGGCAGTATCTCCGTCGGCAAAGGGAAGAGTGTCCCACCAACTCAGTTTGAGTGATATTCAAGCAGGAGTGGACGAGGCAAGCGTCGGGAGTGATGACACTCCTGCCGTTGAGATCGAGGCAGAGAATCGCAGAGAGCAGCGGGCTCTCGTCTTTGGTCACGACTCTCCAGCAACAATGGAGCAATCGACAACCCTCGCAAAGTCAGCGTCGGGATCAACACTCTCGGCGGATGGCAGGATGTCATCACTCGATATGATGAGGAGAAAGAAAAAGAGTATATCTTTAGATCCACAGGCTGCGAACGCGGTTATGGGTAATTCAAGCTATAGGGACGGACTGGGCAGCCCAGGAAGCCCAGGGTTGCTAACCCAGTCCGCATCTTACAGCGCTATCTCCCATCTGCACAGTTCTGGACTGACCAGTAATGCTGGTCAAATGACAAGTCTGAAGCAACACACTCGTTTCTCCTCGGAAAGGACGCTAGACGGAACAGCTCGCACAGCATTGGGATCACCGTCGTCATCGCGATCAACAACTCCAGTGCAGGGTCTTCGGAAGAGCACTAACAGCGTGGAGCCTCTGCGAGAGAAACTAGAGCTCTTGGAGAATGATGCTCTGGTGGCAACATTTGTAAGTGGACGAGGGAAATTCCGCATGGATATTTACAACCGACCACCCTCAGGGTCTTGTCCATTCAAATCGCTAATATTCATATCTGCCTGACATTATAGCAACTCGGAAACTGTATAGGACGAGGGCAATTCGGCTCAGTTTACAAGTATGTATCACACGCAAATACGCAAATAGGAGGCTATGTATTCTGCGATGACTTTTGTAACGTTTTTATTGACGCTTCTCTTTTGATCATAGGGCACTGAATTTAGGGAACGGTCAGATGGTGGCGGTAAAGCGGATAAAAATCGATGGTCTGAAGGAAAATCAAATGGACATGCTTATGCAGGAAGTGGATCTGCTAAAGTCGCTCGCTCACCCTTCGATCGTGAAGTATGAGGGGTTCATTATGACCTACGGGTACTTGAACATCATTCTGGAGTTTGTGGAGAATGGGTCGCTGCTGACGACTTTGAAATCCTTCGGTACCTTTCCCGAGAAACTGGTGGTCGCTTATGTGGTCAAAATTCTCGAAGGACTGGTATATCTGCATGGCAAGCAGGTACGTATCATCGGTATTGCATGGGCATTATGATGCATTGCGGCCACCTTCGCGCGTTATGATTGACATGGATCCATTTCTTACTACAGGTGGTCCACTGTGATTTGAAAGCGGCCAATATTTTGACGACCAAGAATGGCAATGTAAAGCTCTCAGACTTTGGGGTTTCGTTGAATCTCAAGGTCAAAGAATCCGATTTTGGAGCAGTTGCAGGAACGCCCAACTGGAGTAAGTAGTAAAGGGAGTGCGACGTTTGTTTGAGGGCATTGCACATGGCTCAACTTGAGATGAAAACTAACCATCCCAATACCCTTTTTTTGTCGTGTTTTAGTGGCGCCGGAAGTCATTGAGCTGAAAGGTGCCTCACCCGCAAGTGACATTTGGTCACTGGGATGTACAATCGTCGAGATGCTTACAGGGCGGCCGCCGTACGCGGATCTGCTTGCAATGACAACGCTTTTTCGCATTGTGGAGGACGAACGGCCGCCGTTACCGAGCAACCTATCCGTAGATCTCCTCGACTTTTTATGCCAATGCTTCCAGAAGGATCCTAGCCGGAGACCGAGTGCCGGCACATTGGGTCGGCATGTCTGGATCAAGCGCAACTTTGCATCAAAAGTAAGAAAGCGGTTTCTTCCGCTTGGCGAGTGAGCTACTTGAAAGCTGCTAATATCATTCTCTATTCTCTGTAGGAACTCAAGCCTATGGATAGTTTACCGTACATGAAGCGTAAATCGATGGAGCCCAAGGAGAAGGTACTGCTTGCTGCGACATTAGAAGCAGGTGCAGCCAAGCGATCTTCAACACCTCTAGGACTCTCTTCAGGGGTGCCTCCTCCTTCACCTTCTGCAGCAGCTATAAATGGAGATGGTCGTGGCACGCGAAGGAGGAGTGTGGACAGTGTTAGTGGTTTATATGCTTCGTCAACGGTCCCTGCGCCAACCCACGCATCTGAGAGGCAGCAGGGTCAAATCAATGGCGGTAAAACAACCAGCCATCATCAGTTTGTCAAGAGCTCCTTTGCAAAACGTAAGCAACAACACCTGCGACCCGATGCCTATGTGCTTTCCCGAGAACCGTGATGTTGACAGAATCCTCCATTGACCTTTAGCTGTTGAATGCCGCTTATGCCACGATTATGTGAAGAAGCAGGCCGTTATATGTCAAGGTAAGGCACATCTATGGCTGGATACCGCTGACGACCAGGACAACCTGTGTTAATTTTGGATGCAGGACGCTGATCACTTCTTCGAATTCATACTTGACACAATCAAACTCTAGACTGTAGCATGGTCTTTCACAGAAAGTGCCAGTTCTACGTTGGCGATACTTGCTTTCCCGCTCCTCATCTTTCGTACTTCCCGACGCCTACCCCAGCGCAGTCTGTCCCTAATTTGAAGATGATGATGAGCGGGAAGCCCAAAGGTAACAGTCGACCCAGTTCTAGAACGTCGCTGTTAAATCTGGACGATCGGTCACGGTCTGTTACGCCTTCTCATGGCGCCCCAGGACGACCATGCCCGACACCACCACTGACATTGTTCCCTAAGCGGGAGTCGACCACAATTGACGAACGTGTTGAGCAACGCCTACCGGTGAAAACACCAACAGCGCCTTTGTATTCAGCGCAAAGATCAACATCACCAGACATTCAGATCGGTGAAGGTCAAAGCCTAGTGCAGCGCCCGTCTAGCCGACAATCGGACAGCCCCACATCCCCGACAGCACTTTCAAACTTGCGCAACTTGATTTCTGGGCCAAAGAGATTTTCATTTGGAACCAAGAAAAATTCCACCACAACCGCATCTCATCCCTTACCCACACCTCCTACCTCGTATACGCCAACCGCTCCAGCAATGTCATCCCTGCATGTACGACACCATTCTGCGACACCTGATTCAGGCAAAGCGTTGTTCCAACAACGTTCTCCAGCACCTGCAACCCCACCAAAGTCGCTACCAGTGCCCATTATGGGCATGAGAGGCGGGGCTGGAGGTTCGTCGTACCGGAACCAAGAGCACGTTCCCGGGATGTTCGATACCGATGACAGCATCGAGGAACATGACGGCAGATTCAGTTACGACCGCACCTCAGGACGACCCAGTTCCATCAGTCTGTTCTCGTCAAGTGCGCCGCCAGTCCATGGAGAGTATCAAAGTAGGATGATGGGTCGAACAAGCGTCGCATCGACAGCAAGTTGTCCAGAGGAAGAAGAGGAGGAAGAGCATGAGCATCGTGCTCGAGGGATGAACGGGCGGCAGTACGAGGATGTCAGGGATATGAGTGAACAAGACCTGGAAGCTCTCTTGATCCCCTCTGCCAACAGATCACCTCGCCTGAGCCTAGAATTTGGAGGTCCCTATAGGACCAGGAGTCGATCGATTAGTCAAACGTTGAGTCAGTCGATAGAACAACCACAAGAACTGTTCACCTCTGGATCTAGGCCTTCTTCCTCCATCAGCTTCGGAGTGGTTTCAAATGGGCGTCCACCTAGTCAACAGCAACAATATCTTTATTCTGGAAGGCCGCAGCTGAACAATGGCTATCAATCCTCGGGATCATCCTCTGCCGCCATGACCTCGTCGTACTCTTCTCACTCCAACAAGAGCTCCTCAGCTTCGTCTGTAGGCTCCGTGGCGGCGTTGCTGGAGGAGGAGGAGCGGATGATGAAGGAAATGAAGCAGAACCAAGGTCGCAGTGGTACGCCAGTAGGAACAAAAGGCGGGATGTTGGGGGTTCCGTCCGCATTTCAACAACTGGCGACGCAGCCACCCCAAGCACACCATGTAGGCATCAAGACCATGCTTAGTCGATTCTCGGCTTCGAGCAAGGACACAAACAACAATGTCAGCGACAACGACAACAACAGCTACAACATCAATATCAGTGGTCGTTTGACTGTACAGGACAATGATCAGCAAAAGACCAACAAATCCGCTGTTGCGTACGCTGCTGCTGCACGGCACCAGATCCAGGCTCCTGGACATTACCAGCAGCCCCATTCGCAGCCTCCAAGCGGCATGAGTGTGCGAGCAGTGCATCCTATCCCATATCAATCGAATGGCGAGAGTGCAGCATCTAAGACCAGTGGCGCCGAGTTCTCGCAGGGCCATGAGGCTCATGAGTACCATAGCAGCCACAGGACTGGATACAAGAATGGGTTGTCAGATCAAGGTGCCCGTTCATCTGCTTCTTCGGGTTGGCGGCCATCGTCGTCCCAAGAATTTCAAGGTTCACGCCAACTGCAGCAATTGCAGCAACTGCAGCAGCAACAACAACAGTATGATGCGGCGGGGGATGTTCTGGAGGGGTCCAGAAAAAAGGCAGTGACACTGCCTATTTCGTTGCCGGGGGCGACCGCCGTGTCATCGTCCCAGTCGGTACCTATCTCGGCGGCTGCGGCGGCTGCATCGGCACTCAGGAGGGGTGGAAAGGTGATCCGACGGAGTATGGGCGCTACCGTGGAAAAAGATCGATGGGATTAGCAAAACACGTCCCCCGAGTAGAATAAAGACTGATTATGAGTGTATTGAATGATTTCATAGTTGCGAGTTGATCCTCAAACTGAATGCTGCTGCTGAATGCTGCTTTCGATGGTGAAGTTGATTTGACAATGTCGATGAGCAGAGTTGATCTGAGTTTGGGCTCTGACGGTCCAATTGGTGGCCTGAAACGCGTCGCGCACGCGTAAATGCAATCGAGCGGCGAGCGCGTTTCATTGTCATGTCCCTGGGTCTTTTGTCTTCAGAAACAAGGCTCCTCCCCTGCAAAGGGGAGGAGTGCGAGTATCGTGGAGGGAAGACTCAAGTCCAAGGGACATGACTGTAGCACACACACGGAAAGAGAGAGGAAGAGAGAGAAAGAGAGTGAGGCGACGAGGGTTCTGAAAAAGAAAAAAGTCTGGCATGGTGCCTCTTCCTTCAATTTCATCACACTTCGTTCGCTTTCTCTCTCTCTCTAATCTACATCTATCTCAGTTTCCAAAAAAAAAAAATGACCCTTCGACCTAAGTGGGCACGAGAAAGCATTGGGTTAAGAGTATGATTGTAGCAGGAGCCCTCTCCTCAAAGGAAGACATAAATTCGTTCAAAAGTTTTTGGGAGTTTGATATCAGGCCAAATATCTCGTTGGCCCAGGACGGGGGGGTTTGTAAGCACAAGAAACGCAGGGAGTTCTCGATGTTTTCGTCTCGAGATTCCTGGCTTGGCTTTTTTGGATCTTTAATTCTGGGGGGTTGGCGTATTGTGTGTGTGTGCTTGTGTTCTGTTATCCCTTCACTCTCTCTCGCTCTCTCTCTCTCTCACTTCACATGAAGAACAGGGTACACAATTGTCCAGCGGCACAGCAGAATTATGATAAAAAGACCCAAAAACAAAACAAAAAAAAGTTGTGGTTGTCCACCGATAGCACATCCTTGGAAGAATGAGCATCGGCAAAAAAGAAAAAAAAAAAAAAGAAAAAAGAAAAAAAAGTTCAAAAAAAAAAGTCCAAAAACTTTTCCAAAAAAAAAAATATCAAGGTGGTGTATAGCCAAAAAGCGCTCCAGTGGAGAGCTTGACGTAAAGAAGAAGAGAGTGGGGAAGGAGGGTGTTGGGTGATGGTACAGAAAAGAAGTAAAGCAGAAAAATATACAGAAAGGGGAATAAGGTGGAAAGTCGTCGGAGAGGTAGGAGAGTGATGATTGCGCATCTCCGAGAACTGAATGGCTCTCTACTCGTTCGCGTTAATCGCGATGGAGGTCGAGTTTGAGGGCCAAAACTTGCTGTCAGCGGCGTCGCTGGCAGCCAGGCTAAATCCAGAGGTCAGCAGAGACGTGACCGAAGCCGAAGGTGGTGCCGAGGAGAACAAGGTCGAGTGGGAATCATAGTCGAGGCTCTTTTGCATGCCAGACTCCTTGTCGTCCAGCTCCATCTCGCGACCCATGAATGCATTGCCCGCCTCGTTCGAGTGAAGGAAGGAGGCTAGCAGCTCATTCTGTTGAAAGGCCGACGTCCCCGACAGCGTGGACCAGAGGTCGCTCGATGTCGACTCTGCAGTAGGCATGTCCATAGCCAGGGGCGTCTCGGTCTTCGATGTGGCAGCAGGGAATGACGATTGCGGCTGCAAGAGGCTGAGCAGTTGCTGCTCGTGTGCCAGTGTGGATGCTTGGATAGAAGGCATCCCCAAGCGATAGCGCAGGACATGACAGCGCTTCTCCAGGATGTTGAGGAACTTGTACATCTGGCCGGGTCGCATGTGCTCTACGAGGACCTGGAATCGAGCGTCATCAAAGATGAGGGACTTTGCAGAGACGGCCGAAGCTTGAGATGGACTGACTGAGGGCTGGCCAAGCATTGGCCCAGGGGTCGCAAAAGCCATAGAGGGCGCTTGAAGACCTGGCATAGGAAGCGCACTCGTGGCAGTTGGTGTGAGTGTGTACGCACTTACAGGGGCCATCGGGGAACCATCGGCGGCTATCATGGGCGAGCATGCGGGGCTCGTGGGCGAAACCGTGTCCCCGTCGCTCATGAGCATGGGCGAGACAGTGGTAGAGGAAAGATCAGTGGGCGTGAACATGCCATTGCTGGGCATATCTCTGCCAGCTGCGCGGGCATTTTTCAGCAGGAGCGCGACATCGGAAGAAAACCGACTGGTAGCGAAGCCAGAGGGATCAGAGTTTTGCTGGTTGTCATCGGTAATTCTGCGGTCCTCGATAGAAGGGCTCGCTTTTGCCTGCTTGTCATCCGAGCTCGCATCGGAGCAACTGGTTTCTGGAGAGCTCGGCATCTTCGGGCTGCTGCTTTGCACCTCAGGAGACGAGACCGATGTTGCCGCAGAGGTCACCGACTCGAGATCATTATCGAGACTTTGAGGAGAGGAGACAACGGACGATGGCGCAGGCGAAAGAGGTGTATCTCTCTTAGGGGCCAAGGTAGCTCTGTGAGCTGTCGAAGGCGGCGACGGCGCCAAGGGATAGGGCTGCGACGCGTCTCGCGTGGGTCCTTGGATCAGAGAAGGCTTGTGTCGGACATGGAGAGGGCGATGGCCATTGTATTGCTTGTAATAGAGCCCACAAGCGTTGCAGAGCGAATGCTTTCGATCCAGAGTTCGGCGCCAGAGCGGTGTCTGGGTCACTTTGCAATTAAAGCATTCCAGAGCTCGTGGGGGTCTAGAGCTCTGTTTCTTTGCCTTGACGGCCTTGTTACTCTTTTTCAGTGCCGCATTCAGGTTCCAGGCGTCGCTAGCAACGGCCGATCCCTCCTTGGCGATGACTGCGTCTGATGGCTCACTAGATCCGGTGACGGCAGGCGACGTCTTGCTCAGATCATATTCCCCAAAAGGATCAGCATCGTTGGTGGTGGGTTCCTGGGGCTGTGATGACTGCTCCATTGCCTTCTGCTGTTGCTGGGCTTGCAGCTGTGCCTGCAGAAGCAATTGTTGTTGATACTGCTGCTGCTTCACCTGCTGCTGGTGCTTCAGCAACTGTAGACGAAAATAATCCTGCTGCTCTGGTGTGGGCTGTAAGTCGTCGTCGTCCTCGCGGACGCTCGAGTTTTTCCAGAGGGCAGAGTCCGACAGTATCGACGACGTGGATTTGTTTGAGAGAACCTGACGATTAGATGTGGGAGATTGTTGGAGAGATTCGAGTGTTCTGCCACCTATTGCCACGCAACAGAAAATAGTGTTAACTGTGATCACTTGAGCTTGCAGTTTCGGTGGTTCAAAGCAAGAGCTGGCATCATCCAAGCACTCTACCTGCTATGTTTTGAAGGATAGTACTGGCGAGGTCCTTAAGGTGGACCCCTGAGCCAGAAGCATCGCGCGCTGCGATGCTCTGAAGGATGCTACGAGACTGGCTGAGTCGGTGTTGGTGGAGCAGCTGCTCAGGACCAGACTGTCTGGCTAAAGGGCGAGTGGCCATCGAGGCGGACCACGCAGCGGAGACAGGGATGTCAACGTCCATGTTGTTGGCAGGCATATCGATGGCCGCGGTAATGTGAGAAAACAGCGGAGTTGGCACGAAAAGTGGAGAGGCGGGCGCGACAGCGGGCTGGCCGAGGTACGGTTCAGGCGAGACAATGACAGACGTGTGTGCCTGGAATGGATTGATGGAAGGAGCACGAGCCAGGTAAGTACAAAGGATGGAGGCCTGCGAGTGAGGGATAGAAGGATGGAGAGGGAAGGTGGAGTGGAAGTTCGAGTGGAGTGGAGTGGAGTGGAGTGGAGTGAAGGAGCAAGTAAGGTCGAGCTAGAAGTGTCAAGGTGACAAATACCCCCTTTACAGTTTGTGTGTGCTCCGACCACAAACCAATAGAAAAACGGACAGAGCTCAAAAACCTTTAGCACGTATTTGTGCGAGCACGCCATAGCACCGATAAGAAAATATAGCCTTGTCGAAAGGGGAGAGGCAAACATTTCCCCGCAACTGTGCAGTTCGGGAAGATGAAAAGTACGTGGAGGGGGGAAGAGACAGAGGGGAGAGAAATAGAATGTGAGGGTGTCCGTGCTTGCGTTTGCTCGAGAGCAAGCATGTGCGAAAGGTGCACTAAAGCAGCACAGGGCATGATCAACATACCGAGCCAACAACGTCAGCCGGCTGCAGGAGAGAAATGAGAGACTTGGAAGTTGGAGGGAGGAATCAAAGGGCAACTCTACACAAAGGTGCGCTGGGTATGTGTATACTACGTGAGAACGTCGGTTACCTTCTACAGGACGAGAGGTGCAGGCGATGTGTGGAGTTCTTGTCGACAGGCTGTCGTGTGCGCAGGGAGAGTGAACAACGACAAGGGCGATCGAGAGAGCGGAGAGAGGAGTAGTGCGTCGGCGTGGAGGGGACGTAGTTAAAATGAGGTAAAGAGGATATGTTAAGGTGACGAGGTGACGAGGTGGAGCTCTGACTGAGAAGCGAGAAGAGAGAGAGAGAGAGAGAGAGAAAAGACGAACGGGAGTTCGGTTGGGGGTGGAGGTTATATACATGTAACGCCAAACGGACAAGGGCCAGACCAAGTCTCTTTTCCGCTGGGATGCATAAAAGGCCGAGCTGATGCCGCACCCACACTCTTGCTCCTAGCGCTGTGGACTCTGGACCCACCTGTTTCGATCCTTCGGGGCTGAAAGGCAACTAGTCTATGTCGAAAAGAAGGGCCATGCCATGCCATGCCTGCATCACGCTTCCCCTTTGTATCACTTGGTCGATGAGGGAAGGTTGACCACGAGCTCAAGGGCTGGCGCAATTTCCTTACTTCGCCTCTATTCAATCCATCGTTCACGACTGAGCTCTGAGCCATAGGCACATCCGAGGGTGTCTTGTACAAGGAAAGTATGCATCGGAAGCAGTTCGAGTCATGCTACAGTTGCAACGTGTATCGTTCAGCAGGCGTTAGCTTGAGGCTGACCCGACAAGGATGGAGATGCAATTGAACTACAGTAGGTCTTGGCTCCCCACAGTATCACCACGACTTGACTCTGGTCCATGTAAAACGAGGGAGGAGAAAAGTGCGGCAAAGATGGACAGATGTCAACGCTGACATACTCAGAGCCACGCAAGAGCAATAAACAAAGGTCTGGGGCACTGTTACGCCTGGTCAAGGAGCGACGAAAGAGTAGATGAATGGCGTCGAATTTGTCCAATCAAATTGAGCAAAGCGAAGGATCTCCATCTGCCAGCAGAAGCGCGCATTGCATTATATTTGGATGCCTGTTCGCTGCAGTAGCTTGTCATCCTTGCGTGGAAAGAAGCGAGGCTTTGACGCCCTGCACCGGACCTTCTTTCCCAGTTCAGCTGCACCACTAACGAACAACGGTTGTGTCGGCTTCTCCAGAAATGAGATGCTAGAAAGTCGTCAAGTACACTCTTACACTTTGCGATAGATTTCTGGACGTGCGGTTGCAGACTAAACACATGAGCTGCTCTATTCAGTCTTAATGAAGGCGGGCGGTTTCTCGACTCCTCTACCCGGACCTATTGTGGTCACCCCAAAAAAAAACTACCTCGTTCAATTCAAAGATGGTGTGAGATATATAGTTGACCTAGCGCCTTCCAGCGCCATGCAAGTTGGCTAGTCAATCAAGGCACGCTTGTAAATAAAGAGCTGCATGACCCGAGGTTTGATATGCTTTTCAAAACAAGTGCAACCTTGGAGACTTCCATGGACCATAGCAAGGTAAGACGCAATATGGCATAGGGATCTATAATACAATTCAATTCTCAATTGCTTTGAGATAGCCCATCTATTTATCTGGAGCATCCAGCGAAGGATGGAGCAGATTGCGTTTCTCCAAAATATAGTCGTTGTGATCATCATGTTAATGAGTGCTCACATGCGTGCCGAGTTTGCGTTACAATAGCAAACCTTCAGCAGCATGAGCTGTGGGATTGTTCCACGGGATGAAGATGGAGAAGACGCGGCAGGGACGCCGCTGAAGTGCCTATTGATGTAGCAATACCTCATCGATCTCCCATTGAGCCATAGCTTTCTACAGTGGCTATTTTTATCCTTCCATGCAGCTTTGCTGCAGCCAGTGGTTCGCTAATAGCACTGGCGATTGCCATGTGGAGTTTCGGCTTCTACTGGCAGGTCCTACGAAGCATACAAGCATAGGACAGCTGTGGACAGTCGTCGAGAGGTGCCGATGAAGTGGAAGGTTGGTACATCGGGTGTAGTTTGTCCGGCTCAGAGCTTACCTATAACAGAGTTCACTTGCATGTGCCTCTTGGCTGTGCTTCGGGAAAAAGAAAAGAAAACGTGGCTTGAACAGAGAAGCCGAGCGCATTATTTTTCAGGCGGATCTGCTGTCAAAGCGAACAGTGGCACGAGCACGCGTGGATCGACATGTCCCCAACAAGGTGCATTCTTCGTCTTCGACAAGGCAATATATTTTCACGCACAGCTCAACCCACACGTTGCCAGTGATGACCGAGGGCTGCATCCGCGGCCCTACTGCACCGAGCCCGATCGGTCGGGGCTGCTGTAGGCTTTTTCGTTCTTTCTGTAAATTGTCCGCCAGGATCTGGGTGAAGGCCAGGCCCACCCAATGGGATTCGAGTCCAGGGGATGCAAGCCGGCAAAACGAAGCACCCTGTTTCTCTTGAGCACCGTGCCATCACGTGTGAAATGCCTATGAATACAGCGCTCGGCTTGCTCAAGTCTCTTCACTTCACTTCTCTGCCCTCGCCCTGCTCGCTCACATTCACATCCTCATCCCCTACATCTTTGCAATCGCAAGCACCTCCCCACTCTTCCGCATTCTCGCGCTCTCTCTTTTTGCATTAGCAACACTAGCTTTGCTCCCATGGCGACCGATCTCTCCACCGCACAATACCCAGTGGCAACGGGACGAGTGGATATCGTCTATTCTCAACCCACCACAGCCCTGCGCTGGACTGAGTGTACAACGGAAAGCAGACATATCGAGTCCCTCTTTCTCCTGGTCGACGATGCCAGAGACGCCCACATCAAGCAGCTCCTCAAGGTCTTTCCACAGCTCAAGGACAAGAACAGAGTCGTGCGCTACGCCAACGTCAAGCTAGATCAACACTATCTTGAGAATGCCAGCCGGTATCCTGACCAGTGGGACAAGAACAGGACAAGGCCGCGGTTTGGTCAGCTCTTCCGAGTCGAAACCCGCTTTACGGCCATTGGCAACACCAGCATCAAGCTCCAGCACCGATTTTTGACTGTGCCCAAGAGCCAAGCAAAGCGAGACTTTAACAACAGGGACGAGGATGATCAGTATGCGGTCTTGGAAGATGACGAGGAGCCCGAACGACTTTTTGCAAGTGCTGAGGGAGCTCTTGTCTTCATCAAGTGGCAGACGGATGAGAAGGGCCATCGCTTTTTCAAGCCCACTCCGGGCGTGTTCCAGAACCCAGCACTGGCTGCTCCATCGGCAGTCCAGTTCTTGGACGAGAAGGCTCCAGCAGCAAGATCTGAAGGCTCGTCGCGGCCTTCCAATGCGTTCCGCGTTCAGATTCATCTTCGAAAGTCTGATGAGGACGAACTGGGCCATGTAACCAACTCTCGTTACTCTGCCTTGATTCACGATGTCCTGACCTTTGGATTACGATCTGGATACTATGCTAATGGTGCAGGATCCGCCAAGACGGCCACGGATCTGTCTGTCATTCCATCAAGCAAAGGCACATCTGAAACAAACGTGGCTGTGCCCAGAGGATCGGTCTATTACAAGAGAGGCCATGTGTACGAGCTATACGTTGGATTCGAGCGGGAGCTCAAGGTCAAGCCCGAGGTTTACGTCTGGAGCTGGGTCGAGCGCAGCAGGATCCACGACGAGTTTGACGTCGTGCGCTTTGAAATCTGCTCTGTTGACGCTCATGGCAAAGAGCAGGTTGTGTCCCTTAGCCGTGCCATCGTACGCGAAGACAAGACCCAACGTCCTTCGCTCTAGATCCTCTCAAAAGTCTTTTTTCGCCTCCTTTTCATCATACAAGTCAATGACACTGCATAGTAGGTTGGCATAGTAGAGCCGCCTTGTAAAATACATCCTTCCTCCCACCAAGGCCATAACATCTGTGGTGGAGTAGCTAAAATGTGGAGCTTAAGGGTGATATGAACTGTTTACAATATTTCTGCCATACCTCCAGTTAGCATTCGTTCTCATTCACTCACACCGCACTCGCTAGCCCTGTTGATCAGCACGACGCCCCTTCGAGCATAAGCACAGCAGACAGCAGACAGCAAGCAGCAAACAGCAGAAACGATAACGCCGCCAAACATGACTTCCAAAGATGACAATTTCGACGTTGTTGCAAACTACAAGAGCTTGCTGATCAATTCACCGGTAACGGCTTGTCTTCAGTTCTGCACGCCGGGGAGGTCAGGAATCTGTTGGAGACTCTGCTGTCATATGACAAGGATACCAACTCTTTTTTTCTATTCATTGCTACCTGCTCAAACTTGCACCTACTAGGAGTTGTCCATGCCAGTGGCTGCCATCGAGTCGCTGGTTGAACTCATCAAGCATTCAAAAGGTACTGTCAACGCATGCTTCTGTCACGTTGCTATCTTTCTGGCTTCTCAGCAGGATGCTGACTCTGTTGAATCCTATTTTCCAACGCTCCAGCTACGACCATGTCTGAATTCATGCTGTCAATAAAGGACGCCAGCCAAAAGCTCAAATCATCGGTCCGAAACTCGATCTCGCTGTCTGCAGGATGCGATCTCTTTTTGCGGTTTGTCACCAGGAACTCGCAGGATGTGGCCGATTTTGAGACGTGGAAGAAGACGCTGATTGTCCGAGGCCAGAGCTTTGTCGAGAAGGCAGATGCTTGCCGCTACAAGATTGCAGAGATGGGCGTTCCATTTATCAAGGACGGAAGCGTGGTTCTGATCCACGCGCATTCGCGTGTCGTCTCGTTGCTTTTGCAAAAGGCCGCCGAGAACCACAAGCGGTTTAAGGTCTTTGTCACAGAGTCGAGCCAAACTCAAGGAGGGTATGTCGGCAGTGCGGGCACGTCGATGAAGTGGACTGGCTATCATTATTGTCTGCGCCATATATTCTCTGACTCATCAGGCATGCATTTGCTGTATGTTTTTCTCTCCTTTTTTCTTCTAGCATTCGCTCCGCCAAGGTGTTGCGTGCCGCAGGGATTCCCACAACCATCATTCTGGACGCAGCAGTGGGATATGTGATTGACAAAGTCGATATGGTCCTCGTTGGTGCAGAGGGAGTGGTTGAGAACGGAGGGTTGATCAACCAGATTGGATCGTACCAGATGGCCATTGTCGCAAAAGCAGCCAACAAGCCCTTCTACGCTGTTGCAGAGAGGTAGCGATTCCTTGTTGTCATGACCAATTGCTTGCTGGTTACCGAACACCTCTCAGAATTGGCATTAGAGTATTGGCTAACAAGATGTGCCGTCTTTTCTTGTCAATCATAGCTACAAGTTTGTACGATTGTTCCCACTGAACCAATACGACCTCCCGACATACAACGCCGACACGTTATCTTTCCAGGAACTCAATGTCGACTATGATTCCAAGACCAATGACGATGGATCCGTCTCTCGGACGCCAACAGCATCGTCCTCAGCCTCGCCTTCGACTGCATTATCACAAACGGCACTGCACATGAAGACCTCGGAGGATCAAGCCTCACAGGGCTCTAACCCTCTGGTGGACTATACCCCTCCCAACTACATCACACTGCTCTTCACTGACCTTGGTGTCCTCACGCCTTCAGGAGTTTCGGACGAGCTGATCAAACTCTACTTGTAGAGAGGGATCGGACAAAAGATCTTTGCTTCGTCATCCAAGTCCAAGTGGACTGATGAAATAAAGAACACAAATAACTCTAGCGCATGGTGATGGTGTGAATTCGTTGGTTCCTGAAGTACTCGTTGGACTGTACTTCTCAACTCTAATCGGCCTGGAGGCGAGATCGACGTGAGTTCAAGCACGGTCAATACTCAAGTATTCGAGGCGCGAATCGTGTCAGTGGCCGCCGTACTGAAAGAGGAAGGATGGTACAAGGACACTGGTAAGATGGGGAAGAGAGGGTACCCAACATTTGTGTACATCTTCAAAAGATGATCGCTGGAAACCCTCGAGGCACAAGAAAAAAGACATGGGTCTATCTCTATCTCTGGCGGCAGTCTAAGCAATATATGGTCCGCAAATTGTGCAACTCCGTCTTGCACCATTCACACGCATGTGCGCACAGTGGGATCACAACAATGAACACCAGCAACAACAACAACAAAGGGGGAGATAGAGGCAAAAAAAAACACGCGCATGAATATTTGAAGCAACCACACCTATCGCCATGGGCCGTTGCGAGGGATAGGAGAAGGGGCATGCCAAGGCAGACTAAGCGCGAGACGACACAGGTGTTCATGCAACTACACCGCGGACGCATACAGAAATGGGTGGAGTACACACACCACTTGCGCCATGCGCGTTGCGTTTGTGTTGAGTTTGTTGGTCTGTGTCAAAGAAAAGTCGGCCCATGCAGGAATCCAAAAAAGGAGGGAAAGCCATTTGGCCTTCGCCATCGATCTGCTATGAGGAGCGAGAATGCAATGAGTGGGAGTGTGGGTGCGTGGGTGCGTGTGTGTGGGTGAGATAGCCACTGAAAGAGAGGAGCCAGGGATCGATCGCATCGGCAAATTCCCTTTCATCAGCCATCACCCTATGCCTCCTCGTTGTTCACTTCACACTGCGTCGTCAAGAGTAACAGGCAACAGCGCGACCATGGCAGCTCTTCCTGGTTCATTCTGCTTCTCACCCTGTTCTCCGTGCCCGTCATCATCCACTGTCATCGAAGCATCCCAAGCAGGGAATCAAGGAGGCGATCACCGTGCGTTGGAGCTAAAGGACAGTAAAAAAGCAACATGCCTTCCCCCTTACAGCGCACTGTACGAATCCATATATACATACACGCCCGAGCAGTACCTCTGCCTGTCGCCATGTGCTTTTGCTGAGGAATGAGAGTCGCTGTAGTGGGCATGCTGTGGCTCTTTGCCGCCTAACTCGAAGAGGAATCGCGACGAGAGCATCAGGGGGGTGTTTTTTACCCCTCTTCCAGTCGAGACTCTGGCGTGAAGCGGCCCATGGAGGATGAGGTAGGGGTACCCATGCAGACCATGCGACCATGGCGAACCATGCAACGTTTTGCCTTTGTTGTTTTTTTGTTATTTTTTTTCTCTCTCTCTCGCCCTTTGCCCTTTGCCCTCTGCCCTGAGCAATATTTTCTCTCGCCTCTCTCTTTTCCAGCCAGCCCGCCTTCTGCCCATTCCTCTTGATCCGTCCCTTCCGCCCTGCACACCTTCAGCCTGGATCTGCCCATTGGGATTCCAATAGATTTTGAAGGAGCGCTTCCGTGAAATTTTTCGTCTTTTTTTTCTATCTGCCTGACCCCAAACCATACCCAGACCATACATATTCCCATACCACCGTGCACACCCTGCCGTGTCCTCTCTTTCCTTGTGCCCTTCTTCCCACCTTTTGGTTTGCTCGGTCTCCTTGCTTCCTTTCCCTACCTGCCTTCGTTCCTTTCAGCTTTACCAGCAACGCCGTTGTACCTTGATTTGCCTGTTTCTCGCTCCCCATAACGTCTTGACTCCACGTCCCAGTCTCGTGTCTTCGTCACCCGCATCACCGCTACTCCACTGCAAGAGCACACGCAGGCAACGTCGAGCACAGCGATTGTTTTTGTCTTCCTCCACCTCTTCCTGTCCGTGTGTGTCCTGTCCTTTGCTGTGTAGTGCCCTAGAGCTGCTGATATTGGACCCCCCTAAAAAAGACAAATCGACAGGGAAAACAGCGTGAACGAGGCCAAGAGGCGAAGACACTGTCCAAAGAGAACAGCCTGCGGTAAACAAAGTACGCCTTCCAAATCCTGATACGTGCCTGCACGTTTCTCACAACTCGCCATGAATACCTCCACCGCGACCCCCACCTCCACGCCCTACGGGTTTCTTCCGTATCCTTCAACGACGCACATCACCTCGCCCGGATCTCTCACTCATCCTAGCCAGCAACAGCAGCAGCAGCAGCAACAGCAGCAGCAACAGCAACACCACCAGCACCACCATCCACTTGGCCCAGTAGCGTCCCAGCAGTTATCGCAGGAGCTTGCTCAAGAACTTGCTTCTCCGCCGTTGTCTGTTCACCCGTCTTCGCTCCAGGCTTCACCTGTCATCGTCTCTGGATCGTCTGCCTCGCCGATCAGCGTTAGCTCTGGCGCCAACCTAGCCAACGTTAGCGGACACCCGACAATTAACACTGCGATGCTATCCAACTTTGGGGGGATGCTGCCGTCCCCGCCACAGCACTCGTCGTCACAGGGCGTGGTCCTGCCATCGACCCCTACAGGTACCACAGGTCTCAACCAGGGCTCCAACCTACCGACGACTCCTCCCCACAGCGCAGACTTGGACACCATCCTAGCCACATACTCGTCGCAGCCAGAGCTCCTGAAAATGATTATTGCCTCCAAGACCGAGGAGGACCGACGTTGGGCAGAGGAGGCGCGTTTCAAGATGATGGACCTGATTATGAGAGGCGAGAACCGAGGGTTGGCGGGGGCAGTGCCACTCATGACGGGATACGAGGGCCTTTTGGCCCAGACTGCGACTACAGATGAACAAGGCCCTATTCCAACAACGAGTGTCACCGCAGCCACACCAGGTTCCAGTGTCTCGACCGGGAACATGGGTTCGACAGATACTACAACCACCACAGCAACGCCCGCCATGTCGCTAGGAGGGTTGACGTCCACTGGGAAGCGTTTCATGGATGATGGTGGATACGACGGCTCCTCATTAGAAGTCGCCGGCAACCTTGGAAACAGTAGTACGGGAGCAGGAGGAGCAGGCAGCGGGTTTGGTCTTCAGGGGCCGGAGCAGGGACTCTCCCGTAAGCGGTCTGTTACGTTTGCAAGGGAGGTCCATCATGGTCATCTGCGATCCCAGTCCTTGTCGTCGATGCCCTCAGTTTCCAATACGGCTGCCACGTCAACAGCACCGTCCTCGTCTCAATTCGGAGGTCTGTCCATGTTGGGACTGGCCGGCCCAAATACGACGCTGCAGCAGCACCACATCTCGCATCCCTATGGACAGCAACCATCGCAGCAGCACCAGCAACATCAGCAGCAGCAGCAACAACAACAAAGCGCGTACCAGCATCCAGCCACGTTCACTCTGCAGCAAGCCTACCCGCATCCCCAGACTCAGTACCAACCGCACCATCAGCAACACCAGCAGCAGCATCCGCATCCGTCGCAACAGCAACAACACCACTTGCCGCCACCGTTTGGTCAATACCCACAGGTGTACCCTTACCAAACAATGCCCCAGTTTCAGCATCAAGATCACCACCACAACCAGAACGTCATTCGCCGGACCAATTCGCTCTCACATCTGTCCCACATCAATGGGCAGCAAATGACAGTAACCGAGCAGCGCCTGGCTGCTGGTCGACCCAGGAATGACAGTGCAGCCTCTCTGCGAACATTTGACGATAGTGGTATGTTTTTGGATATTTTGCAGTTGTGTTTATGGTTATTGGTTCCCCCTCCTTCCCCTTCATGAGTTTTGGCTGTGCCTCTCTTCCTTGCTCTCGCTCGCGCGCGCGATTGTGTGGAACCAAAAGCTGAGTGTTATTTTTGGGCATCCCACCCTATCCCCTTGTTATGCCAAAGCTGTACCTCCTTTTTTCGACCCCCTGCATTTCCCATTATGAGCGGTTCGAAGAGGTTTGTTTGATCTCATAAGATTGACACGCAACCCAAAAAAAAACCAAATCCGAATCGTTTGAATAGATGACGACTCTGAGGATGACTACAACGACCATCCGCTCTTGGGGGGCATGAATAGTCGGCCTGGATCGTCCTTGAGTATGAACAATATGATGGGAGGCAATGGCGAGACCTCGTTGACGTTGGATTTCTCGGACCTGGCCTCAGTCTCTGGGCATGGCGCGTATCAACAACATCATTCTCATCATCATCATCATCCACACCAGCATCAGCACCAGCACCATCACAACATTCCGTCTTCGACATCCCCTTCGCTTCTGTATCAGAGTGCAGTAAATTCGTCGTTGAATATGGCAGTCGGTATGGGATCAGTATCATCCTCCTCATCTGGAGCTGTAGCAGGTATGACAGCCACAACAGGCAACAACTGTGCTACAGGGGCAACAGGAGCAGGAGGAGCAGGCGTATCAACTACAGCAGCAGCAGGAGGAGGTGGAGGGGGTACGGCTCCACGAGGACGGACTGGTACGAATACCAGTACAGCCAGCGGGACATCACAAGATGGAGGTGCGGATCCAAAGAGGAAACGCAAGCGACGGGAGATGCAACCTGTGAACAAGATTGTAGATTCACCCGAACCATTGGTGGACCAGTACCTGTGGAAGAACAATGGTAATACGACACAGAAGAAGACCGGCTGCAAGAGTATTTATTACAAGTGTTCCAATAGTGCCGGTGGATGCACGGTATGTCATGAATCTGCCTGTTTTCTTTTTCTATCTTCGAGAACACTTGTCACACACTGGGCAACGCACTGATCGCCTCTCTCTCTACTGCTGTGCTTTTTTGTAGGTGAACAAGACCGTGACAGAGAAGGAAGGGGGCGGGTACGTCACCAAGTACAGGGGCGAGCACCTTGAAGACTGTATCAAGTTCAAGCGCGCCCAGATGGCTGCACAGGCGGCGCAAGCAGCCATGGGCGGCTATTCCCTACAGGAATGAGTTGACACTCCAGATACATTTTTTTGTTTTTTTTTCAATTTTTTTTTCATTTTCCTCTTTTTTTGGCACCCCAAGACATGATATTCGTTTTCTCCTCCTCTTGATTCTTTCTGTCCTCCTTCGTTGTAATATAAAAAAAAAGTGATGAACCAAATGCCAATGCGGTAGGGTAAAAAGAGGACATGTTTATGCAAAGGGAGGTGCGAGTAGAAGTCCTTCATAACTCGCTTCTATTCAGGATGACGATCATGATGATGGTGATGACGATGATGATGATGATGATGAAGACTCGGCAGAGGCATCTGTTGTTGCCTGGTGGATATCCCTGTAGTTGACCTTATAACCCTTCTTGGCTGCATTCGCCTCATCTTGCGCGATCCTTTCCTCCCCTAGATAGTTGTCCCCAAGTTTTTTTTTTGTGGTTTAGTTGGCATATTTCGTTTTTTATATATATTTCGGATGCGACAGTACGACAGCATGTCTGATGAGCGAAAGTCGCCAGAGAGGGTGTTTTCCGAGAAACTTACATGAGAGCTCATTGGTCTTTGTAGGGATCGTGCTCGATGGGATAGCTTGCTCTCGACGACGGAGATAGATGCCGTTCTTTGTAATAATGTAGAATCCCGCGCCGGCTAGCGGGTTTGAAGCAAAATTGAGAGATTCCACAGAGGTCAATATGCGATATACTTTTGTATGCATGGTAATTTTGCTGAGAGAAGCCCATAGGTCTCGGGGAAGATCAGATCCGGTCTCCGAAGCGTAATAGTTTTAGGACATACCGGCAGTCAAGGCAGCCCTGTGTTGTTTGTTTGTTTGTTTGTTTTGTTGCGGATCAAAATATCCGTGAGGGTCGAGGAAGTGCGTGTAGATACCGTGCGGTTGTCCGCGGAGCGCAGAAGGTGGAGATTATACGAGGAAAAGAACGAGTTCCAACAGGTCAGTAGTGTTCAGCGACGACAGGGGGTCTATTTTTTTTTCTTGTATCTCGGCACGAACGCAATGCGTAGAAGTGTGAAAGCTGAATGCCCGCATGCTCTGTCTTTTCTTACCAGGCCACCATAATATGAGAGGGCTTGTTGAGATTGAGACCGCGCATTGTGGATGTGTTGACTAGGGAGAAGAAGTAAGGATGGATGGGCAGCGGATGGATGGGTGAAGCTTAGGGAGGCAAGTGCTGGCTGTATGCAAACATTCGCGCCGCATCCCGCGGTGACTGCTGCCTGTCCATAATGGGGCCACCCGCGTCCACTTTTGGGGCGCTGCTTTTCCGAGCGTGTGGCAAGAAACCGTAGTTGCCGACCGTGGCCGCCACATGGCTGCACGAGAGGAGGGGTACGGGGGGAAACAAAGATGCACTTTACGGAATAAAAAAAGTCTACAGGAACCACATCATACTCTCTTTTATGATATAAAGTCGTATATTGTTTTTCTTTCTAATGCATGTCCAGACTGCGAACACATCTATACTTTCGCTGTTGATGAAGAGCCTCCAGCCGTGTTCTCCTCCTCCTCGTCCTCCTCTTCAGATTCCTCGTCCGAGTCCTCGTCATCGTCGTTACCTTCCTTCAGCTCCTCCTCCAACTCTGTGTTGATCAACATCCATGCCACGACCTGCTCCCGCTCATTCATCTCCGCCTCCATCATGGCAGTGTGACCAGCAGCGTTCTTGAGCTATGAAAAGGAAGTAAGAAAAAAAGAGTTGGTCATCCATTCCACAATGATATAAATGACAAAGTTGTGCGATCCTCGCGCCATGTGAAAGAGTCTGACGGCCTATGATACCTTGTAATCTGCAGCGCCCTTGGTGATCAAAGCCTTGACGACCTCGGCGTGGCCGTTAGTAGCAGCCCAGTGAAGAGCCGTGTTGCCTTGTTCGTTTTGAATGTTGACGGCATCCGGTGTAATAATAGTGATCAGGTATTCAACAACGTCTAAGTTTTGCCAACAAAAAAAACCCCCCCAAAAGCGGTCAGACACAAAAGTTCTCTGCATGATGAGATAGAACTTGCAAAGTCGAGGGCCAATCAGGCTCTGTTGGAAGCTGACATGGTAAACAGACTCCAGTCTTTACTGGAGCAGTGGTAACAGCAATACGTCCCAGGGGGATACATCCAAAGTACAAAAAAACAGCGCCCGACCAGGGTCCCGTTTATCCTTTGAGAATAGCTTACCAAGATGTCCGTTGGCGGCAGCCATGTGGAGGGGCGTCTTTCCGTACTCTCCCTGGTGTGACAGAAGCACCTTGGCCTTCTCGAGTCCTGAGGTCTGGACGACAGCTTGGATCTCCTCCAGCTCGCCATAGCGGGCACATTCAATCAGCTCCTCGAGATGCTCCGAGTCCTGCACTGACAGGTTCGCCAAGGTGTCTACAATGTTGTCTGCTGTCATGCTGTGTGGTTTATATGTGGATGTTGTTGTAGCGAAGGGTGATGAGCTGGAGTTTGCGCGGGAAAGGATTGTCTTGATGTCACAGTGGTAGTGAGCATCAACCAAAAAAAAAAAAAAAACAATTGATCCAGGTGGCTTGCAACCGCACGGGCCACAACCGCTCTACTTCTCGTCGATTGGGTGCCCGTCTGTGACTCCACGCACAGACAGGCCCATACCCTCGGTCCCTGCCCCATTCTTCATCTCATTATCCAGCCATTCACGTAACACTCTCTCCACCAGTCTCTGTGTCGTCGGGCTGGCTGCTCTCGGCTGCGTGCCTCTCCCTTCTGGCTGAGTCCCCACTCGCACCTGAGTAGGGTCATCGTTCTCCAAACCTGGCAAATGAGTAGGTAGCGCATGGACACGCATGGACTCTGCCAGCTCATCTTGTCCTGGAACCTTGAGAGAATCCGCGCTACTGTCGGTTAATAGCTTGCTGCTCCCTACGGGCCTCTTCTTTCCCACCTGGAACGATAATATTGGGCTGGAACATCCACTGCGATCCGAAGCCCATCGTGAAGCTAGCGACGAGCTGCTTTCGCGATCACGATAGGTCAGCTTTGCATGCTGTGCTCGCTCATGTTCTAAGAGTTGTTCCCGAAGCTGCTGCTCATTCAGTTGTTTCCTTAATGTCGAGTCCAGATCTCCACCACCGAGCTCCCGCAGAACTCGGACAATCTCGGCTCGCTTATAGGTGGCCCTCTTCAACTGAGTATTGGTCAACAACGGACCCATGACACGCAAATACGCATGACGAAGACTCTCCTCCTCGCGGGGTAGGTCCCAAAGTTCTCGGATCACGACGTCTACGAGCACGTGGAGGTCGTTGGTATAAAAGAACTCGAAGAGGCCTGGATTTGTAAATAACAGGTATAAGAGCTTGAGGATGAGCATTTGGAGAGCACTTTCCTCTAAATTGAAAAGAAAATGATGGAGTTGAAGCGTGGTCAGAAAAATGTTCTGATGTTGGTCAAGCCTCTTGAGAGACTACTGGTGTATGAACATACCAGCCCTGTTCAGCATAAAAATCAGATTTTCTCCAAAGGTGCAGCTAGCGCCTGGTCGATCCATGAGGACAGACAGTAACGGGTTTCTACTGTATGCAAGCTGTGGTCCTGCCTGGGTATAACGAGCGCGGTTCAGCATGAATTGCTCGTTGAAGACCAGGAGTAGCTTGATGATTCCATAGTTTAAGAACTCTGCAGCGTCTGTTCGTGTTCGTTCTACGAGATCCAATAGATAATTGAGAAACGTTTCGTCCACCAAGGCTATACAGTTGGAAGGAACGCCCCAAGAAAAAAAGACAGTGATGAGCACAAAAACTATCAATCCTTTGTAAATGTCCCTGCTTTCTACCTGTTGCTGTTTCTGGCCTTACCGAGGTCGCTCTCCTTGAGCATTTGCACTCTACACATCTCATACATCAAATTGACGGCCAAGGGCTGGAGGTTTGATCCTATTAATGTCGCATGAGCGTGAGTACACGGGCAGTCAACGTAGTTGTAACCACAGAGTATACTCTGGCAGTAATGAGACCGTTGAAACTGTACCTTCTTGTTGCAAGATCTGGTATTTCAGCTTTGCAAAGTACTCGCTCTTGAGCATCCAGTGATAAACTTTTGGAAACTCCTTGCCTGCGTACAGTAATACGTGATAAGTAATCCACATATCTTTGTTGTCGGGGCTCTAGAGGAAACGACAGGAAAGCGACACGTTAGGCAAGCTGGAATAGTTGCAAGCAAATGTGGAACAGTCCCACACCCTTCTATCAAAGCCGCCGATGCTCAACCGTCTGCGCCTTCGACTACTTGGATATCCTGATCCCACCATCTTGAAAGCCTTGCAGAGAGTTGCAACAAACAAGTTAATGAAGGTATTCTACATACCTGAATGGCGCGGTCAATGATGGACCAGGTGATCGCCTCCATGTGTTGTTGGTAAATATCCGAGTCAAAAAGCCGGTAGCAGCAGTGCATCAGGTCCTGCCCCGAAGCATCAAGAAACTCGTCTACTTGCATACATTATCAAAGATTTGGTTAGAGCAGGTGTCGATCCCTTCTGGGTTTGCCGTCTCGGTGTCCACCAGTGTGGGACTGATTGTCCAGGCGATGGGGTTACCTTGATACAGCACGATCAACGACAGGAACGCACCGACCTGAAGTTCGGGACTTTGGTGGAACCCACTCCCTTCCAACACATCTTTGAGTTCTGCTTGGTGCGAGAGCAAAGGGCTGGACTGTTAGAAGAGCGAAAAGGGCGCGGCGGGTGAGATGAGTGTTCTTAGTGGGCTTTGCAAGTACCTGTATAGAATTGCGCCGGTGATTCGAATTGGTAGGTGAAAAAGTTCATGAGATGTGTCTTGAGGAGCCAATGAGAAACAGCGTGTGAATAGCGGAAGGATGCGACGAATTGCTGTGCGCTATATTTTATTGTTGTCTTGTTCTGGCGGGGGTCTAGCGAGCAGACATTAGGTCGAGCATCGATGAGAGATTAGAGTGGAGGGGTGAAGGAGGATGGGAGGATGAAGGGCAAAGAAAAGTGTTTAAATATAAATAGGTATTTTGTATTTTCTTCACACCTCAAGAACAACACTACTACTACCACTACTACTACCACTACTACCACCACCACTACTACGACTAGGCAGCCGAGGGTTCGGTCCATGATGCAGCCCCTGGCGCCACAGGAACCGGTCCCTGGCTCCCTCAAACTGGATCTCGGTCATCCACTTCCAGACCAACCACTGCAACGAAAACCACCCTACAACACCCACCGCAATCATCATCTTCCGCAAGCGCAACCGCCCTACGTGCAGCACCACGCCCCTCCGCCAGCGCGATTTCCCGATGGCCCTTGATCGCGTCCTTGATCTCCTCTCCTTCTCCTCCAGTCGCCCTTCGTCCTCGTCCTCGTCCTCCGAAAAGCCTCCTGCAACCTCACCGACGACCCAAGACGACAGCCAGGCCGCCCTCCCTCGCTGCAGTGCTCTCTCCACCCGTGACCGACCACTGGACCACCCGTCTCAATCGAGCTTCTTGACGCGCTTCTTTGCGTCGGAGGGGCCTCCTTCGCCCTTCTCGCCGACCTTGACTTTGGAGGGCTTGCTTGCACTGTTCCAGTAGAGAGCCATCTGGAGAGCCAAGATGCAGTTGAACAGCGTGCTGAGGAGGAATCCAGAGAGGATGATGATGTCGTCGACCTCCGTCAAGGTGGTGTAGACACGTGCCAATGATCCTGCAAAGTAGTTGAACACAGTAAATGCTGAGAGCTGTCCCGTGTTGCCGTTTTTGTAGTTTTCGATAATCTGGGGCACCTTGGAGAAGAGGTTGATGGGGATGGTGGCCGCCTGTAAGAAGGCGAGCGCGCCCTGCGAGACCAAGGCTGTGGAGACCACAGATCCATCAACCTGTGTGAACTGAGTGGTTCTTCCCAGGAGGTTACCCATGAACAAGAAGGAAGAGAGGATCACAAAGGCCGAGGTGTTCTTTCCGGCGTAGTGGAGCATCAGTCCCAGGATGGCAAGGTTCTGGATGGTGACGAAGAAGGTCTCGCCGTAGGTGGAAATGGGGTTGTTCTGGCGAATATTGTAGGCGAGCGAGATGACGCAGGCGAGGGTCTCGAGCATGTAGGATGACAGCGAGACGCCCTTGGCGGAGCGAGCGTGGACAATCTTGATGATCTGGGGCACCTTGACGATGGCGCCTCCTGCGACGATGCCGAGGCCCAGGCCCTTGGAGATGGCGTACTTGATGCAGGGGACATCGCGCAGGTTCAGGTCCTCGATCAGGGACGCGTAGCAGGTCTCGCCGATGATGGCGACAGCGGGGGTCTTGAGGAAGAATGGCAGCTGCATGGTGGACGTGGTGAATTGGGGGGGTGTGAGGGAAGAGGCCGCGGAAAAGGCGCGCAGAGGGCCTGCTTTAGTGCGGGTGTGTTCTTGGCCAATCGCAGCCACCCAGGTGCGGCGCGACATACCTGGAGACGCAACTGTGCTTCTGCTGGGTGCGTTTGTCTCCCCATGTGCTCATGTGCTCTCAGCCGTTTCTCATTCGTTCGTTCTTTCATTCGCTCATTCGCCCTGCCCGTTCTCTCAAGAAGACACACATACACACTCGCACACATACAGCCTGCTGCAGACACATACATCTCCTGCACATACACATACACGCACAGTCGCCGACATCCCTATCCCGCATCACCCGTCGTCCCTCCTCCAGACACACGCTCGCATGGCATCTCCACAAGGCACCGCACCGCCGCTGAGTTTCGGGCAGGGCTATGCCCACTCCTCCTCCTCTCCCTCGCCAGCCTCCGCCCCATCCTCGAGGCAGGCTCGCAAGGAGATCTTGAACTACTCGGCCCCATGGCCCGTCTATGGCCTGGACTGGTCCAATCAACCGACTGAACGCGAAGCACTGAGATTGGCCGTCGGCAGCTTCATCGAAGACGGCAGCAACAAGGTAAAACCTTCTGCATGCCACCCTGTCTCCTCAAGAAACCCCACGCTTGTGAGCCTGACAATGGACAATGGACACGTCTTGCATCATAGATTCAAATCATCACGCTACCAGAATTCACAGCGGGCTTGGAGAGCGACGACGACTTCAACCCAAACTCGATGTCAGATTGGGTCCCCATCGCTCAAACAAACCAGCAGCAATACCCTGTAACAAAGATCAAGTGGGAGCCCTACAAGGTACAGGGACAACAGTGCTGGCTTGAGCACCCTGGACATCTGTGGATATTTGCTGCGACATCTGCTCACGGTTTTTTCTTATGCTTCTGTTTCGTTTCTTTTCGTACAATGCGGTTAGAGTGGGCACCGATCATTCGATCTATTAGCAACAACAGGCGACTATCTTCGACTATGGGAACTAAGGGAGGATACAGAACAGGTCGACGGTAGCAGCAAGATTGGCGCAAGTAAAAGCACAGGACTTCCTCAGCAGCTTTGTAAACGCGTTACACTGGCCAACGTAAAGAGCTAGAAAGAAAAAACGATGTGCGGATTTGCAAGAGAAGCGCAATGTGTGTGGGCTAGCCATCCTAACGCAGCTTTACACCGTCCACTTTGCAATGACTAGTCCAAGGCCAACTTTTGTGCGCCACTCACCTCCTTTGACTGGAATACATACGACCCCGCATTGATCGTAACGAGCTCCATTGATACAACCTGCACAGTATGGAACGTAGAGACGCAACAAGCAAAGACACAACTGATCGCCCACGACAAGGAGGTGTACGATGTCACGTTTGCAGGCAACAACGCCGACATTTTTGCCAGCGTGGGCGCAGACGGGAGCGTGCGCATGTTTGATCTTCGAGCTCTGGAGCATTCCACAATCATTTACGAGACATCGTCCTCGAGTCCAAGCATACCGGGAAACTCCACTCTTCAGTCAGGCGTTCAACCAGCTGTGCCGCTACTCCGCTTATCATTTAATAAGCTGGACGCCAACTATCTCTCAACCTTTCATGCAGACTCTTCTAGCGTGCAGATTCTGGACATTCGTGTGCCAGGTGTTCCAGTCACGGAACTGCGTGGACACAAGGGCGCTGTCAACTGCATGGCGTGGTCTCCAATCGGCAGCACCGAGATTGCCACAGGCAGTAAGTGGGCTTCTGTATTCGAGTGAGCCCTCAGTGCTTCTGTAGTCGAATGGTGATTGACAAACCCACATCTATTCAATTTCTTAGGCGACGATCATCAAGTGTTCATCTGGGAAGTCAGCCAAGCGAGGCACGACAGGAGCGAGGACTTGGAGGCGCGGCATCAGCACTTGAAATCATCCTCGACGGGGGCTGCTTCCAAGAGCCCGAACCCTGCTGCCAGCACACGGGTTCTGCACGAGCCCTTCCGAGCTGCCAATGTCGGTGGTGAGGTCAACCAGGTGTCGTGGTCGAGCGCTAGCCCTGACTGGGTGGCTGTTGGGTTCGGAAGAACGGTTCAAGCCCTGAGGCTATAGCTCAAGGCCTCCATCGTTCGTTTGACGGTGACAAGCGACAAAAAGAAGTGTGTCACCGTTATTAGCCTTTTTCAGCCACGATCCAAAAAAAAAAAGTCCGACTGCACTGTTCACGCATGCATTGCCTTTCTCTCTCTTCACCTCCTCTGCCATTTCCCGCTTGTCTCTTGCCCAAGGATCGACAAAGCGCTTGTCGAGACCGCACTCAACAGACCAAAAGAAAACCACAAAGGCCATGCTACCGCACCTCACGGGAGCAACAGGCGTGCGGCGTCATGAACACTTTACAGCCTCATGTCCGTTAAGCTGCCCTGCTCGGAGAGCCCCGCATCATGCACAGCATTACCCAAACACTCAGCACTCCATGTCTACTTCTGGGAGACATCCTCATCTCGGTAAGGTTCTACGCTCTCGCCTTCTTCTTCTTTTCTTCTTCTTCTTCCTCCTCTTGTCGTTGTTGGCCCCCATGGCCTCTTTGACACCGTTTTGTATCGTTGTCATAAGCCTGCTCTGTGGAACTCACGCTCTTTTTTTTTAACCACCCCCCCCCCCCCTCGTCTAGACGCATCTAAGCTCCACCCAGCATTCTCGGGCTTGTTCTATCAACAACGCAGACACCATAACACACAGGCACAGCAAGCACAGTTATTCCAGCAGCCCCCTCCATCACTATCAACGCTACCACTGCCACCATTACCACCACCAACGTCCTTGCCATCCGCGTCCTGTTCACAGCCTTCTTCCTCAGCTCATGGATTGGGACAGGCGCGAACCGCAGCTTGTGCGGTGGGTTCATCAGGATGGGCACAGATGGATCCAGCCAGGACCTCGCCCATCTTCTATGGGTACACGCCTAGTCCAGACAGAGCCAAGATGTGAAGGTGAAGGTGAACGTAAAAACAGACAACAAGGCGCGTCATAATGATTGTGGATAAAAAACAAACCCGAACTATTCGAAAAAAAAAACTATGCCTTGCAAGGTGAGGGAGACCGATGCCACATGGCATATCAGTACTAGCTATTGATGAGGAAGAGAGATAGATTTATTATATTTGCTATTTGGAGTTTGGGGAACCATGGTACACATTAGGGTAGGGGAGAGTTATTAAGGCTAAAGGGCAAAGAAGACGAAGGGCGAGGAAAAAAAAAAGAGAAGCAAAGGTGAGCGAGAATGAAAGAACACGGTCTATTATTTTTTTTTGGTTTGGTTTGGTTTGGCGCGATGGACGTTGTGAGTGTGCATGATCTTTTTGCAGGAGGAGGGGAAAAAGAGGATATGTACATGAAAGATTAAGTCGACGGCAAGAGGAAGAAGAAGGAGAACAGCTACAAGAAGAGGAAGAGGAGGACGATAAGGAGGAAGAAGAAGAAGAAGAAGTGAGGAGCAGGAGTAAGAGGTAGAAAAGTTGTCATCAAAGCGGTTTAAACATTCGACTTTGCTCTCTTCCCCCTTACACCGAGCGCGCCCGTCCTCCCTTCAAAGATCATGAGCGCCCGTGAGAAGGCTCGAGAGATGGTTCTTTGACTCGTGGTCGAGAAGGCTCATGGACAGTGCATGGCTGTTATTCGTATTGTTACAGCTGAACGACGCAGACTGCGGAGGAGTCGAGATGGTAGACATGGTGGTGTTGGGTGTCGGAATGGAACAGCTCAGCGAGGGGGCTCCAGATCTCGACGAGGACGTGGGCGATGTCACTCCAGAGACCGAATCAGAGCCAGCTGCTGCTGTTGCTGCTGTTGCTGAGGATGTGCTGGAGGAGATCTGAGCTGTCAAGTTGGACGTCGAGATGGAAGTGAGCGAGGTCATGGTGGGCGAGACCGTTGTGGGCAAGGGAATGGGCACGGACGTCGTGGAGGCGGCGACGAGAAGCTGCTGCTGCTGGTCGTGGAACCGTTGTTGTTCCCGCTGGATCTGCTTTTGGAAAACCTGGTTCTGAGTTAAGCCAGGCGAGGACTCGGGCTGCTGCTGCTGTACCGCTGGCGACCTTGAATACCCTAGGCGGCCTTGCTGTTGTGGCTCGTAGAGGCTGTGTTGTTGGTGCTGAGGCTGCTGCATGAGGGGTAGTGAAGTCAAGGAGATGGCGGCGGTGTAGGTCGATTGGAACTGATGGTCGTTGGTGGAATAGGCCTGCGATGAATAGTCTGTGTCTTGGAACGCCTGCTGCTGTTGTTGTTGCTGCTGTTGGTAAAACATCTGCTGCTGTTGTGAGGCATGATATCCTTGCTCCATCAATGGCGAGTACTGGTTCGTCGAGCCATGGTCTACGTCAACACCTGAAGTCGCCGCAGCCAGAGTATCCAATTGCTCTTGCTCGTATTGCGAGTGCAGGTGCTGGTGGTGCTGGTGCGGGTGGATCGCGTGCACAGAATCTTCCAACTCGTTAGAGGGTCCGAGACTGGAGACGGCATTGTCAAGGTGGTGGCTCCTTTGGTGCTGTTGCTGATAATGGCTCTGTTGGCTCAATTGGCTCATGGTGGGCAGGAAGGCACCGTTCAGACTGTTCTCGTCGAATGCCTGGAGGACGGGTAGGTCCATCTTGACCATGGTCGTTGGCGTTGAGCAAGCACTGCTAAGTGCAGTGAGGCTCCCGTGCAGCGTGTGGTGTCCACTCGCGCCAAGTTGACTCAGCCCAAGCACTCCGGCCGCATTGGACGACGAAGCCAAACCATTGCTGAAGTGGCTGTTAGCCAAGGTCATTTCTGATATACCCAGACTCATGTTCATGTGGTGAGCATGCATGGCAGCATTATGCATCTGTTGCTGTGCATGCTGGTGTTGCTGTTGGAGTTGGCTCAACGTCGGCAGCTGATGGTGGGTATGATGGTGGTGACCGTAGGCAGCTAGCTGCTGATACTGTTGCTGCGCGCTGCCGCCGCTGTTTTCAAAGAATCCAGAGTTGGAAGGGTGCATCAAAGGTGATACCGGAGTGATGGTACCTTGCTCTGGCTGGTTGATCATACCCTGGTAATGCTGCTGGTGTTGGCCATGATACTGGCCATTGACGCTTGCGACCAGGGGTGGTGACGAGGCTGAGAAGCCGCCGCCGACATTGGTGTCACAGCCAAGATGCTGCTGTTGCTGGTGATGATGCTGTTGCTGCTGCTGTTGTTGCTGTTGCTGTTGTTGCTGCTGCTGCTGCTGCTGCTGTTGTTGCTGCTGATGGGAATGGGGGTGTTGTGGGTATTCGCTTTCGTTAAGGATGGGGCGCTTATTTTTGCTATATTTGCGCACTCCAAGGCATGTCTGACAGTTTTTTGTAAAGAGCGAGACGAGTTCTGCAGGCACTTTGGAGTATGATTTGGTGATCTGTGGATAGAGAAAATATGCGCGACACGGAGGTGCATGTACATGGAGTCAGTTTGATGTAAAGCCAGATGCATGGGTAGCAAGATGCTGTGCAGGGAAGCCAAAAGCCAACACGAAAAAAAGAGGTGCTCCGCACGAGCCAACTTTGTGAGTGTGATGACTTACGGCAGCAAATGTCTTGTCGCGGCCTCCGTGCCCAATGATGTGATGGAAGTAACACACTTTATCATAGAGCTGCTCTCGAACACAAACTGGTTTCCCGTTCTTCTTGTCCAGCAAGATCCTGAGCTCTCCCACTACCGTGAAGACAAAGTGTTTGCGGACCCACCACCGGAATTTAGGGTTAAAGATGGCTGTATTTTCAGGGTTGGTCAGGACCATGAGGCAGTCGTTAGCGAGTTGTTGCGTGATCAGTGCCTTGTTGCGCTTCCGTATGTGAAGTTGGTTGATATATCCCTCCACCAGGGTCTCAAACGTCTCTGGACTTAGAAAGGAGTATGTTTGGGGCATGTAGAGCCCGGAGCTATTATTGGGTGCCATGGCTTGCAGTGGAAGCTGTGTAGGGTTGCTGTTAGAGACGGGGTGGGGCTGCGTGATAGAGTTGGTGTGCCTAGGGGAGGTAGGAGTTTTGTGATTGCGGTTTGTTGGTTGTGTTTGGTAAATGCGATCAAGGGACCGCGCGAGGGTTGCGCGTTTGTTGGAATGACGGGAGCTGAAAGACGAGGGAACGAAATAAAGGGAAAAGAGCAGCGATGAAAAAAAGGGATGCTTGACAGGATGGCTATTGGGTTTTATAGGCACAGAACAAGAACCCAAGATCAAGGAAGGAAGGAAGAAAGAGAGAGAGAAGGTGAGAGTGAGAGTGCGATGGAGATTGTGCCCAGTTAGTTGCCAATTAAGTGCAAGCTCGATCACTAGGAGTCGCGAGGGATCGAGTGAGTAGCAAAGGGCGAAGAGAAGGGAGGGTGAAGCAAGAGAGAAAACAAGAAGGCGAAAAGTGGGAACAATGGTGGAATTCCAAATCCTTATATTCCTTTTTGCCATTTGACATGCTGCTGTCCTCAGCGCAACGTAGGCTGAGCAGGCAGCAGCGGCGGTAGAGTGATGTGGACTAAAGATGTCCTCCCCGTTCTCCCAATGGCCGCAATTGTGTGTTGGTCTTTGGCCAAGTGTGTCTGTGCATGGCCATGTGCATGGAAGAAAAAAAAAGGCAAGCGTCGACTGGAATGTGGAATATCACTTTCCCATGGAGATTATGCAGAGAAGAATTCTTGGTGATCTATCTTCGTGTAACCGCATAGCCTGAAAGGCTGTAGATTGTCGTCCAAATCTAGTCTACATCCTGTCCCTTTGAGGTCAGCCACGATACACGACGGAACGACCTCGTTATCAGTACCAGGGAGAGAGAGCGAGAGAGAGAAAGAGTGAGTTACTTTAGCCTTTACTCAAGGTATCACCCAATGCCCAATGCATGAGCGAGCGGTCATGAATAGAAAGAATATGGAGGGGCACTCGTCTCCTCCGTCTCCTAAGACGAGTGTGAGAGTCCTTACCGGTGTCTATCGTGATCCTTCGTATTCATTTAAAGCACCAAGAGTAAAACGTAATAGGCCTCCTTTTTCTGTGCCTTTCCATCCACCCATGGCTCCCGGATCTGCATATGGTTATGGTTTCCTCTGCGATGGATCTGTCTGAAGCCATGCTGCTATGCTCCCCCAATAGTCGTGGAGGTCATCTTTCAGGAGTCAGGAGTCATTTGGAGTGGGAGCTGAACCAAAATTGTCCGATGGACTGAGAGTCCATCCTCGCAGTGTCCGTCTCTTGTATCCTACATCGCGTTATCCCCCTTGTTTGCTCCTCCCACTCTATATTCTCCTGTCTCTCACGGTGACAGTGACGGCGCTGGTTATTTGTAGCGACCAACTCGTGTGTCCCTCTTTTGTATATTTTAAGGAGACAGAGTCCGTCTCTATAGAACAACAGTAAGCACAGAACACACCAACAAGGGTACTCCGGTAAAAAAAGGGAGGGCTGGACGTCTCATTACAGGCGCGCATAGCCCGCCAGTCTTTGTCTTTCATATAAAAACCGGGGTTGATGCAGCGATGCTACTTTGACAGCATTCCAAGCAGAAACGCTACTAGATCACTTCTTTTCGCATCCTCAGTTGAAGACATGCAATCAATTGGGCTGAGTGGTATCAATGATACGCGGAAGATACCGCTTCGACACTTACTTACAGTTTGATACAAATAGAAAAGAGTCGGTTCTGTGAAGGTTTTTTGGGTAACGCTTCTTGAAATGCTTTGAGAATATTGGTACGATACTGGACAGTGGACACCCTTTTAGCCATGTCAAATGATCCTGGATGCGGTTCTGCAAGGTTCGAGGAACGATCGAGCAGCCGTCGTCGTGCCGTGCTTTTCCCTGCCTTGGCGGGGTCTACCAACACGTCATAACAGCGCGGTCTAGTTGAGAGCGTAGCACATGTGCAGCGGCTTACTTGTGCGGTCTTTTTTTTTTCTTCCCATCGTCGTATGTTCGCCTTGTGAATAACTTAAAACCCAGAACTTAGATGAGCATCTGTACTTGGAAAAGTTAACAGCGCTGAGAAAAGACGAGCTCCGGTATCTTTTTTTTTGCCATGTGCCATGCCAAAGTGGTCTTCGCCCCCATCCCCTGAATGCGGCGGGAGGAATAAATATAGACTACAAAGCTGACTGATTCTACCACTGAGTGCTACAATCTTCGACTTTGATAACCGCCTTGATCCACCTCGGCCCAGACCCGCACTTGGCGAGTCTGCATTCCGAGCTCAAAAGAAGACTCGTCAGTCCAAATGACGTGCTCCCAGTCTTGCACGGTCCAGTGACGGTGCGCTCTAGCAAATGCAAGTCGAGTGTAATGTACCGGACCTAGCAGGTTTTCGGGAGTGTAGCTCTTTAGTCGGAGATCTCTTCCCCTTACATCAGAGTTTATTGAGTGCGTAGATAGCCAGTGGCAGGACACCTATTTAAGAGTTCTGCCTCGGCAGACAATATATAACAACTCTTGAGTCGTTAACTTCTTTCATCACACCGTACGTTTCATCGAGCAGCCTTTTGTTTTCGGCTCAGGAAAGGTTTCTTGGCAGCGACACGGCTCTCGAATCCCAACTTGTGCAGTTCCTTTTTGACAGTTTGGGGGCTTGCTTGGACCGATAATTGGTTCGTAATGTCGGCGATGGATGCTTGCCGGTCCTTGTGGGCTACGCGCTTGAGCTCTCTCAAGCCCCGTATGTTGAATATTGGGGGACGACCGGTTCTAGGCAAGTTCTTGAGAGTGCCGGTGTCCCTCGCTTTTTGCAACAGCTTTCGGACAGTTGAAGTTGAACAATTAACCGCGGCTGCAATTTCCACGTTGCTCGCTCCTTGTTCCTTCATTCCCACAATTCTTTCTCTCTCCGCGATAGAGAGCTCTCTAGTCTTGGGCATAAATGTGGTAGTAAGTCAGAGGTTGAAAATAGCGAATAAAGGTAGAGGCAACTTTGAGATGAAAAGGCAGGATCTTCAACTTTGTAGTCTACGTTTGTTCCTCCCGCCGCATTCAGGGGATGGGAGGGTGTGAATCAGCCTTCTATTCAAGCCGCATTCAGGGGATGGGGGTGTGAATTAGCCCTCTAATCAAGGAGATCACTTTGGCATGGCACGTCTTTTCAATTCGTTGTTTACTTTTCCAAGTACGGAGGTTGGTCTTCGTTCTGGTTTTTAAGTTATCTATAGGGCAAACGTACGACGATTGGGAAGAAAAAAAAAGACCATGCAATGGAGGTGGGTGAGCCGTGCGCGCGCGCGTCCAGTCGCGCGCGTTTCTAAGACTGCTTTTTGTGTTTGTGCTCTTTTTTTTTTTTATACACATGTCGTTTTCTTTTCCGTTTACCTTCAGCACCTCTTCATTGTTCTTTGTTCGCCAGCATGAACGACGGCCTTGCTCCCCAGATCCCCATCACCTATGAGCCGCGCCTCATCCAGTCGCCGCTGGCCCTCAAGCAAACCTCCGCATTCTCACACGGCGACATCTACATCTTTGACATTGCTGCTAACAGCGCCAACCTGATCGTCTCGGCATCCAACCACGAGATCAAGCTGTACAACCCTGCAACACTCGCCATCAAAAATGTCCTCAAGTTCCACACAAACACCATCACCCAGATCAAGACTCATGGCGAGAACATCGTCATGTCCTCCTCCATGGACGGATCCATCGCTGCTTGGGACCTCAGGACCGACGCTGGACCCGTTCAGGTCTTTAGCAGTAAGATACTCCTCTTTTGTGATCAAAGCATAAACATATCCCCTAGAAACGACACGCTAACGCTTCTTCCGATACCCTCTATTGACCATTTGAAATAGCGCCTCAAAAGCACCCTCTGTTGTCGTTCGACCTTAACTCATCCGAGCAGGTGCTCGCTGCAGGAACCGAGCTTGTGGAATTCGATGCCAACATCCACTTTTTTGACGCCAGGAGCAGCAACTCTACGTTGCTCAAGACCTACTCGGAATCACACAGCGACGACATCACCAACGTCAAGTTCCACCCCACCAACCCTGCACGATTGATGACGGGCTCTGTCGATGGACTGATCTGTCAGTTTGATCTGACGGACATGGACGAGGATGAAGGGTTGTTGGTGGTGTCGAACACAGGAGCGAGTATCAACAAGATTGGTTACTTCGGACCCCATTCGGAATACATCTACTGTCTCAGTCATATGGAAACCTTATCGCTGTGGAACAGCGAGGAGGCAGACGCTATTCATCAGTTTGGAGATATCCGAGGCGTCAGCAAACCTGCCATGGGCTTGACGGTCGACTACGGCATCGATTGTCAGTATGAACCAGAGTCTGGAAGACTTTATTTGCTCTCGGGATCCAATGAGTATGTGTGCTTTGTGCTTTAAGACTTGATGGCGCGCAATGCGCCATATTCTGGGTAGATGCTTATCAACCATCTTTTTTTTCTCTTTTTACTAGGGGTAACATCAATATCCTACACGTCAACTCGGACTCACTACAGCTGTGCCAGGTGCTGAACGGTGGACATAATGAGATTGTCAGGAGTACATGCTGGGACCCCAAGCGGGGGATTTTGTTCTCGGGAGGCGAAGACGCCAAGCTGGGACTTTGGACTTCTGATGCTGTTGCAACCGTCGCCTCACCACTTGCTGCCAGTGCATCTTCAAGGCATAGCTCACCATTACAGCACAAGGTACGAAAAAAAATAATTGAACCACCATGAAAAGACTTTTGAACAGCCATATCTCGGACTCTCCAAAGGGATCATTACGCTAACTGAACGTTTGCATTTATTTTTGTTCCGCAGTCTGAAGCAAAGTCTGCTCGATCAAGCCCGTACTAGTCCAGCAACCACCCTCATCGATCATCACCCATTGGATCAACCATATACACCACAATACAAAAGAGCATTTAAGAATTTTATCCATCAAGTGTTTACAACCGATATCACTAACAACATTGTTCACCTTTCTTCTTCATTTCATCCAATTCACTTTGCGCCTTCGCCAGAACTCTGAAGCGCCTGCGGAGCACCCACGTGAGGAGGCTGGCTAGCGGATGGCACAATCGCTGGTGTTGTCGAAGCAATGGACATGGCTGCCACAGTGGCTGCCAAGCTGTCAGCTGCCTTAGACATTGGTTTGATCTCTCTGGCGCCATGTACCTGTGGCGGCACAGGAGCCCCAGGAACAGGAGCAGATGCAGCAGGATATCCGTAATTGGGCTGGGGAGGGTATCCAGGATAGGCAGGCTGCTGATGCTGGGGCTGGGGCGAGTGACCTGGGTACGGTGGCTGTCCTGGGTAAGGTGGCTGTCCTGCAGGAGGGTAGCCTGGTTGCTGGGGCGGGTATCCAGGTTGCTGGGATGGGTAACCGGGGTAAGCACCTTGCTGCGGTGGGTAGTAAGGTGCCTGATGACCAGGAGCAGTCCCGTACGGGGAAGGCTGCTGTGGATAGGCGCCATACGGGTGAGGTGCCTGTGGAGGATAGGCACCCCCTGGGTAGGGCTGGCTCGTGGCAGGATGCTGGTGATGCGCAAGGCTAGGTGATCCTGCCGGTGCGGGCTGTGGAGCTGGAGGGCCTGCGGGTGGAGCGTACTGTCCAAGGAGCGGTGAGCCCGAGGGAGGCGCGTAATGTCCTGGATGGGCGGCAGGAGGCGGATACTGTCCTGCCTGCGGCTGAGAGACTGGTGCGGCGTGCGTGGGAGCGATGGTGGGCATGGGGGGAGCACCTGGAGCACCTGGCATTGGCATGACGCCCGGTGCACCGACAACAGGAATGGCCATCGTCTCAACCCTGATGGGAGGCGGCGGCTTGATGTTGTTGATTGTCATGTACGAGATGAACTGGTCGGGCAGCTCTGCCAACAGCGCTGCTGCTAGGCCATGCTCATTGTTGGGCAGGTAGTCGCATGCGGCAACGAACTGGACAATGTCGCGACTCTTCTTGAAGACGGTAGCGTCCCCGTCGTCGCCATCAAGGACGTTCATCTACCACAATTGAGAAAGAGGGTGAGCGCCATAATATTGGGTTTGCCCCATGCCTCGCGTAGCCTAGTGAAAGAGTACTTACAGACGTGAATTGAGCACGACCGACGCCCACAATTATTATCGACATGGGATGCTTGCTCGCCTTGCGGATCGCCTTTACGGTTTCGTTCCTGTTAGAGTCGATGATGAATAGGGTTAGTTGGCGCGAAAGGCTGACTGAAGAGCAACAGGGCGAGCAACTGTCAGCTTGTTCTTACATGTCCGTGATGGCGCCGTCTGTGAGAATTAAGAGGACAGTGTATCCACCAACGTGCTTCTCACACTGCTGGGCAATATCAGTTGCTGCCGAGATAACAGGCGCAAAGTTTGTGGGACCATACAACTCTGCAAATGTCAAAGCATGCCAGTAAGCAGCCAGGAGGCCATCAACGCCATACACTTCCGGCTATATACGAATATCGAGGACAAGTGAAAAGCCTGGGTTAATCTTACTGGACGCGTACCATCAACAGAGCCGACTCTGTAGCGATCTGTAGCCTTCCTTACGTTGCTGGGGTTGCCGTTTAATGGGAACGCGTGGCTGACCTGGCCGCCAAGTCGTCCGCCAAATCCGTACGCGGGGATCAACTTGTCGGTGTCATAGCACTGCAGGATATTTCCAACACTGCGAATCGCTCGTGTATAGTCATTCTCTCCTGTCGGGTTCTTGAAATGAAGAGACTGAGGGCTCTTGGGATCACCGTTGCTCTGAGTAAAGTCGATGGCGACACAGAGGCCCAAGGTGCCGCCGCCGGCGAGGAAATCCATGAACGTTGGTGGCTCCGTCACGGAAAAGCTTTGAATGGTCAACACCGAGCTGCCCGTCATTGGAGGGATTGCCATCGCGTGAGGGAACGAGCGGCGACTCAGCTCTGCGGCCGTGAAGACAGCAGTGGTACCAAGGACAGTGTGCGCTATGGGCAGAAAGAGAAACGAGCCATTAGGATGCAGATAAATAGGATTACCGGGGGGCTGCCTTGCAGCAAACAAAAAGAAAAAACCTGCATGCAGCTATGAGTTCACATACTTCCACTGCTTTTATGGCTCATGACCTCGATCTTCAGTGGACGATTGGGATCGCCGTTACAGAGAATCACCTCCTTGATTGCGAATGGCTTCCAGATAGGGTCATCATTCGAGGCCACCACATTAGACTTGTAGACAGGGGAGAACGTGCCGTTGTCGTTGGCGCGCTGAATAACAAGGAAGGCCGAAGGGGGCGACTTGAATAGACCCTTCTTTGTAAGATCATTGGCTCGAATGGCGAAGCTAGTTACAAGCAAGGGGGCGCGGGCGCGGGAAGATGTGGTTGTGGAGATCTGTGGTTAGTCCCAGCCATCTGTTTTCTAGCCTCATCTTTCAAAAAGCACAACGTCCCTGATCTTTTTTTTTTTGTTTGTCGACCACACAATGCCTGCACAATATCCACACAACAGCATCAACATAACGGGGCTGCGAGAAATAAAAAAACAAGAACGCATTGTGCAACCTACTTGAGCACACGCTTGGAGGTCGAGAGCTCCTCTGCTCGAATAATAATTGTTCCTCTTCCTTGGTTGCCAGTAGTATTAAATCTTGGGTGCACAAGGTTGAGTGCTAACTGTCCGCCTCTGGCCCCGATGATGGAGCCCAAATCGCAGGTCGCCTCACCCTGGAAGTCTTGGTCTGAAAACTTACCGCTGTGCTTGTCGTCAATGTCATACACAACAAACTTGAGTCGTTGCACGGTCTCGAAGCGGTAGTCCATCTCAAGACCCTTGACAAAGACAGGGTTCAGACTGTCTTTGATACGCTCGGTCATGGCGTACGCAGTCTTTGACCATTGCCCAGTGTGCTTGTCCTCGAGAAAGAGGAACACTTGTGGGTCACTGTATGAGGTCGCATCTCTGTTGATAAGCTTTCTATGGATGGCACATTCAAAACGAGCGTTAGATAATCCTGCACTTTGGGTAACACTTGTCCAACAGGACGCGAATACCCACGGTGTGCGCGTCGAGCTGCAACGTGACGCAAACGTACTTGCACCTGATCTTGAGCTCGACCCTGGAGGTGGGGGGTGGGGGCATCATCGCCACTGGCGCGGCATGCATCATGCTGTGCAAGGTCGTGTTGTCTAAAAAGGAACGAGGGTGGGTTGGGGCAACGGCGGAATGTCGTCGGAAGGAGATGGGAAGTGTTTGAGGAATGGAGATGAAAGGGCGGGTCTGGGTCATATTTTGTGTTTTTGGTTTTTAATGCTTCCTCGAATTCCGCACTGCCTCCGCGTATGCTGTGAAAACACTGGCCAACGCGGGTCTCGCGCCAATCAGGCAGTGCGACAAGGGCTGAGCCCGTTGCATACCACAAAGCCGTCCTTGCGCACAACACTGTCGAGGGCGGGACACCACATTCGCCCCCCTGCGGGCATGCCTGTCGCTGCAGCGAAGGAAGGCAATCCTCACCGCAAAGGGGCAGCCGCAGGGGCCAAAGGGCTAGGGGTCCAGAGGAAAGGCGTCACTTTCCAAAACTCGACTGGTTCGTGGTTTGTGGCCGCAGCATCTTCCCAGAGAGCACAGCCCGACAACAAGGGTGAACGATGGCAATTTTTTTACCCCAGCAAATTCGCTCAAAAAAAAAGGATTCTATTGAACATCATGCAGAAAAGGTCAATCCTCACACGAACAACTGTATCGACTCTATATACACACAAGAAAGGGGGGACCGCCCACTACTGAAAAAATGGCAAAGGGCGATGGACTTCTAAATAAAACAACAAACCCACACAGGTATCAAACTAAGCCCTACTGGCATGACAAAAGAATGGGTCCTCTACACACCACGTCTTCTGATCAATGACAAGAACTCCTCCCTGGTCTTGCCTTGGTCACGGAAGCAGCCAAACATCGAACTGGTGATTGTCTGACTTCCTGGCTTTTGAACTCCTCTCATCACCATACAGAAATGGCTAGAAAACACACCACCGGAAGATTCACCGAAAAAAAGAAATACCAGGGGCGGGTTAGTTGCATGAATGGCATGAGAACACGAAAATCGGCATGGGGACACGAGAATCGGCATGAGTGGGGGGGGGGGGGAGAAAAGTATGGACCGCTACTGTACCTCGCCTCCATGACAACAGCAACGCCCAAAGGATCCAGCAACTCTTGCAGCGCCATTGCTACTTGCTTTGTAAGGCGCTCCTGAACCTGAAGGCGCCTGCTGAACATTTCTGCCAGACGCGCAATCTTGCTAAGACCCACGACCTTGCCATTTTTGGGGATGTATCCGATATGGATCTATAATATGGTTCCAACCATCAGAGCCGATCCTCGTGGTCAGACAGCAATAGGGCAATTGGACGTCATAAACGTAAAAATAAATATTCGCCGATATCCGTTTGTGCTCACCTTGCCAGTAAATGGAACCATGTGGTGCTCGCATAAGGAGAATACGTCAATGTCCTTGACGATCACCATTTCGTCGTGATCTACAGTGGATTAAATGCCAGATCAGAGCGTTAACTCCATGCTCAAGAAAAAAAGTCTCAAGTCCGCCTCTCCCCTCCTTGAGCTCTGGATCATGGCTATCTTCCCGTACCTTCTTGGAACAATGCCTTGTTCATCAAATCTAAAGCAGGAGACAAAAAACGATATGCGGTATTAGTCCCCGTTCTGCCAGATTATGGTGAGTCATGCAGAACAACACGCAGTGATGTCGGAGCCATGCATGACAAAATGATAGCAATTGAGTCCATTCCAAGTGCCGACTTACGGGTAACGCTCTCCTCATATCCTTTGGAAAAGAACATCAGAGCCTTGGCATAGCGTTCTGGGGTCTTGAGAAGTCCCTCCCGGTCAGGATCCTCGCCAATACATTCCAGGATGGTGCGGACAGAGCCTGCGATCTTTTCGATTCTCGCTGCACGCTGCCCCTCTGTGTCCTCTCTGCGGTCTCTAGCTCCGATGCCTACGCCACGCGAGCCAGAACCAGAAATGCATATTAATGAATCTGCCTCCGAAACGACGCTAAAAAGCGAAAATCATTTAGACACTGGACCCATCCTTACTGGGAAAGCTCAGGCCATCAAAGTCGATTGGGGTGGCGCTCCTGCCTTCGGGCGACTCTGACTTGAGGTAGTTCTGTCCGGGACTGTGCGAATGCCCTGTCAGAGCATGGTTGAGAAGGGCCTGCTTCGCAGTCGGATGAACCAGTCTATATGGACCGAAAAAGGTAATGCGATTAATCATCGTTTTGGTTCAGTTCCGTGGGAAAGCTGTGGGCAACAGAAGGGGGAAAATATTTTCCAGCTGAGTGGGCTTCACGGATGCTGCAGCCTGCAACACAAAGATATAACGATCGACCCTTGCAATTAAGCTGCAATGCAGTCGATTTGCCACTAAAAACAAGAAAAGGCACTTTGCGCGATCCCCGGTCAATTCCCACACATGGTCATGAAAGCAGCGAGGGGGTCTCTGCACTGTGACTCCACCCTGGGACCGACTGGCTTTTCTTAATTTGTTTTGCCGCAACTCTGTGCGGGGGAAGCCACGGAATAGCTCAATGGAGTGCCCGAGCATATTCCCGCCATTGTGGAGAGGACATCCTGTCGTCAAGGGCGGTTTGGAATGAATACCCATATAGCAGAGACAAGGTGCCTCTCTTGGTCTCGATTGAGGAGTGGCGAGTCTGAGATCTGATCAAACATGATGCTGAATGGATGGAGGAATGAAGCCCAAGAAGAGAGAGCTTACTCAACGCTGCTGGCGGTCTTGGGGCTGGTTGGAGTGTGGGACATGGTGGCGAGGAGGGCGGCGAGGACGGATGGCGGGAGGGATAAAGACGACGAGGACAGCGAGGACAGTGAGGACAGTGAGGAACAGTGAGGAGCAGGGAGGAGCAGTGAGGACAGTGTGTGGAAAGGGAAAAGGGCGAAAAGTGAAAAGGTGAGTGGGCGGGTGAACAAGATTGCGGTGGCGTGGATCGAGCCAATCGCGAGGGGCGGGCAACCTGGATGCGACCTTCTTTCAGGGAGGTCTGCTCTCGCTGTCTCTTCTCGCTCTCTCTCGCTCTCCCGCCTCCCTCTCTTTGCACCATCCCTCTTGTCCCTCTTGTCCCTCTTGTCTGGCTCTTCTCTCTCCTATAGCCCGCTCCTGAGCTAGGACCTCCATAGCCGTGCTCGTTTCTCAAAGGCAAATTGATGTGTGTGAACGAGGGTTGCCTTAATATCCAGGTCCTCGAGACTTTTCTTCTACAGAGAGAACTAACTTGAAGAAGACTTCTTTGTGGAGAAGATGGCGCAGATCGAGCGACGATTTCCGAGAGTCATTCGTCAATTCAATGACAGCGGGCTTTTGAATCCAGCCAACAGCATGCAAGAGTACCACGGCCTTGATACCTTGAGTACGACGGTAACGTGAGCCCAGTGACACGCGAGAAATGTCCCCGCCAGCCACGCTTCCTGTCAAGAAGCACCGATGCGAAAGAGATCGTCACCCCTGGCGTTGCTCTGATCGTGCAAATAAAGAAAGTCTTGAGGCATGCGCCCAGCAAGTATTGCTGCTGACTCACTGTGTACCTCCAACAAAGCTCTTCCACATTGTCAGCGCTCTTTCGTTCCTGCGCCCAAGAGAACCCAAGAGAACAAGCATACTGCGTCGTCATCCATTCCTATGGCACACCTTTGGGTCATGTCCGGTATTAATCTAAAAGTCATACCAAGCAACTCACGGGAACAATCTTGCGCACTGCGTATACATTATACATTCTGCCTAGAGCATTCCCCTGCACGACTTGCTCGATGGAGATCTTTCCATGAAATGCCAAGCGCTATGCAAAGCTTTATGATCGTCATCGTCCCATACCACGTCATGCCATGATGCCGACCACGTTTTCATTTCAACGAACATGTACACAAGTATGCAGTCGTCTACGCCCGGCCCTGTGTTCCTGGTGTCAGTGTCAGTGCGTGTACTCCTTGACGAGTCAGGGGCCGAAGAAACATGAGGCGTTATCTATGAACTGCGTTTTGGCATATGAAAATTGCTGGCTGGCCTTACTCGTTTACTTTAGCTATCCAACCCTTCCCCCCCTCTTCCCCCTTCCACTACTCGCGTCGCCAACAATGCTGCGTTGGGTTTCATCACTTTCATGTCGCATGGCCATGCAAGTACTCCATGCGCCTCTATTCATCATTTTCATGTTGCCTTTTTTTCCGACACTGGCCCTTCTGTTTCCGAATCCTGAGACTAGGGCACACCTGCTGCTTCAGTAACTCCACGTCCATAGAATGTGATCTTCATTGTTGGTAGTTTGGTGGTGCAAACAGCACGGTGACGCAGATGTTGGGGATGCCGATTCTTATCGGTTCATTTTTCAAAGTCCACCATAGCAGTCTGCTTTTGCTGCTTCTTTGCAGATGATGCTTGTTGAGTATTGTCTAATACCCTTGGGCAGTCCATGTCACCCAACAATTGGGCACTTTCCATTATACCCATTTTTAAGATGCAAGGGAAAAGGTAAAGTTCTTTTTTGCCTAGCACTGTACGCCCGGCGAAATAAATTGATCGAAGCCAGTGCATGGTTGTCGTTCAATCATAGAGATGGGTGAGGCGAAGCATTGAGCAAAATCGCCTCGGAGGACACAGCATTGCAGAACTGCTTAGCCAAAGGAAAAAAAACTCCATTACGGCGAAAGGGACGATGGCTTTAGAGATGGTCGCTACATCCGAATGCACGGACACGGAGCTTGCGCCTATAGACGGAGTGAAAGGTAAAGTGTTTTAGATTATGGTATCGGCTGGCGGAATGGATGGTATGCAGCAAGATCTGCTTCCTCCAGTTGCTCTATCGCTTCTGTTCCATGGCTCAAATTTCGATCTTCTCTCATGCTCAATGCCCTACACCCCTGAGACGATAAAAAAAATAGCGGAATCATGCCCAGATCTTCTCGACTACAGCAGCAGCCGCGGTGGTCTGTTCGCCTGGCTTGGACAGGCGCTTAAGCACTGTCCATTTGCCCTACTTGCCCCCGAGTCCTCAATCGGAACTGGACAGGTGATAGATGACAGTGCCACCTAAGAGCATTTTTTTCAATGACAGCTCCTTCCTTATGCTAACATATGACAGTGACTTTGCCCCGTATCTCCTTAGTGAATGCTCGGGGATGAATGACGACTATCGATAATGACACGCCTACCGTACTGGAAGACTCGAGCCCTGGGTAGAAGATAATGTACTTTTGCGAGGAGTCACCATCCGTAGCTAGTGCACTGCACTGGTGAGGCGTCAGACGTGCATGCAGTGCGAGAATGCCATGAAGTGCAGGCTCTCAGCCCTGATGTGTTCATTTATGATGAGAAAATTGGGCAGCCATGGTTGGGTTCAACAGCCGTATGGATGCACGAATATAGAACTATGAGGGGTGCCCGAGGAGAAAAGGAGGATTTAGGGTGTGCTCGTGCTCTCATCCTGCTCTACCCCTGTTGGCTCTCTGCAACCACGGCATTGTCACAACTTACATCATCAATGACCTTGCGCTCTGCTATTCCTTGATCCTACTTGAGCTACGGCAAGTAGCAGTCCATGCCTTGCTGTAGCAGTAGTAGGGATTGCCGTATCCTGTACAGAATAAAGGCGTATAGTATGGTGCAGCGTGTAGCGTAGTACTCTGGTACCGCGGTATGATGCGGTGTCGATGGCTCTTGCGAGATGGTCCTTGGCTCATGATAGATAATTCTTTATCACACCTGTGTCCCTTTATTCTGCCTGGTCGATGAGACGGGCCGTGCCATGCGTATCATCCCTGTTTTTCTCCCCTTCGCTGTCTCTCTTTTTCCCTTTTGATGTGTACACGAATGAGTAGCACCACATGCCTATCCAGTTCAAATCAAGCAGCAGGATGATCGTGTAGAGTAAACAACAGAAGTACATAAGACGACAAGAATGCGATTATTGAGAGCGAGCGGGACACAAAGCACGAGTCGGCGGTATGAACAGTTTATACATGGGCTTGCCAATTCAATGCGCGCCATTGAGTAGTATCGTCTGCCTGCACCAGAGCAACGACCAAAAGCATATGATTCGCATTGCGAGCGAGCGTGCGTGCGATTGACTTGTACCCTATTCCAGCACGCTGTCTTCACGAGCCCCTTTGCCCCCATATAAGAAGCGCGCTGGCCGTGGCTGGTCCTTTGCCTCTCTTTCTTCCCTGCAAATCCCATTGATCGCATCCCTGCATCCCTGCATCCCAACGCACCTTGATTCCAACGCCGCTCTCTCGATTCTCATCCGTCCCTTTAGGATCCCATTGATCCCTTCCTACCCACATTCATCCACTCCAGCAAGGCATGATCCGTTGACTCTGCCGTGCTTCTTGTCTCGCCCCCTTTCTTGCCCTCGGAAGAAAGTCCCTGACCTCCTTGCGCTCTCGCTCTATCTATCTCTCTTCCGCTCCTTTTACACGTCCTTCTTCAGCATATACCTTTCATTCTGCATCAGTCCTTCACCATGCCATACAAACCCGCATTCCACGCCTCTCAGCAGCAGCAGCAGCAGGAACAGCCCTGGCTGCGATACCCCGGCACCCAAAAGACTCCCAACGGTCACAGCCGCTCCTTCGCACCAGCTGCAGCTCGCAAGAGCCAGGGCTCAGGCGTTTTTGATCAGCTTTCACAGCAGCACCACCAGCAGAAGGACCAACGCGTACCGCGATCAGACGTCTCGCCGTCGCTCGGGCTGAAGCACAGGCGATCATCCTCAAAGCTTGGCAGCACATCTTCTGGCATTAGTAGCACGTCCCTGAACAGCAGTAGCGACTCCCTTGGCCATCCCTCTCATCCACAACCGTTCACCCCTCATACCAACAAGCCCAGAACCCTTTCGGACGAACTCTCGTTCGCCTTTGAAAACACTGGCGGCGATGCCAATGCGCGCTCCAGAACAGTATACCCCTCACCTATCACACCATCTGATATCCTCTCTATACCCGACCTCTCGGCGTCCAGTTCCGCCTCGTCCTCGTCCTCGTCCTCGTCATCAGCATCTGCCTCACCCACAACGGTCCCTCTGCAGAGGTCTGGCGCAGTGTCGCCCATCCAGAGGTCCAATTCAACAGGCCACAAGCTGCGGCCCTCGCCTCTGTCGATCAACACTGGCTTTGGCAACAGCAGCAGCGCACATGGCCTCGACGGACCCTTGTTCTTGTCTCGGCCAAGCGAGATGAGCCCTGGGTCACCACGTGCAAATCTGGCCGATGCAGTCGGAGGGCTGAGAACACCACCGCTGACGAGACACTCCCATAGCGCGAGCCACTCCTCCGCATCCAACTCCTCCTACTCCAACTCATCTTCGCCTAGCTCTGCAACCGCGCCTTGCTCTGCGCTATGCCAACACCCTCCCTCCAGAGAACATCGCCACCACAGCCATCACCACAGTCATCACCACGCTTCACACCACCATCATCGAAACGGCCATCACTGTAAACAGGATCGGCACACCCACCACCGCACACACCGCCAGCAACACCATCCATCGTGCCACTACCACAAGTCCACGCAACCTCACGGCGCCAAGTCTGATAGGACTGGCACACTCCGATCCGATGAGCCCCAATTAATCCTTGAGCATGGTATTGATCATATTGGTGGACTGAATGCCTCCTCAGCCGAACAAAAGGGAGAGGCCACAGCGCCAATGTTGGACCAGACCGCCGCACCTGCAAGCGCAATGACCTCCTCGACGGCCGTGGCGATCGTCGACAACACGCCAGCCTTTGGCGTCTCTGCGCACAGACTTTGTGAGCACGAGGACGATAGCAATGCCCTCGGACTGTTCTCGGTTGAACCCCCCAAGAAACGACAGCGGTCCGCAGCGGCCATGCTTTTTGGAGCTGCCTTTGAAACTGTCATCTTTACCAGCGCCGTGGCTCTCTCTGCATATCAGCTTCTGACTGGCAAAGGTAGACAGGTATTGGAGGAGGATGGGGCCATGGCATCGCCTGACGTAGATGCTGAAGCGAACCTTCACACCAGCCAAAAGCCCGTTCTGGTAAGTACAACCCTAGTATTCATAGCTTCCAAAATCACTATTTCTCGAGAACGCGCTTCAAAAGCTAAACCCTATTTCTTCTGCCTTCGTAGCAAATTGAGTCCACACCGATGGACATCCCGACCCGAACGGTGCGACATCGGGACACTGGACTGCTCGGGAAATCGCTTCATCACAACAGCCATATGCATCAGCATCGGTCGAGGAAATCGCGATCCTCGGTCAAGAATCGGCATGGGAATGGATTATTGTTGTCAACGTCGCTCCCACATGCGTACGAATACGACCATGGATTGCTTGGGGATCAAGCAATGACCTTGCTGCCAGGAAGACCCAACACGGGAACGGAAGATAACGACGAACAGTTCTTGAGGATGGAGGCTCGGCTCAGTACCTTGATCGCAGAGGGCAAACGAGCACTGAATAGTCGTATCCAGGACTGGGCCGAGGAGTCGAGCAAAGAATAGGCCAGGGCCTATGCAGTTGGACTAAAATAAAAAAACTACCTATTGCGCAAAAGACACATATGCAGAGTAGCGCACAATCGAGGAGTGAATTCGCCCCCTCTGTTGGAGGATGTAGAACACACACACACACAAACGTGAACAAGTCAACAAACACTTTGTAATATGTTTACCCACAAAAGACGCAGGGTACATGCGCGACTCGATTCCGTTCTCTTTTGGCTTTTGATGTCAACAAAAGGGACCAAGGGAGCAGGAGACATGGCTATGTCATGCGAAAGTTGAATATGGCAAAAAAAAACAAAGAAACGAGTACTTCATGCGCGCTTTGTTATATTGTAACGTGGTAAGGCGAGGTAGGAAACGAGAAAACAAAAGAGTCCCTTCGCCCTTCCAATCTGCAAAACCTACCTACCTACCTACCTACCTACCTACCTGCGCATTGTGCATTTGAGACTTGTCCTCCCATCCCTATCTCCTTGTTCGTTCCTTTTTGGCGGCAATGCTACTGCTTATCATGCCAAAAGGACGGCGATTGTTGTTGGGGAAGCCCTTCCTCCCCCTCTTCCCACATACACACACACGACACTCAACAAAAAAAAAAGTGAGAAGGGGCATAGTAAAGATGAGTCAGGGTGGATTAGCCATCACTGTGTACAGTAGTCTAGCTTATGTTGCATGACCTCTTAGGTCTTGAATATGCTGGGCGGAAGAAGAAACAAAAAAAGTTATGGCAGAGGGCGTGCCAAAACAGAAGAGAGAAAACATAAAAAAACGCCTTCCACGACAAAGGACAAGTGATTTGCCTGCGTCTATGCGAAACCGAGTATTCTATTTCATTGTCGGAAAGGATTAGACTACAAAGAAAGAGTAGCGCTCAAAGGAGGCACAGTGATCGGAATAGGCGATTACACGCAGACTGGGAATATTTGGTCAGGCCAGCGCACGGTCTGCTATGACAATCAGGTGTTTGTGTGTCAACGAGCAACTCCCCCTGTCTGATTGTCCGATGCGTTCATCCGTGAGCCTTTTTGATCTTGATTCCAGCAATTTGGTTGCTGTTGTAGACGCAGCGCTGAGCCTGGCGACAGGATAGGATGTTTTACTTGTGCGCAGGGCCGTGCAAGACGCGACCATCTCGGCTAAACCTTAAAAAGCTTTGTGCTCCGTGTCTGCGTGCCCAAAAAACCTGGCGACCCATCGATTCTTCTCTCTTTTTTGCCAATGGTGACCAGAAAAGACTCGGTGTCTCGTTACATGCGCGTGGCTATATATACAGCAAGCTCTGTCTCGTATGCTGTAGCACTCATCTGCTGGAATCTGGCTGAATCCCTGAATCCCGGAAGGCGGCAACTGGCCAGGCCATGTCAAAAGGCGGTCACTTTTTTGGGTGGCTGACGCACATAACTTCGAGCTTCAACCTTCGACTTGCGAATCGCCATTTTTCACTCACCACCAACCTCATTGCCTCTGCCTCAAGGACAACAGGACAATCACAGCGTCAGCACCGCCAGCATCAGGACAGGATAGAAGAGCTCTCACAGGAACAGTCAGTAACACATCTACAGTACGTTCCGATGCAAGATTGGCTCGATTTACGCTCGCGGATGGATGGACACAATCCTTGCCTCCGCGATGCTCGATGTTACTGTTATCAAGAAGGCTGCTTCTAACGTCTCGATTTTACCCTGTCGCTCTACAGTCATGTCGAAACATCATCCAGATCTTATCATGTGCAGGAAGCAGCCGGGAATCGGTATGGCGAAAGAGTCTGTTTTTTTGTCAGAGTCGAGCTGGACTGCGCGGATTGCTGACAAACGAGAAACCCCTTTGCACTGACCGTCCCTTTGTGCCGCTACGATCTCTATCTCTCTCTTTTGCTCAATAGCCATCGGCCGCCTGTGCGAAAAATGCGACGGAAAGTGTGTCATTTGCGACTCGTAAGTTGGAAGAGCTCTTGACATTTGCATATTTCTTTTGCGTCGCTGGAACGTGGTTACTGGGCTTTTTTTACACCCTTTTTGCGGAACTCCTCTCCCTGTGGAAATGCTATGCCAACATTAGAGAAAGGCAGACAACTAACCCTGCCTACAGATATGTTCGCCCAGTGACGCTGGTCAGGATCTGCGATGAGTGCAACTACGGATCTTTTCAGGGACGCTGTGTGATCTGTGGATCTCCAGGAGTCAGTGATGCCTACTACTGCATGAGCTGCACAAGAGCCGAGAAGGATGTAAGTCTGAGTCGGGAAAATCACATTACTGAATATTGAAGCTGAAAGCGGATCGGATGTAAAGGACACTACTTCTTTGATGACTAACTTGTTTCTTATGCAAAAACCTTAGAGGGATGGCTGTCCAAAGATTGTCAACTTGGGATCATCAAAGACGGATCTGTTCTACGAGCGGAAAAAATTTGGCTTCAAGAAACGATAGCTGTTCTTTCCAGGACTTTGCAGGATGCGTATGTGTCAGGAATCTGCAGTCCTTCTCAGTCTTCATTTTAAAAAAAAGGACACTCTAAATACAAGGACACCGCCTTCTTCGCTTTTAATAAGTAACGGCTACATGGAAAATGATCAATCAAGAGCAGGTCTGCACTAGCCAGTGAAACTATACTGTGGAAAGACCGGGGGCGGCTTCTCAGAAACAGGAGTGTTTGGGCCTGAGGCAATTGGCGTTACATCGAACGAGCGGCCACTCTCACTGCCATGGACCGACGGCGGTAATACAGTTATGCCCTCATTGGGATTGGCGCAGATGGTGCCGTCGTCTCCGAGATGATGCGGGTGCTGTGGGCTCATGTAGTTGATCGTGCAGTGGTCGACATTCTTGACCCAGGGATCCTCTAACACGTCTGTTATTAGAACGCGTCGTCTGGGGTCCATCTCCAAGATACGCGACATGATAGGACGACTCTCACGGGGCATGAGTTTCAGCAGCCGCAGCTTGCCTGTTCCGTCTGGTTTCGCGAATGCTTGAAAAGATGGGTCCTGGTCAGCCTTGGGGATTCTCCACGGGAAGCGACGGAGTGTCATGCAGAGGAAGATAATGCCCAAGGACCATACGTCTGCCAGTCGAGGATCGTGCTGATCTTGTGTAAAGAGCTCGGGTGCGATGTATGGATCTGATCCAGACACTCCTAGAAAAAACAACGGCAAAGAAAATGGCACCAGGAGAATTAGTTGGATGGTCCAAGCGTAAACATCTCTCTCGCTTGGATATCACTCGAGGTGAGAAGCGTCTTACCTCTCGCCATCTGGATCTTCTTCTCGAACGGCAGCTGATACACCATGGAGCACCCAAAGTCGATGATCTTGACCATACCTCGCTCGTTCATCACACAGTTATCCAGTTTAAGGTCCCTGTGCGCCACACCCAGTCCGTGCAGGTAGGCCACGCCGTTGATGATCCCTCGGAAGCAACACGCAATTTCATCCCTGCCCATCAGACCGGACATGACCGCCGAGAACAGCTCATACTTTGCAAACTCCATGACCTCGTAATAGTTTCCGGACTCCTTGACAATGTCCATCGTCTCAATGATGTTGGGATGGTGAAACGTTGAACCCAAACAATACTCAGAGGTCACTTTCTTGACGTACGACCGCTCTGTCTCATTAGGTCTCCGCTTACGGAACTGTTTGATGGCAAACACTTTGTGGTCAGAGGATCGGCAGAGCACGCGGACCGTACCACCAGCCCCCCGGCCAAGGACCTTGCCTAATTTCCCGTACTTTTTCCGGAGGTCAGTCTCGAACGCGTTGCTGTGCGTTCCATGTCTGGGGCTCTCAGTGCCACTCACGCTTCCGCTTCCTTCACCTCCTAAACGATGGGACAACTCCCCTAATCCTGATTTCTTGCTCTTGATGGACGAGGCTTTAGTGGTATCTGCTGATACCGGGGTTGCAGGCGTCCCAGGTGTTCCAGGCGTCCCAGGTGTTCCAGGCGTCCCAGGCGTCGCGTTCACGGATGGAAAGGTATGAGGTTCCTTGCTGACGTTAAAGAACCGCTTTAGGTCGTGAAAGATCCCATGGGAGGTTTCTCTGGCCGACTTCCTGTGCAGCAGCTTCGAGTCCTTATCCTTATCCTTGTCCTTCTTTCGGAGCAAGCTGAGGTGCGAGGGCTGCCTGGAAGGCGGTGCGGGCGTGGGTACTGGAGGATTCGCCGTGACACTTTCGCCCGCGACTTCTGCGGAGGGCATGGAAGGCCCTGATGTGGATGGCGCAGCACCCAGACTCGGCAAAGGAAGGTCTGCGGGAGAACTCTCTAACTGCTGCTTCTGCAACTGAGCGGTCGTATGTCGAACATCTACGTCTTCCCGTTGTTGTGGCAGAGGTGTGAGTTGCAGTTTGGCAGATGGCCGATGCTGTGCGTAGGCTCCATACTCTTCATCGTCAGAATTTTGCCTTGAGGTTTCGACAGACACTGGGTGGGAGATCAAGACATCAGTCGTATCGGACGTGGTTCTGGACAGATGTGGCCCGTGCAGATGCGCGGTCGACCCAGTCCAGTTTTGGATAGGAAAGGGATATGCTGTCGGTCGAAGATTGCCATTCGCAGGAGCCTGTGCCGTAGAATCGTGCCTTGAACTGGGCTCTGAATCCGAAGCTTGATCCATTCCTGCCTCCCGTCGAGCTGCTACCAGCCTGTTGGCAGCGCTCTGCAACACCTGGTCAATCTCGGTCGATGTCATCTCCGAGATAACAGCTCGTGATCGCTGTCCTGCCCCCGCAGCCGCTAGCTGAGCGCTCGCTGAATTTTGCCTTGTGTCATTAGGGTCGCTTACGATGCTCGCGTTAACTGGTTCCGTTTCTAGTGCCATTGCTGGTGTCAAAGGCTGCTGTAGTGTAGGATCTTGTGTCCCACCTTGCCTCGAGCCTGTAGTATTACCCTCATTTGAAACAACAGACAGGAGAGCTAGCGGTGATATTGGCAGTGTTCTCTTGATGAAGCCTCCAGCAGAAGTGATGGTGCAGCCAAGTTCACTTCCTGGTTGCTGGGCGGATACAGGCGGTGGGTCGACGGCAGTGTCGTCCAGGACCTGCACAGGCCCTTGAGGATGGGGCTGGAGAGATTCGTAGTATGATTTTATATTCATATCGGTGGGCAAAGGTGGGGCTGGAGCTGTGCTGATAGAGTGTCCTGTTGGGAGGACACCCGATTCTCCCTGATCGACCTCAGGTGGGCTATAGGTATTCCCTGGAGGCGGCGGCGAGTGCCTTGTTGCTGGGGGTGCTGAGATGTCTGGATGTAGAGGCGCCGTCGCGGCCCCATGCACAGGCGAGGGAAGCCGCAGACTCGAGGGAGGCGAGATATCGATTCTGTCCGCTGTCCCTGTCCCGTTCGGGTGATGATCGAGGAACCTCTGAATATTGGCAATGTCGGGCGTGCCCACCTCTGGCGTCGAGTGCTGCAGATCCTCTGTATCCAGCGCAAGTAACTTTTCGCGGTCAGCTGCGTCAGGGATCACGGTCGTCTCTGAACCCGCGGGTGAAGTATGGCGGGCTAGCATATGGCTGGGGAGGGCAGAAGGAGGGGCGCCGAGGGGACGTCGCATGCCCTCGATCGGTGTGCTGACGCCAAGGCTGCCTTCTGTCATGTTGTCGCTGTCGGGTTGACCGAAAAAAAAAGGGTGTTGATTCTGTTAGTGACAATTGCTTGCTGGTGACTCGACTTCCTGCCCGCCTTTTATATCTGAGTTGTCGGCCAGCCTGAGCTGGAATATCAGACAGCACAGGTTCAATGACCGCCTGCTGCCGAACGCACTCACGCAATATGGGCCGACAAAGCGCAACAGCGCACAGAGCAAATCCATGCACGCCTGCAGATCCATGACCTCATTTGGGTGGGCAACCAGCTGTCCGCAGCAAGCTGGGGCGCCTAGAATACCTCGGGGTCACGACACAGCCAAGCGGATCAACCACGGGGATTCCCACACATATTCCGTACGAGAGAAAATTTCCTGCGCCCAAATGCAAATGCCCGAGATCCGCCTGATCCAACTTGATTCACATTCACGAGGCGCTGATGCATCCATCCCAATGACAACACAAGGCAGCTGAGGGAGGGGTGGGAGTTACCTTCAGCACAGACTGTACACAAAACAAGAGCTGCAGGGTGTGAAGGGAAAAAAGAAGGGAAAAAAAAGGATGCCCCCCCAAAAAAAGGACCGTTGCACAGGGTGTGAAAACGTGTGCAGAGTGGTGAAGACGAGGGAATGCCGAGGGTGGAGTGAATGCAAACACAAGCTGAATGGCAAGGATGAATGAGGCCTGCTGCCCGACCGGTGAATGGCGTCGCAGGAGAGTGAGGAGTGTGTTGTTCGGAGGCAGGGTGACCGTCGAGACTGATGAAGAGAGCGACAAAAGAGGCGGACGACCGAGCTGCCGGCTGATATGCGTGTTTGCACCGACTGGCAAATGAGGTCTCGAAGAAAAAAAGAATGTTTCACAAAACGGGGATTATCCGTCACGTAGCGAGCGATGAGATGATGACGATCCTCTGCTTGCTACCCTGGCGCGAAGATATATGCGATCGAGACCAATGTTGGGCCATCGTGTGCTTACACGAGCCCACAAACCCAGCTGCTCGCGCCGAGGTTGTCGGTACCGCATTCTTCCAGCCAAGGGGCAGAATTCTGATGGGCCTACGCTTTGGAGTCTTGGTACGCGTGTACCCATGACTGAATGCGATTTCAACACTCCTGCTTCGCCTATGATTGCTTCATACAATCCTCGACTTTGCTACTAGCATGAATGTGTTGAGACTATTACTACTGCTACAAGCATGATGTTATGCCTTGAAGCCATAAACAAAGAGTTTCCAGCACTCTTGCACGACCACCAATCCCTGCCCTGCCCTGTCCTCTGTTCATATACGTGATCATGGCCATCTATTACATTCATCTCCCTCGGGTATTTTACAAACCTCCCTCCCCCCTGACCCTGAAGTCTCTTGTTTCTGATCTCTCTGTATATGTATCTGATGACCCAAGAAGGAATCTATCCATGTTGCCGCATCGCCCATCTGCCCTTGAATGTTTGCGACAGACAATGACCCGATCAAAGGTTCTATGCTAAGATTCCCACTTCGATCGAATAAATAAACACAATGACAGCCCACAGCTTCGCGCACAGGGTCGAGTCCGATCGCGAGTCAAGATCTCACTACCATGCATCTCAGCACCTCCAGCAGTGAACTCCTTCTAGTCTCTGATTCTACACAATAGGCCCGTGCACATGCCCGTATCATCAGTACACCATTTAAATCTATTGAGAAGGACAGCGAGCAGCATGTTGACAAGATGCCTGTAGTCTAAAGCATTCATTTTGTCGAGTGAGAGCAAGCAAATTCTCGGCCATTACTCTTTATCTATTCCTGTCAGTCTCCTTGCTTACCACACCGGTCCAGGAGGAATGTCCCTGAAGAATAATCAACTATAGCAACTTTGAAGCGCACGCTGGCGATGTTCACCTGCCATGGTCCCATGGTCCAGGGATCAATTGGGATTGTGTGCATTGTGGCTTTAGATTGGATATGTCAAAACCTTAGAAGCGACTGTCGACTTTCTTCAACAACTCCTCGATATCTATCTAATCCCTAGACCAAGGCAATGAGCCAGGTACATCGTCCACATGAACTGCAACCTTTTTGACTTCGTTTATTCGCTCCCTCTCGGTTCTCAACACGAGTTCTCACCCGTTCACGCCTAACGAGAGAATACGCGTCTGATCGTGTTACTACCCTACCTGTAACAAAACAGCGTTCATGCGATTAACACATGACAAAGTGAACGCGTCCTGAACGGGACTCGGTATGTTGCTGACGTGCCTAGACGGCAAGAACATTGTGCCCAGTGTCCATGGTGGCAGCTGCGTGGCCAATGGGAGGCCGCAGCCGGGCTTAGAATAGCCTTGGTAAATGTTGTTATCAACAGCGCTACTGTAGTCTAGCAGCCTGCTGTAGTCCGCCGTGGCATTTGTATTGCCGAGTAGTCTAGCGAGCCAGCGTCCGCTCGAGAGAGTTCAAAAAGGCTCGCCCTTTGCCCCCTCGATTTCTTCGAATTCTGGCTTGCTCGTCCATGCGACTACATGTTTCAGTTGTCCTTGGTGAAAAAAGCAAGGGCAGAGAACAGGCCGCAACAGGGTGGACTTTCTGGCAGAGTAGCTCGTATGACGACGCCCAATGCAGTTGTATTGATTTCGGCGAGAATGGGTCTAAAAATAAAGGGAACCCTGGAACACGCGGTGTGTCCCCTTCAAGTGGAATCTCCTTTGAATACATTGTGTTATTCAATGCATCATGGAGGGGCTAATGGAACTTGATAGATTCATCTTTGAGCACATCCAACCAATTCCATCCGAATGACTTCATTCGATCGCTTGAACACATGCGCTCAGCATCGAGCGCGGAGACTTGGGTTGGCCCAAGGTGAGAGTTGCAGTCCTGCGCCCCGACAAAAAGTATGAAAAAAGCCCTGTTTGCCGATCGCTCACCGCTTTATTTCCTCCACACCAACAATGCCAGCATACAACCACCAAGGCCTGCTCCGTGCACAAGGACTTATCCAAATACGAATCACACCACTGTCCAGCGTTCTTTTTGTCGTACCTTCGGCCTCCCCTCCTCCTTCTCCTTCTCCTCTGCCAGCCCCTGCCCCTCGTGCCAACACAGTGCCCCAAGAAGTGAACGACCGTCAGTCTACGAGTGAGAACTGCAGCGACAAGCCAGTTGGTCAAGCAAGAATATAATGCCCTTCCAGGCAAGACCCCCATGGTTGAGAGCGGCTCTTTGGTCCAAGAATGAGAAAGCGCATCTGCACACTGTGGTTCCCTCCTCACCGCATGAAAGTCTGCATGAAGACCTTAGCGGCAAGAAACCTTGCTCCACTACCCCCTCCCTCCTCCGCATCCCTTTCTACCTTCCCCCAAGTCACCTCGCCAGCAGACAGCCCACTCCTCTGAAAAATAAACAATCGTGTATATTACTTGACTCCCCTTTCCAATATATCACTCAGGCATGCTCGCTACGGTTGTCTTGAAAACCCGGTTCTTGCTGCCTGTCTGGGCGGGAATCTCTGGGTTTTAGGGTTCATGCTGGTGATCCATGTTGGTTGGCCTCGGATCGTAGTGATCGCCGCAAGCGTGCTGACTCCATTCACGGTCAACTGTTTGTACCGTGACCTTGGCTCATGGCTCATATCTGACGTATGGAAGGAGGCGATGGTGAAGGGGGATACCATATCGCAAAGAATAGGTTCGAGAACGTGTAGAGACGTAGTGGACGGAGTATTCAGGATTTTCACAGCAACCATGTGCGTCGCTCTGCCTCGCCTAGGTCTTTCATCTCACATCACTGGGCATTGGAGGAATCGTGCCCATACCTTTGCGCCGACCCTATAGCTTTTGCAGAGTCGTTCATGATCTGCACTTGCCGCGCTCTCGCATTCTGCCCCTGAATCTATCGTGTTCTCCTGCCCAAGAACAGACCAATCAAGGTCGCCCAAGGGCCAAGGTATATGTAGATTAAATATGCCATCATCGACAAAGCAGGGGCAAAAGCCCAAATAAACAGGGTGTCAAAAATGTAGGGACTGTCGCACAGGGTCGCAAAAGTGTGCAGAGTCGGGGAACGAGAGCATGCTGAGTAAACGTAGGCTGAATGACAGTGATGAATGAGTTTAGATGCTGAAAGTTGAATGGCGTGCAATAGCAATGAGACGACGTCTCGAAGAGTAAATGAATGGCTTAAAAGGCCAATTGTCTATCACGTAGTGACGACGATGACATGAAGGCGACAATGACCCAAGACGATCATTCTGCTTATGTTGTTGTGGCTACGCAAACGACTGAGACCAATGTTGGTCCATGCCGTACTTACACGAGCCCTCAAACCCACTTGCCCGCCCTACGTGTCTAGAACCGTATTCTTCTAGCTCATAGCTCATAGTCAGGGCCCTAATATGCCCGACTCTATCAACCTTAGTACGCGTGTACTCATGACTGGATGCGATCGATGAACGCAGGGGGTTCTTTGAATGGAACAATCTCAATTGCAACACTCTTACTTCGCCCGTGAATGTTGCCATCCTCGATCCTGCTGGCTATTAGCATGAATATATCAAGACTTTTATACCTGCAGTGCTATCAGCATGAAGGTCTGCTATTAAGCATAAACAAAGGTAGCTCTGTACTTTTGTACGACCGATATCTCCGCGCATTTCCCTGCCTTTTATTCATAAAGCATGATCATAGGATTAAAACCTCTCCTGGCCCTGCCTGACTTCTCCTGAAATGCGTACCTTGAGCTCTTGTCCCTAAATCCTGCAGCCATACTTGGACGGAGAACGAGATGACCTAAATAGGTATTCATCCTCCACGCTCCGCATCACCCATCTGATTTCGAAAACTCGCGGCAATCAAGGCCACTCCTGCTTCTGTACTGTAGACGTTCTACTCTCAATGTTCCGCCTCAGATACTTCTCTTTCTCCTTTTACTCCCTTTACCCATTCTTCTCCTTCTTCTCCTTCTCTTCTACACTCATGCCTGTGGTCTAAAGCATTCCCTGGATCCCAGAATGAGAAAAAAGGGCGCGTTAGTGGACACATGACATTCTCGGCCACTATTACCATGACTCTTCTTTATTCCCTGTCTATCACCTCGCTTATCACACCAGCACAACAAGCATATCCCTGATGAACGACCAACTACAACTCTGGCATGATAGAGGGATAAACTGGGAGAGGATGCATGAGTTTTAGAGTGCACGTGTCCAGACCTTACAAACGACTGTCGACATTCATCCACTTCTCACTGATACATCGTCCCTAACCAAGGCAATGGACCATTCAAATTGTCCATATGAGTGCAAACCTATTGAACTCGCTCATTCGTTCCTTGCCGCCGCCCCTTTTTATGCGCTTTAATGTCGCTATAGACCTACGCGTGTCAACATAACAGCGCTCTCCTGCGTCGGCCTCAACCCCGCAGGATAGATTTGAACGCGCATGCCCGCAGTTCGGCATGCCTCAAGCATGACGACCCAACCCTACTCTTTGCCGCGCACAGACGGTCTCTGGGCGTGGCGCGCCACTCGCGTCGTGCCATGACTCCAAACCTAATGTCTCAGTTGTCCCGGGCGAAGGGCAAACTCTTTTCAGGAGGGCTTTTTTATGTGCGCTTCTACGACCTCCCGTTCCTTCGATATCAGCTGATTCGCCGGGGTATGCTAAAAATATATCCAGGCACAGAGCCACTGCTCCTCCCACAAGTATCCCTTTATGCAAGCTTTCCATCAGCGCGAATGAGTACGGAATCTCTATTAGAATACACCACGCTATTCAGGATGAGTCTTTGCAAGAGTCGCAGATGACTCGATGAGCAGAGTCAACCAGTTCCATTCGAGTACCGTGATTGGATCTTTGACACATGCGCGGGCATCGGGCCGAAAAACTGCGGCCGATCAGTGGTAGGCTGTTCGCAGTCCTGGCTCAGAAAAGTATTTAATCCCCTTACTGTCGCCCTGCAAAATCAGATATGCCTCAAGCATACCTTCAGCTCAGCTCATCCTCCACACTAACAATGACAGCGTACAATCACCAAGGCCTTCTTCGTGCACAAGGCCGCATCCATTCGCCAATCACACTGCCCGGCATTGTGCCTGTCGCTCCCTCTACCCCTCCTCCTCCCCCTCCGTCGCCGCCTGCACCTCATCCCAATACGCTGCCCCTTGTAGAGAGCGATCGCCTGTCTACAACCCTATGCGATGTTGCAGCCTGCAGAGACAAGTTGAATTATCAAGCCAGAGTGTAACACCCTCGTTGACAATCTCGCCATGGGCGAGAGCAGCTCTTTGCTCCTAGTATGAAAAGACGCACTTGGCTTCCTCCTCACGTCGTGCACATGTATATAAAGTTCTTGGCGGCAAAACGTGCCCCGCCACCCCTCCTTCCTCATTATATCCTCTACCTTCCCCTAACTCGCCTCGCCAGCGAACGATGCACTCCTCTGATGAATAAAACATCACGCAGAATGTAATAGTACCAGCCAACTTTCTCCTCCAGATATGTATTAAGCCATTGCCCCATCTACATCGTCCATATGGGTGAAGGCTTTTTGGGATGCGCTACTCGATACTATCTGCAGCAGCCCTGCGAAAGGAACGATGTAGTGGCCTTAAAGGTTCTTATTGCTCGCGATGCGCTATATGTTATTATATGTACTGCTAGAGCATACTCACTCCTTGAGGCCTTGCACATGCCTTCACTCGCCGTTCAAAGCGAGAGGCGCCTCGTAGTAATGACGATGACACGATGACCAGCCGCTTCTATTCGACGCTCCCGGTAGCAACATACGCACCACGATGGGGCAATGACTGCATGTAAAATCATAATAGTACTCTCCCGCATTAACCCTCGCACGGCAGGGCGAACGCAGCGTGCACGCAACTCGCCACGCTCGATTATGTTGTGCTACTATAGTCTCTGTGACCGACAGCCACCGAAACTCTCACATGGCGAAGCAATGAACGAAACTCTCGCATTGAGGCAAGCAATCGACCAATTGCCCACGATACTAAATCCAAGGAATTTATGACCTTGACCAGGCACTGCGCTTTGCCTCTCCGACTTTTCAGAGACGGGTGGTCAACTGGGTGTATTCTGCTGCAGGCCAAACTAGGGTTGGCTGTACACCGCCCCTTCGCCCAGAAAGTATAAAAACCCCCTTGTCGTAGCCAGGACGAAATCCGATATGCCTCAAGTACTCGTTTAGCAATCGTTATCCTTCACAAAAGCAATGGCGGCATACAATCACCGACGTCTCCTTCGTGCTCAAGGCCGCATCCAGTCGCGAATCACACTTCCCTGTACTTTTGATACCATCTCGTTTGCCAGTCCTCCTCCTCCTCTACCACCACCACCTCCATCACCATGCCCCTTCCCTCCAACACGGCATCACAAGCGGCAAGCTCGATAGTTTGCAGACGCGTGACGCGTCCACATCCGGTTTTACAGGCTACTGCTGTAGTAAGTCGCGACGTGTCCTCCGCACGCGGCATAAGCAAATTGCATACGCCACAGCCAAAAAGAAAAAAAATTCTAAACTCAGTAACAACACTTGCAAGAAGGAAGCAATTCAATCATTACATCTTCGTTTCATGGTGCGGTTGGTGTTACGAGTCGACATACACAGATTGAATGCAATGACCGCTTAGTCAGGGCAGTGAAATCAGCAACTCTATTATCGTATCCCTTTCAGAGATTTGAAGGAGTATTCTAAAAATATGCTACTGTATGGCGAAAGAGTGAGTGCGAAGGGCCGAATGTCAACCTGGGACGGGACAACGTAAAATTTACGCCTCCTTGCAAAAAAGTATAAAAGGTCTACCAGGCGAAATCGTTTCCTTCCACAGTCTCATCATCGTTCTCTTCAATAATGACAGCTTACAACTACCGGCGTGTATCTCGCGTGCAAGGTCATACCAATTCGCAAGACAGCACCCTGCCGGATGATCATACCCCCCCTCCCCCTCCTCATCCTCAGCATGTCGCTCCTCGTTGCCCTCCTCCATCTCCTCATGCCTCTCCTTCTCGACCTCCTCCTACGCTAAAGCATCTCAAGCGGTCCGCGCCAGTCGGTCTACGACTTTCCTCTACGAATACATACTAAGTCCCGTCAAGCGATACAGCAAGGACAATGTTCCCTACCATGGCAAGATACCCGTAGTCCAAGCAGCCCTCCGATGTAGATGAAATGAAGAGCGTGTTAAACCACTGTGCTTTCCTCGCGTCATGAAAGTCTGCGCTTCTAGGAGTGTGGAACGACAGCATTCTCTACTGTACATATACCTTACTCTTAAATCTGTGCTCCCTTCTATGCACCTCTATATTCTCCTTTTTATTCTCCTTTATTTCTCTGTCCTGCTCCTTAGCACCATAATCATTCCCCCCTCGAGGAGTGATCTACTACAGCAGTTCTTTAAACGTTTGCTAGTGCTGCTCTACTTCCATAGCCGAGGGTTCCTATGGGATTGGGTGAATAGAGGACAGAGTGCACACTTTTACCTGGCTTACGGTCGAGTATCTTTCATCGTCAAAGCAGCTTTTGTTCTCGGGTTTTTGGCAGCACACGCTTTCTTGTCTGGCTCTGATAATCGACTCTGCAGCTGTCGCGCTCGGTGGTAAGTCGTACACTACGCTGTTAATGGTGTAGCACATAGTCATGTTGGCTTAACAACCTATATCTATCAGTGTAGCATCTCAAGTCGTACTATGGTGAGAACTATTGTTATACACTTTCTGTTCTGGTTGGGAGTAGAGAGAACCACGCGCTGCAGCGGACTCAGACACGTGGGTTCTGTAAAGTTAGAATTACAACTGGCTCACGAACGCATTGACTACGCGAGGCGCCATGCGAAGTACAACACGCAGAGGCCGCTCACTTGTAGTGCAAGGCTGTCACACCAAAGCTGAACAAGAATATGATTCGCGATTGGATAGGCCCTCATGAACGAAATAGGTGTCGATTATGGTATGTGGACATTTTTTTCTGGGCAACGGGATGTGCACTGAGCGACTATGGGTTTTTTTCACATGTCTCAATTGATCCATTCGTCAGCAGGACTGCGCCTAGCTGCTCCGCCTGGCTAGGTAGCTCGCTACGGGCAATAATCTGTGTCGGCAGTCATTTTCGTGAAGTGCAGTAGGCGCTTTTGGTGCCGAGGGCGATCAGGCTACAACGTCTATGCCCAAAAGAATTTCTGGAGGTGCGTGCGAGTGCAATCACGGTAGCACACTGTGACCCTGGACAAAAAGTGAGGGCAAGACTCGCACGTTTATTTTCATGCCTGTTTGCAGAAATTCGAAGGTTCCGACGCTTCCATTCTCATCCGTCCTGCTGGGCTTGGTCAAAAGTCCAAAAGTCAAGTCCAAAAGGCCCATTTTGATTTCCTATTCTGGCCCGCCTTGCAGCCAGTGTGTGTGAAAAGGCAGGAGGACCTTACTGGCAGTCTAGTCTATTCATCCTCCGGTCTTGTCTTGCCTCATCCTCCTGTTGCGCTTACTGTAGTCAAAAGTCTAAAACGCTGGTATTCGCCCATCTTTTGATTTCCTATTCTGGCCATGGAATTCTATATCACACAAGGCAGGAGACTTGCCCTTCTTGCTCATATATCGTCAGCCTAGGCTCTAGGGTGTTCATATTCTTAGCCGTGTCCCGTGCATCCCCTGGCTGTGCCGCGTCTCTTGGCCACGCTGCCAGAAAAGAAATATAAATTGATTGATGCATCATCCATCCCGTTTTTTTTTTCGTACCTCTCTATTGCTTTCTCTTGTTCCTACATAACATCTCATCAAAACGAATTACTTTCCACCATACTCATCATATTTCCCTGCAACAATGACAGCTTACAACTACAGGCGCCTCCCTCGACAGCAAGACCACCCTCATCCTCCTCCACCACCACCACCACCACCCCCTCCTCCTCCTCCTCCTCCTTCTCATCATCATCATCATCATCATCATCCTCATCATCATCATCATCATATTGCTTCTCATTGTCCCTCCTCTTCATCCTAATCGCCTTCCCTCTCGACTTCCTCCCTCTATTAAGTGCCTCAGACGCTCCGCGCCAGTTGCTATACAAAACTCCGCTACGGATCCATACTAGGCCTTAGAGATGGACAGTGAGCCTCAAGTTGAAAAGATACCCGTAGCGTAAGCAATCCTTTGATGCCAGAATGAAAGAAGAACGCGTTAAACCACTCTGATTTTCCCCCGCGTGATGAAAGTCTGCAATTGCAGGAGAGTGGAACGGCGACATTCTCTACTTCCTCTCTACTATTCCCTTATTTCTCTGGCATGTACCTCTGCATCATAAGCATTGCCCCTCGAGGAGTGATCAACTACAGCGACTTCAAGCGCTTGCTGGTACTGTTCAACTTCCATGACGAGAGGCCCCTATGGGATTGGAGGACAGACTGCACACCGCTACCTGACTTACGATTGAATATCTTTCATAGTATAAAGCAGCGGATTTTTTCATTTCTCTTCTAGATCTGATAGTTCTTCGTACACGATGCTGTTAATGGTGCAGCACAATATGATTTTATGTGGGCTATAACAACCTTTATCTATCACTATAGTATTTCAAGTCGCACCCTGGTGAGAGCTGTTGTCATTCTGGTTACGAGTAGAGCCACGCGCTACAGCGGGCTCCAAAAAGACACGTGGGTACCGTACGCTGTAATTGGCCCACAAACGCTTTGACCATGCGAGGTTCCATGGGATTGTAACAGGCGGAGACCACTCACTTGTGCAAGGCTGTCGCACCAAAGCCAAACAGGAGTGTGATTAGCGACTGGGTACGCCCTTGTGAACAAAATGTGTGTCGATTATGATATGTGGTCATTCATTTCTGGGCAACGGGATGTGCACTAAGCGACTATGGGGGCTTTTCAATTGCCAATTGATACATTTTGTGAGAAGGACTGTGCCTAACTGCTCCGCCTGGCTACAGGCAGCCAATAAGCTGTGGTGGAATCGTTTCCGTGATGTCAGTAGACGCATATGATGCCGAGGGTGGTGATGCCACAACGTCTATGCCCAAAAAGGAATCAGGAGGTGTGTGCCAGTACGAGTCAACCCAGGTTGAGCAGGTTGTTTTCCATGTAGAAGGTTCCGACGCTTCCATTTCTGATCCTCCTGTTGCGCTTTGGACGCTTTGGTAATATCGACAATTTAAATTAATAGCAGCCACTTTTGGAACTGTGTCCTGCAAAAAACATGCAAGTGTGTGTCGTCGGCGAGAAAGAGAGATGCCTTCCTCTTGTTCTATTCGTGTCCCTTCACAATAAAAAAACTCGATTCCTGCACGTCCATTTCCCTCGTTGTACTCCGTCTTCGCAACCGCCTCTCCTTTATCCCCCCTGCTATATTGTGTCACTCAACCCCCTGTCAGACCCACTCAGACAATATAAAAGCCGATGCATCATCCCCAGATCATGCTCCTTTTTTCTCATTACATTTCCCCTCTGCTTTGCTTTCGCTAGTTCCTTCCAAAAGTGTACACACATGAAATTGGCCACCCAGACGAATTACTTTCTACTAAACTTCTATACTATACTCATCACATTCCCCTGCAACAATGACAGCTTATAACTACAGGCGCCTCACTCATGAACAAGACCGCCCTCATCCTCATCCTCCACCTCCACCTCCACCTCCTCGTCCTCATTATCAAATTGCCCCCTGTCCTCCCCCTCCTCCTCCCACCTGTCTTCCATCTCGACTGCCTCCCCCGTTTAAGCGCCTCAAGCGGTCTGCGCCAGCTGGTCCACGACCCCGCGCTACAGGTCCAAACTAATATCAAGCAAGAACAACCTCTTCGTGAAACGATACCCATAACCTGAACCAGCCAAATTGAAGCATAGCTCGACGAGCTGCACAATCTATCATCCCTATTCAATTTAAAGTTTATATCCCTCGGCTCAATTGGGTTTGTTCCAGGCACACGCGGTGATCCGTCCCTGAATACAGAAACCCTGAGCACCGTGCACACCATCCTCGAAGATCACGATCGATCTTGACAGGCGAAACGAACTGAGGTGTGTTTTCACTGCCTGGGCCCAGTTTAACTACAGAGACGGGTATTTTTTTATATAAATAATGATATCAAAAACCAAAGAGAGAAAAAGAAAAACATGTTTACGAGATGAACGCGTTTTGTTATGTGAAGATCTCCATGGGGGTCACGGCGCCCTCGACGGCGCTTCCCAGCAGGTTCTCCTGGCACAAGAACTTTGTTGGGAACTCGACCAAATGTCCTGTCACCTGCTGCAGCTTCTCCGTCACGTTCTCGACCGTCGCGCCGGGCATGGCCACATGTCCCGTCAGCACCTTCTTGGAATCCGGCACAAACGCCTTGTACTCATCCCACGTCTCGATCGTGTTGTCAGGCACGCAGTGGAAGACCTCCCTAAAGATGAGCGTGTTCGTGTTGGCCACTCTCTTCCACCATGCTTCATAAAAGTCATCGTGCAAAGGATCCATCACAATGTCGTTCGCCGTTTGAGGATTCTGTGCCGCTGCCTTCTTAGCCTGACCTTGGGCACAGGCATGCCACTTGTTGAACGCCTCGGCTTCTTCGCCTTCTGGAGGCATCGTCACCTGCAAGTGACCCTGCGATCCATAAATGTTCTTCCTTTGCTGCTCTTGCTGTTCATGAGCGACGCGGATAAGTTCCTTGCGGACCTGGGCTGGATCTTGGCTGGGCGCATCGAGATCCACAGGCAAGACACTGCCCTTGGTCACCACGTCGTGCTCCACGTGGGGCAAGAGTCCGAGATGCTCCTTGAACAGATCTGTTCGCAGCTTGTGGGCCATTTTTCCTGCTTGGTACTCTACACCGTTCATCTTGGATGGCACTGTCTCCTGATCCTCAATAATCATGGCAATCTCAGAGTCGCGGAACCCGCTTTGGGAGCGGTCATTGATGTTGGCTATATTCAAGGAAACGAAAACAAGAACAAACGAGGACGTTAGACGGTTATCTCCAAACACAGATCTCGGATCTGCCTCTTTCAATGAGCCGCTGCGTGATGTTCCTTTACCTGATCCAATGATAATGATGCGATCATCGACAATCATGAGTTTGCTGTGAATGTACAGCTGCTCCGTCACAAAGTCGTCTACTTCATTGTCCACAACCTTGCCCTCTCCACCTTCGTCGTCATCGTCGTCGTCGCCCTCCTGCTCTGCTGGTTTGGGAGCACTGGAGGACTCGCCAACGTGAGAATGCGAGGTATGTGGCGAGGGCTCAATGATCTCTTCCGCGTCGCGCTTTTCCTTGACCACAAAATGACCCTTGCCACCTTTCGTCGTCTCGTAGGCCAGCTGCGATGGGTCTACATTTACAGAATCCACCTTATTGTGCTCACCGTGATGAAAGACTGTATGACTCGCAACCTTGTGTGACAATGGCTCAAGCCCGCCCTGGTCCTTGGGCTGGGTTACCGTGTTAACCGCTGTTCGGATTATGGTGCCCAAACCCTCGGCGATATGCGGCTCCGAGTTCTCGGTGGTGCCTCCCTGGTAATGGTTCTTTTTGGCCTTCCGCTCAGCCTCATGCGTGCTATCCCGAATGCGGCGGTTGAGTTTCTTGTTGGCCAAGGATCGTTCGGTTGTTGCTGGAACATAGCCGTGCTCCTTCTTGCCTCGATTCATGGCACGCTTGGTGATACTCTCATCCCAGGTCTTCAACAGATCGGCGGTTCGGCGCTTGTCCGAGATCCTCTTGATCCTCTGCGCCTCTTTGTCACAAGGAATGGGATCCAGCAAGAACTTGGCCGCAAGAGATTTGTTGCGGCGAATGTCGCCAGCTTCTGCCGTCGGGCTGGAACCCTTGCCTTTCGATGGCTCCGACTTCTGAGGGGAGTGTTCCGGTGCGGCCTGACCTTCTGACGTAGCTGAAGAGATGTTGAGTGTGCCTGCCGCCTCGGCTTCCTTGACAGCCTCAACAATGGCGTCGAACTTTCCGTGCTTGATGCGATCAAAACTGCGAAGACCATAGAAACCAATATACTGGTCGGGGTCGATTCCATGCGCTACCAACTCTTCGAGGACAGAGTTTCCTCCACGGCAGATGGACACGTATTGAAAGTGCATGACCTTGCGCAGGGTACCGGCCTCACTGGACATGATGTCGGCTTCAAAGGCCGGCATCAAAGGCATAACCACGATGACCCGGAACTTTTTGCCTTCCGAGTGTGCCTTGACGATGCGGTTCACCAAGGCAATACCGATCGTGTTGACAAGTTCTGGATTACCGTTCTCAGCAGCCAATGTAACTATCGTAGGCATCACAAGAGACGAGCGAATGGTTAGTGTCATTTGAGCCTAGCACGTATGCATTTGCAACTTTCAAAATCAGAGAAACACAGTGCACATCCTTACCAAAGAATTGGTTCTCAATGTAAATGAAATGCTGCGCGTTCTCAATGCTGTCCAAGTACGCGTCCTGAATTGATCGTTCTGTATCCACACCCTGGGACCAAGTGGTGCTACTCCTGAGAATCTGGACTTTTTGGGATCCTGTCCATCCCGACTCGTTTCTGGTGCTCACAAATTCTCCCTTGGGCGTCAAAAACTTCATGTGGGACTTCTTCATGCCCTTCTCCAGCTTCACAAAGTTCCAGCGCTGAACGAAATGACGGGCGATATCACGAGCAGGCTGGCCAGCGACACCAACAGAGACGTCGTGCCAGGGCATGCGACTGAGCAGCTTGCGTTCAATGAGGTCGTTGTTGTAGTCCTTAACTATTGAAATCATACAAGCATTAGTTATCACCCTCGCAATTTTTAGCACAAAAAAGCTGGAGACACTTAAAGGACCAATGTATTTACCATTTGTGAAATCCTTGATGCGTGGGTTGGAATAGTCTTGACCGGGCCAGATAGTGCCTGACCTTGAAGGGTGATAGTCGGAGAGCTGGTGGGTCCTGCTGTCATATCTTCCAAAGCACAGATCCAATCCTCCGATGAATGCAAGACGGCAATCGATGACACAGATTTTCTATTAAGAAAACAAGAACGGCTTAGTCGTTGTCGAGGTTTAAAGTAGACGGCGGTTTATATGATCACGGAGTGCTCCTACCTCGTGGTGAGCCCAGAACTGCGTTGCGGTGACACTGATGTGGTCGGGATGGCGTTGCACTTTTTTCATATGCAAACGAGACAGTGCGAAAATTAGATCACTCAGTTGACACTACAGACATAGAGATAGTTATGACAAAATGTCAGCTCCTTGTTACCTTGAATGTTAGGATGAAGATCCTGGAGCCAAGTCTTGGTGTGTGCTGAATCCAGGGTCAGCGCCAAGGAAATCTCCTTATAGACAACCACATAGATCTTGACACCTTCCTCTGCTTTCCTCTTGAGCAGTCTATCCAATCTGAACTCTTCATTCTTCTCTGGAGGGCGACGGAGGTACTAGTGCGCCATGACATCGATAGGAGGAAAGGAGGACAGTAGATTATTAGACAGCAGCAGACGCCAACCACAATCAAAAACAGTTCGCTTCGACTCCCTTGTTCTCCTAACACTTACCAGCTCGGGCGAGAGCCACCAGTCCGCAATGTAAATCTCGTTCTTGGCGGCGAGAATGGCATCTGACACGGCGTGGAAGTAGTCTTTGCCATCGACATAATAACGCACATTGGCATCCTCGCGCTCCGGTGCGAAACTTCCAAATCGATGTCCCTTGACCCAAGGGCTGGACTGTTGCATCTTGCGGATGTGTTCCACCCATTCTTCCATCTCCCGGCTGCGCTCGCCCTTGATCTCGATCCGGTGATGTCCATTACCAATTTCTATATGATGGGTGTGCAGTCCAAAGTGGTTCTCCTTGTCGCGGACGTAGAAGTTTTGGTCGAAAATGAACACATCCCTGCAGTCCTCCGAGCTGATATCCTGTGCAAAGGCCAGGTAGGAGTCACGAAGGATGGCCCAGCGGCGGTCCCAGTCGTCGAACCCAATGGGAATCCCGCAGAATGTCTTGCTCGTATCCACGGCCTTGGTCATGACAAACCCTTCCTTTCCCTTCCATCCCATGTCCTTGGTCAGGGACAAGGCAGAGATTTCGAGGAACTCGTACAGATCGTAGGCAACAACACCATTGAGCCTCTGCAGAACCTCAAGAAGATATCTCTGCAAGGCCTTTCGGCGCAACAGGTTTGTTTCACGCGCATAGGTGTCCTGTTCGTCTGGTGTGATACCGAAGCCCGCTTTGGCCATCGACAAGGCCCATGAGACCTGTTTGCAGTAAAAATAGACATGCGCCAGTGTCAGTGAGCATTAACAACGGTATATGTCGTATCTTATGACGAGAGACTTACTTGGTTAGGGAAGCGTGGCATATTCTCGTACTGCTTTGTAGACAGCAAGAGATGCAGCTTGTAGAACTCGTAGAGAGTGCGGTAGATGACCCATTTGCAGTCGCCATACTGCAGCTCGATGCGGAAGATGATCTGCCTGCTGACTCCTGGGTTGACTTTTGAATCAACAATGCCAAGCTGAGAAGGGCCGATGATTCACGGTTAGCGTGATGCAGCGGCGATACAGTTTGGGCGCATGTCTATATGATTACATCATGCATTGTAGCTTACTCTGAGGAGTTGGAACAAGAGTGGCGGCTAAAATGAAATTTGAAAATCATGTTTTCACACGCGAGAAGACAATGGCGTTAATTCTTCCGCTACTACGTGTAAGAGTGATATCGCCTTCGTCTAGTGTATTTGTTTGTATCCGTGCTGGTGTTTTGCTGGATGTTGGATGGCAGGAAGAGTCCAGCTGACAGAGATGGACCTTTTAGGGTCTTCTTCTACACCGACCCGCCCGCCTTTACAGTCCTCTGTGCATGTTTGTGTGTATGTGGAGAACCAGAAAGAAGCGCAATGTCGATCCCGCCAACAACGGTGCCCAAGCGTGGGCTGTGCTTTTCCTTCTCTCCTGCCCTGTCACATGCCCTGGTAGGGGAAGGCGGGGCGAGCGGATCGCATCGTGGGAAGCATGGCACGAGAGCGATATTTCATGAAAACCTTACCGGTCGACGCCCTCGATCGTCCCGTTGAAGTAGGAATGCAGGTGCTGCTGCGCCCGTCACCGCCAAGGACTCGACCGTGAACTCAATCGTCTCGAGGTTATTGGTCCTGGATGTGCTAGCGAACGCATTGGCAACATGGTCGACTGTCGTCAGCTCCTTGGGAGGCGTCTTTGGACGAGGAGGTTGTGGGGTGGGGACCACTGCTGCATTTGATAGAACAGGTACCGCAGGAAGGCGCCGTGTAAAGCGGGACAGGACACGTTAACATTCGAGCTGAGCTAAACTGCACCGCGACAATAAGGAGTAAGAGGAGTGTACATGGTCTTACCAGGCGAGTCAGACGAGCTAGTTGCAGCACTGCTCTCAGACACATCCCGATGGCGACGGGGCAGGAGGGAGGAATACCAGTGCTGACGAGGCTCTGGCTGGGTCACCACAGGGGCTGGAACCGGTGGAGGCGTCTCCTGGACTGGCGTCTGGAGGGACGACGGGTCTTGCTTCTGGGCCAGGCGGACACGGTCCACCAGCGAGGACAAGTCGAGCTGCTTCTGCGCTGGGTCAGGCTCGGCGCGAGTTTGGCTCTGCTCCAGCGGCTCCTGAGGCGAAAAGTCGGCACTCGCGTTGGAGCTCGCGTCGCGTGGGGGGCTGTCGAGGTCGGCCAGGTTCTGGTGCTCGCGCTGCTTCTTTGCCCTCTGGTTCTCTGCAGAGAGTAGACTGGCGAGGTTGAGCGGGCGAGTCGACTCGCTGGAACGGGTGGAGTGGCTCATGGGAGGCGGTGTGCACTCGTCCTGCTGCCGCTGGAATGCAGATGTGGAGGGGGGTGCGGATGCAATGGACGAGGGATGGCAGGGTATACAGGGCGATGCAGAATGGAATATGCAACGGGGTGCTGGAGTCGAGATTGAGCGCGAGAGCGCGACGAGGAAGATGGGGACAGAGAGAAGAGGCGAAGAAGACGAGGACGAGGAAGAGGAAGAGCCAAATAAAAAGAAAAAGGCCTCTCAGCCCACCCGTACTCTTGTCTTATATACACTCGTGTATGCACCTCTCCTGCTCGCTTGAGAGCATCCCCTTCAGTACTGTACGCGCTTGTATGAACACTATCGCCGTGGGTCCACGCGGAGAAAACATCCTCCTTTGCGCTTGCTCTCTTTTTGCCTGCTTGCCCAGGGCGAGTGCTTGCCACAGGGCCAGGTCCCTCTTGCCAGGCCCCCTTTCTCTCCCATGCCATGCGAACATGCGCAGGTGTCTGTGGTGCAAGTACCGCAGGGCCATGGTGCCATGGTGCCATGGTGCCATGATGGCAGTAGGGAGGGAACCAAGTCCATCATTTTTGCTTTCGAGTGCGGACCTAGCTGAAAGGAAGAGATCCTCTCAAACGAGACACACATGGCATGGAACGCCAGATTCGGACAGGTCGAAGGCGGGACGCGGCCAAGACTCGGGCGATGGTCCACACGGATGTCATCTTGCATGCGGACCCACAGAGCACGTCTCCGTCTGTCCAGTACCTTTATTTCAGATCTCAGACTCAACCAATGAAAAAAAAAAGTTCGACCACGTAAAAAACAAATATCGTGTGCCTGCACCCAAACCAGACCGCCAGGAACAGTGGAAAGCTGTAACAACTTTGTCCCTGCATCCTCCTCTCTTGGACCGTCATCCCTCTCCTTCACTCTCTCTCTTCGTCCTTCCCTCCCTCCGCTCAATTCAATGGGCGCCAAGCTCTATATTTTTTTTCTATTCTTTTTCTTTGTTTGGTCCGTCCTCTCCCATGGCTGTCAGGTCAGTTCACACTAAAGCACCAGCAACATCATTGATCCGATCCCTCGGAGGCTCCTATTTCTTGTTTGCACGCTATGAACTGAACCAAAAAGGAGGTAAATGTGCTCATTGAACACTGGCATCGTTTTACGACCAGTAACATACACCCACGCTAGGCACAAACAATAGTAATAGAGTATGCGCCATTCATAGAGTCTGTCCATTTGACCTCTTTTTGCCATTCTTGGAGAAAGGGGAAAGACTTTATTCAGCGCATTTCTACTCTTCCTTGGGACGAAGACCAAGAACACGCAAGTGCTCCAAATGGGAAGCAAACGCTTGCCAGAAAGTATCCTGTTCAAAAAGGAACGTGAAGGAATGTTGTTAATACGCGAATAAGAATAGGGCAACAGGTACGAGACATAGAGCGTCAATGTAAAAAAAAAAAGAAAAGAAACCGTACCTTGACGAGGTATGGCACCTTGTACTCGCTGCAGGTGTCCTTGATGATGGCCAGGATATCAGGGTAATGATGCTGCGACACGTTGGGGAACAGATGGTGAACGGCCTGGTAGTTCAAGCTGCCTGTGATGCTGGTCCACAGATGCGAGTCGTGTGCGTAATCCTGCGTGGTCTCGACCTGCATAGCTGCCCAGTCCTTTTGGATAATTCCATTCTCGTCAGGTAACGGCCATTGGACTTCCTCAACAACGTGGTTCGCCTGGAAGGTCAGTGCCAGCCAGTAAGACGACACCATGTCCGCGATTGTGAACAAGAGCAGCACCTTGCCCAGGGGCAGATACTGCAGGGGAACAATCAAGCGGTACCAGACAAAGAAGGCCTTTCCACCCCAGAACATGACAGTGTGCCATGTCGAGATGGGGTTGACACGAATGGCATCATTGGTCTTGACAAAGTACAAGATGTTGATGTCCTGAATTCGCACCTTGAACGCCAACAGCCCGTACAGGAAAGGAACAAACATGTGCTGATTGATGTGGTTAACAAACCACTTTTGGTTGGGCTTGATACGACGAACATCGGGCTCAGAGGTCGACACATCGGGATCTGCTCCAGCAATGTTGGTATAGGGGTGATGACCGAGCATATGTTGGTACATCCACACAAGATACGATGCTCCGTTGAAAAAGTCGTGCGTGGCTCCGAGAATCTTCCAGACAGTGGGGTTATGGGTCACTAGAATTGTTTTCAGAGAACAATCATATCAGACACGCGTCTTCTTTTTGTCTAGGAGCAGGGGCGATAGATCTGTCATCCAGGTTTTACCTGAAAAGTGAGAGGCATCATGAAGAGGGTTGAGTCCGACTTGTGCGCACGCAAATCCCATAATGATTGCAAACACCACCTGGAGCCATGTGCGCTCGACGACGAACGGTACAAAGAGCTGCGCGTAGTAGGAGGCGATCAAGGATCCAAAGATAAGGGCATATCGTCCCCAGATCTCCGGTCTGTTCTAAACTCGACGAAACCCAATTGTACGGATCCAGGTTAATAAGGCATTCACACGGCCTCCCCAACAGATGTCTAGCCAAGTGGACAACTAGGTTACCTTGGGGTCCTTGTTCCGATCCTTGAAGTAGCCCTCGACTCTGGTCTTGATGGTCTTGTGGAACACCGTTGGCTCCGGGAAGATGGGTAGCTCGTTCGAGACCAGTGTGCCGACATAATACTTCCTAATGTTGGGAATAGGTGACCCATTTAAATAGCTCGTTAGACGCGCTCTTTAGCCTCAAAAGATATGTGCCTCTCCGATGCATAATCGCGTGTCGCAACCCATTCGTACTTCATGATAGCATCTGCAGCCCCAAACTCGTGATACATCTCAAAGACCTATCAAGTTGTAACATGAATCCCGAGGGAGGCACAAAGAAGTTGCATGATTCTTTAGCATTATCGCCTCATGCAGTGTGCATCGTGTCATCCACGCTGATTGGACCATTAACGGATTTGCGATTGCTAATACGAATACGAGGAACTTACCGGAGTGACATCTCGGCCAGCTCCGAGCAGGAGCGTATCCGTTCCACCAGGATGGCGGCTCAAGAACTTTGTAACATCGTATACCTACGCGTTTTAAAAAGCAGCAAGGGTCAATAGACGATCCGTGGGCATCCAGCTCGGCATATTGTGTGTGGGAGCTACAACTTGGTAGAACTTTGTTGGAAGCAAAAAAGAAAGTCCGACCACGGAGCATCGACTAGACTGTGGGGTCCAGAGACGATTGTACGATAACGAAAAGAGGATGTGTGTAAAGCGAAGGTAGCTTACATTGCCGCGGATGGCCAAAAGTAGGTTGCCCTCGGTGTTGTGGACTGCCAGCTCTTCCCTATCAAACAGTGAGATTCAAAAGGGGCCATAGCTCGGGTCAGGTTTGGAATCATTTTCCGGAACGGGAATCTTTTCAGGAACGAGCAAAAAATAAAAGAATAATGGTGCAGCGGATCGCATCTCACTGAATGCGAGAGCGCGCATGATCGTCACTAGGCTTAGCAATCGAGACCATACCAGGTGAAGGTTTTTCCTTTGTCCGTACCCATCTTGCTCAGCGGTCGGGAAGAATGCAGGTTGCGAAATGGAGGATGGACTGGAGGAAAGAAGAGCGAGGATGTATTGTCGGCATTAAGACTGTTGCCCCCAACCTTTTTTTCGGCGCGCGCCACGTGATCCTTATCTTTGACTTTGGCCTCTCGTCAAGTCGCTGCTCGACACCATCTTGACCAGCAGCTCGCGACACCAGCTCGGGAGTGGCGATTGACACGGGCGGTCAGGGCTGGCAGGCGTGATGGTTGCAAACGACGAGAGCTGGGTCATCAATTGCCTGCAGATATCTACAAGCCGAAAATCAAGCGCGTCCTCATTTAGTATGGCCGAAGTCCGAGACTACTCTAGTACATTTTCCGCGGTGGCGTGTGGCGTGTCCATACTCCATAGCCCTACCTTCGCTTCGCCTCGTCACTTCATCCAAGTCGGGCGAGTTGCCGTCCTGCATATTCTGGCTCTGAATCATCCTCATGTTTCGAACGCAATCCCTATCCAGAGGAACTGCCAGAGCAACCAACCATGCAAGGTCCTGGTCACTCCGCCACTGTCGATGACGGGCCTCCAGAACCCGACGCGCCCTCTGCTGCCGTGTCTGCGCTTTGGCTTTGCAAGACAATCGACTGGACTGCGAGTCACAAGGCATCTCGACATCCTTCTCACAAAGTACTGAGTTCTGCCTGTTCTCCAGTTGCTGAAGAATGACCTTGAGAGTTGCGAGGAGCTGAGAGAAGAGGAGGTACGTCTGGTGCTTCCTGTGTAAGACTTGACTCGGGGAGGATAGAGGTTGAACTAGAAGGTATTCTTTCATTGCTGACCCTGCATCGGAGGTGACGTCGCAATTCTGACCATAAGCTGCAGTGGACTGAAGCAGACACATCCAAGTGGTTTCGAAAGCTCCCGATACTTGACTGAGCTGCTGTAACGTCAAAAGCTGTGCCGCCATGTGGTCTCTCTCCGCGATTGAGTCAAGCACAAACTTGATTACTACATAAGCAGAGCGTATTCTTTGCGACACGCGATTCTTTCACGCATTCTTACCTAAAAGACCTTTCATCGTTTGTTGGTACGCCTTTTGAACCGAGTGTAGATCAATCAAAGGGGAGAGGATCATACGAGTGGCCTCTTGGACGATTTCCATGATGGTGGTATCTGGCGTGGCATCTTGTATGGAAGTGTCGAGCCTGGCAATATCTTGCGCTGTATAAATAGCTCCTGTAGTCTCTGTGAAATGTGAGGTCTGGCACGATATGTCCAGGCACGTTGGTGCGTTTACTTCGTCTCTAATCAACTCGCTATCATCTACGAGAGGGAGAAGGTCAAGGATCAGGGGCATGAAACATCATCTTTCTGTTCAATGTTAGTCCGGTTTGGCCGCAAAAGATATGATCCAGCACTATGCTTACTAAGAGCTGACGTTTGTGTTGAAACGCTCTGGCAGACTGTATGCCGACTGCGTTCTGGTAGTGTTGCTGACATGGCCTTGTCACACGCATCGGCTCCCTTCCTCATCCTTCTGGTGCTCTCGTGGTGTGATCTTGCTGAGTCGCAAGGAGTCGCCAGTTGCGAACGTAGGCTGTCCAGCTCCTTTTGAAGGCCAAGAAGTCTATTTCTAAGCTCTTCATTTTCTTCAACATGGCGCACGAGAGTATGTTGGTGTGTTAGTGGACGATGACTGAAGAAGGCTGCCGTACATGAATAATCAAGCTCATCATGGCCTGTACTGTACTGTACCTGAGCCTGTTAAACTTTTGCTGACAGGGTTCTCTTGACCTCCTTGACGGACAACGCTCTTGTTGTTGCTGGATAACGGTAGGTGAGGCGAGAAGGCGATGGGCTCAGAAGGTAGATCGAGAAATGGTACGTCCTGATTTCCGGGAGTCAGAGTATAAACTGAATTCGGAAACGACAACTCGAGCTGAGTCAAGTCTAAACTGGCGGCGCTACTTTTGAGTAAGCCCCTTTCTTGACGAACGCGCTGCAGATGGTCTGTCAGAAGAACAGAGTAGACAGACGATCAGAAACGACATTCCGCTCTTGTCAGGAAGTAGCTCTATGCCGCAGACAGGAGGTTGAACTGTACCCAAGACTGAAGTTCCTGCTGGGGTCGTTTTGACGACCGCCACAGCGAGCCACAACACCAAGCGCTGGTGGAGTGAAAAGCAAGGCGACGCTGCTGCCTGTGGAGGTTGCGAACATATGGGGTTATCGGAAGACATGCCTAGTCTTGTAAGGGTTTAAGGTCGCTGTTGAAAAGAGGTGATGTGTGGTTGAAGAGGCGAGAGGAGTCGTCCAAGAGCAGGCAAAAAAAAAGAGGCACTGACTTTGACCAAATCATGTGATGCCGAGGCTGCAGTGAAAGACCACTTGCGCAAGTGGATCTGGCACGATGCAGCATTCGCTAGCCGATGGAGGCCCAGTGTTGCAGAGGCGACACCTCATTGCTACGGATGGTATTCTGTAGCAGGGTCGTCCAAATGGATCGGAAGATAACGTGAAGACAGGCGAGGATAGAGGTACCTCGACATGTGTATCACAGGCAGATACAGTAATTGTCCGCGTGCGTCTGTATTCATTTGAGTGCGTGCCCGCAATGGATGTCCGTGTGTTTTGTGTTTTGTTTGCGTGTTCGTGTTTGTGATATCAGGGCATCCAAGGATCAGGTGTGGAGATAGCACGGTGCAAAGAATAACATCGAGTCATCGAATATGGAAAAGCGAGGACTCACACTCTACATCGGCCGATATACAATACGTTGAACCGGTGAACGAAATGAAAAAAATACGTCTCCCTGCTGCTAGTGCTCTTGGCTGCTGAGCGGGGATGAGAGGGAGGGAGGGACAGCAGCCTGCAGCTGCATGTATCACATACTCTACTCTATACTGCAGCCTATTCTAAAAACTCACGGCCAGGAAGCGGTCGATCCACGACAAAGGCAAGAAGGTTGGATCCAGAGGTACGCTGGGCGGGGTACGGCCATGCTCAGACAACCAATCGAGCCTGGAGCCAGGCACAGAGTGCAAAAACGGCCGTTTGATCTTGCTGAATTTGTGAAGAGTCACCGCCAAACAGCGGCGCAAGCCACCAGATCGAGGATCAGCCCGCTGGCCCGCCAGAGACGTATAAAGCGCATGGCCGCCTGCTCGCGTCCAGCCCTCTCTCTCTCTTTTCTCTCTCTTCCACCCACCATCCATCGCCTCTTCTCCTCTGCTCCCTCTCCACTGCTCTCTCTCGACGTGTTGCTTCGCTGTCTGTAGCCACCTCATTCATTCCACTTTCTCTTCGTCCTCGCTTCTCATTCACCTCCTCCGTCGTCACTCGCCACCATGTGCGGTATCTTTGGAGTATACAACCTGCCTGGCGATGCCAACGCCTTCCGCCAGCGCGCTCTCTTCCTTTCCAAGAAGTAAGCATCCGATACCGTCTCTGCAAAACATCGATGCCTCTGCACAAACCCGCAGGGACACACGCCTTACCAGCAACCCGTCTGGAGACTGGACTGGGGCATACGGGACGCACTCGTGGTTCAGAGACAAGGAAGTGGACAAGACGCCCGAGCTAAATCATAGATGGCGACAGACTCAATCCTCCAACCAATGCGAAACAACAAAAAGGAGAGAGAGAGAGAGAGAGAGAGAGAACAGAGGACATACGAGGGCATAGCCTTATCAACTTGTGAATCAGCACCACTCTTGGCACGTTGACTGACTTTTTGACCACCATCCCCGCTCATTCTCGTTCTCTGCGATCCCTAGGCTTAGACACCGTGGCCCCGACTGGAGCGGATGCACCGTTGCTGGCAACCACATCCTGTGCCACGAGCGCTTGGCCATTGTCGGTGTTGGTGAGTCACTTAAACTTTTATCCTGCTGCAGTGCTGCAGGTGCTGTCGGAGAATTTTGCTCCTTGTGTCTGTGACTCTGCCTGGTCTGCCTATCTTGCCCTGCACCAGAGCTAAATTAAGCAGAGCAGGCAGAACGGTCCGACGATGGAGCGAGATGACGACGAACGCTCTCTGGCTGGCCTTGAATTTGTGTCCACCGCACGACGGATCCTTACCGAGAATTTCCATTCACTTTTGGCCCCTCTCTTTAGAGTCCGGTGCCCAGCCCCTGACCAACGAGGACGAGACCCTGATCCTCTCTGTCAACGGTGAAATCTACAACCACAAGGCTCTCCGCAAGATGTGCCCTGCCGGCACCCAGTTCAAGACCCAGTCCGACTGCGAGGTCATTCTCCACCTTGTACGTATTCTCGCCCTTGCCATCTTTCTTTTTCTTATAATTCGCAGCCCAGTGAACCTGAAAGATCGTGTTTGATTGACCCGGCCTAACTCTTGCACCTTCTATTTTTGCCAAACAGTACAAAGAAATCGGTGCCGATGTTGTAAAACACCTCGACGGAATGTTCTCCTGGATTCTCCTCGACACAAAGAAGAACAGGATTTTGGCTGCTCGCGACCCCATCGGTATCACCACTCTTTACCAGGGATGGAACAGCAAACAGCCCGGCACCATCTACTTTTCCTCGGAGCTCAAGGCTTTGAACGAGGAGTGCGACCGCATCATTGCCTTCCCCCCCGGCCACATCTTTGATTCGGAGACTGGCGAGACCACCCGCTACTTTGAGCCCACCTGGTGGGATGGCGAGAAGATCCCCTCGCAGCCCGTCGATTACACCTTGATCCGCGAGTCGCTCGAGAAGGCTGTCCGCAAGAGACTCATGTCCGAGGTTCCCTACGGTGTTTTGCTCAGCGGTGGTCTCGATTCCAGTTTGATCGCCTCCATTGCCGCAAGAGAGACCCAGAAGATCATCAGCGGACAGACTCCCTTGAACCGCGATGGCGATGATGTCGATGAGAGTATGTGATAATTGCCCTTCACCAAGTTTCATTGTCAGTTACATCCACAAAGCTCACTGCTGACCTCCTACCTCCTTGTATTCTAGGTGCTGTCGCCTCATGGCCAAGACTTCACTCTTTCTCGATCGGTTTGGAGGGCTCTCCCGATTTGGCTGCTGCTCGCGTTGCTGCCGACTTCTTGAAGACTGTCCACCACGAGTACACATTCACTGTCCAGGATGGTCTGGACGCCATTGCCGATGTTGTCTACCACCTCGAGACGTACGATGTCACCACTATCCGTGCTTCGACCCCCATGTACTTGTTGAGCAGAAAGATCAAGGCTATGGGAGTCAAGATGGTCCTCTCTGGAGAGGGTGCCGACGAGATTTTCGGAGGATACCTTTACTTCCATGCCGCCCCCTCGGCTGATGACCTCCACACCGAGACTGTGAGCCGTGTCAAGAACCTGCACTACGCCGATTGCCTGCGCGCCAACAAGTCGACGATGGCTTGGGGTGTTGAGGCCCGTGTCCCCTTCTTGGACAAGGCCTTCTTGGAGGTTGCCATGAACGTTGATCCCAAGGAGAAGATGTCATTTAAGGGCAAGATGGAGAAGCACATCCTTCGTAAGGCCTTTGACACCTCAGCCGATCCTTCCGCCCAGCCCTACTTGCCCGACTCAATTCTCTGGCGCCAGAAGGAGCAGTTCTCGGACGGTGTTGGATACGGCTGGATTGATACCTTGAAGGACGTTGCTCTCACCAAGATCTCGGATGAGGCATTCGCCAAGGCTGCTGAGCGCTGGCCCAAGGATACCCCTCAGACCAAGGAGGCTTACTGGTACCGCGAGGTCTTTGAGCAGTGGTACCCTCAGGAGGCTTGCACAGAGTCTGTCGTCCGCTGGATTCCCCGTGGAGACTGGGGATGCCCTGCTGATCCCTCTGGACGTGCCCAGAAGGTCCACGACTCTGCATATGACAAGAACGCCCAGGCTTAAAAGATCCATGTTCTTCCATCCTCACTCCTCACGCTTTGCATTATTTAATAAAGACAACTCTTACTTGTCTCTTCAAACACGCCTCATGGGATGTGAACAAACATAAACCGGGAAACGAGCAGATGCTTGAAGCTATGCGATCGATTGCTGATAATCAGGAACAGCAAGGTCGTTGTAAAATACATTTCGCGATTGACCATATGGCTCCGGCCCATGGTGACTTTTAGGGCCTGGATGGTGTGCTTTCTCGCTCGTGCTCGTTAAAAGCACACTCCCATGCAACGATGTGAGATGTTTTGGTTTGCACGCTTGCTCCCACTGCACATTTATCGCCTCGAGCGCTGGACCATGCATCAAAAATTCCCGTATGGCATCATATACCCCCCTTCACATTTGTGTTTATCCTTTAGTGCTTCGTCCACCTACATAGAAGAATAGCCATTGAGAAACCCGTCGAAGAGAGGCAGAAACACATGCAATGGCCCCCAACAGAGTTCAGGGTGAAGTAGAGAAAGGACGAGACCCAAAAAAAAAAATAAGGATAATGGGGTACCTCGCCCACAAAGAAAGAACAATAATGGTTTGTTTGTTCAGAAGAGCAAGAGAGAGAACAGGTGAACGGCGCGGGAGGTGAAGTTACGGCGCGTGGTATTATCGCCGAGAAGAGAAAAGAGAAGAGACGAAAACAGAGGAGGCTCAAAGGAGCCTTGACAATCGTGTGTAACGACGACGCGGAGACTCGTATATATAGTATACGCCTTTCTGACAAATCCATTTTTTTTTCAGCATCGCAGTAAAGATTAAGTACATTTCTCCACCCAGCTGATCTCTTTTCGTCCCTTGATTCATTCAGCTCTTGCATCTCGCTTTCTCTCTCTCTCTCACTCTCACACTCTCACACTCTTTCACACTCTCACTCTACTCTCATTAGCTTCACTTTCCACATCCACTTTGATCTCATTGGCCCCCTTCTCCCTTCACTGCTCTTCCTCTCTCCAGCCATGACTGCACTACACTCGTCCCAGACCCATAATGGCCACGGACTCGGACAGAACTCTATTTATGACTCGTCGATCCTGGCACACAAGCAGCTGAAGACCAGAGCAGGGCCTGTTGCGTTTGCACACGAGAGCTTCAAGCAATTGACGCTCTACACCGGCAACACCATGCGTACAGGGGCCACGGGCCAACTGGCCAGCAACTTAAGCAAGTCCAACCAAGAGGTGAGTTCAGTGCCTGAGCTGCGCTGAAAAAAAATGATCGGAGGGCAATTTGAAATTTGTTGTTTCTATAATGTTGCGTGTGCGTTTTGCGTAGTGTTTTGCGTATGCATTGCGTGGGCATCCCAATGGATCAATATGGTACAATACGATCCGAACCGCTTAGGGAGCGAGTGCTTTGTGCTATTGTTCGTTTGACGACAAATCGTCATGGGAAAAAAAACTCAAATAATGGCGAAAAAGTGATGCCATGTGTCGAGCAAGTTGCACAGCGGAAATGGGGAAGGGCGTGATATTTTTCATTCAACGCGCATTTCTAATTGTTTTTTTTTGTTCCCGACTCGTGTCTCGTGTGTTATAGCTCCTCATCGCGCTCGAAGAAACACTCCACCACGCCCTCGAATCGGCCGAGATCAAGGACGGCGCTATCACGGTCGCGGACAAGAGCACCCTGGGGCCCTTGGAAGGCGATCGGTCCACCTACGAGATCACTGGTAACGTCGCTCTTTCTGATATGATCTAACAGGTCTACTAGTGAAGAAAAAAAGACCTCCCTTCCTCGATCTCTGTCATTCTAAAACTAGACAATCTTCATTTCTTCTTACAAAATAGCCAAACTCTTCTTCATCTCAAGCAATGCTTCCGCGGTCCTGTCCGTGGAGCAATTGAACCATGCTATCCAAAACCTTCAGACGGCTCTAGGATCGTCCTCTCTCGTCATCGACAACTTCATCCTGGCGCTTCCTAACCAAACATTTGACGAGAATGGCCAGGATGAATCTGAAGTTCAAGAGTTCAAAGAGGACCTTGAACAATTGTACTGGCCCGTTTGGAAGGCACTCTCAGAGCTGCGCCAGGGGGGACAGATCAAGCGTTTGGGTGTCTCCGAGTTCTCAAAGCAGCAGCTCGAGATCCTAAAGGCCCTTGCCTTGTCCAAGGGCGCGGTGGCTCCAGAGGTCAACCAGGTCAACCTGCAAGACTGTTGCGTTCTGCCAAAGGGTCTTATCAACTATGCCAAGGCGGAAGGCATCGAGCTCTTGACACACGGAGATGCTACCAGTAAGCACTTTACCCCCCCCCCCCTTGTGCCCAAGACATGTGCCAACGCGCATTTGCATATTTTTTTAACACCTCGTGTTTTTTTCTTGCTCTAGACATTCTGCCAGACGCAACATTGTCCTCATTGTTGCAGACACACCTCCCAGCTACCGCTGCCTCACCATTGGTCCCCAAGTTTGTGCTCAAGTACTCTGCGCTCATCACCAACCGTGGCCTGATTTCCAGGAAAGGGTAGGACGCATATCGTGTTTGCGCCAATGGCTTATGAGACCTCTGCAACGCGTCTTGCACAATTTACACTAACCCATGGCTACCTTACTGCATCTATCCAGGTACATCGTTGAAGCCGGGTCCGTATAATAGGCAGTAGAGTACTCCGAGTTTGCAAGGTGTCTATGCATTATAGATTTTAAAGAAACGAAAGAAGCAGGACACATCATCCTTCACCTTCCTCTCCCTCCGCTCAAAAAATAAATATATATATTCATTTTCTCAAAAGAGTTCTTTTGTCTGAAGTCCATGGCTTTTATTTTTTTACAAGGACAAGGGGACAAGTGTTGACACTTTATCCTTCTCGAGAGAGTTTTGCTGCTCGTACATACTCTGCCAAAAAGTCTGCCTTCCGAATAGTGTCCCAAGTCCTTGACGCGTACCGCAACCTAGACCGATGATCATGTAAAAAAAAAAGATTCCGCATTAGCAAACCACAGTGCGACCCATAGCAAGCGGCATGTTTTTTCGTCTTTGTATTCGTTTTTAGTTACCATTCGCGTTCCGAGACCATGCCGGGGCGACATCTCGGTCCGAGGGCAGGTCCTCCTTGCGGCTTCATCGAGAATGACAAAATTTTATTCCTCAGGCCTTTTGTCCAGACTTTCCACCTCTCCTGATCTTGCACGAACGTTGCCAATACGTCGTGGTCCGGGTGCTCCAATGAACTGCCCAGGATGTTGGGGCGATTAAGGGATATCGACAGCGATGACATTGTCGAAGCCAATGCTGACGACAACAAGGCGGAAGGTGGAGCTGTGGAGGTAGAGGAGGAGGAGGGAAATGGTGCAGTGGTGTTCAAAGAGCTGGCTGCAGCTTGCGCGGCAGAACTGAGGGTCGAGTCATAGGGCAGGGTCACTAAATTCAATTGCTGAGCTGATTTCCTCTCATCCGCGACATCCTGCTGTTCCTTCAAACCCTGTCTCTCGTCCGTCTCCTGAACACTGTCTGCGTCCGATAATGACTCAACACCTGATGAGAGCTTTGAGAGTCGTTTCTGTTGTCCCTGAATCAACACATCGCCACTGGTGGCAGATTTGGCCTTGAAGGCATCCTCGAATCGGGGGTATATTCCTGCCATGTGAATCGATTCAAAAAGTCTCAGGGAGGAGTGCCGAAGGACCTGTGCTTGTTCCATGGCCCGTATCCGGTAATGATCCACCGTAAATCGAACCGCGGGAACCTTGTTGGACACCAGAACTATTCTCACATTGAAGGGGGAAAAAAATAATCAATCCCTGGATAAGATCAACAAAGCGTCGTTTGTTTGGGCACCTTCCAACCCGAACTTACTGATATCAGCGCACCAGTCGCCCAGTCCTTCACGCTGGAATCCGTCCTGTCCCATGCCAGGTTGTGCTGGGGAATTGGGACTTGCCACTGAGGCAGCGCCGTTGATATTCGCGTTGGATTGTGATGACTGAGAGAGCGCCTTCATGAACACCTCCACCCTTTGCAATAACTTCATGATCCTCGAGCTAGGACCGGCTCCATCCTCGACCATCACGAGAACAATGTTGCACACTGATACCAAAAACGTAGCCATACTCAGCGCCTGGTGGTCCAGCCAAATATCAACAGGGACGCCGTCCAAGATCCGCTCATTCCTCAGCGCATTCTCCAGATTCGAGAGACAGTATATTGGTTCCGTGTCTAGGAGAATCATTCGCTCGGGCGTTATGTACATATCGATGCCCGACGTTTGAAATCCTGCAACCGTGGCCATTTGAGGTGGCTGCTTTGTGAAGGCTGAGGCTGCTAATGGGGCCGGACAAAAGGAGGAAAGGAGAGATGATTTCCCTACGCCCTGACTTCCAAGAACGCCCACCACAAAATGTCCCGAGTGCTCCGCTAGCCACTATTGTAGTAAAAAGAAAGACAATCAGCGCAGCATTAGACTTGAGTGATCGAAGAACGCGTGAGCATCGAATGTGAGTTCGGCACGACGAACGGTGTGCAACGTACCTGCTCAGCGCCTTCTAGAATTTTCCCATGTTCGTTCATCAGCTTGACAGAACGCGACTTCATCGCGGGTGGTATTGTCATTATTGGAGGTGCTTGCAAAAGTCGACCTCCTGCAGACATATGTCCTGCATTCGCTCCAGTCGAATGGGGTCCTCCCAGTGATCTCACATCTCTGCTTCCGGGTTGCGAATATGGTCCTGCAGAGGCTCTGGCTGCCAATGGTTGAAGCTGATGTTGGTGTTGTAATTGATGCTGCTGCTGTTGCTGTGGTTGCTGTTGCTGCTGCTGTTGTTGCTGTACAGGATGTTGCTTAGAGCTGGATCCTTGCCAAGAGTAGACTGTCCTGCCTGCAGGAACTTGTCTCCGGCTGGTTGACTTGACTCCATCAAGTCCCCGTCCGTCGTCATCATACAGTTCCCCAGTTCCTCGACTACTGCTTCCAGCCATGACCAGTTTCCGGTCGGAGCCACCGCTGCTGTTGGGGTTGGGCTGCAGTATCTGTCGCTGAAAACTGTTGGGATCGACAATGAAGCGATGTGGTTGTTGCTTTTGCCCATCACTACTATTCATTTCCTCACGTCCTGGATCGTTCTGCGACGGCGACTGCTGCTGCTGAGACGACCTCGAGGAGCGGTCCCTCCTGCTTCTTTCGCGGCGCTCCCGCCTTGGCTTGGGCTCCTTGGCGTCTGACTCTGAGTGCGAGTGACCTGCGTCAGAATGGTGCTGATTAGACTGAGTATGCTGTTGTTGTGGCGACTGTGGGGCTGGCTGCTGTTGCTGCTGCTGCTGCTGCTGCTGTTGAGGATAGGGTTGATGCAAGGAGCCGGACGGGTGCCCGCTGGACTGACCCATAAGTGAGCCCGATCGCTCTCGTCGTCCTGGTCCTCGGCTCGTCGACATGTTCGCGCCTCCCATCGTGCTCATGTTTCCCATTCCCATGTTCATGCCAGAGTTCACGCCCATGTTCATGTTCATGCCTCCAAGACCTGGGGGCGGTGCCATGTAGTTTTGGTTTGGTGGTCTCGGCCTGAGTTGTTGCTGCTGTTGTTGTTGCTGTTGTTGCTGTTGTTGTTGTTGCGGTTGTTGCAGCTGCTGCTGGTGTGGTGGCACGTATGAGTAAGGGTACGGTGGTGCATACGCCGGGTATGGTTGCTGCTGCTGCGGTGGTAGATGTGGTTGCGGCATATTGCGCCCTGGCACTCCAGGTCCCTGTGGTATAAGCCCAGCGCGTGGGCTGCTGTTGGTCTCTGGGTCCGGGTGTCCTGTGCGAGTCAATAGCTTGAACGCAGGCGCAGTCTCGCCCTGGGCGTGTCCCTGCTGTCCCTGCTGCCCCTGCCCCTGTCCATGGCCGCGTCCGCCTCCGCCGCTGCTGCTGCCGCCTGTGCTCCTTGATGATGAGTTCCTGTGCATTGAGGTGGATTCACTTGATCAACGGCTGGCAACGCTGGGCATGAGGGAAAGGAGCGTTGGATGCATCGACTGGTGGTTCGATTTTTTTTTGAGCTGTGGGTTTGATTAAGGGGCGCTTTCCTTCGTCCTCTCCTCTGGGCTGCGCCGCTTGACACATTGGGGGGACTGGATCCCAGGATTTGGATCAGCGGTGGATTCTATATCCTCCCATCTCACGGCTCTTGTGTTCTCTCGGCATCTGCTATTCCGTGTTCTGAAGGAAGGGTTGCGAGATGCTATCAGGATCAGGTACCTGCCAGCCATCTCTCCTTACACCGATACACCGACAATTACGGCCGACCTCCTGGATCCGCGAGAGAGCGAGCGTGAGGTTAGAATAATCAATGGCACCGTACCCGTTTACGGCCACCAGCACTACCGACCAGCTACAGCATCGAGCGCTATGCTGCGACAAATATAAAGACAAGGTCTGCACACAAAAGACGTCTCTGCTAGCACCACTTCCCTCCACCATCCATACTTCAATCCTCATTTCACAATGATGATCAAGAATGCTGCGATATTGAAGCTGACAAGCGCCACGATCGCCACACTTATGTATGGCACATCCTATACACTTGCGGCACCAGTAGTGCTTTTTGGTGACCATGCAGCAGCCGCTTCAAGTGCCACTGAGATAAACTGCGTCAAAGTGCTTGCACCAGCGCTCCTTCGATCCGACCCTGTGAGCGCCGACAGTCGCCCAAAGATGGTGCTCGGTGGGGACCGGATCCCTCTAACTATCGATGCATCTGCCTGCGATGCTTCCATCGTCGATGCTACGCAGCCATGGACCATCCTCGTGATGAGCAAGTCCAGCAGTCAAGACAACCAAGTGGTTTTTACTGACATTGTAAGGAGAGACCCATGAGTATGCTTTGCTCCTCCTTTCGCCCCAACGATAACGGTTGCTGATCCCCTTGTATTTTTTATTTTTATTTTTTGTTTTCGTGACGCTCAGCTAATGCCTGGCAGCACCCCCGAGTACGCATGGGTGGTACAGCCTAGTACTACGCACCAGGCTGCCGTCACCACAGATCCTAGACTCGGCATCAATATCGCGAATGAATCTCCAAGGCCAGAGACAGAGTATTACATTAGAGTTCAAGCGGCCAACAAGGGCAAACAAAGCCTACTCGTTGGAAGTTCAAACCCATTTATAATCGGTAGTTTCCTCGCCAAGCGCGAAGATGCGACGGATGCCAACAAGCTTAGCACCTCGGCGGAAGAGCCCACCCTCCCCGTCGCCGATACAAACTCGGCTGATGCAGGCCTTTCGACCGCACCTGGGCCTGTTGCTCAAGAGTTGGCCCCATCGTCGTCCTTCGAGCCATCTGGGGGTCTAGTCGACCCTACAGTGCCCGTCGCCCCCATTACAGATGCACCTGTCTTTCCCGAAACGCCCCAAGACACGCCGCCGGTCTCCACCCCCACCTTCCACCACCCACCTGTAGTGGTCGCAGAAGAGGCCAAGAAGAAGCAGACACCTGGTGAGATATTTTTAAAGTACGCATCTGCCGGTGCTGGCATTTTATCGATCCTAGGCGTCGCTGCGGGCGGCATTGTTGGCGGTGTGATCGGGGGCACAGTTGGGCTAGTGATTGGATTGGTGTTGGCCTGGGCCAATGAAGCCTTCTATGCTTGATATTTCGTCCAATACTACCTCCATCTACCCGCAATAAAGCCCTTCTATCTGGTATCACGCTTGTTCCTCTACAGTGTCATTGATTCTTGTATTTATTGGCACTTGGGCTTTTCTACGCCCTCGTCAGCGACTTCTGCCTCCTCTGTAGCCTTTCGGACAGCTTCCTCTTTGGCTACATGAGCAGCTCCCTCTTTAGCAGCTACATAAACAGCTCCTTCTTTAGCTACTTGAACTGCGTGGAGGAGTGTGGCACGGGGTAGAGACGGTCTATAGCTAACCAAACCACTCGCTCTGGCCAAAAATGACATATGGCGCACCTCTCGCCAGTTCCTCCACAGATCCATCGGAAATGATGTTGGTATATATATCTTCTTATTGATCATTGTTAGATCCAGAGTTTGTTCATGACGGGTAGAATGGCCTAGGGGATGACAACCAAAACGGCGTGTTAAAAGGGTTTGGTGGTGCCTCCCTTCCGATCGCACCGTCAAGAAGTCGCGAGACGGTTCACGGCCAAGTATGTCTTACCATCAAGGGTGTTTATTCTTGAGCTGCGCTATACGCGTTGCTGCTGTGTCCTGGTGCTGTACTGAAGACTGCCCGCTTTGAATGGTATTGGCCGCTGCTCGAAGTCAAGCTCGAATGATGTTGAAATGAGGACAAAAGAGATGTCGATGCAGGTGCAGTTTGGATATGAGGCTGGCGCAGAACACCAGGGGAAACACGCACAAAAGAGGTTTAAGTGTACAACTAACTGGTCATTGGTCAATTGCCGCGGAGACAGCACGCGCAAAAAATAACTCCATTGGCATCTACGTCCCATGTGCCAAAAACGCCATCTATGCCCCTGTGGTCTCTCTTCCTCATCTCTTTCTCAATTGTCAGTCCTCAAGAGAGCTCTGGCCACTTTTTGTTGGACACAGAGGTTTACATTTGGAATGCTCATCGCAAGTGTTTGGCGCTTCAATCCACTGGGGATGGGATCAAACTGGGCTCGAGAGATGAAGATTTCACGAGCAAACGTTGGGACACGTCTTTGCGAGAGTGCCAGTGATTCTGGATAGTGTCTCAAGTCAGTTGGGGGCTGGATCGACCCCACCGTGCCCGTCGCCCCAATGGCACACACACACCTGTAATCCTGAAACGCGCTCCAAATCTCAACTCATACCTTTTCCTACCCATTGCAGTCGCATTGGGAGGACGTGGAGCTGTATTGAGAGGCTACGCTTTCCTTGGTCTCTCTTTAGCCATTCGAACAGCGAGGAGGAGACCATGCTGCTTCTAGAACCACACGTTCTATCCTCAGTTAATGACACGGGCTCACACACATATTCATACTGCCACAATGCGCTGCAAAGCGTGTCATAATCAACATTGATTTCGTTCGATATCCTGAACGGATAGGTCGTACTGACCGTGAGATTCAGAAATGCCCACCGCTTATAGATTTGATGAAGAATGATGACAACGCGCTGCACGTTAACAGGATTCTACATCGACGTTCTTACTCCTACAGAAGTGTCATAAGCAGGGCGAGTGCGAAGATTCTAGAGGCAATCTTACAATCGAGTTGGTTTCTATGCGTAAGATTTTTAAAATGGAACTGCAACGGGTGTAGTTCCTGGTGGTGTATTGTGCAAGGTCTTGACAGATACCGAGGTTGGATGCAGCTGTGCGCTCGTCTTTTTTTTTTATCTGGTGTTTTCTTTTGGCTGCCCATGGCCTGGCTCATACACCAACCCCTCACTTTTTCATGCTCTGTCCGGGTGTAATTTTCGCATAGTGCATCAACCCGCGGTATATCTTGCCCAACTCCTGGCTCGTTTCCCGATACCCCTAGTTCTTCTGCCCCTTTTCCCTTTTTTGTCTCCACATCTGTTCCTGAATCCAAGTCAATGTCAGATCTCACAGGGGTATGTCTGGCGAGGGTGGATCATAATGAGACATCAGGTACTTTCTATTGACACTACTGTTGTCAAAGAATGTTTTTATTTTCTTTCTACACATGCGCTACAACTGTAGTCTGCTCGTCCTTGCTTGGCATAGCCACTGTAGCACTGCCACATTCCAAACTGCCGTCCATGGCGACGTTAGAAAGAAGCATTTTATCGAGTTTAGCATAAGCTGACCCAGTGGTTCCTTCTTTCACTGCCTGGACAAGGAGAAGGAGCGTAGCATGGGGTAAAGGTCGCCGATGGCTCACGGAACCAGACGCTTTCGGTCTGGAAAAATAGGATGCATTTGGATTGAAACCAAGTTCGTCGTCGATCGCCCATTGAAGCGTGCTCAGGCTTACTCCATGTTCTTCCGCAAGTCTCTCGATATGCTTGTCGGATAAGTTGATATAGGCCTCTTTCTTTTTGTCGTAGTGAGATCCGCGGTTGCCCATTTGTCCAAGTAGATTGGTCTAAGGATTGAGGACCAGGCACAGCAGATCGGCATGTTAGCGTTGATTTTTTGGAGAAGTGACACAAACACCCTCAGCGATTCACGGGGAGTTACTTTTGAGGTGAGGCTGTTGTAGTCTAGCGAGTGCTTGTTGCAGGTGCTGTTGCTGGTGTCTTGAGGAGCTGTGTTGTGCGGTGTCTTGAGGAGTTGGATGAGGGATGGTGCCCGCTGGCAGACATGGTTGTCTTATACTTGGTTTTGCCTCCCTCTCTCTCTCTGTTTATTGGTTTGCCCATTTCCTCGGCATTCATCCTGGAACGGTGAGAGGAAGCTTCCGCCCACTTTGCGTCATGCACGATATCCTCTCCCTCCCCTGTTCCTTTTCTTCATGCACAATGTTTACCCAGACTCAGGACACCTTCTCTCATCCCACTTCGCCTCTATTTTTGTTGCTCGCACGTCCGTCATGTTTCATTCGCGTATCGACCCACACGCAAGTGGCATCGTTAGATCAAGAATCAAACTCTTCTCCAAGGCAGTATCCAACGACGGCGCATGATCCAGCACCGACTCTCGTCATGGTCGAACCCGGAAATAGAACGTCAAGAGCAAGTTTAGTTTTGACATACAAGAACATGAGCGAGTTGGGCGCAGGTTCTTGTACATTACATCACGGCCCATCAGATGCGGCCACCATGCAATCCTCCATCCCTCACTGATAGAATCCTAGCGCCCCCGCCCACAAGTCCCACAGAGCGCACCTGCCACTCACAGCTTCACTGCGACCCTTCTGTCCGAACCGTGTTGTGATTGATGCACTTTATCTGGGACTGATGGCTGTAAACAAGATGGCATCTTTTGATACGTAGTGCCCAAAAAGAACTGTTGTGTTTGCAAGGATCTGAAGCCTACATTCCTAGCTTTGCCTTGATGCCGGTTCCTGTCCTGCATAGCCTGCAGATCCAGCACGCGACCCGGACGATGCCTGCTGCTGCTGCTGCTGTTGGGGAGGCTGCGCCTGGTATGATTGAGCGACCGCCTGATGCTGGTACTGTGTCTGCATATATTGTTGAAACTGCTCCGGTGACACTGGCTGATAGAATGCAGGAGCCTCGATCGCATGTGCATATCCTGCCAATCCACCAGCTCCTTGTGGATAGTACTGATCGTAAGGTGGCTGCTGCTGTGGTTGTTGATCGTCGTATGCTTCCGCCTATTAAAAGAGATCAAGACGAAGGCTGCCGTTAACGCCTGTTTTCCTTGCAAAACACATACACACACATCCGACAACGGATCAGAGATGCCTCGACTGTCACATCATAACACACGTACGCTGGGAGCTGTTTCCTCACGGGTGGAAGACCTCTTTGTTGCCTTGACTGGTTCCTCACGAGGCACAATATCGATCAGGAAGTCAAATTGATCGGAGCGCGAGACAGCACTGGCCACGTCGCTTCTCTGAAGTGTCCTCCGCTTGTTCTCCTCTGCATGGAGCCAGGCGCGACGAGTAATTTCGCAAATGAAGATTTCGCAGGCTTTTGAAAATAGGATAGGCGCCTCAGCTGAGATCATCTATATATTTGTTTGTAGGTTGTTTGTTTGTTTGTTGGACGCAAGATAATATTAGATCCAATGAATATGACGGGAGGGGTTCATCGTTCATCCAGTCTAGCAACAAAAAAGAATATTGCACGCTGTAAAGCCTCAAATCCCTTACCTTGACCTCTGGATCTGACTTCATGACCTTTTTGATACGAGCCAAGGGCAGAGGGTGGTTCTTAAAGTCCGAGTCGAACTGCTCTGCAGCCAGGATTTGCTCCTCCCAAAACTCTTGTGCAAACTGCAACTGCTGCTGCTGAAGGGTCACTGAGCCCTGGGCAGCTGTGGATGTGACGGGCGCAGAGGATGCGCTGGAGGAAGATTGGTCGTACATGTCTGAGCCGTGATGTGCCATGCTGAGCGGGATGGGCGGGTGGTTTTCGTGTGCTGATGGAGGCTGGCTGCGGGATCCCTGAGGGGCTGGGTATGGACTGCAAGCACTGAGGATGGACGCAATCTAAGATTTCGTTGTTCCTGGTCCTGTGAAGCTCCGTTTGTTCCTGGATTGTGGATGTCCAAGTGAGCGGTGTCGGGTCAGTGAACAAGTGAAGCACCTTTGAGTGTCCGGGTTCCCTGAAGGCTGGTTGTGGGAGTGGGGAGTATGGACCAACGACGAACAGACACGGTCGGCAAGGCTCGCGGTCAAGAGGCTCGAGAGGGAAAAGTGAGGAGGGAAAAGGGAATTGCAATAACGATTTGCTTCACAACGTGTCAAAAAGCGAAGTGGATGCACGTGATCACTCGCGCGTGTTTTTTTTTTTTTTCTTCAAAGTCTATCGAATGTATAGTAGTCTCCAGGACTAGTGGTGGTGCGAGGCGCACTGTTCTAGCGACAGTGCTGGGAGGACATTGTTCAGGTGTCCATTGCAGTCGTATTCTGTCGCAAACTCGGTCGAGCATCGCCACACGCCGTCGACGACAAACTTGAATTGCTGTGAGATTCAAGCAACAGCGATATTAGTAAGAGCCTTTTCAATAGCCGCATAGTCGATCTGTTGCGAGCATCAAGAGCTTTGCTTACAATGTGCTTGGTTCTGTCCAGATCTACAATGGCCGCAAACTCGTCCTTGGTCGAAGGCACCCTCCTCAAATGAACCGTTTCTGCAGTGTATCAGGAACAACAGAAAAAAATATGAGCACGATACACAGGTGCTTGGTACGTATCGATTCTGCCGAACACACTGTAAGACATAGTCTGGTGTCACTCCTACCTTTCCAGTCATCAAATGTACCGGTGACCTTGACGACCTCCCCGCCGTGCTTCCAGTGGAACTAGTGCGATGGAAACAAAGAATGTGTTAGAGAATCTTTCCAAGTCTTGGACGACAGATAACCAGAAAGAAAGGGGGGTAGGGTCAAAGAGCGTGGTCCAAGCGTATCAGGTAAACCACACACGAAAAACGATGTACTTGCATGAATGCATGCACTTGGCCACTATCGTTCCACTCGAGTACTGTACATGTACCTTTTGAGGGAGGACACCAGACCTGCGACTATGTGAGCTCGTATGAGTCGATACGGGGCTCAGAACAGGTTCCTCGGGTGCAGATTGAAGCATCTCCTCTTTGGTCTTGCTAGGGATGATAAGGCTGACGAGCTCTGCCTCCATGTGGATGTCGACAGCCATAGGAGCGAAAACCACATCCATTGCCACTGCAGGCTCCGCAACGACTGTTCGTCCTTCCTCCGGCTGTGATGGTCCTGTTGATTCAGAATCTGCAACATCTGAGGGGTTAGTCATGGGGGTAGCTGATTCGCCATGGGGTGGGGCGTTGACAGGCGCTGATGACTCGATGACTGGCAACTTGATTAATGGCGACTCTTTCCGGGGCGTCAGTACCTCGACAGGCGCCTGCATTTCCATGGGAGGTGAAGACTCCATAACGGGCGTTTCCATCACTTCGATACTGACAGCAGCAAGGTCGTGCTCAGGAACAACGATTTCAGTCGGAGGGTCAACAGCAACCAGCTCTGGGACAGCAACTTGGATCTCGGCTGCGGCTACCGTGGGCTTGGCCTCTGAGGTCGTATCCACTGATGGCAATGGCGCTTGTACAGATGTGTTGCTGAGGTGGATTGAAGCTGATCTGGAGCGAACCTTGAGATCGCCAACATCTGCAGAGATCGAGGGAGCACGCGAACGACCTTGAAGTGCACTAACGTCGACAGAGACAGACGGCGCACGAGAACGGGTCTTGAAGGTGCTAGCGTCGACCGAGGGCGTGCGAGAATGGGGCTTGGAGCCACCAACAATCTCCTGGATAGCGTCGCCACTGCCATCGCTGATTGAGAGCTTCCGGAGGGTCGCTGTAGGTAAGGAGGTCTGAGGCGCGACAGGCTCCTTGAGACTGCTCATCCCGCTGATAGAAGCTTTTCGGAGAGATTTTGGTGTAAAAGGAGTGGTTGCCGCCGTCGCCTGCACGCTGGCTGGATCCCATGGAGAGTTCATGCCACTGATGGATGCCTTTCGCAGCGAGGTCGGGGTGAAGGACGTTGTGGGCGAGGAGCCCTGCGGCGCGCTTGTTGGGTCCTTAAAGTCATTTGTCGTACCGATGGATGGTTTGCGGAACGGGGAAGCCGATACTGGAGTGGTGGGTGAGGACACCTGGCTGTTTCCGTTGTCTCTAAAGTTGCTACCGATGCTGCTGATGGACGATTTGCGGAAGGGGGATGCAGAGACTGGGGTTGTGGGAGAGGATGGGTCCCTTGCGCTGCCCACGCTGGTGATGCTGTTGATGCTGCTGATGGACGCTCTATTCGGGGCCATGACAGGCGTGGTGGGAGACGAGTTGGCCTGCTGCGCACGTTCAAAGAGCGCGGCCTTTGCCTGCGCGATTGCCGACATGGCGCCCTTTGCAACTGGTGGGGGTGTTGTCCGGGGAGCAGAGGTGCTGGTGGGGTTAAACGCAGCGAGCTTGCCCACTGTAGGCGTGGGCTTCGAGCCTGCGAGTCCCGGGCCGATGGTTGCGCCAGGCGGCGAGGCTGGCTTGGTCTCGGTAGGCTTTGCAAACATAGTGTCCTTTTTGATGGAGCGGTGTGGAGAGCTGCTGTTGCAGGGTTCAAAGAGGGTTCAAAGAGGGTTCGCGGGTGGAGAGGCAAACAAATGGAAGCGAGGGAGTGAAGGAGGAAGAGAGACGAGAGAGACGAGGGAGTCGAAGCTTGAAACCGACCGAGAAGTTAAATACGCAAAAACATCAGCAGAAAAGAAAAGGGGGCCATGGATATCGAGCGCGGCACACCACACATGCAGTCGACCGTCTGGCTCGCAGAACAAGGAACAGGAGGCGGCAGATCAAGCGGGACGAGACGTGCCGAAGGGGGGCGGCCAAGGTCCGAAAGGGGAGAGCGAGGACTCCTGCTGAGGAGGGATCGGGTCTCCAGAAGGTGGAGGATGGAGGCACCCTTGCCGTGCACCGGCGGGGATGCGATGGCCCTGATCGCGCCCTTTTGCTCGCCGCGGGGTCCATGGGTCCTGAGCGCAGTCGAGATGCCAAAGGCAGGGCCAAGGGCGCAGGTGCGGTGTGCCTGTGCTGCACGGTTGCTTGGGTTTGGCTGCCTTTTGGCGTATGTAGACCGAGTTTGTGATTCTGTAGATCCAAGGGCCTCGTCTTGATGATCCTGCGCCCACATACGTGTGCTATATGCACATGGCGCCCAGTGTCTCATCACATAGATGCTGTAGACTAGTGTCTACGCTACAGGTGAGCATATGCGGGTCTGCTGCATGCGATGTTCCTCGTTTGCAGCGCGAGTGCGAGTGCGAGCGAGGGTGCGATCGGGGATTGGATATCAGAGGCAGGCAGTCGCTGTTGGCCACCGCCTGGTCGCCCCGCCCAATCGATCACACGCAGGCGGCCGTTGAACTGGCAGTAATTAAGCGGGAAGGGCAAAGAGCTGGGGGAGGCAAGGAGGCGAGAGCGGATTAAAGTATGCAGTAATACCTGTATATATATAGTAGCCAGGCTGGAGGTGTGCACTTGGGCACCAGGTGACCATGGGCAGACCCTTTTTTTTTTTTGGCTGGTGTCTCTGCCCGTCCTTAACCTTGTTTTTTAGTTCCACAGTCTGCTTCGCGTGGTTGGTCTGCCACAGCACCAGTGTCCCAGTGTCTCTGTTGCCCCAGGACAACGCCAGTTGTGCGGGCATGCGACACGCACCGTCTCCTGGATCCACTCTCCAAGAAGACTCCACAATTCGTATCCCCAGACAGCACGGGCGTGGCAAAGCCATTGCAGCAGAGAAGAGCGGGCCCTGGGCGATCTATGCCGAGGCGGAGGAGCATATGCAGCAAGCAGCAAGGAATAGCCAGGACAGCCAGGCAAAGGTGCTCTCAAACCACACAAGGGCGCGAGGACTGAGTCTCGAGGACAAGAGAACAAGAGAACGAGAGGGCAAGAGGGCGCCCTGGTCCTGTGGTGGTCGAAAATGAAAACAAACGAAAAACAAGAAGGCCGCCGCGCCCTGGTGCCCTGGTGGGACAGCCAGCCATCACGGATTTGATCCAGCGATATCAGATGCATATGAGGCAGCCAGCAGCGGGCATCTGCCTCGTCTTTTTTTTTTTTTTTTTTTTTTTCGCTCTGTCTGACTCCCACATCCCGCCTTTTGCCTCTTGACATCTTGACATCCTGACATCCTGACATCCTGACATCTTGACATCTTGACCCATCCTCCTCCACCCACACCCCGTCCCCGCACACCCGTCCTCGCACGCCGTCCCTTCCCCGTCGACAACCCCATCCACCACCCACCCCTCAGCACTAGGATCGCATCCACAGGAGCAATCGGGGAAGCTTGTCCCCCACAAAACAAAGGATCCTCCATCTCACCTGCTCTCAAGAGTCTACAGACCACTCGCTCTCTTGCCCTCCTGCTCTTGCTCAGCTTCCGCTGTCGATGGCCTTGGACATGGTAGGCAAAGAATCAGTTGCTCATTGGCGCATCTGTCACTGATGGGTCCATCAGCCCTTTCACCACCCACTCGACTTGTTCGTCTAACCGCCTTTGCATGCCTCCCTTCCTTTCTTCCAGAGTGACAGCCTTGGTTCCCCAACGGACTTTGAGCCCTATTCGCACTTTACATTCCAGGCATCCACCCAGCTCGATGTAAGTGAATCCTCAGCCTGGCAAACAAACAAACAAAAAAAAACGAAATCTCCTAGACGTCAACGACTTGTTGCCTAACCTCACTCTCTGTTTGTTCACTGGGATGCAGTTTACATTCTATTCGCCTCCACACGATGACGGGTTGCGGGAAAGTCCGGTGAGTGCGGCAGGCTACATGCACATCGGCTCTTGTCCTTCAGATACTTTACGCCTGTTATTGTTTTTTTTCTTACAAAGATGATTTCTGTTGTACTCGAGAACAGGTACCGGCAGCCGTATTTAATGCGGCTCTATCCGACGATGCACCTTCGCTGGGGCTAACGGGCGACGCCTCTCTGGATGACCTACTGAATCTGGACGACCCGATGATCCCCAGGAAACGGGACCGTGGAGAGAGGATCGTCTGGACCCCAGAAGAGGATGATTATCTGCGGGCAGCAGTTCAACTATACGGCGACAAGACGGAGAAGTGGGCAAAGATCGCAGCGTGTGTACCAGGGAGGACCAACAAGAACTGCAGAAAGCGCTGGTTTCATTCACTTGACCCCAAGCTCAAAAAGGGCGCATGGACAGAGGAAGAAGACCATCTGCTCAGGACGGGCGTGCAGATGTTCAAGGGTCAATGGAGCAAAATCGCAGAGCGCATTCCTGGACGAACGGACGATCAGTGCGCAAAGCGGTGGCGCGAGAGTCTGGATCCACTGATTGACAGAGCAGCATGGACATCCGAAGATGATGTTCTTTTGCTACAGAGGTTCGAGGAGTTTGGAAGCCAGTGGCAAAAGATTGCCCTTGCCTTCCCAGGACGACCAGGCTTACACTGCCGCAACCGTTGGAGGAAAATTCAAAGGAGTCTGAACCACATGAAGCGGTCGAGCAAGCGGCGAAGCCAGCTGGGGATCACAGGCGATCAGGCTCTGCTCCTTTCAGAGACACAGCGGTTGGAGGCACTCTTGGATTCACACAATGACGACCTGGATTCTGACATGGCGCAGTTCAGCACGGCCGAAGATATCCTTCTCATGCAGGACGCCTTCTTGGACGAGGATTTTGGTGCTATGGACCACAACATCGTAATAGACGAGAATGGACTGGCGCTGGCGACCATCGTCAGTAAGAACGACCAGGCAGAGGCCGCCGAAACGACGGCAGATGATGAGAAGCCGTATGGTTGCGCGGTTCCAGACTGTCACTTTGAGAGCTCCTCCCCATCGCTCCTGTTCTACCACTTCAAGGCTTCTCATACGGGCACAGCGGTAGAGAAGCCTTTCCGCTGCACCATGCCAGGCTGCGAGACACGTAAGCGATACAAGAACATCAACGGACTTCAGTACCATGTCACCCACGCCAAAAACAAAAAATCACCAGGGCATTCGGGAGGCTCGGGGCACTCTGCAACTGCAGGAGGTGCGACGCCAGCAGCAGCAGATGGATCCGAGCAGACTGCGGCCATACGGGCAGGACAGAGCTCGATTCCAGACTCTGGCAACATTAATAATTCACAGCACGGCAGTGGCTCGCCCGTCGATCATGGACTTCATATAGCTCTGCCCACTGTTGTATTCGACCCATCGAACATGCCGCTGTCGAACCCGCCTACTCCAGCCGAGATTCAGCTGCAGTTGCACCAATCCAAGAAGGACCAACCCCAGCAACATATCCTCCCGCAACTGTCTCACAGTGCATTCGCCATTCCACACTGCCCTTCCCCACTGGAGGGATCGTCAGCGTCGTCTCAGACCTCATCTGGCGCGTCTTCACCGCAGATCCAGCGCACCATTTTTCAGTGTCCCAAACCCGGCTGCGATCAGAGCTATCATCAAATCGGAGGTCTGACCGCACACATGGCCAACAGCCATGGCCGGCGCGCCATGAACATGCGGAGCAGTGACACTATGTACGGTTCGGAGGCGATGCTGATACCGCAGGAGGACCACGACGATTTCGACATTGACATGGCCGAAATGACCTCGAGGGCGTCCTCGCCCATGGATACCAGCAACATGTTGCTGTTGGACGACACGCTCCTTCACAGGCAGGTGGACGGTCTCGGGAACGAACAGGAGCACATGAGTCTGGACCAGGGTCCAATATTTGAACGACATTTGGATGGCGGCGGCACTCATGTCAACAACACACCCTATGGAATGCTATCCTCCAAGAATGCCATCTTCCTCAGCCAGATGGCCGGCGCCCTTCAGCAGAACAGGCTCCACTTTGGAACGCATGTCAATGTCAGCATGCAGGAGCCGATCATGCTCCAACCTGCGACCGCCCCTGCTCCAACAGGGCCTACAAACATCGATCTATTCGGTGGCACCAACGTCACGATTGCACCTGGCAGTATCGCTGCTTCTAGCGATTCTAGTTCATTGCCCGCGTCCCAGCCGCCCAAGTCTACTAAAACAGGCCAAGCAATGCGATCGACAGGGCCCACCAGGAGATTCGTATGTGCCTTTCCGGGCTGCCAGCGGTCGTATGCGAGTGTCGGTACCCTCAACAATCATATACGGCAAGACCATTCTGACCAATATACCAGCGGCAGCGCCACAGCAGGATCTCCCGGCTTAAACGCAAAGTCACCAGGAAACTCGCTGGCATCCATGGAGATCCCACACTCACCTCTCCTGGCCAAGGACGATGGTGAGGTTACAGACAATAAGCCTTACAAGTGTCTTGTCCCTGGATGCGGTAAGGGATACACCAACATCAATGGACTGAAAAACCACCTTTTGCAGACCCATGGATCTACCCCCAAGACGAGCACCGCCGTTTGAAACACGTTAGAAATCCACTACACCACTATATCAACCTGTAAATAGATTTTTTTTTGAAAGCTATGTTTTTCGACACGCGGCTTGTATCTTCATCGGTGCGTAGGCCCTGGCACGCGTCTCATCTACTCGAATGTTCAGGAAATGTCCAGACAGGCGCGAGAATCGAGTGATTCAAAGGTCATACCTCGTTCATCAGCAGTTGTTCACGGCGAGATGTGGCTCAGAGCTGCTTGCCAATGGATCGGATGATGACTCAATCGGCTGTTAAGGCGATATAACGCGGCCCTGTTTAAGCCTAGATCTATGAATGCACTTGGAGAAAAAAAACAAAAAAATCAAAGGAAGAGGAAGAGGGACACGACGGTTTCGCGGGGTGTGAGGGATATACAATGGTGCTCAAAGGAGACAAACAATCTGCAGCGACAAGACTGTGCAGAGAAGGTCAGATCTCCACCACGATCGAGCGCAACAGCTCGGAAGATTTTATTTATGGAAATAGGTTGGCGGTTTGTCGCCTGGAGCATTTCATATTCCACAGAGTGATGGATGGACAGAGGGAGAAGGCCCAAAGGCCGGCAGACCAAGAGAGCAAACGCCGAGACAGTGATGCAACAATGAAAAAAGAACAAGGAGGAAGGGGGCACGAGCACCAACATGGATGATCAAAAGAGGGTTTGCTATCGGCAGCAAACCTGGTCCTCCCCTTTGCAATTGCCCCTTTTTTTTCTTGAGTACAGTACGCGAGGGACAGAGGCGCGATACAGACCACTAAGACAGCAACCGGTATTGCCGTCACCCAACGGGTACCGAGTGCCAGATGCTGGTTTGTTCACGTCTACATCCTTGTTTGCTCCCGCTGCATCCTGTTTGGTCTTGCTGCATCCTGTTTGGGTTGGCTGCATCCTGTTTCTCTGCTGCTTTCGCCGACCCCTCTACTGACCCTTTCTGTCTCCTGCGACGCGCGCTTGCAGCAACCCAGGCAATTCATAGGGAAGGAGGACGGGCAATAGGCGTAATGTCGGCGGCTGGGTATCACAAAGTCGCTGTCAAAAACCCGTCTGTCCTCATACAAAAACCAGAATCTGGATTCTCTTCTCCCCATCGCGGTCAATCCTGTTCATCCTAATTACAAACAGCTTTCTTCTTTTTGTTTTTCTTTCGCAACTCCTCGTCCCGAAACTCACTCGTACTCAACCTCGACCCATACATTAATATCGCGATTACTACTACTACGGCTTCAACATCGCGGATCGCTAGTTCGCTGACTCCAACGCGCGCGTCCTCGCCTTCCGTAGCGTCCATCACACTCCGCTATTAAACACCTGTATTCGCAAGATGCCGTCGTTTCGAGGACCATTAGCCATTGTCCTAAGTGCCGTGGCCTGTTTTACATATTTGACCCATGGCCAAAATGCACCCACGCCAGTCAAAGGCGCCGCCTTTGCGCGCTCAAGGACAAAACTTTTCGTCCATGGCGGGATCGTGAGCTCGTACGGCAGCACACTAGCCCCACAGAACCAGATGGTCTCTCTCGACCTTGCGGTGCCATGGCGGGCCAATGCTCCCGCCTGGAGCATCTTGAAGCCCGGGCCTACACTTTCACAGCACTCTGCCATCGTCTCTGCAGACGAGCAAACCTTTGTGACATTCGGCACCTCGACCTCGGGCTCCTCCTATCTGTCCAACAAGTATCATATCGCCAGCAACAGCTGGGAACAGTCTGCGGTCAAGGTTCAGAATCCAACTAAAGAGGGCGTTCAGGCGGTCGAGGATCAGGTCTCGAGGTTGGTGTACCTGGCTGGAGGGTTCCAGAGCGACGACTCGCAAATGTATGTCTATAATGTCGATTACGACTCGATCTCGATGTTCCCCATGCCGAGCAACTATTTGGAGGACCGAAAGGACTATGCGGCTGTGTATCTGAAAAGCCGAAAGAGTATCTTGTACTTTGGTGGATCGACCAGCAGCAGCAGCACCAGCAGCACCGGCAGCGGCGGTGGCCAGATCAGCGCGGATTTGGTGACCGAATTCATCCCTAGCACTGGAACCTGGACGACCTTGGTATGGAACTCTGGCTCTCTTTTTCTTGTCCTTGTTGTTCAGGTTGCTTTGATGGTGCATGCAGAAGTGCTCACACAAATCGGATTGATTGCCTTTTTTTTGTTATTGACAAACTAGAATATCTATAGTCAGAACCCACCACATCGCACAGATTTCTGCATGGTTGCCAGTAAGTTTTATGGGGCAGAGTGAGGCGCGTGGGTGGGTGGGTGGGGATTAACAGAGTGAGGAATTGGGGAGTGTGGTGCTGACAAGGATTATGCGTTGAGGGACGGATCAACGACCCACCAAACAAGCAACAGCAAGATTTGCGTGATATCAAAAGGATCGTCCTGACAGAGAAGGATCCTATAGCCTCAAAGGCTATGCATGATGCACAAACTGACCCTCCGCATTACTTTTTTAAATAGCCATTGTCAGATGACGATGGCTCAAAAGTGGTCGTTTTCGGAGGTCGCCTTGACAATGGTGGCTATGCAAAAGATCTTTGGATCTTGGACGTCGCCACCCTCACCTGGACACAAAGGCCTTCCTGGGTGGAACCTCGCATGTCAACGACCTGCACCGTTGCAGGTCCATGTGTATCGCCTGGGGCGGCAGCAATGGCCTGCGGACTGTGGATGGAACTGCCATCCTGTATGATTTGGATCATGGCCAGTACGTCTCCGCATACGTCCCACCACTTTCTTATGCCAGCAGCAATGGCGGCGATGGCGTGCAAAGTGGCAACCCCACCGGCAATCCAGACCACGCCAATGGCGACGCCGACCTCTCCGAAGACGAGAGATCAAAGTCCAATGCCATGCTCATCGTAGGAGGCATCGTTGGGGCAGTCTTTTTGCTCGCATGCTTAATTCTTGTTACTTTCTTTGTGCGCAAGCATCGCCAAAAGATCCAAAGCCAATGCATCAGCGGACACTACAACAGCTACGAGACCAGTCCACCGAGACCAAGTACCAGCAACAGCTTTGCAACACTGCCCGTGTGCGCTGCTCCTCAAGCCCGAGACACCTTTACGACGGATGAGGAGAAACAGATCCCTCCATACTAGACAGCAAAAACGAGGTCCGAGGAGTTCACAATGGAGAAGAGGATAGAGATGTACCATATATACAACAAATGCGGCATATACATTGACAAAGCAGGTCAGTCCCACCTCTCGCTTCGCCAACATATGCGTACCTGAGATCAAGTCTCGGCCCAAGCATGCCTCTGCTTCTGCTGATGACAACCGTGTGTTGATGATGGATGTGCAATCTCACCCCTCGATGCCTTGGTCGTGTATTTATATCCTCACCCCTGAGCAGCGGTGTGGCGTGTGTACTCAACGCCCTTTGCCCCGCAAGCGAACTTTAAAGCATAATGCGGCTGGCCCTGCACAGCCCTATTTCTGCGGGACCCATATACGCTCACCGGTGCTGTGCAGGCATTCTCGCGAGGCGACTGGTTCTCCTGTCCAAGGAGAATAAATTGAGGCCTGCATGTAGTCCATCCATGGTACCATGATAGCCGGACGATTGAGCAGTAGGATCTCAAGAGAGGCGGTGCAAACAAGGTTTTGGCCTGCAGAGAGAGCACTTTGTTTGTCATGCCCGTGTAAACGATGGAGTTCTATTCCACCCTCTTGGCTGGGTCGCCACCCGCGTGAGAGCCCTGCCTCTTTTGCTCGGAGAGCGATGTATAGCCGCGTGTGTTGACTCTCGAGTCAACAACAGTTGGCTGGTCTTGACCTTTTCTTTTTCTCTTGCTTTCCTCCCAGGTGTGCAGATTCCTTGTCTCTTCCTCATCATCTCTCCACTCGCTGCATTGCCCATCGTTAATACCCCTTCCTCTCACCCTCCGCACTTCACCCTTGATCCAAGCACGTTCCTCGTCTCCAGTAATCCCTGCATTCCTCATTGCGTTGAAAAGCACATGTAACTGGCACGAAACAAGGAAGCGACACCACACATATTCCGCAGCATAGCACACTATCGACACCACCTGGCCCAAGACACCTCACCATGCCAGACATACTCTCCACACGGACCAGTCTCGCGTCCCTGGGCTGCCTCCTCTTCGCCTCCAGCTCACTGCTTTTGGCCGTCAGTGCCCAGTCACTCGTCCCGATAGCCGTCTGGGGATCCGCCTACACCCACCAGGAGGGAAAAACCTTTATTATTCAGGGGGGACAGAGTGCAGAAAAGACCCTGGTCACTCAGACATTCTCAATCGACCTCTCCACTGCTTGGGACACCACAGCGGTGCCTTACACGCGACTTGCTGACGGTCCCCCCAGCTACGTGCATGCCTCGGCGCTGCTCAAGGACAAGCAAGACTGGGTGGTGGTGACCAACGGTACTGTGAACGAGTACTCGCTCACGCTCGGCTCCTGGAGCAACTCTGCCAGCACGTACCTCGGCAAGTACGATCGCGTCCCAGCAGCCGCAGACCCGGACACAGACCTGATTTACTTCCCCAACAGCTACTTCAACCAGACGGTGCAGATGCTGCAGTACGACATCAGCAGGCGCTATGTCAACTTTTTTGAAATGCACCCTGCCCTCGCCAACGTCTTCAGTTACTCGGCCACCTGGAACACTCAGCTCAGGAAATTGGTGGTCTTTGGAGGCGCCATTACAGGAAATATCGTCAACAACAACCTTTACACTTGGGACAGGGTGAGCTTGTGGGTTGCAGTGGCCCAGAAGGGCGATATTCCCCCACCTCGCCGCTCTGCCTGCATGGTATCTGCCTACAATGGCGCCAAGATTGTCGTCTTTGGCGGGCTGAACCAGCTTGCCAACTCTGCCCTCAGCGATATTTACGTGCTGGACGTCGCGACCATGACCTGGACCAAGGGTGCAGATGCTGGAGGGCCAAGTGCTCGCACAGAGGCCGCATGTGCCGTCACCAATGACCTGTTCATCGCCTGGGGCGGTGCAGGTGTCAACACCGTGATCACGTCCAACCTCACCGTCATCTACAACCTCAAGAGGAACATCTGGCAATCGACTTACTCGCCCAAACCTGACCCTGGTTCCACGCCCTCATCTGGTGTAGGTAGCGGGAATGCATCCGACGACTCGTCAGAGTCCAAGTCCAACATGGGAGCGATCATCGGAGGCGTCGTCGGTGGTGTTGTAGTTATTGCGCTCGCCATTGGATTCTTTGTATATCGCCGCAAGCAGAGCAACAAAAAGGTCCAGGCTGTTCCTACGACAGAGCAGCAGAGTTACCATGGTGGAGCACCCGCAATGAGTTCAATCCCACCCTCGTCAGGACCAGCTGACGCATATTATACGTCTAACATGGCCACGCCTGCGCTCGACCCATGGGCACAACAACAACAACTGCAACAACAACAGCAGCAGCAGCCCCTTGTGTACGCAGCAACCTCTTACCCGCAGACCCACTCGATCTACTCGACCTACCAACCACCCGTTATCCATGACTACCAACAGCAGCAGCTCCAACATCAGCCTCAAATCTTCCAGCCCGCATCTCCTCCCTTCTCTCAGCAGCAGCAGCAACAGCTATACCCCGGTGGGGCCATGTCACCGCCCATCAGCACAGTCTCGGCTGGTAGCCCGTCCTTGGATCAATACCAGCACTCGACCGTCTACCAGCCCTCGGACGCCTCCACTGCAGCTGCTTCGCCCACCGTCGAGCACTATCAGAAAGTTCAAGGCACGCCCACCAACGTGAACCGCCCTCCTCCTCAGAACCCGCAGACCATCATTGTTCCTGACCACTACACGAGCTAAAAGGAAAGGAAGATAACCCCCCTCTTTGTCTCAGAAACGCGCATGTCTTCATTGGAGCCTCCTTGCCATCGCCATACCACAAGCTATGTAGTTCCGGTCTATTAATGATATAAAAAATAACGCCTCTTTGCGGTGCTGATATTGGGCGCCTTGTGGTCGAATTCCTCATGAAAACGGTACTTATGGCGGGTGTTGAAGGCTTCATGTTCGTTCATTCAATTGTATATCCTTCAGGATGGTGTATACTGTACCTGATGGTGTCGGGTGCGATGAGACAGACTACATCGTGTACAGTATTGCATAGCGATATCGCGATATTAGGCTCCCAGGGGCGGCTCATCGTACCGTAATCTCCATCCAGGCACGTCCCTCAGTTAAGTCTCGATATGGGTACTTTGCAGTGACCCAGGTGTAAGACATTCCGTGCTCTCGGACTCTCTGGTACAGTACATACCCTGCTCCCTGTATCGAACGTGCACCGGCGAGGTCCCAGTCCGTGTCCCACATGGGCCACAAAAGTTGTACCCTGTGTGCAAAGAGCCAGCAGTGACCCGTTGTTCTACCCTTATCACTAGTGTCTCGTGCAGTTCAGGGTGCGACCGGTAAAATGTCTTTGTCGTTTTTGCCCGCCCTAAAGTGCAGTAAGATTCCCTTGTGTCTCGCGTATACATCTGCCCACTACAGAGTGAAATGAGCCCTTCCAAAGAATGTTACCACAATTGCCCAGCCATTCCTGTGCTCTTTTTTTTTTTCATCAAACACTGAAAAATTGTGAGCGATGGCAGGTCAGCCTAATTTGATTATTTTGAGAGCGCAAACCGCACAAGAGAAGAAGGTGCGAGAGAGTAAGAGAAAAAGAGTGAGAGAGAGTTAGTGTTGTGTTTCTATTTCCAGACCAGCCCGAAATATATAGTTCCGACCAGCAGGCAGATCCCTGCCCAAGAACGCGCAATCATAACAGAAGCTGCTTTGCACACCAAACATAGACGTTGTGGCGGTGGGTGCACTGCTTTTGTGTCTAATATGTCTCAAACACGCCCGCTTGAGTGTCGCTCGGCTAGGCACATCAAGACGATGGACCCGGGTTGCTGGGGAATGAGGCATGAGGCGGTCGAGTGTACCGCTGGGAGCGATGATTGTACACGAGTGTGCAGAGTGCCTAGCCGACGACGGGAAGCCGAGGGGCAGCTGAGAGAGTGCAGGCCAATTTGCGTGGTGAGCCGGGCAAAGAAAGAGAAAGAGACACAAATCAACAAGAAAGGGCTCACCTCGCGACCTCATTTTTGGCACCCAGACAGGGGATTTTTGATTATGTGCTGGAGGCCCTCTTTTTTTTTTTTGGTTTTCGTGTCCGTTGGCCCAGTCGTTGTCGCTGTCCCTTTTTCTCCTCGATTTCTCTTTTTCTTTCTGCCTTTTCTTCATCCTTTCCTTTTGTTGGTTCTTTGTGCTCTCTCTGTCTTTCTCTCTTTTCGCAATCTCTCCTTCTCTCTCTCTCTCTCTCTCTCTTTCTCTCTCGCTCCTCTCTCTCTCTCTCTCTCTCTCTCTCTCTCTCTCTCTCTCTCTCTCTCTCTCTCTCTCTCTCTCTCTCTCTCTCTCTCTCTCTCTCTCTCTCGCTTCTCTGCTCTCCCCGCATATCGCGCTGTCCTCGTCCTCCGCTCAAGCCGCACAGTCCCGTTGCACCCAGTGGCTCGCTCCTCTGCCAATAAACTCGCAAGGACCACACGCGCGCCCCTGTCCTCTTCTCCTTCAAACCGCACCCACAACACTCCACTGACCACAGGGGACAATGTCTCTCGAGTCCGCATCTGCAGCAGACATTCCCTTTCACACCCACCCTCACCACCAACAGCAGTCTCTGCATCGCCCGCATGGCCCCAGCGCCAATGCCATGGTCGCACTAAAGCTCGCCGCTGCCGCTTCATTCCTCTCCAGCAACAGCACGAGGAGCCACAGCAGCAGCAACGGCAGCAGCATCCTCGACGCAGGGTCGCCAGCACGGCAGCCTGTGCTCCATCCCATCACCACCACGACACCTAGCAGCATCCACGCCTGCCTCGAGAGTCCGCGTCCCAGGCAGCAGGAGCAGCATCCAAAGCACGCTCAGACCCAGCCACAGAATGTCCGGCATCAAACCCACATCTCGTCGCTGCCTTCTCCTCCATTGTCCTCGATCGAGCCGGCCTTCAACTCGGGTTTCTTCCCGAAATCTCCCCTGCAAGACCGATGCGACGCGCTTGAGACCGAGCTCTCGGCTCTTCGAAGCCGTCTCAAACGCGCGGAACATACCTCAGTGACACGAGAGAAGCGACTGTCCATGTTCCAGCAAAAGTCAACCGATACCCAGCAGTCCATCCAGACATTAAAGCTCCAGTACGAGTCCGTCCTGACTCGTCTGCAGGATACCCAGTATGAGCTTGCGCACGTCAAGGACGCGGCGTCAACCAAGGATGAACGCATACAGCAACTGGAGGCCGCAGCCCGTGATCAAGAGTGCAACATGGCCGCCATCCTTGCGGACCGGGACGCGCTTTCGACCGAGATGAAGGAGAGCCATGCCGACAACTCCAAGAAGTCAAGGAAACTCCAGGCTAGCACGGACAAAGTGGAGAAGCTGCAGCATGAAAACCGACAACTGATAGAGCAGCTGCAAGAGCTCAGGAGTAGAGCATCAAGGACCTCGGACGCCGATCTGCAAACAGGAAGGGCTTCGGACCAGGATGGCGCTAAAAATGATGACAAACTCGTTGCGGAGCTAAAGAACGAGGCGACATCTAGCAAAGTGGAGGTGGATCGACTGCAGGGCCTCGTCCTCATGATGAGCAATCGGCATGTCCAACTCCAGGCTCAGCTTGCCTTCTTCCAGCAACAATCACAACAGCTTCAGAAGCAGCTGGAGGATCACTTGCAAGCAGCAGAGCGGACGAGATCTCAGGACTACAGCAGCTCCTCAAAAGCAGTTACGCGCATGCCAACATCGGCATCTCCGACCGCCACAGCAACATGCCCCGCATCGAAGCATGGTAGCCTGATGTTTGGGGATGGCGTCCTGGCGGCACTCCTGACGTCGGTTGCTTCTTCAGCCTCCACGGCTGGCTCCAGGAGAGCAAAGCCAATGCGTCGTTTCACAGTGAATGCACCCCGCAAGGAAGGAGAGCTGACTATGGAGCAGCGCAAGTGCGAGTTCCTGATGGATCAGATCACGGTCCTCCAACGTGGATACGACACCCTTCGCCAGGAAAAGGTTACACTCGAGCTTCAGTTGGATCTCATGCAGAGACAGCATCAATATCACCAGCAACAGCGACAGAAGCGACGCGACTCGCAGAGGCGAACTCTTGGACACGAGCAGTCCGCTGCTCTTTCGAATGCCTTGGTCTCTCCTTCCTCGGCATCAGCCGCGGTGAGTGTGCTGGCAACCATCCCATCGACTCCTCTCCTCCCTACGATCTCTGCGGCCGAACAAGAGCGAGAAAAGGCTCGCATTCAGCTTGAGCTCGAACAGGCTCAAATTCGTGCTCAAAAGGAGGCCCAGGAGAAGGAGACCAAGAGGCTCGCAGCCAAGGCCGCAGCAGAGGAGGCGGAGAGGGAGGCCTATAGACTTAGGCGTGCCAAATCTATGCACCTGAAGGAGACTCTGGCGTCGTTGGAATCCAAGCGCGAACGAATCGACAGCAGCACGATCCAATTCTCGGGTTCGGAGGAACTGAAACATCTCGAGCACCTCCGCCTTGCGGGTGAACAGCAGTCATCATTGTTGAACGATGGAGGCATGCGTTCGCCAAGCGGGACTGCTGCGATGCGAGCCAGCAGGAGGCTCGTATCACCCTTTGGATCCAGCCAGCACACCTCTGCCACGACCTCACCTCGCCCATCCGCCTTCAGTTCGCCATCACCGCTCTCGAGCGTGAGCTCGTCGAGACACAAGCATTATACCCACTCTTCTCAACCTAGCTTCAACATTGAGCAGTGTAGCTGCTGCATCGGTCCCTTGATCGAGCTGTAGTCGCGCTCATTTTTGTTATTTTCATTCCTGCATGCTTGCATTCGTCAAGCTACCTTTTTTTTTCCCCTGTCATCAAAACAAAAACAAAGAATAAAAGTTATCCCTGTACCATACACTACATGCCTTGCGTTCTGAACTCAGGGGCGATTTTTACGTCTTGGATACGATGCCACAGAGATCACGCTTATGCCAAAGGCCAGGGCAACGAAGAGAGTGCAAAGCTGCGCTGTTGGGGGGGGGTCACCTAAGATATTTATCGGATCAAGGGAATGTATGTGTCTCTTGATGAATGATGATTGCGCGACGACTGCAGTGTGCTTTTTTTTTTACTGGAATATAACGTAAGAGTATGGTTTGCACAAAACGCTCATCATTCAGCTTGACAAGAATGAAGTTGTCGGTACTACAGGATGAGTTTTCGTAAAGCTCAACGTTTCTGTGGCAGCTACTCGCCACGCCCTTGGTTTGGCTTGGAATTTTCAGACATTGACCTGCTGGGGTACATTGCATATTATTTTCTTCGTTGGTTTCGGCATTCACGTAATAAAGTGTCCCCACGTCGTCATCGTCGGCACGCTTGCTTAAAAGAAGAACGGTCAAGATGGCCCCCGGGACAAGATTCTCGGCCGTGGGCGCTGACGTGACCGAAAGGACGACAGAGCCCAAGGCGAATAGTACTGCAGAAAAGGTCTTCATGACTGTATGAGGGGGGGGGGTAGAATGGGATTATGCGACATGGAAGAAAATGAAAAGAACACGCAATTTTTGGGTAATAAGTCTTTGAAGGTCCTGAGGCATCGTAACATCCTGTCCTATACTACCTTGGTTACGAGACTTGCCGTAGAGGTGGAGCGTGAACGAAGAAAAAACGCCAAAAGGACGAGAAAAAAGGGAGATTATGTGCCGATTTTGATAGGGAAGCAGCGATGCTTAGCAGGGCCGTGCGACAATTCCTCTGTTTCTGAGATGGCCAGCGTGTGGGATCAAAGCATATACCCCTGGCCACGCTAGGTTCTGATCGCTCGATGTGTCGGCTCATCCCTCGATAGGCCAAGTCTTGTGTAGATGTACGTAGAGGTGAGGAATGACAGGCGTCAGGTAGTTTCAAGGAGGTACCGCTTTTTTTTTCGTGAATGCGCTACCCGAGAATGAAAATTGTCGGTCCCTTTGGCAGTGCAATTGTACCTCGAGATGACGACGAAGAGCCCCCCTCCCCTTGACTTTTTACCCAGACGGGTGATAGTTAACTAAACTTGAGAATGCCCCTCCCCCCAGCCTTGCCCCAATGGAAGACGAGGGAGCCAAGGGGCAGACAAAATCCCGACTGGGCGGTGTTGCACCACAAGATACGATAAAAGTGATATGTGTGAGAAGGTATGTATGTACCTCTGGTGCTCGTACGCCACGTTTTATCTGAAGCACCTTGCTGGTCCCACTTTTTTTTTCTTTTTTTTTATATCTTGACTGAATGAACCCAAGGAGTGGGGACTCGCAGACAAAGGGCTTTTCGCCCAATGAGTGGCCGGACCGTAAATTCTCAAACTTGTCAAAGAATGAACTGAGAGCTGTAGGCGAGCGAGCGAGCGAGCGAGGAGAGAGGGAGAGAAAGAGAGAGCTCTCTCGCCCTTCAGCCTACTCGCACCACCCTGGCAAATATTTATAATTTCGCACACGCACAACCCCTGTGGCCACAGCTGAGCTGGTCTGTGGCACTCCCACCAGGTCGCTATCCAATTGGAAGCGAGGTCTGGCTGTACGACAGAGGGGCAAGGACCTCCCCAACCCCCCAACGAGACGAAACGGTAAAGAGGAGCACAGAGTGAGAACAGCGCACGCAGTTTCGCATCTCAGCGCTATGTCCATATCATAATTGCTTGTGTCAGCACTAAGCACTTTACGAATAGGGCAGAGAAGGCGCGATCGTTGTTCTGCCAATAGAATCGCATCAATGCACTTCGCGAGCATCGATAAGGGTAGGCAAGGGCAACCATCATATAAACTACAACAAAAAAAACTGAGCCGAGAGTAGGGAGCAGTTGTTACGCCCATATCTTTGATGATGGATGGAGGATGAAGGTTAAGAGGGCCCTACTTCAATTCGTTAGCGCGAGCAGGGAGGGAGGGAGGGCAATTAGTGCCGGCAACTTTATTCTTCTACTCCAACGAAGGTTCCATTGGGAGGGCTAGACTTTTTTTTTTTTTTTAGTATATCATTCCTCAGTGCCTGACGTGCGTATGAATGTTACAGAGCTGAGCAAAAATACAAGTATAGCTCAAGTCTGTCACGCTGTTCCCAGCAAGTGCCAGAATGATGAAAGGCGCTATTTTGCATGTAGCCCACTATGTCATCCTTGTTTATTGCTCGTTATGGTTTGAATTGGCGCGGGCGAGGCGGGGAAGGGAGGGTGCTGATCTCGTCAGCCCTCCAGTCGTCGTGTTTTTGTGTAGCAAGACCCCAAAGATCAGGCGCTTGCTCATGGTCTCGTTACAGTAGTCGATAGAGAATAGTGTCGCCAATGTTGTTTTTTTTCAACGTCCATGCACTTTCTGCAAGGGTCGTTCTTTGGATTCATGACGGGCGCAACATTTATTATGGATGATCCTGCGAATGGGAGGGCCTGCCTATTTTGGGTTGACCCGATTGTGGTCTCTGCTGCAAAAGCATTCAACCGGGCATAGAGTTTTGCAACGGCACACTGTGCTTTGTTCATGGCAAGTGATCTTGGCTGCTCATCGAGCTCGTTGATACGGTTCGAACCTTCTCAGCAATTACAAAACGATCAGCAACGGTGTCTAGGGTGTCTCACAGCGAGGATCCTTATCGGCTTTTTTCAACCTCTGGTGCCCGCTTCAGGAACAGGTTCACCACTCATGGTCCACGCAGGTGGCAACATTCTCGAGTCTGATACACTATCGGCAGTAAAAGTGCGATGGGGATCATGGCTCTCATGTCGATACATAGTTTGATGGCACGGCAGGGAGGGGAAAAAAATGATCAATAACAAAAACAACGTGGCACTCCATGTGCCTGATGTTTAAGTGAAAGTATAATGCCATCAGCACACCAGCGCGAAAAAAATAAATAAACAAAGGGATCGGCCTCTCAGGGAAGACTGGCCCAAGAGCACACTCTGGGTAACCCTTTATCCATAAGCCTCTTCAAAGCTGATTATCATCATCGTAGTCCCGCTCTGCCTCTCTCTCCTCGTGTCTCTTTCAAAGCGATCGTGTCGAAGAGTGGCATCTATTCAATTGTTGTTGTTTTTTTGCACTGCGCAAAAACCATGCAGTGACGCACGACCGTTGGTCCGTTTTTTTTTTTGCGTTTTTCTATGCACTGTTCTTCCCGGCACACAGGGTATCGGGTGTCACAGGGCGTTTTTTCTGTGTGGCATGGTGGGACAAAAGGAACACGCACGCGGCAATTCGGAACTGCCCACGCTAGCCACTTGATTCGTGGCACCCTACCAGTAAAACAAAAAGGCTGAACTTCAACTGCAGCTCTTCGCTTACACATGGAACAAGGGAAGAGTCAAGGCATGGTTCTAAAGTTATGTACTGACCGCCGTATTGCGAAGAAACACCAAAAAAAAGGGGGGGGAGGGGAGGGGAGGATGAGAGTGGGGAGGGGAGGGACTTCAAATCGGCGCTTTCGTTAGTGTTCCTTGACACACCCTAGCCCTCCCAGAATGGAGTACTTACTCTCAGCCAAAAAAGTCAACCCTCTTTTTTTTGATTGTGTATCTTGAACTTTGTACATGCAGATACGCTCTATCCTGGGCTAAAAGGTATGAAGTACCCTCTGCAACTACCCGCTCAGGATCGGGCCCAACCATAGAATTTCGTTTTGAGTCACCTTTCTTCTCTCTCCATTCCTACATCGGGCATCATGTCCGCGGAACGCTCTCTAAGGCACGGCGCTAGTGGATGCGCGGTCAACCCTCTCCCTGGCATACAGGTATCGAACTAGCTGTGGGAACCAACAAATAGAAAAATGTAACCCCGAGATGCCTTCAAGACATGGGTGACGCGGATCTGTTTCTAGATGTATGGTCGTGCAGCTGCATGCTCTTTGTCAAGAAAAAAAAGGAGTGCACGAGAATAATAACACTTGAAGCGCCAGGTACAGTAGGGGAGATAGAAGACGAGGACCTTGCCAGTTACACCTGTAGATCGCCTTGTGGAGGACAGACTCAGCTTAATTGCCTTCCAGAGCATGGATAAGGATCAAGAGCAATTAGAGCAGGAATGAGCATGAGCAAGAGACGGTAATATAGAAGTGAGCAGTCCAAGCCAGAGATGGAAGTATGATGAATAAGCAGAAAGAAGCATGGGATCCACACAAACACCGGAAAACGGGTATCAAATTGCATGTATTTCTTTTTCGTGCATCGCACTTGAAAAAAAAAAGTCGCGCATCAAGGCCGCTCTGAGAGAGAAGTGGGTTAGTGAGAGAATGAGAGACAAAAATACTTCTGCGACATGAACCATCCGCTGCTTGCTCTCGCTCGCCAGACGTGTCACTCGCAAGTCGGACTTGGGCCATTTTTTTTTTTTGCAGATTGCAGCTTGCAGCTCACGCAAAGCGACACACGCACACTTCTTTGAAGGGGAACCAGGGCTATCACGGGTAGCGCGCAAGTATCACAAGACAAGGAATGCGCGTGGCTATAAGCATACCGTCCCCGAAAGGGGTTGTGTTGTGTCATTTCCACTGCGGGAAGGATCTCCATACCAATGCACAGTACATCTGTAAAAAGAATTCTCATGCAGTGCATTCGTCATTTCTTCACAGTCAAAAATGCTGGGCAGTTCGCGCTGTTCGAAAATCCAAAAAAAAACGAACCAAACGAGCGACGGTTCCTGGACCCCATTGACCATATCAATCATAGCGATCACAGGGCGCCTTTTTTTTTTTCTCGTTCACTTGAAATCACCGTGCCCGAAATAAAATAGGTCGTTTGATAATTACCCAGTGGGCTCGGATGCATGGCATGAGATTACGAGGCACTTTTCTACAAAGGTGCCCAAATGGGTCTTTCTCTTCATATTCCTCTGGCTCGGACAAATGATAGGTTTGTTGTACACATGTATCCGACGCGTTTTTCTCTTGCTCTCTGCTCTTTGCAATCTTCTCATCCGCTCTCAGCTGCAGCATAAACATAATACTATTAGATACAGGCTGCAGATGTCCGTTGTGAAAAAAAAAGACATATTAACGAGAGCGAAATAAATGCGTGTAACTGTCAAAAGAAAAAGGCCCATTGCTCATCAAGATACAAAGTCCTGCTGCATGCTACGCCAAACTATATCTTGGATGTTTGAGAGTTGAATGTCTTGTCCCTACTTAACCTACTCGGATGTCCCCAGGATCAAGGTGTTTAAGCACCAGCTTTGCAGACTGAGAAGACGTATGCGACTGAAAACTTCTCTTTAGCCCACCGATGTGGGACCACGTTTTTCTTCCTTGTGTCAAGCGGGAGCTTTTTGAAGGTGGGAGAGTGACGAGGTCAACGGAATAAGGATGGGCTATCATTCTGTATTCCCTCAACAACAGGGCACAACCTTTAAACCCGCTTGTACTACAACACGAAGATTCCCGTCACCCCTTTCCTTTGCATCTGCATGCAGCGCGTCCAGTTTTTTTTTTCGAGAGCTTGGGGTAAGAAGCGTGGTGTATGTGACAAGAGACGGTGGAAGAGCTGTAAGGGCGTGATGGGTACCATGATATGACTCGCACGTCATGGCACAGATACTGCATTTTCGGAGCTCTTTCCCTTCTGAGGGGTTTGGTGAAGATTATCGATACCGCATGCTGTATTTTTTTTTTTTCGGTACAATCGTCGCCATACGCTACTGTGGTGTCTGTGTTTGCTTTATCCTGACGAAAAAGCACCCTTGGGCCTCTCTCGACAGCCCTAGTAGGTCGAAGTTTCAGTGGTCCTTTCTCGCGAATCAAATGATGATACTTTGTCCTTCTTGTTTCTTCCTCCGGCAACTGAGGTCTTTTGACATAAGCATCGTCATGGGTATGAATGCAAGGAAGCTGTTTTGCCAGACACCACATACGCACAAGACGTACATGTATATAATAAAGCCAGGAAGCATGAGAACATGTCAACGGCGCCAAAAAAAAAAAAAAAAAAAAAAAGGGGTGGGAGCCTGAAGGATTTACCAACGGATTCGGCGCACAACAATCTTTTTTTTTTTTTGAGGGACCAGCGAGCCCGGTGGAAAATAAGGTGGTGGGCCTCGTGGCTCAAGCGGACTGCATTATCGCACTCGATGCACACACACAACACACAACAGGCATGTCGATGTGTTTTGCTTCTCTGTGGGGACACACGGACATCTCTGCGAACAAACAAATCAACAGCTTGTAACGGTAAAAAATACAGCAGATGGAACACGGGCGAGGAGAGTAGCATGTGTGTTGGGGGGTACTTGCTGGCTGGTTAGCTGGGCTGGAATGCGTCAAGATGGGTGTTGATGGGAGGGTAGCGATGTGGTCGGTGTGTGACGAGGGAGGGAGATGGTGTGTGAGAGAGTGTGTGAGAGAGTGAATTGAGTGGGTGGGTGGGTGAGTGAGTGAGTGAGTGAGTGAGAGTGAGTGAGTGGGTGGGGTTGAGTCCTGGTTTGCGTGTTTTGTGTTTACAGCAGCCATGGCCAAGAAGGGCAAGGAAGGGAGAAAACAAAGTTGCTGTAAACTATGCCGTAAACTACGACCCGTCTGTTCTGTGTGCTGCGAGAAGGCGAGAGCAACCACGGACGCTATTGAGTTCGAGCAAAGTGCGACTGGCTTGAACCCTGTTGCATTGTTCAGTTCTTTATTTGTATAGAGTAGCACTGGGCTACGTGCGCTTGGGTACGCTCTCTCCAGACAAGCCTGTGCCCGCACAAGAGTGCCGCGATGACTATAGAGTCCAAGTCAGTCGCAGCCAGCCATACAGCCAGCAGCACACAGGCGGGGCAGGGGTAGTGGCAGCCCTGGCCAGTCAACGGCCAGGCAACAGGCAGATCACACCCACTCGCCTTCCACTCTGTCTGTCTTTTCTCTCACTCTCTCTTTTTCTCTCACTCTCACTCTCTTCTCTCTCTCACTCTCTCTCTTCTCTCTCACTCTCTTCCTCTCTCTTTTCTCTCTCTCTCTTCTCTTCTCTTCTCTTCTCTTCTCTCTCTTTCTCTTTTACCCTTCTACAGCCCTTTTCTGTTTGCACTCGAGTGCGTTTCCCCCCTCGCCGTTCCCTCTCCTGCCCGTCTCCTCGCCTCTCTGCATCCTTCCTCTCTGCATTCCTCACTCGCAGTCGCTCATTCCTCTCGCATCCCTCCCGCTCAACCATCGCCTTGCTGATCCCGCATCGCACAGTCCCCCCTCCTCGCCCCATCTCGACGAGACAGGCTCCATGATCCCATTGCTGTGCTGAATCCCTGAATCACCCCACATCCACCTGCCTCTCGTCCACCTCCTTTTCGCTGCGTGTGTGCTGTGTACCACCTAGGTCCCGTGCGTAGCGTCCTCTTCGATATATCATTTTAGACACTCTCAGACGATCGTTCCTCAACCCCTTTTTCTCGCTGTCTCCCCACACAGCCGCATCCATACGCACACTACATTCTTGCCTACACCTGAACGGATCTACACCGTGCTGCACCCTCTATCATGGACATCCGCAGCATGCTCAACTCAGGGTCTGAAGCCCAGCAAAAGATCAAGCGCGAGCAAGAGCTTGAGCACGATCACCATCACAGGCATCCTGCCCGTGGCAGCGAGGATATTGATCTGGAACTCGACATCGACCTCGACGACGAGAACGAAAACGAGAACGAGAACGACATGGACGACGGCGGCAAGGAGAGCGGCAGCTCTTCAGAGGCAGAAGGCACCGTCTCCGAGAGACCGTACGAGTGCGTGTGGGCCGACTGCACAAAGTCGTTCTCTCGCCGATCTGATCTGGCAAGGCATCGCAGGATCCACACTGGTGAAAGGTACCGAGGATAGCCTCCCCATGATTTCTGTTTCCGCGCGAACCCTCCCAGTTGCCCTTGCACGATGTTAATCAAACCCCGTCTGGTTTATTGGATGCGCCGTGTGTAGACCCTATCAGTGTGACTGGGCAGGATGTGGTAAGCAGTTCATCCAACGGTCGGCTCTCACGGTTCACTACCGCACCCATACTGGAGAGAGGCCCCATGTGTGCGAGTACGAGTCCTGCCAAAAGTCCTTCAGCGATGTAAGTGTGCGATGGATTGCTCGACTTGACACTTTACGATGGAGTGAGAAACTATCCATGGTGTGAGAGTGCCAGGCTGTGCTCGTGCCACAGATGCTGTTGAATGGCACGGGCACACCCCCCTGCATGCGTTTCATGGACTCATCGCCCTCGTTACCTCTTGATGGCCAATGCATATAGTCCTCGTCCTTGGCTCGCCACCGAAGGACCCACACAGGCAAGAGGCCCTATGTCTGCGAACATCCCGGATGCGGCAAGACCTTCACCAGGCGCACAACCCTGACGCGCCACCAGAAGGGCCATGAGCCGGACATCAGGAGCTTCATCAGCGAAAACAGGGAGCAGCTCGCAGCAGCCGGTGTCCTCGACTCGCTCAGCTACAGCTCCAAGCTGCCCATCGCCCCGGGACGTCCCCACCTCCAAAGATCGCAGTCGCATTCGCTCGTCCACTCGTCCCCGCCCTCGCCACGTCATCACAGCCACCCCCACGGCCCTGGATTCTTGCCGCCGCTGAACCATGACAGGTTCGGCACTTCGGCTCATGGATCAAAGTCATTAGGGCCTTCGTCGTCAAAGTACTTTGGCACCAGCTCGCCCAGCTCGTTCCATCATCCGTCCTCGCCCGGCTTGGGAGGCTTCGGAGGCCATGGCTCGTATCCAGGAGAGGGCGGAAGTCTTCCCCGCCACTTGCAGCATGGCCATGGACCAGGCCATAGCGACCGTGGCCCCAGCCATCACCACGAGAATGGGCACCATGGCTACCCGCAAGGCGGGCCTCACCCTCCCCATCGCCAGCACTCGGAGCACGGCCACCCGCACCACCACCCGCAGCAGCATGCTCATCACCATCACCCCCAGCCTGAGATGTCTTCCTCCTTGCCCTCGCACTTTTACACCCATCATTCGCAGTCGAGACCAACGCGCTGGGAGCCGCAACCTAGCGGACGCAGCCAGGTCCATTCCAGCAGCAGCTTGAGCCCCAAGACAGAGCCAATGGACACGACCATGTCGTCGTCCTTGCCCTCGCTCCCATCTCTTAGCTCTGGCCATCCCTCGCCCCGGGGCGCACAGCCAGCACTGTCGTACACTCATCATAGCCACAACAGCAACAGCAGCACCCCCCCACCGCCGCAGTCGCCTTCGCACTCGTCGCACTCGTCCCATCACCGCCATCACCACTCGCAAGAGATTGGCCGCTCGCCGTTGTCGACCTCCTCGCCCTCGGGCGGCGTCACTGGCTACGATCAGGGTCATCATCAGGGACACCGCCATGGACACGAGCAAGGGCCTGGACACGGGCATGGACATGCCCATCCATCCCACCATCACCACGAATCTCACTCTGGAGCAAGTCCCGGCCCAGGACCGTACTCGCAGTCGTTTCCCAACTACTCGTCTCCTTCGCATCAGCACTCGCCCCATCCCACTCACCACCACCCATACTCGTCGTCGCCCTCTTCGTCGTCGTCATACTTTCCTTCGCACCAGCGATCCTCCCCTCCGCGTCAGGGTTCACCATCGCATTCGTCCTACTACCAGCAGTCGCCATCGCAGCACCAGCAGTCGCAGCACGGATCATCGTCTTCAATGGAGGACCGGCGGTTCCATTCGGCCCCCATTCCCGTCCGTCACCGTTAAATCGTTAATAGAGAGAGAAATTGTAGCTGCTGGTTGATTATGCTGGTCATTATCAACGCTGCCTGCCTTTCTTCTTGATGCCTTAGAGTCCACTTGTATAGTTTTTTGATTTTTTTTTTCTCTTTTTAAATTTTGCGTTCTTGTCTATGGTGTTTCCTTTGTTTCGTGTGTTTTTTTTTACCATCGTTCCTTTCTTCTACCAATCCATATGTGCCCTCATTAACCCTGTATCATTTACGCAACGAATGAAGACGTACCCAAAGTAGAAGTGTTGGGAAATGGAGAAGAGTGAAGAAGGTATAATATTGCCAGCTCAATAAAGCGAGTGCTGTCTCTGAACTGGATTGGTTGCCCTTACGCCGGTATGCAGTGTGGGTAAAAAAAAAAAAAAAAAAAAAAAAGGCCAATGATGCGATCAGAAGGTGTGCCGTTGAACTTCAACCACAAACCAATGAAGCGATCCTAGGATATTTATGTATCTGGCGCTCTGCAGCTTTGCGCTGGAACCGGTTGTCTCTGCTCTTGTCTTTGCTCGGCCCCTTTCCTGTCTCTGCAAGCCTTTCTCTGTGGTCTGCCGGGTGATCCGCGTGGCAGGCGGGAGAAGGTGTGCGATGTCAGTTGAGCAGCAGGGAAGCCTGCGCGAATGACGCAGATGACGCGGATGATAGTCTACATATATCTACACACGTTACAGATTGGCATGGATGACATGGGCGGGAATGCACGTTCCCCGCCATTGTGAGACACGGCTCTGCCCCTGGCGACCCCGTTGTTTCATGAGCAGGCTGCTGTCGCACTAGGGTCATTTGCAATTATTGCGGCGCGCGTGGAGGGTCTGATTTGTATTTGACAGCAGGCGATCTGTGCACTGAAACGCAAAGGAGGCCCAGGCACGAGACAGCGCGCGCTTTGTTTCTCACCGACGGAGGACTGAGCAGACACCGAGAGAGAGAGCAGAGCCATAGAGTACATGCCAGTGAGATACAGCCATGCTAAGAATCGCAAAAGCGTCCCCCGCGCTGTACCGGTCTCGCGCTTTGTTTCTCCCTACCCGCTGGTACGGTTGTCAGCCCAGTAGGGGTCGAGGAGGACAATGCAGAGACGGACAGGGCATGATGGGAAGACAGCCGTCGACCTGTCGCTCACTGATGCAGGCGGGGGGGTTGTGCTTAGCATTGCAAGTGTGACCCTGACGGGAATGTCTCCCGTGCATGTTTGTTGCATGGTGCTATTCGCAGCGCAGACACAGCCAGGGCTTCGTCGGTCGCACTGTGTTGCGACATTGACCGCCCCCCTCCTCCGACTGTCGAGGCTCACGAACCCCTTCATGGTTTCTCTTTTTGCTGACTTTGTTTGTCTAGGATAGAAACAATATATCGCCGTTGCTCGTCATGTATTTCAATTGCACTCTCTCGTTTTCTCTCTTTCTCTTCCTCACTCTCGCTCGCTCTCGTTCTACATTCGCGTCCAATTGCTGAACTCTCCATTCCTTTCTCCATTGCCTTCAGCCCATTCACATACATTCATTCTCTTTCTTATACTTATTCTACACTTTCCGCAGCTTTTCGCTCCTTCCTACTCTTTATTTTCCTTGTACTGACGGTTTCTTCATACCTTTTCTTTTTTCTTTCCTTTCTCCTCTCTTGCACATCCATCGTGATCCCACCCTAATCGTCCTCTTCCTCCTCTGTTACCGAGAGGTGCATCATTATTTGTACAGAATGACCTCCTCCAGCAACATCCCGCGTCGTCCATCACAACCGCGACGGGTAATCACGTCGGCCACTCTTCTCACATCCCTAGTCACCCTAATTCTCGTTCCTCTCGCCCATGCACAAGCTCCTCCTGCCTGCCGAAGGATGGCTTCGGTGCAGTACGACAACAAACTTTACATCCAAGGCGGCTACAGCACCACCAACTATACCCCACAACTTGATGCCATTGATCTATCACAATCTTGGTCCACCTCCGCCCCTGCATGGCTCTCTCTCAAAGATGGAGCTCCCATCTCTCACCACGCCCTCGTTCCTGTCACAGGCCAGCACGCAAAGGGTCTCGGCCCTAGTAATGCCTACATTCTTTCAGTCGCTGGGGACGGTGCCTCTAGCTTTTGGAGCGCGTTCGACTTGGTGACAGGGACATGGAGCAGTCTTATGGATATTGTAGCACCGTATCCACAACTGCAAGGCCACTCGGCCGTGACGGATCCCAGTACGGGTTACATCTACGTGATTGGCGGGTACTCGAACACTACTACCTACAATGCGCTGACGGTCTTTGACCCTGCCACGAAAACCATCCTGTCCCAGCAAGCAGCGACCGCCGCCAATAGTCTGACGGATATCGGCGCCATCTGGTCACCCTCTCGAAAGTCCATCCTGACGTTTGGTGGATCGAGAGCTCCACCAGGAGCCTCGTCTGGACTGGATCTTTCTACTATTAACGAGTATGACCCCTCGACCAATACATGGAAGCCTGTGGTAAGCAAAAAAAAAATGTGATCGATAAAAAACCTTGCCAATTGCTCAGGAACCATCCTTAATCAAACCTGACACACTTTTTATTTATTTTAGGTTACCACTGGCAACATTCCAACGCGTCGTCTAGACCACTGCATGGCAGCTTGTATGTCCTCCTCCTCTGTTTTTGCTCACACATCAGGCGTTGTTTGTTCCTAGTGGGCCAACAACACCAGCAACAACAACACCAAAGCCCCTTCTATCATCTAACCCACACACTCATGCATCCCTATTCATCGTAGCGGCTGACGGTTCCAAGATCGTGCTCTTTGGAGGCTCGCTTGATGCCAAGACCTACTTTAGTACCATCTACATCTTTGACGTTAAGACCTTGGAATGGACATTAGGCCAACCCGCAACGGATTTCAGGACCCGAATGGCGTGCGGATTTCATGCTGGCCAGTTTGTCGCTTGGGGAGGATCCAGCGGTGACAATAGGGTGACGACCATGCACACCAACACCCCAATCATCTACGACCTCGCCCTGAACACCTGGGTCGACAAGTTCAACCCCGATGCACCCGAGGTCCCTACTGGACAACCACCCCCACCCTCCACCTCGCCGCCCTCGTCCTCCACTTCGTCCTCCACCTCGCCAGGCGCCGATACTGGAAGCAAGAAGAGCAATGGTCCCATGATCGGAGGCGTCGTCGTCGGAACACTCGTCGTTCTGGCTGGCCTCATCTTCATGTGTGTCTACCTCAAGCGCAGGCGAAGAGACCGACGCGAGCAAGCCTACGCACGCGCCGTGGCCTCGTCCATTGCAGGAGATGACGACGACCGTCCCTACGCCAACAACCCCTTGTACATGAATATGTGCAGCAGCAGCACCGACGACAGCAACTTTGGTAAAAAAGTCTTGGCGGGTGCTTACCTCCACGAGAGCAAGTCCAATCTCCCAGAGCACTACACCACCTCGGTCGAGCCCCTCCGCACCAACCGACAGCGGTTCGAGTCCCCCAGCAGCTCCTCAACCGACACCTTTGTCGGTACCGGCTCAGACGACTATGTCAAATCCGCCCCACTCTCCAGAAGCCGCCCTAACTCGGAAAGCATTCAGGACTATGCGCGCAGATCCAACATTGCTCAAAGCAGTGGCGGCACTCTGTCCCTGTCCTCCTCTCCCCTGCCGCCACCCGATCGACCACGCCAACAGCAGCGCTCCTCTGGCAACTACAAACCTCTGTCGCCACCCATCTCACCCTTCGAGAGCGGCCTCAACAACTCGGGACGATCCTCTCTTGACAACCAAGGCGGCTCTGGCGGCTTCAACCGTGCAGGATTCGGCACCCCAGGCAAGCAATCCCTCGATTACAGCCGTGATGGCAAGCAGTCGCTCGATTACGGTGCAGGTTCCTCCTCCATATTGCGTCCCCCAGAGAACCAGCAACAGGCACCTTACCGTCCCATGCGCGAGTCCCTGCAAGCGCCTCCCCGGCCTCCACGCGAATCACTCGACATGCCTTCCCGCCCTCGAGAGGCGCTCCAACCGTTCCGACCCCGCGACCCGTTCCAACCCCCAAGACTCACTCGCGACTCGCCCCAACCTCAGGCACCTTACCAAGCGGGAGGCTCGATGGATCAGCGGGGCGGTTACCGCCAGTCTTATAACAGCGACTCGTCTCTCTGATTGTGCTCCACTTTTCTCAAATCGCCTCTAGCCCTCACGATGATGATTTTTTTTTTGCTGCGCTTGAGAAAGCCTTGTATATACAAAAAACACAACAACAACAACAACCCCCTAGGCTTAGCAAGCAGCATTCCTCTCCCAGAACCAAAAAAAAATAAAAAAATACATGATAATGGTGTTCTACTTTTTTTACGGAAAGGACTATTAGGTAAATTACGGATATGATTTGCTTGATAGCTTTTCTTTTCACATATGCTCAGAATCGCGCAGATAACTCATCGTCCTCTGAATGAAATTCCCTGTCGGACGCGTTCCGCCACCCGTCACCGGTGCCGGTGTGGGAACCGATGTTGGTACTACTGGCGGGGTGACCGCCGCCACCACCACCTGGGACGACAGCGACTCTGACAGATCCAAATGCGACGGCTGTGCCAATTGCATCTCCTCCAGCCCCAATGCCCCCCCTAGGTCGCCGGCTCCCTCCCGCAACGACGTCGCGCGAGGCGAACGTGCTCCATCCACTGCACCGTGTTGATGACGATCCTCCTGATTCCTGCCCTCTCTATGCCGATCATCGTTGCCATCCTCAACCTCATCATCCTCATCATCATCGTCGTCATCGTCATCATCATCGTCCCGAAGATCCATGCTGCCACGTCGATTATTCCACATGCCACCCGTCTCGTACCCAAACTGGGATTTTTCGCCCGCACCGTCATGGACATCATCGTCGTCATATCGGCCAAACAGCATGTTGAAAAATCCTGATGCCCCTCTGGACGAAGCCTTGCCTTGACCAGAAGTCCCAACGCCAGCCGTAGTCGTAGCACCAATGCCTGACGTGGAATGATTTAACGGCGGGTAGCCTCGCCGATGCATCAGAGGCGCTCCAAACATGGTGGATCGAACAGCGAGCGGTGAAAGTGATTTGGGCGCCTCGTTCACGAACGATACGACCGGACTGGGCGTTCCAGGGGCAGGTCCATGCGAGAGCGATCTTAGTGGGGCCAAGCGTCGACCTGGAGTCGTTCTATTCGGCAGCACCAAGGGTGATGCGCGCGGCCGTGGTGGGGCAGCAGTCAGGCGGAATGAAACCGGCGGCGAGGTGGGTGCCAGAGCGTTGGCCAGGGTTCCGCCAAGTTGGATGGGCTCTGGGGGCATAGAGGAGCTCCGCTTGCTACGTGTCGTGGCGCGACTCAACCCGCCTTCTAGACCTGCAGGTTCATCCACCAGCTCGCTAGCAAACTGAGGTGATACAGGCGAATTGGGTGACAGAACTGGCACGCTGGTCAGGGACAAGGAATGCGTCAGAGGTGGCGGGACTGGTCGGTGAGCCTTACGGTCCTGCTCTGATGGCTCGGCGATAGTACTGCTCCTGCATGGCATTCCCGGCTTGGACAATGCCACCCTGCTGATGGATCCTTGTCCGCCATCTACTCGACTCTTGTTGTTGTTGGTATTGGTGTCGTAGTTGCCGCTCTGAACAAGATCCGAGTCGTTTAGGCAGCCCTCCCAAATGGCTTTCGATCGTGACGCAAGTCCGGTCTCGCGATCAACGGTAGATCCTGCTGCGTAGCGCCTCAGTTGCTCGTCATATGGGGACCGAGGGCTCTGCAAGAGTCCGTTCGCTTCTTTTGTTCTAAAGACGACCTTTTCGTTCGCGGACGAGCTACTCAACGCAAAATTGATCTCGGTTGTGTCATCCAGATCCCAATGGTCGTATAACGGGTTATTAGGTAGCCATAGTTGACGGTTCAGGGGCTTGAGCAACGCAGGGTGAATATACGTCTCAAACTCTGACGTCCGGTCCTGATAACGAATCCTCGAAGTCGCGTGTTCAAAGTGCGACGCCGGGTCTCGACACACATAGAGCGAGCGATAGGGTCCCGTGGGGTTGGTAAAATACCCATTCCCTGCCATGAATCCGTCGCCGAACTCCGCGCGCTCCTCGGACAGCATCGTGCTCATAGGCGCCGTATCGTCTAAAATGTCGTCCACGCCTGATGTACAGTCAAAGTTGCCGTACACACTCGTCCTCGGGCGGTCATCTGCTCGGGGTGAAGAGTACTCATCCTCCTGCTTCTCTGCCGTGGGTCCATCGCCTTGCGGCGATGCCGTCGCATGATCTGTCCGCAACAGTTCACACGAATTGCCGCGTGACACTTCTTCAGCCGAATCACTATGCAACAGCTTCCTGTATCGGTCCGACTGTCCTGCAGCAACACGGAGGCGAGAAAATGTCCTCGATTGGCTCATATGGCTGGTCTTGCTTTCACTGGCCTCAGGGGCCATCACTCTTGGCGAAGGTGGAGCCGTCCTGTCCATCTCCACATCAATTTCGCTTCCGAGACTTCCTGCGCTGGCTGTGTGCCTCTTGCGGATATTAGAATCACGAACACTAGCACTAGACCGACTTGATACTGAAGCCCTGGGTTCGTCGTCCTGACAGGGATCGAGCACATCCGAATCAAGACTCCGCAATCCAGTGTCCAATGGCAAAAACTTTGTCCTGGACCTGAAGAGGTCCCCGCACACCATTTTGAAGTAGACGGTCATGCCCAGGAGTGCCACAATAAAGAACCCGCCGACGATGGCTTCCTTTAGCCATAGAACGCCAATCATGGTCACCTGAAAGATGATCAGGCCATCCGAGGTGTACTGAAAAACGTGCCGAAAGTACCTCCCGCTTCGTTCGTACTTGCGGATGTAACAGTACGCGAACTGGTACTTGAAGATCAAGAGCGCAAATCCAAAGTAAAAGACCGCAGCGAGGAGAATGAGCGGGTTGATGATGGAGTAGATGAGAGTGATGACCATGGCCAAGATGTTATGCGGGTAGTAGTAGTAAAACTGGAAGCACCATGGTGTGATGGCCCTTTGCAGCGCTCGGGGCGTTTGAGTTAGCTTGCGTGCCGTGACAAACGCATGAATGACGAGTTGAGCCCAGACCTGCACGAGCTCTAGAAAGTGGGTGCACGTGTTGAAGACGATGTAAAAGACGAAGAAGGTCGATCCGGACGGTAAACTCTCTGCCAGCAAAGTGAAGATGTTGGTGGGCTTCTGAATAAGTGTGATAATGGACTTGAGAATCGCGGTCCCGATCATGAAGACAAAGAGTACGTTGAAGATGAGGAAGTGATAGTATCGGCGCAGTACGTTTCCCTCGAGTGCTGAATAAGAGACAGGGAGCTCTTGTTTGGATATGGCTGATGGAGGCCGTCAAAACAGGGACAAAGTTGATACCGCCATGAATTAGTTGAGATATATCAAAGCAGCAGCAAGGCATTGAATGCAATGGGTCACAGAGGTTCGCCTACCCAGGATGATCACTGGTGCTAGTGCGAGAAAGATGGTGACAAAGACGATCGGCAAGACGTTTTGAAGGAGAGACTGGATCAACGGGGAAGCTTCAAGTACGGGTTTCAAGAACGTGAACCGTGACGAGAGCGCGCCCAGCGATGTCAAGAGTAGGAAGGACGATGTTGGGAAAATCCAAAATACAATAAGGGCCCTATGTGATGATGATATGGAGATCAGAGAAGCAATGTGTGAGCGGTCTGAGATCGGTATCAAGCCCTCCACTGCCACATGCGAGCAAGACAGTTGGACAGCTTCTTGTTTTGTCAACTCACCATATGCTCAGGTTCACAGCGACCGAGCGGGTGAATCTGTTCCTGAAGCTGGCCGTGAGGTTACTCCACAGCACGTCCCTAGGTTCCATAGCCAGGCACACACTTAAGCCCTGTGGTCGAGAGTCGATCTTGCTCTGTGCGCAAAGCTGGGCTGAAAGGTAGTGCTTGAAGGTTACAAAGCCGAATGATGTTGATTTATACCGCAGAGACCCGTCCCGAAGCTCCTCCACCTTGCGGTCGAGGCGGTTGTATTTCTTGACAAAGTAGTCAATGGAATGTATGCGGGGACCTCCTTTGAAGCGCTTCTCTGGTTTCTTGGGCTGGAATGAATCTAGGCGTTGGCGTTGCACTCTGGCAAGGGTGGCCCATACGGTCCAGGGAGTCGAGACCGGCGCTGGTGCCGCGACATGCGAGTCCTGTGTCTCTGGATCGCCTCCCTTTGGGTGGACCACGATATCAATGTTGTCAGAACGGATGGACGACAACTGTGCGAGCGGGTTACCGTCCTTTGGGAGCTCGTGTGCTGCTGACGGTGGGATGCCTATGCCATTTGTCCTGACGTATCGCTTTTTCGCAAAAATCGATTTACGAGCCTTTTTGTACCGCTTCTTGTCACTGAATAGATCCTTGGCCACCTTTTGAAGCGTTGCGTAATCGACAGTGTCGCTATTGTTGTTACTCTCCGAGGCGTTACCTTCGCTTATGAGCTTTCCTTCCTTGTTGATGTCATCCGTGTTGTCATGGTGGTTGGTGCGATATGAGACCACGGGCGCTGTGCTGGCGGCGTTCACAGACTTGTCATCAAACGACTCTTCCTGTCCCGAGGTCTGCTGGAATGTTCCTGCTTTGATGCTTCCAAGTACAGAGCGGGCGAGTTCGATGTGTGCCTTCTCCAACATGTTGAGAGCACTCTCTCTCCTGTCAATCTTTTGGCTGAGACGGCCGCAATGCTGCACCACCGTGGCAGACTCTACAGGACCCATCTTGAGCGACTCAAAGTACTGCCGTAGCGAGGCATCCGAGCGCAGGTTGGAGGGCAGACGGCTGATGAAGATGGAGCGCTCTGCAATTTCACCCTGGCGGATGCGCTGGAGCGTGTACTCTCGGCGCAGATCCATCCACTGCCAGTAGTTCTTGAAGAGCAGAAACATCCAGCTGACCGTGATCAGGTACGTGAGAAAGACATGCGCCCACAGTAGACGTGAGTTGTTGGGCACGTTCATGATGCTCATCCGCGGCACCTCGGTCAGGGCGCCGCCGGCGTGGTAATGGATGGGGAGCAGGATGCAGCCGACCACAACGCCATTGAATATACAGAACTGCAGGCACATCCTGAGGAAGCGCAAGAACATGACTGCATCCAGGCCCACGTTGTTGATGTAGAACTCCTCGGGCATCCGCACCGTGGGCATGACCCAGCCCATGAATCGGAGAGATACTGGCGGTGATGGATCCCTGATGATAAAAGATAGAAGAGGATAATTAGCGAGGTATTTTTTAACATGTGTCTTTGCAGAGGCGGCATGAAAGGGGCGAGTCGACGATTGACAAAGCTCGCTGGATAGTATCTGCGCTCGATAGAGCAGTAGAAAGAGGAAAGAGGTGGCGGGCGGGGGGGGGGGCATCAAGTCCCTTACACGCTCAGACGACATCGTGGTGAGTAGAGGTACTCAAGAGTCTTTTTCCGCCTGTTCCACTCGAAGAAGCCGGTGCACACGATGCTGATGCCCAAGCTGAGGCCAATCTGAGCGACGAAACCGTTGAAGGTGGGCACCAGATATCGGTTGGAGAAGTCGCTCATGGCCGTTCAGTGGGGTGGGCCCTGTCCTCGTGCGGCACGTCGATGGGATCAGCAGTAACAAGAGGCCGATAAGACGGGGGAGATGACACACGGACTGAGAGGAGGAGGAAGAGGAAGAGGAAGAGGAAGAAAACAAAGTAGAGAGGATGAAGACGAGGCGGAAGGGAAGGAAGAAAAGGGTCGAAGGGTTGAGTGAGAGCGAGGGGAGAATGGGGCCTTAGAAGGGAGCGGAAAGAACGGAAAACAAGGATGGGATCGAGGAGGGGCGGGCAGGAGAGGCGGTGGAAGGGGGGGACGGGAAGGGGTCCAGCCAGGCGCACAGGAGGACAGGACACACCGCGAAGAGCTGTTGGAGAGAGAGAGAGAAAGAGACGAAGAGATAACAAGAGAGAGAAGAGAGAGAGAGAGTGTGTGTGTGTGTAGGTGGGTGGGGTGCGAGGATGAGAGACGAGGGTGGAGAGACGAGACGAGGGTGGAGAGTGAGGGTGGGGATGAAAGGAGACACCAGGAGGGACAGGCGCGTGTGATGGAAGGAAGAGAAGAGAAAGAAGAGCGTGGGTGGCCCGCTGGTGCGTACAGGCCCCCTTTTTCTCTTTTTCTCGTGTCTCTTCCATCGCATCCGCAACTCTGCATGCTGCATAGAGATGCGCAGATGCTGGTGTGGATGGAGCGTCTGCAGCCAATGGAGGGTGGCCAATGGAGGGTGACCGCCACGCAAACAAACGAGATGGACGGCGCTAGTGATTACCCAACATGTGCGGATGAGGATGGAAGGCATCCATTGCAGTCTGCATGAACTATAGTGCGAACAGCCGAGACCTCGAGTCAGCACATATGCTGTCGTGAGGCTAAATGCGACCGAAGGACGCGTCGTGTTTCTAGAACGCGTGTTCACGCTGGCAGACGCGACTCTATTCTACTTTATCTCTGTCTTCATCTTGTTCTCCCTCTTCTTCTTCATCTTGTTCTCCCTCTTCTTCTTCATCTTCTTCTCTGCCTTCATAGGGAACCACAACGTATGCGGACATGGCTGTGCACAGCTGATAGTGCTTGTGCGATAGCTGAATCGGAGCCATGGACATCAAGGATGGCCCATGCATGGTCTGGGGGTGGCTGGGGCCGGTGGCTGCAGTGCACTGTGTCGGAGCGGCTCTGGATTGCGGCATGCATCTCGCCTAGCTGACTAAAAGACCATGCGCGCAATCGAAAATGCTCTATCACCGGCCCAGCTGCAAGCCAAAAACCATAATAATCTTTTCCGTGATCTCCGTCACCATGGGCGACATTCTTTTCTAGTCTAATCAATCTACCGATGGAGGAGTGGTTCTGGATCGTTCATGCCGTCCGTCGCGACGCCCGCGTGGCGGTCTAGGCGACATTGCGGCGACCAGCTGGACGCACAGGTTGTATTGCCAACAAGCACATGGGCAGGTGCGGCCTGAAGGCTCTGCTGCAGCATGCTGTCCTGCAAAACCCTGATTATAACGAATCAGACGCCTCGAGGCAAGGGCCTCGACGGGAGCCCGCGTCTTATCACCGCGACCGATCCCGCGGACGGGGCTTGGAGCGGGGATTCAGTCCTGGCGTGCTGCGTGCCCAGTTGCTCCAGTGAAGGGGCCGGCAACTGTTTGGATGAGCATCGGATCGGAACGCAGACGCATGTGTTACGAGGAAGGTCGTACATGGTACATCGTGAAAAATCCCCTACAGTATGGCTCGCCTTGACTCACGACAAAGAAGCCCACACAAGCAGAAGAGACCACGATCAGCGATCTCTCTGCATAGGAGGTACGACGCAATGGCACCCCGTCGGCATCGAAGGAGGGTGGTTGCTGTCAGATCCGCACGTAGCACGTTGCCTCATGAATCAAGGGGGATGAATGCATATGCTCGTTGCACAAACAATTCCACGGCCCTGAATGCCTTGCCCTCATTTTCTTACTTTCGCCCTCTTCTTTCTCTCGATCCTCACCTTCTCTTCCTCACCTTCTCTTCCTCTTCCTCTTCTCTCTGTCTCTCCCTTGCTCACTCTCCTGCCCTTCTCTTACTCTCTTCCCTCACGGCCCTGCTCTCGACGACTGCATATACCGCCTACTCTCAGGCCTTCGCATCCTCCTCATTCCTCGTTTTTTCAACATCCGTCGAACCTCTCCCATCCATCCTCATTAGCTCCGCCGACATCCCATTCCTCATTCATTCCCCTCATTGGGACCAGTCGACTGCACTCACCGCAATGTCTACGTTGACTGTATGGAGATGCAGGTCAAGGTGGAGCCCTCTGCTGGCACTGATCAGCCTCTTCGTCACCACAGCACTTTTTCTCGGATCGGCTAAAGCGCAAGCACTTGTTGGTAGGGCAGTACAAGAGATGGCGTTCGTGCGCGCAGGAAAGTTCCTGTATGTCCAGGGCGGAAAGGTGGTCCAAAATGGCGTCGATCAGGCAGTCTTGAGCCAACTCCTTGCTTTGGACCTGTCTACTTCATGGTAAACGATTCGGCGCAGCAGCAACCGTACCTTGATTTCCTTCATGAAATTAACATGGGCTCCAATCGATTGTCGCTATGCTGTGCAACCGTCTTCTGATCCGTCTAGGCCTACTGAATCCCCTCCATGGGAAATACTGGCAGAAGGGAGAGGAGTGAATCTGCATAGTGCGGTCGCCACTCCAGACAACCAAACCCTCATCACTTTCGCCATGGGAAGAGACCAATATGCGCTGACGATCGCCACTTACGATATTCAACAGAGGCAGTGGCTGCCGTCCATTTCAGAGCTGCAACCAGGAGACATGGTTGGGGGAATGAAGGCTCTCATGGATCCGCAAACGGAGGCCGTTTACATCAACGGCGCGGATTACCTTCACGTTTACAACTCCAGGTCCAACACACTGCGGCCAGAGCTCTATACACCGCGCGCATTCCCTTCACGTTCCTTTGCCAGTGGCGTGTACAACAGTGCCCGTAAGACTGTCATGTATCTAGGCGGGTTCAGCCCGAACTTCCTGTACGAGAACACGACGTACATCTCAGAGTACGCGACCGCATCACAAATATGGTCCATTTTTGTAAGTGTTGGTGGCCAAGTAACGTGTTTGACGTCTGTCCGCTTGTATTAATCGCATCGCTAATAATCTCAATCTTTGGTCCCCTAGGAAACACAGGGCGAAAGGCCATCGCCTAGAGCAGATCACTGCATGGCTGCAAGTAACGACACGTCTTTGGAGAAAGCACTTTTACGTAACATGGCGCTCCAAGAAAGAGAGGTAGACACCCGCACTCACACCGCTTTTCTCTTTCATAACAAATGCGACCATAGGCGAAGATGGCAATACTATCGTTGTTTTTGGTGGCCGTATACCGCCATACGACTACGACTTTTCACCCACCGTCGACCACACCAACACGGCAAAGAATTTCACGGGCACGCTCCATGTGCTGGATGTACGCAACAGAGAATGGTCCCAGCAGCAGAGCTCCAGTCCACGTCTTTATACAGCCTGTATCATTGTCGGTGACCAGTTCTTGGCCTGGGGAGGCTTCGATGGATCGAGCACAGTCAACAATACCCCAATCATCTTTGACCTGGCTAAGCAGGAGTGGGTTAATGAATACAAGGCTCCATTATATTATAACCAAGGACAAGTCGCAGTACAACCAATCCCACAGGAACTCCCAACAGTAAAGCCATCCAATACGCCCGCTATCCTCGGAGGAACTCTCGGGACCATGGCATTTATTGCCCTGGCGGTGTTGGCATACCTATACAGGAAGAGGATGAGTGATCTCGAAACCTGGGCTCAGCAAAGCAGCATGAACTACTCTGGAAGCACTCTACAGTCCAAGAACTCGAGCATGGCGGCTAAGGAGTTTCATCATTCAGGTGACTCGCAAGGGCGGAGTCCTCACACATTGTCCGAAAAGTCGACGGCAGGACGCAATCCTCAAGAAGCCAAGGCCATGAGCAGTTCGTTTTGGGAACCCCATCGAAACAAGAACAACCCTCATTCTGAGGGAGGCGTCTCACCGCCCTTCATGCCCCACTCTGCCTTTGGCGCTAATACAACACACCCTCCAGCCAGCAGTTACTCGCCTTTGGCTGTCGGTACCTCGTGGTCGTACACACCACCCACGCCTATTCCAGTTGAGGCCAGCGCAGTATTAGCGCATATATACCCAGCACCACCGCACATAGAAGCCAAGACTCGGTGGGAAGCAGAGCACTTTGGTTATAGATATAGCGACGGCTCCCTTCCCATGCATTCTACTTTTCACTCTGAGCCGCGTACTGTACCAATGACTCCCTTCCCTTACTCTCAGCCTCCCACGGCAGGCTAGATTATAGTTCTGCATCTCAAGGCTCATCAAAAATAAAAAAATGATCTCGAGGTATTACTACCAGTCGTTGGCTTTGCACAGAGCTAAGCCTGGATTCACTTGCGCCGTAGCCCTGCCAAAGTCACGAAAGAGCCCGCACATGCGATAGTCTAGTCTAAGATGCTTTGCAGCCAAGTCCAAATCAGAGTAGAATGTATAATGAAGGATACATGGTGTTCCCAGGGCGCAAAACCCAAGGGATCTATTACGCCGAGATGCGAGCCGCTATCGGTCGATTTTCGTCTCAGGGTCTGACTTCAGCCCGACTCGGTCGCCAACCTGTCGACACACATGGTCTGCACGTTGGGTTTACAGTGAACGCTGTGATATGGCTGTCTGAATCAAGCGCAGCCCAAGCAACGCGAGGTGACGCGCTGCGGAAAGCATATTTGCGCCCCCCCCAGTCCCCCCCTCCCAGAAACTCAGAAGCTGCCACTGAATAGACGCTCCATAAACCGAGCCCACAGGCACTCGCAGCGGTCTTTAATGCTCAAGCACACCCACAGACTAGCCTCAAACTCTCTTCAGCTGTTCTGCTGAAAATATAAAAGACCAGCCGCTGCTTTCATTCGTCCCATCGTCAACAACAAAAACTTTGCTCGCATCCTCAGCACGGACACATTGCCTCTCACATCGAATCTTGTCCACCCCTCTAAGTACCCCGCCCATCCACATCCACATCCACATCACGTATTACAGATATAGGCACGGAAACAATGACCTTATCAAAGGCTCTTCTGCTCGGCGCTGCGTTGGCTGCAGTCGCCTGCGCGGCCCCTGTCACCCGCGCTGGTGCCTCTGGATCGGATCCCTGCGCGGTCCTGGGTGCTCTCCCCTTGAATCAGACGACGTACGAACATGTCAAATCCTGCTACCAATCCATCGAGTTCAATCCTGCGCAGGCCAAGACAACATTGGACTCTTTGCATACGCTCTACAACGACTTCTTCGTCTTTCGAGACGCAGCCCTGACACCGGACCTTGCTGAACCCTTCTCCAGCCAGCCCGTGGATATCTTGGCTGGGGTGGAGAAGATCCGGCAAAAGAAGTACACCAGTGACTTTGAGTTTCACTCGGATCTGCGCACCCTCGCCAACTCTCTCAACGACGCACACGTTACCTATGGCCGTAAGCATACGCTCCTTTTTCTCATTTCGTCCATGGCTCAAAGATCATTGCAAACACTCGCCCTAACACAGATACGCCCTGCTTGCCTCTTGATCCACCCCATCTACAGCCGCCTGTTACTCAAGCATTGCATTCGTACAACCCATCACACTCTACGCTCCTGTTGTCAATGGTCGCCAGGTACAACGAGCATTCACAGACTTGTGCAGGCCACAATGGAAAAATGACCCAGCCCTTCTGGATATGCTGACAAAGCCCTTTTATTATTTTTATTTTTCCCTCTCATGATCGCGCCTCTTTCAGGCTATTCGGGTCTACAAAGATGCCACGAATGACTTCAAGGACTGTGAGGTACTTACGATCGACGATCAAGAAGCTACTTCCTACCTTCAATCTTGGGTCGATAGTAGCACTGGTTTCTCCAAGGATGCCGGTGTTCGATTCAATTTCGCCCTGGCGACCTACGGCTACAGCGCCGAGAGCAAGACATGGAGCGTCAAGCCTGGAGAGTTTAGCTTGAGGGCTACCCTCCCTGAATCCTCTCATCTGTCCTACCGTCTTCGATGCGACGCTGCCAAGGGCGACATCACTCACCAAGTCCAGTGGTCCATCATCCATCAGCCCGAGTTCACAGACAAGGCTTCGTTCCTGAAAAACGTGTGCGAGCGTGCGCCCACACCCGCGCCCGAAACCCCTCCTGTCTCCAAGGGTACAAAGTACTACAAGCGAGACCATGAGACCGAGCTCAAGGAGCAGCTTTGGAAGGAGACCCATCGTCGGGATTATGAGGAGAAACAGCGCTCTGTCGTTGGCAGGCGTGCGCTTGGCGAAGCGGTCCCCTCTCCTCAAGACTTTGCAGATGCGGTCTTTGTGGCCGGCAACGTCACAGCCGTCTATCAGCTCAAGTCGCAGCCCAACATTGGTGTTTTGGTCGTGCCCACCATGATGGTCGTGACCACCACTGAGGTACCCACGATTCAACGATACCTGACCCAGCTCGCCGAGCGCAATGTGACCCATCTCATCATCGACACCTTCGGCAACGGTGGAGGCGATGTCTCTTTTTCCTCGCTCCTGGTCCAGGTCTTGTTCCCATCGCAGGACAAGTCCACTGCCGCCCACCTGGCGCGCTATCGTTCTAATCCCATGACGGTGTCTCTTGCAGATGCTGATCTCAAGGACACCGACTACTCTGGTTTATTCAATCCAGAGATATTGGCCGACAAGGCGACCTTCATGGCCTTCAAGACCAATCCATTCCTGGTGGCAGAGAACATCACCGTGAATGGCAGGGAGGCTACTTACACGCAGGAATTGTACATGAATTACGATCTGGCTGTCGTAGACCAGACCATCAAACATCCCTGGACGGGTGATGCCAGCAAGGTGACCCTGCTCACGGACGGCCAGTGTGGATCCGCCTGCGGAATGTTCAGTGACCTGTTAGTCAGGAAGCATGGCGTCAAGGCGGTCGCTGTGGGTGGCCACGCCAACAAGGACTTGTCCATGTTCTCGTTTGCTGGTGCCGCGGTCATTGGTCTGGATCAGGTCGCGGATGAGTATGAGAAGCTGAAAGTCGCTCCGGTGCTTCAGCGCTTGCCTTACACAAACACAGTCAATGTGGGGTTCATTGAGATCTACTCCATGAACGACACGGTGCCTCTTGAGTACAACCCAAAGCGCTACATTGCTGCTCATCGTCTCGATTATACCCCGGAGACTGCCAGGAACCACGACCAGCTCTGGGCAGCTGTTGCGGGAGTAGCGTGGACTTAGAAGAGGGATTCAATTCTTGTATTTATTGTAAATAGTGCAAACACCTCCATGCGAAAGCAATGAATAACAAACGCATTCGTCATTCTCTTTCTATTGTTGACTTCCCTGTGCACATTCACACCTCGTACGATCAGCGCCGGGTGGGTCTTTTGAAAAGCGAGAAAAAGGAATGCCTCTATACCGCTGTATCGTGATCACTCTTCCCAGTCCGTCTTTGGACGCGCTGCTTTGTCTCATTTTGAACTTGGTGTTCGTTGACGTTTTTTTTTCCATCTCTGCTGTAACGGGGGCCGCTTGATCTGATCACAGATCTAATACTAAAAGAACTCTGCTGACACGGTACGGACCATCAAGTCGGTCGCGTCTTCATTTGGGGTGAGTAACAGTGCTGTGACCAAGTCCACATTGGTGCGTCGCAATGCGTGCGACGCACACGTAAAGGGGTCCCTCTGTCAAGAAAAATAGCCACAATGATCATTTCAACGACTTGATGTCCATCGAAACAAGAACAACCTTATTCTGAGGGAGACGTCTCACCGCCTTTCACGCCCTACACTGCCTTTGGCGCTAATATAACACACGCTCCAGCCAGCTGTTACTCGCCTTTGGCTGTCGGTACCTCGTGGTCGTACACACCACTCACGATTATCCCAGTTGAGGCCAGCGCAGCATTAGCGCATATATACCCAGCACCACCGCACATAGAGGCCAAGACTCGGAGGAAAGCAGAGCACTTTGGTTATAGATATAGCGATGGCTCCCTTCCCATGCGCTCTACTTTTCACTCTGAGCTTCGTACTGTACCAATGCCTCCCTTCCCTTACTCTCAGCCTCCCACGGCAGGCTAGATTATAGTTCTGCATCTCAAGGCTCATCAAAAATAAAAAAATGATCGAAGGGTATTAATACCAGTCGTTGGCTTTGAACAGAGCTAAGCCTGGATTCAGTTGCGCCGTAGCCCTGCCAAACTCACGAAACAGCCCGCACATGCGATAGTCTATGATGCTTTGCAGCCAAGGCCAAATTAGAGTACAACGTGTAATGATGGGATACATGGTGTTCCCATGGCACAAAACTAAAGGGATATATTACTCCGAGAGGCGATCCGCCATTGGCCGATTTTCGTCTCAGGAACCAGCATAAGGGTCCAAGGTACCACAGCGGTCAATCACTGCCCCGTTGTGGTTAGTCTGCCAGGTCACTTCAGATTAGGCTGTGCTCTGTGCCTGTTTCAATTGCTACAGTTGTCGACACACATGGTCTGCACGTTGGATTTACAGTGAACGCTGTGATATGGATGTCTGGATCAAACGCAGCCCAAGCAACGCGAGGTGCCGCGCCGCGGAAAGTATATTTGCGCCCCCTCCCAGTCCCCCCCCCCCCCCCCCAAGAAACTCAGAAGCTGCCACTGAATAGACGCTCCATAAACCGAGCCCTCAGGCACTCGCAGCGGTATTTCATACTCAAGCACACCCACAGACCAGCCTCAAACTCTCTTCAGCTGTTCTGCTGAAAATATAAAAGACCAGCCGCTACTTCCTTTCGTCCCTTCATCAACAACAAAAACTTTGCTCGCATCCTCAGCACGGACACATTGCCTCTCACATCGAATCTTGTCCACCCCTCTCCTTTCCAAAAGTACCCCGCCCATCCACATCTACATCCACATCACGTATTACAGATATAGGCACGGAAACAATGACCTTATCAAAGGCTCTTCTGCTCGGCGCTGCGTTGGCTGCAGTGGCCTGCGCGGCCCCTGTCACCCACGCTGGTGCCTCTGGATCGGATCCCTGCACGGTCCTGGGTGCTCTCCCCTTGAATCAGACGACGTACGAACACGTCAAATCCTGCTACCACTCCATCGAGTTCAATCCTGCGCAGGCCAAGACAACATTGGACTCTTTGCACACGCTATACAACGACTTCTTCGTCTTTCGAGACGCAGCCCTGACACCGGACCTTGCTCAACCCTTCTCCAGCCAGCCCGTGGATATCTTGGCTGGGGTGGAGAAGATCCGGCAAAAGAAGTACACCAGTGACTTTGAGTTTCACTCGGATCTACGCACCCTCGCCAACTCTCTCAACGACGCACACGTTACCTATGGCCGTAAGCAAACGCTCCTTTTTCTCATTTCGTCCAGGCTCAAAGATCATTGCAAACACTCGCCCTAACACAGATACGCCCTGCTTGCCTCTTGATCCACCCCATCTACAGCCGCCTGTTACTCAAGCATTGCATTCGTACAACCCATCACACTCTACGCTCCTGTTGTCAATGGTCGCCAGGTACAACGAGCATTCACAGACTTGTGCAGGCCACAATGGAAAAATGACCCAGCCCTTCTGGATATGCTGACAAAGCCCTTTTATTATTTTTATTTTTCCCTCTCATGATCGCGCCTCTTTCAGGCTATTCGGGTCTACAAAGATGCCACGAATGACTTCAAGGACTGTGAGGTACTTACGATCGACGACCAAGAGGCAACTTCCTACCTTCAATCTTGGGTCGACAGTAGCACTGGTTTCTCCAAGGATGCCGGTGTTCGATTCAATTTCGCCCTGGCGACCTACGGCTATAACGCCGAGAGCAAGACATGGAGCGTCAAACGTGGAGGGTTTGGTATGAGGGCTACCCTCCCTGAATCCTCCCATCTGTCCTACCGTCTTCGATGCGACGCTGCCAAGGGCGACATCACTCACCAAGTCCAGTGGTCCATCATCCATCAGCTCGAGTTCACAGACAAGGCTTCGTTCCTGAAAAACGTGTGCGAGCGTGCGCCCACACCCGCGCCCGAAACCCCTCCTGTCTCCAAGGGTACAAAGTACTACAAGCGAGACCATGAGACCGAGCTCAAGGAGCAGCTTTGGAAGGAGACCCATCGTCGGGATTATGAGGAGAAACAGCGCTCTCTCGTTGGCAGGCGTGCGCTTGGCGAAGCGGTCCCCTCTCCTCAAGACTTTGCAGATGCGGTCTTTGTGGCCGGCGACGTCACAGCCGTCTATCAGCTCAAGTCGCAGCCCAACATTGGTGTTTTGGTCGTGCCCACCATGACGGTCGTGACCACCACTGAGGTGCCCACGATTCAACGATACCTGACCCAGCTCGCCGAGCGCAATGTGACCCATCTCATCATCGACACCTTCGGCAACGGTGGAGGCGATGTCTCTTTTGCATCGCTCCTGGTCCAGGTCTTGTTCCCATCGCAGGACAAGTCCACTGCCGCCCACCTGGCGCGCTACCGTTCTAATCCCATGACGGTGTCTCTTGCAGATGCTGATCTCAAGGACACTGACTACTCTGGTTTATTCAATCCAGAGACGTTAGCCGACAAGGCGACCTTCACGGCCTTCAAGACCAATCCATTCCTGGTGGCAGAGAACATCACCGTGAATGGCAGGGAGGCCACTTACACGCAGGAATTGTACATGGATTACGATCTGGCCGTCGTAGACCAGACCATCAAACATCCCTGGACGGGCGATGCCAGCAAGGTGACCCTGCTCACGGACGGACAGTGTGGATCTGCTTGCGGAATGTTCAGTGATCTGTTGGTCATGAAGCATGGCGTCAAGGCGGTAGCTGTGGGTGGCCACGCCAACAAGGACTTGTCCATGTTCTCGTTTGCTGGTGCCGCGGTCATTGGTCTGGATCAGGTCGCGGATGAGTATGAGAAGCTGAAAGTCGCTCCGGTGCTTCAGCGCTTGCCTTACACAAACACAGTCAATGTGGGGTTCATTGAGATCTACTCCATGAACGACACGGTGCCTCTTGAGTACAACCCAAAGCGCTACATTGCTGCTCATCGTCTCGATTATACCCCGGAGACTGCCAGGAACCACGACCAGCTCTGGGCAGCTGTTGCGGGAGTAGCGTGGACTTAGAAGAGGGATTCAATTCTTGTATTTATTGTAAATAGTGCAAACACCTCCATGCGAAAGCAATGAATAACAAACGCATTCGTCATTCTCTTTCTATTGTTGACTTCCCTGTGCACATTCACACCTCGTACGATCAGCGCCGGGTGGGTCTTTTGAAAAGCGAGAAAAAGGAATGCCTCTATACCGCTGTATCGTGATCACTCTTCCCAGTCCGTCTTTGGACGCGCTGCTTTGTCTCATTTTGAACTTGGTGTTCGTTGACGTTGGTTTTTTTCCATCTCTGCTGTAACGGGGGGCCGCTTGATCTGATCACAGATCTAGTACTAAAAGAACTCTGCTGACACGGTATCAAGTCGGTCGCGTCTTCATTTGGGCGAGACTAACAGTGCTGTGACCAATTCCTCATTGGTGCATCACAATGCGCACACGTAAAGGTGTCCCTCTGTCAAGAAAAATTGCTGCAATGATCATTTCAACGACTTGATGTCCATCGAAACAAGAACAACCCTCATTCTGAGGGAGGCGTTTCACCGCCTTTCACGCCCTACACTGCCTTTGGCGCTAATACAACACACGCTCCAGCCAGCAGTTACTCGCCTTTGGCTGTCGGCACCTCGTTGTCGTACACACCATCCGCGCTTATTCCAGCTGAGGCCAGCGCAGCATTAGCGCATATATACCCAGCACCACCGCACATAGAGGCCAAGACTCGGAGGAAAGCAGAGCACTTTGGTTATCGATATAGCGACGGCTCCCTTCCCATGCATTCTACTTTTCACTCTGAGCCGCGTACTGTACCAATGCCTCCCCTCCCTTACTCTCAGCCTCCCAGGGCAGACTAAATTATGCACCAAAAAAAAAAAAAAAAAAAAAAAGGCTCATCAAAAAATAAAAAAATGATCCCGAGGTATTAATACCAGCCGTTGGCTGTGCACAGGGCTACGCCTGTAATCACTTGCGCCGTTGCCCCGCCATACGCACGAAACAGCCCACACATGCGATAGTCTATGCTACTTTGCAGCCAAGGTCAAATCAGAGTAGAATGTATAATGGAGGATACATGGTGTTCCCAGGGCGCAAACCCCAAGGGATATATTACGCCGAGAGGTGAGCTGCCATTGGCCGATTTTCATCTCAGGGTCTGACTACAGCCCGACACGGTCGCCAACCAGCATAAGGGTCCAAGGTACCACAACGGTCAATCACTGCCTCGTTGCGGTTAGTCTGCCAGGTCACTTCAGCTTAGGCTGTGCTCTGTGCCTGCGTTCAATTGCTGCAGTTGTCGACACACATGGTCTGCGCGCTGGGTGTACAGTGAACGCTGTGATATGGATGTCTGGATCAAACACAGCCCAAGTGCGCCCCCTCCCAGTCCCCCCCCCAAGAAACTCAGAACCTGCCACTGAATAGACGCTCCATAAGCCGAGCCCTCAGGCACTCGCAGCGGTATTTCATACTCAAGCACACCCACAGACCAGCCTCAAACTCTCTTCAGCTGTTCTGCTGAAAATATAAAAGACCAGCCGCTACTTCCTTTCGTCCCTTCATCAACAACAAAAACTTTGCTCGCATCCTCAGCACGGACGCACTGCCTCTCACATCGAATCTTGTCCACCCCTCTCCTTTCCAAAAGTACCCCGCCCATCCACATCCACATCCACATCACGTATTACAGATATAGGCACGGAAACAATGACCTTATCAAAGGCTCTTCTGCTCGGCGCTGCGTTGGCTGCAGGGGCCTGCGCGGCCCCTGTCACCCGCGCTGGTGCCTCTGGATCGGATCCCTGCGCGGTCCTGGGTGCTCTCCCCTTGAATCAGACGACGTACGAACACGTCAAATCCTGCTACCAATCCATCGAGTTCAATCCTGCGCAGGCCAAGACAACATTGGACTCTTTGCACACGCTATACAACGACTTCTTCGTCTTTCGAGACGCAGCCCTGACACCGGACCTTGCTGAACCCTTCTCCAGCCAGCCCGTGGATATCTTGGCTGGGGTGGAGAAGATCCGGCAAAAGAAGTACACCAGTGACTTTGAGTTTCACTCGGATCTGCGCACCCTCGCCAACTCTCTCAACGACGCACACGTTACCTATGGCCGTAAGCATACGCTCCTTTTTTCATTTTGTCCATGGCTCAAAAATCATCGCACACACTCGCCCTAACACAGATATGCCCTGCATGCCTCTTGATCCACCCCATCTACAGCCGCCTGTTACTCAAGCATTGCATTCGTACAACCCATCACACTCTACGCTCCTGTTGTCAATGGTCGCCAGGTACAACGAGCATTCACAGACTTGTGCAGGCCACAATGGAAAAATGGCCCAACCCTTGTGGATATGAGCAGAACAATAGCGCTGACAAAGCCCTTTTTTATTTTTTTTCCCCTCTCATGATCGCGCCTCGTTCAGGCTATTCGGGTTTACGAAGATGCCAAGAACGATTTCAAGGACTGTGAGGTACTTACGATCGACGACCAAGAGGCAACTTCCTACCTTCAATCTTGGGTCGACAGTAGCACTGGTTTCTCCAAGGATGCCGGTGTTCGATTCAATTTCGCCCTGGCGACCTACGGCTACAGCACCGAGAGCAAGACATGGAGCGTCAAGCCTGGAGAGTTTAGCTTGAGGGCTACCCTCCCTGAATCCTCTCATCTGTCCTACCGTCTTCGATGCGACGCTGCCAAGGGCGACATCACTCACCAAGTCCAGTGGTCCATCATCCATCAGCTCGAGTTCACAGACAAGGCTTCGTTCCTGAAAAACGTGTGCGAGCGTGCGCCCACACCCGCACCCGAAACCCCTCCTGTCTCCAAGGGTACAAAGTACCACAAGCGAGACCATGAGACCGAGCTCAAGGAGCAGCTTTGGAAGGAGACCCATCGTCGGGATTATGAGGAGAAACAGCGCTCTGTCGTTGGCAGGCGTGCGCTTGGCGAAGCGGTCCCCTCTCCTCTAGACTTTGCAGATGCGGTCTTTGTGGCCGGCAACGTCACAGCCGTCTATCAGCTCAAGTCGCAGCCCAACATTGGTGTTTTGGTCGTGCCCACCATGATGGTCGAGACCACCACTGAGGTGCCCACGATTCAGCGATACCTGACCCAGCTCGCCGAGCGCAATGTGACCCATCTCATCATCGACACCTTCGGCAACGGTGGAGGCGATGTCTCTTTTTCCTCGCTCCTGGTCCAGGTCTTGTTCCCATCGCAGGACAAGTCCACTGCCGCTCACCTGGCGCGCTATCGTTCTGATCCCATGACGGTGTCTCTTGCAGATGCTGATCTCAAGGACACTAACTACTCTGGTTTATTCGATCCAGAGATGTTGGCCGACAAGGCCACCTTCACGGCCTTCAAGACCAATGCATTCCTGGTGGCAGAGAACATCACCGTGAATGGCAGAGAGGCCACTTACACGCAGGAAATGTACATGAATTACGATCTGGCCGTCGTAGACCAGACCATCAAACATCCCTGGACGGGCGATGCCAGCAAGGTGACCCTGCTCACGGACGGCCAGTGTGGATCTGCCTGCGCAATGCTCAGTGAACTGCTGGTCAGTAAGCATGGCGTCAAGGCGGTCGCTGTGGGTGGCCACGCCAACAAGGACTTGTCCATGTTCTCGTTTGCTGGTGCCGCGGTCATTGGTCTGGATCAGGTCGCGGATGCGTATGAGAAACTGAATATCGCTCCCGTGCTTCAGCGCTTGCCTTACACAAACACAGTCAATGTGGGGTACATTGAGATCTACTCCACGAACGACACGGTGCCTCTTGAGTACAACCCAGCGCGCTACATTGCTGCTCATCGTCTCGATTATACCCCGGAGACTGCCAGGAACCACGACCAGCTCTGGGCAGCTGTTGCGGGAGTAGCGTGGGCTTAGAAGAGGGATTCAATTCTTGTATTTATTGTAAATAGTGCTAACACCTCCATGCGAAAGCAATGAAAAACAAACGCATTCATCATTCTGTTTTTTTATTGTTGACTTCCCTGTGCACATTCACACCTCGTACGATCAGCGCCGGGTGGGTCTTTTGAAAAGCGAGAAAAAGGAATGTCTCTATACCGTTGTATCGTGATCACTCTTCCCAGTCCGTCTTTGGACGCGCTGCTCTGTCTCATTTTGAACTTGGTGTTCGTTGACGTTTTTTTTCCTTCTCTGCTGTTAACGGGAGGTCGCTTGATCTGATCACAGATCTAATACTAAAAGACCTCTGCTGACACGGCACGGACCATCAAATCGGTCGCGTCTTCATTTAGACGCTAGTAACAATGCTGTGACCAATTCCACATTGGTGCGTCGCTCTGTCAAGAAAAATCGCCGCAATGATCATTTTCAACGACTTGATGTTTATATACATACAGAGGGTACTGGTAGGACGCGCCCCCGAAAATAAAATAATGACTATATGGTATCTCATGGCTTCTCAATAGAAGGATCATCGCCTGTCTGGCCAGCTTCCTTCCAATGGTTGTTGGCAACAATCTCCCACAGGAGCTGATGGTTCCGTGCAGACGACGGAGTATAGTCCAGATGAAAGTCAGCCTTGTACAACTTCGGGTTGTACTCGATCGGTACAGGGTCCACAGTCCCATCCTCCTCATCCTGGAAGAACTGCATCACAGGCACCCGGTAGATGCCTTTGTACCTGAGCCGCTTCAATGGTGAATCCACTCCAAGACTCTCGTAATCATTGATAATCTCATCCATCCCGTACACGGACGCTCCAGGAAACGAGAACAGCGACAGATCTTCGCCCATCCGCCCACCCACAGCATACGATTGCACCCCGTGCCGGTTCTTGAGCCGGTTCAGTGTCATCCCGCAGGCTGACCCACAGGCACCATCGGTCATCACCACGATCCGCTGGGCATCATTCTGCCAGGGCATGCCTGTTCTGAGCGACCCCAACTTATGGATCATATGTACCATGGGACTATGATCCAGTGGATGGTTCGCATAACGGACTTTTTGGCCGCGCAAGAAGAAATTGTCGTCGTGTGGCTCCTCCGTGACTGGATCTGCGAACGCCCCCGGGTCGAAATAGCCATTGTAGTCGTCGTCTTTCAAATCTCCCTCCGCCAGAGCCTTGATGCTCATCGACGCCCTGAGGTTCGACCTGTAGACAGACGTGGCGTTCGCATTAGGGAACATCCACTCCACAAGGTCATATGCGAAATTAACATAGCCGCCGCCGTTGGAGGTAAGGTCGAGGATGACATTCCGCACTCCAGAGTCGTATAAGCGCAGAAAGCCCTCAATAAGGACCTCGCCCTCAGTCTTCATATTGACAGTGTGCGTGGGAATGACGACAACCCCTATGGTTGGTCGCTTGAGAAGCTGGTAAAAGGCTGTTGTGGATCCATTGTAGACGGTCCTGGCTACTTGAATGCTCTGTCGCTTTTGGAGCACTGGCAACGGCTGGATTGTTTCCTGTCGTGGGGGTTCCACGGCCGCTTGTATAGACCTGTGAGGATGTCGACTCCTTTGCTTCATAGTGTCCTGCCTAGAACTTGGTGGTTGTTCCGATGCTGATGCAGATTGATGCTGCTTCTGCTGCCGACTTGTCTGCTGATCCAAGACCCTCTTCGCCTTTCCATGCGCGGCATTCTCCACGCTGGTATCTCGATAGCAGTTATGTGTCAAGAAGGATTCCCTGCTGTTGAATGGCCGCCAAGACATAAGTCTGTACACATTCCAGTCAGCGTTGACGGTGACCTCTGGTGTGCTCGTCGGGCACTTGATTTTATAGACCATTGTCTGTCGTTCGGGTAGAGTCACTCTCGACGTAAATAGCCCCGGCGTAAGTGTCCATTGCTTTGTTGCCGTGTTGAAGGAGGACTGCGTCAGCGCCTTGTTCAGTCTCACTCCTGCGTCCTTGGAAAATCCAACATGAGTATCAGCCCAGCCCTGGATTGCCTTCAATGCATCAACTCCATCAATCGTCAACACCTCACAGTCCTCCAGCCCGTTGCCACTTTCGTCGGCAAGAATTTTAACGGGCTGAGAAAACAAGAAGTCGGCACGATGACTGGTATTAATAAAGATGGCTAGTGTCACATCTGTCAGTTATAGCCCTAGTCGGTGAAGGTGATATATCGCACGTACCTGTGTATTGTGGTCAACAGGTGCATAAAGATCAAATGGCTGGACAAATAGGTAGTGGCGGTAACAGTAGGCTACAATACAAAATTGGACACGCGTGTTCATGAAGGAGTTAGTCAGATGTTCTGCATAGAGCGTAAACGAAAACGACACCTGTGGTCCAGTTGCATCGTAGTGTAACTTACCCATGTAGTTTGCGTGGGCGTCGTTCAGCCTGGTGATGAGCAGGTCCACGTCCGTGTGAAATCGAAAATCGCTACCGTAATCCCGCTGTGAGATCAGATCCAGGCCCTTGAGGATATCGAGGGGTGGGTTTGTGAAGGGCTTGGGCTGGTTGTCAAGCGTGGCCATGTCTAGGAAGATGTAAAACTCCTTGAAGAGCGTGCGCATGGTCGACAGCACGTCGTTGGCCTCGGAGGCGCTGTAGGGTATAGACTCGTAGCACTGCTGCACATGGGTCCAACTGATAGCGGGCTCCGTGAGCGTGCCGAGGGTTTTGCAAGGGTCATGGGCTGGTGGATGTTGCCTTGGGGGTGCGGCGTCCTGCCTCTTTTGTGGACGAGGGCGTCCTGTGCTTCCTGTTCTCGGCGTCGACGGTGCTGCGGACACAAATGAGGGCGACGAGAACAAGCATGCCAGGACCAGTGAGAGGACGATCCATGAGGCCGCAGTGCGTCCCAAGCAGCTCGGGGAGTAGCGCATAGAGTGTGTTGTATCCTGTCTGCGTCCTGAGGAAGGGGAAGAGGAGGAAGGAGAGGGAAGAGTGATCTTCAACCCCTGTCAACGGCCGAGGAATAACAAATCCGTTCTGTGTGGCGCTGTGATCGAGGAATGCTGTGGAGAGGGGTTGGGCAACAGGGGGTCTGCAGAGGAGCCTGACTGTGCCCCGGAGAAAGGGGGGAAAGCGGCGGCGGACAAGGCGGGACGAAGGACGAGAGAGCGAGTGAGAGAGAGAGCAGTTGGAGGACAAGGACAAAGAGAGAGTGGGGAAAGGGAATGAAGGAAAGAAAGAAAAGAAAGAGAACACAGGAAAGAAGGGAAAGAAGGGAAAGAAGGAACGCAGGAAAGAAAGAACACTCAGTCGACTGCACAGTGAATAATGTATATATATAATGTATGGGGTTTTCTTCTTGAGAGCACTCTCGCCTTGCACGCCGCCATCACGGCCGAGAACACAGCCATCACGCAATGGGCTCGATGCAGCCATCGGGGGCTGGATGGGCCACATGGCTCTCCCATCCGCGACCGATGCTGGCAAGATGATCTGATGGGGCTGTTGTACTCCATGGAACGTATCCTTTTTTATGCTTTGATCACAGACACGCCTACGTGTGGAACCCTCTGAGCCAGAGACCCCTGTCGCACACATGCTGCCAGGCCCTTGGAGGTATCATCGCACATCTCGGTCGACACCCCAACGTATCTTTCAGACGGGGCTCTGGCGGCGGGCGTCTCGATGTCCGCGGTCAGGTTCAATCACTCCCGCCATTTCCTAGAGGGCATGCACATGCAGACAAAGAAAACAGTTTAGTACGGTCGCTTCCATTGGGACACTTCTGACTCTCGCGCTCGAGTTCAACGTAGCTGGGCAATGCTGCCATACCAAAAGGTCCCGATCAATGTCCTGCTCGCCATTCTTGCTTCGCAGCTGTACAGATGCCCGCCGGTTGGCCTCGCGCTGCTCAAACTCCCAGTCCTTGGTCTGCCTCACCTTGGCTTCCGCGCTTCCCAGCCCCCACACTTCACACTCGACAACTTCAAAGTCAACGTCAAAGCCAGAGTGTCGTGCCCCACCAGCGCTCATATATACATTCCCGCCTGCAAAATCCTGTCGATAATTGCCATAGTGTAGATTGTCGTCCATGTACAGCATGCAGCTCTCAGAGTCATGTCCTCCAAAGCCCACTCCTGCATTCTTGAGGAAATGAACATAGTGCCGATGGAGTGTTGCTGCGGCGGACGGTTGCGAAGACGAGCCTCGGACAGGCAAGGGTGACTGCATGTTGTTTGGCTTCCTGGCTGGAAACACCTCGAAGCAAGGCGAGAGCTCAAACAGCGCAAACGAGTCGTTGCCCCACCCTGCCTTGGACACCTTCCAGGTCTCAGTCACATACGCACCCAGGATCATTCGCTCCTTGTTCTTTCTGGGCACTATCGGAACAGTGCCAGCCTCAGAGGTGCCTTGGACTGGCTCTGGTTTGTCTGCCAAAATTGCACATTCATCGACCATGGTGCCTTTGAGGCTGCTCACGCCTGCAGATCCACCAGCGTTTGGGGCGCGCGCTGTCAGTTGGTCGAGGGACGATCGCCGGTTGTCGATTCCCCACGGGATGTTGCTGTAGGGCGGAGATGCACCACTTATGGACTGTCGAGAGCGGGATGTCCCAAACGAGATGGATTGCCTCCTTCCCAGTGTCGGGGTTGCGCTCTTTTGTCTTTCCACCAGAAGCAATAACAGCGTAGGCCCAGGATACTTGCAGACATGGACCTCGAATTGATTCATGCTAAACCCATGCACGCTGCCTGTGTAGAGGTTGGTCATTGTGGGTGCGGGTTTGCTAGGGGGCAGGAACCAAGAGAGGAGGGCCAGGTTCTCAGGTGTCAGCATAGTCGAGGCTGAGTCCAGGACTGGGATGGGAGACAAGCCCGGAAGGGTAAGATTCTTGGTACAGCTGTCCTCTGCCGAGGGCCTAAGGGTGTGCCCGATCAAGAAGAGGTTGTAAAAGTACTGGGACAGAGCCGCAAACATGTTGGGCGCGTTTCGCGACACAAACTTTGAGAACATGGCATAGTCGATGGACTCTGCAGTGAGATCCACAGGGTCATGCACATGAGGCTCGCTTCGACTATACTGGATGATATGCTCAACAATCCTGGCGGCTTTCTGTTGATGGGACATATTGCTGTGGAGTGTCGCGGATGTACTCGTGCTCGTGTTCGTGTTCGTGCCCTTGTTCGTGTTTGTGTTCGCGTCCGTGTCCGTGGATTGGGTGACTATGGCGCGAGTTAATCGGAAGAGTTCGTCCAGGATCTCTACCAAGTCCATCGCCTTGACTCGAGGCCCACTGTCGACCAGGTCTTCGTCCTCTGGGTTCCATTCAAAGTTGCTGTGCAGAGTCAAGTCCTTGAGCGAGTCCTCCATCGTCTTTGATTTTTGAAGTGAGCCCTCAGCATGTCGCGGCAAAGAAGGATTCGTTTCCAGCGCCTGCTTGTCATTGTCTGCGTTGGCCTCAGTCTTAGTGTTGTCTGCAAAGGACTCGAAGATGGCTTTGAGCGGCTTGACTCCCAACAGCGTGTCCTCTCCGACTTTTTGACAGTAGAGCGCCAGTGGTTTGATAAAGTCTTTTGAAGTCAGAATCCGAGGAGCATCTTCAGAAGCTAGAGACCGCGGGCTATCTGGGTAATCTGCAAGATTGCAGAATGAGCGAAAGAAAAGCTGCTCAGCGCGGCTTCGGCCTGGCCCAATGTTGACGTATGCCTAAGAGGAGATGCAAGCAGTTAGCGGAAAAGCCTTCACAAGATGTGAAGTATAAAAAAATTGAACAGCATATATGCTTACAGCAAACGTGTCCTCGGTGAGGCCCAGGAGACGCTTCTGGGCAGTACTCGTGGCATCCTGCTCGGGTTGTTTGGTCTGCTTGGCTTGTTCGGTATCCTGTTGCGCCTGGAGCTGCTGGAAAACTTGACGGAGCGAGAGCAACTCCAATTCGGAGAACTTGCTTGTCATGTCCCGAAGCATCTTGCTGCTGGCTCTGGACTGAGCACCTTGCTCTGCATCGAGCCGCTGTTGGCCTGTGTTGTCGAGGTGGTTGGGCGAGGGCGAGTCGCCGTGGAGCAGAGAGTGAACGGCGCCCATGGTGATGGCGAGGTAAGGCTCAATCAGCACGAAGGAATGGGTCTAGTTGGGTAGCTGGAATGCAGCTCGTGGGGCAGAGTCTCGTCCGCTGGGTGTGGTTGCAGAGCGGAGTGCAGTGGTGTGGACTAGAGTGCAAAGGCAGAGGCTGTTGCTGAGCAAAAGAGAGCGTCGACAGAGTACATGGATGCATGCATGGGTGCATGGGTGCAGGGTCATGAACAAAAAAAAGTGTGGGTCGGGGCGTGGGACAGGAAATACGAAATACAGAGAGACAAAAAGAGAGACACCGCTGACGGAGCAGCAGAAAGATCATTGGCTGCCAAAATGAACGCGTTCTGGCGGCAGGTGACCGCAAGAGATGCGGTCTGTTTGCCAGACGAGCAACATGATCGGTGCTCCACCTGCATGCTGCTGGCTGCAGGCCGACCTATCTTTGTGTGGTCCGCCATGGAGCCCGTGGATCATGGATCATGGGTACGCCATGCGTCCCATTGGGAGGAATCTGACTCGCTAGTGCGATGCCTTGATCCTTGACAGCCCAAGGGCGAGGCCGCACCTCCAGGTCTGCCATGCCGGCGTTACTGCCTGCAGCCTCTGCAATGTGCCTCCGGTGCAAAGAGAAGACGCGTTACGGCCTGCAAGGAGGGAGTGGAAGGTGTTTTGTTTGGCGTTCAGCAGGCTGCAGTGCTAGCAGGTCCTCTGTGCGGTAGAGGTATGTCGCAAGGTGCGAACCTTGTTTGATGGCTGTAGACAGACTGGCTGCGTTTGGTGCGGGAGAACGATTCCCCTTTGCGCATTGGTGCACTGTTCTGTCTGCCTGGCTGTTTCGCTGTCTTTCACACTCTCACTCTCGTTTCTCACACTCCTCCCTTGGTGCATATCTGTTCTACCTGGGGGCCTTGTTCTTCCTTCTCTCCCCACCCATCCCCACCCATCCTCGCTCTTCCCTTCCCTTCTCGTTTGCTCTCCTTTCCCCCTCTCGCACCACCTTCTGCATCGTCGTACAGACAGGCTCCAGCTCGCCATTACTCAATACACACCTCGCCCAGCTAGCTCGACCCCCCTTCCTCTTCCTCCTCCGTCGTCTCCTTGTCCTCCTTGCTCCGCAGAATCTCTTTAATGTCCTGCCCTGCACACCCGTGCCGGCCGCAGGACCGAGCTATAGCCACCTCGCTCTTGACCCTGTTGCTGCTCATGAGCCTGGCACTCGCTGCCACCACGCATCCAACCTCATTGGCAACCGCCTCCTCCAAGGCCCTCCATTCCTCCTTTGCATCCAGGACCTCCTCAGCACCTCCAACCCCCACCATCCCGATCCCACCTCAATGCCACCAATGCCACGGCCCCAACAGCACTTACCCCGCCATGGTCTGCTACAAAAACACACAGTGTGTCCCCATGGCCTACCTCTGCGACACCATCTCCAGCCCTTGCACGGACTCTGACGGCGAGCCCGACTCAGACGACCCCATCCTCTGCAACAAAGACCAGCTCTGCGTCCCCCAAAACTACCTGCCCTACCCTTCTCCCGGCTTTGGCAAGGTCCAACAAACCGACAGCTGTCTCTCCGGAAGCTACTACTCCCTCTACGGGTCTACCAAGAAATACACCAAATCCTGTATTGAGCCCTTCGTCGACCGGCCCACAGACTGTGAGCCCTGGGAATACGCAGCCCAAAGCTCCTGTTACCTCAGCACCTGCGGCGAACCCGACCTTAACTGTGAACCGCCCTTTGTATGCCAAAAGGCACATCCAAACGATTCTTACGGACTGTGCTCCAACCCTAATGATCCCTCCGGAAACTCTGGCGGAGCCGCTGGCACCTCAGACGGAGGGTCAACTACGGACCGATATTCTTCCAGGGATTACCTGATACAGGGCTTGCTTATCGGTGCGTGCTCTCTAGCCATTGGCGTGGGCCTGGGCGTGGGCTTTTGGCACTATCGGCAAAAAAAGCGCTCAAGAACTCAATGGGCTCCATCGTCCAGCTTCTCTTCCTCCCCTTCTCCCGCGACGGCTTCAAGTCTTGCTCCAGGGACTACTGCTGCGGGGGGTTCATCCACCTCAAAACGCACGTCTTGGCTCTCGACCGTCCTCCTATGCGGCAGGAACAAAACACGACAGCGTTCTGCTACGGTGTCCATGGACTCTAATCATAACGTACCACCTCCAGGACAGCATCGGGATTCCCTTGTCGATAGCGAGAGTCTTGAGGGTTCGTTGTTTGGCGACCAGCGTAGACACGAGCGATCCAACAACATGCTGTTCTCGGGACGTTGGCGCTGGGGCGAGAGAAGTACAAGCGTCCATCATCACGCTCTATCAAGGAACATGGTTATGATGATGTCCATGGGTCCTTCAGATCCGGAGATGGACCCACCCCCTGTTTACCACATCGGTCCAAAACTCCCAGGCTACACAACAGATCGCACCGAGGACATGGCGTGGACGAGCGTTCATGCAACCGCAGCACGCAGCGCACAGACAATTGATCCCCCTGAGTCGACTCGACCTAGTTCGCGCCCAAGTTCAACGCGTTCAGCCTACGGCACTCATAGCAATGGCTCGCTTACGGATCTCACTTCGCGCGCAAGTCTACAGTCGCAAGGAAATTCTCCCGACAATGTCAGAGCACAACAACAACGACACCACATTACCACAAGCATAGGCACAGGCACAATCACAGACACAGACGCAGATACAGACATGGACATGAACTCTTCCTCCAGTAACTCCAGGCACTCGGCAAACACCCATGGATCGAACATACCCGTGCCTGAACGTGCACATCTCCGCAAGCAGGATTAACTAATGGACATCCCCCCGCTCAAACACTACACACCAGCCTCGTCTCTCCTTTGTACTTTTCTTTCACCCACCCACCCATCCATCTCACTTTGTACAGTAACCCAGTTTTTTTTTTCCACACATGTATCAATACCTTTTCTTTTTTTTTAGCAAGCTGTTTAATAAATACAAAAGCCTTCAACCTTTGAGGGCATGTCCATCGCCGAGAACCACGTCGCATTTCTCGTTGAGTTCACTGGCAAAACTTCACATCTCTTGACTTTGGTGGGGGAGGGGGGTATATGCGTTTTTATATGTTCCTTTGGCCTTTTTTTCGTCCGCTCGCCCATCAACGAGACACAAAGGCAATGGCCGTAAACGCAATGACCATCAAGACTCCAAACGTCGTCAGCGCACACACAAACGCTTTCCGTGACGGTCCCGGCAGCGACTGGTCCGTGTACAGATCAAACAGCTCCGGCAGCCTCGGTCCCGTCGACAGCGCAAACGTCTCCACCTCTGGATTCAGTCCCTGCATCACTCGGATCACACACTTTCGATGTCGCAGCTTGGACGGGAACGACGACGTGAACCCCAAGTCGTCCGAGGATGAACCCGCAACAGAGCCAGGTGGACTTGTGGAGCTCGAAGAAACAGATTCTCGTCCGACGAGTGACGGTGCTGACGAGGGACGGTCACTGGCCGCGGGGTGGTTAAATGTACTGGCAATGGTCGAGCGAACAGGGCCTCCTGTGAACGCAGACACGTCCGTCATAAACGTGTTTGCAGTCGTGCCATTGTTGGAGATAACAGATGACGATCCCGAGCGGAGGAACGAGGCCGGCTCGTTTCCTTCCGTCGCGCCAGTCCCTGCTCCTGCCGTGGCAATTCCTGCTCCAAACTCTCCTCCTGCATTCCCCTCTGAAGAGTCACCGAGTGGCGGTGCCATAACAGATTGGTAGGTCGGGATGGTGGCAAGGGGGTCGCCAGCCGAGTCCTGTGCCTCCAATGCGCCGCCCTCGTGGATCCACATCTCTGCAACGGGACCTCCCTTGACACGCTGGCCCATCACCAAAGAATCGTCTCGGACAAGTGTGAACAGACGCATCTTGTCGGAATTCACCCAGGTCTGAGGCGAGAACTCGGAGAGCGGAATCTCTCCGTTTGAGCGCACGGTATCACTCTGAGATCCAGGCTCCGGTTGCTCGTGTGCGGTTTGTAATGCATATCCTAACTCTGGCGTTTCCTCCCTCCAAGAGTAATATAGTCCGCGGATCCGCATCGTGATTTCCATGGACTCTTGGTGTGGGGTCGAAGACTGAAGGCTCAAAAAACGTCGCCACCGCCCACGAAGGCCGAGTGGGGTGTCCAGGGTGATGCCCTGCTGCATCCTCTTCACCTTCTCTCTTCTCCGCCGGGCCTTGCTCTCCTTGGAATTGAAATCGATCCTTGTCCTCCACCACATCATCACCTCCTCGTGAGGCCCTTCCTGTCGACATCGCTGCAAATTGCTCTCGTGGTGGCTGGACCACCATATCCAGGTCTGTGGATCCTCAGCAGAGACAAAAGCAAACGTCGGGCTTTTGAAGAACTCGGATGTCAAGGCGTTGTTGAAGGCATTGCTATGGACCGATGGCAGCGCTCTGTCGCCCTCCGTGGTTTCGAGATCCATCGCATGAGCAAGCATGATGTCAGCTTCCTCTCCAGGGTATCCATCATTGATCCGCACATGGTGCACAGGTGGTAAGGCCCCGAAGCCACGCTCTGTAGAGACTCTCTCGTCCGAGGGAGTGACTACGGTGTCGGCGCTCTCCACAGGCTGTACCTCCGCAGGGCTTGTCTCACCGTTCAGCTCAAGCGTCGAATCCACTGTGTCCACTTGAATCGTAGCCGTTGGTTCAGAAGCAGGTTCGGAGGTGGGCGACGCGACTGCGGGATCTGCGCGCGGGACACGAATGACAACAGCCCCCATGCCTCGGTGGCGCCCCACGCCTACCATCATTGTGTCAATATCATCGGCTGCCTGCTCTGCAGACATAAACGTGAGGGTTGCTGCGTTTCTTGACCTGTTCAATGGTGGCGGTCTACCCCGGATGTGGCCCGTTGGCACCCTTTCCAGTCCACTGTGCTCCGATGAGTCATTCCAAAGGCTGTTGTTGCCTTGCTCCGTATTACCGTGAATCCTCACATGCACTCTGCCGACATTGCTGCTACCCGCCTCGAACTGGCCGGGGCGGGGTTGGTCAGGACTGATATTAGAAGACTGCTGGCTCAGATGACGTCCCTGCAGTTGCTGCAGTTGCTGCAGTTGCTGCTCCTGCGGCGGTGGTGTCGACACTGTCCTTGAGACGCTCGATGGTGACGACTGCAAGGTCTGTGCAGCGGGCTGTGCGACCTCAACCAGGGATGAAACTCGGTTCTGCGACGACCTCACGTTGTCTGCAAGATTTCTGGGGACAAGCGCCGTTGTGGCCGACAGGTTTGGGTCCATGAGGTAGCACAGGTACGTGATGGTATCGTCGACCCAGTACTCCAGCGTCCATGCGCCGCCGTGCTGCCTATGTAACCCTTCGTGTTGGTCAATGGCGCCCGGGGTGGTGTGCCCGGAGCTGATGGGGCGCTGTGTTCGAGTGCGAGGAGGGCGAGCGTTGGTTGGGGATTGCAGCACCGGTACGGGGGGCTGCTGATGGGGCTGCTGTTGGAACTCGACGGGACCTTGACTCGGCGTGACGGTGTAGGTCGTGCTCTGACCAGCAGGAATTTTGAACGGCGGGCCAGCACTGGAAAGCGTCATGTACTCTGGCAGCTCGTCCTCCTCCAAGAAGGGTCGTCGATAGCCGGACTGGGACTGTGGTGGAGTAGCTGCAGAGGACAGCGGGAGTTGCCGGTTCACATTGGGGGGTTGGAAGTGGATGCTTGAGCGGTGTCCCGAGTCTTGTCGTGAGGCTGGAGAGGCTCCGCCGTGGTCGTATGCTGGCGGTTTGGGCATGGCCTCTGACAAATCGATGGTGACAGACTCTGGCTGGACACGGGCCGCCGACGGGGTTGCCAGAGTGCGCGATGTCTGTGCTGTGCGTTCGGGTTGCAGCGGCGAAGGAGTCTCCTGCATGTGTGCGTCGCTCGGTTCTCTCACGCCTTGTTCCTCCGACACTGCAGACGACGACGGTTGTTCGTCTACCTGCTGCTGCACCGGCTCCTGTTGCTCCTGCTGGTCGTGAGAGCTCGACATGGGCTAAAAGTTGCTGGGTATAATGGCTCTATAGACTGGGCGAGAAGGCTTGAGAGTTGAGCAACAAGGACAGAAGAGGAGATGGGGAGAAAGGCGGCTTGCACGCAGGTGGTGTCATCGTACCTTGTGTATAACGCTATCCGTTATGCTCAGAAAGGCAGGGGGCGTCCAACGCTCGGTACTGCAGGCAGGCTAGGCAGGCCAGGCAAGCTGGGGGAAAGCTGGGAGCAGGAGCCAAAAAGCGAGAGCGAGGAGAGTGGAGAAGGTAGAAGAACGGCCTGTGGGCTCTGCAGCGCCCGGGGCATGGGAGGCTGTCGACGCGTTGGAGACTACAAGAAGGCGATGGCAGAGAGCACCAGGACGAGGATGAAGAGGGAGCGAGGGGCGAGAGTGGGCTGCTGGGGATGGACAGCGTCGTAGGACGGTGTGTGTGTATGAGTGCGTGTGTGTAAGTGTGTGTTGTGTGTGTGTTGTGTGTGTGTTGTGTGTGTGTTGTGTGTGTGTTGTGTGTGTGTAAGTGTTCTGTGTGTCGGGTCAGTGTTTTGTGTGTGTGTGTGTGTGGAAGAGAGAAAAGAGAAAGAGGAGAAAGAGAGAAGAGCGCACAAGAAAAAGTAGAAAAAGAACGAACGAGCGAATTGGATCTTTTTCTCGTCCCTTTGTGCCCCACTTTGCCGTTTACACACTTGACCCTGTTTTTTTTGTTTGTTCCTCGCCCCTCACTCGCTCTCTCGTCCTGTCTCCTCTCTCGTCTCCTTCTCTCGTCTCTCTCTCGCTCTCTCACTCTCTCACTCTCTTCTTCCCTCTCGTCTCTCGTTGGGTCCTCGTCTCGTCGTCATTCTCGCCTCTTTGTGCCACGCATCGCTTGGTGTGCAGTTCTAGGTGCTCCACCCTCCTGCATGCTGAGGCGTATGACGCGCCAACTCGCCGGGATCGTTGTAGGGCAGCTGTCGCCCACTGACACGGCTCTCAAAAGATAAAAAAAAACACACACTCACCTACTTGCAGACCTGTAGACCAGCCTCCATGCTCGAACACACTCCAGCAGATGTCCCACAATGCAGCATTTAGTTGTGCATGGCATTGTACGTCGGATATGAAAAAGTCCTTGTTTCAGAAAGAGAGGCCGCTGCGTTCTTTTTGTTTTGATGTCTTCATTGTCCACTGTCCATACTGCACTAGCTAGACCCCTGTCGACTAAGGGTGGCGACACCACCTGTCGTTGAGACAGATGCAGACGCAGAGGGCAAACTCGACGACAAGGACCTCAATGGCCTCAAACCCTCGCCACTGACCCTTGCCATCGAGGAAGGCGTCCCCCTCATCGACAGGGACGCAGGTCGGACGCCTGAGTCTGATCCAGATGCAGATCCGCTCCCTGCCACGCGCCTACCTCGTGTCGAAGGTTGTAACCGCCTGCTGCCCTGTCCACTCAAGGTCCGGTTGACGCCCAAAGTGGCAGTATTACTGCTGCTGCCGCCGCCTCCGCCTCCGCCATTCATGGATCCCGAAGCTCTTGCCAACGCTGCAGCGGCGCGCTTTTCCGACCTGCGTTTAAAGTAGCTGACCTTATAGGTACTAAACCCCTCCTGAAACTGTCTAGGCACTTTTCGGAAAAATGACAGCTCGGGCCGGTTGTCGCGGTTAAAGTGCATGTTGAATATGCGTAGAACCCTGTTGCACTGCGGAACGAATCTGCCAGGAAAGAAAAAACATTGAAAGTGTTAATAGCTGAGAGTGGTCCTCAAAAAAAGCCTCCGATCCGGAAGAAGACCCCCAAATGATCGACTTGCTGCCTTACTTTGAAGAGTATCCCAGCTTTTCCGAATACATCCCTGTGGCAAAGAACAGGAACAGGGTTGTGCACGAGACGAGGAGGAAGAACTTGTGCAACATTTGGACAGCGTACGCCTACAGAAACAAACAAGAAGCGTTAACACTGAATCGATCTGCTCGGCTCAACGTGAATATCTTCTTTTGTAGATGATGAGTTGTGGCGTGAGGATGGCTGATCGCGTCCCGATCACTCATGTCTCCCTTGTCGTTCCCATAAACCCATAAAGCACGCAACTGGGGTTTTCGTACCTGACTCGGCCTATAAAAAGTGACAAATGCACAGTATGCGATCACGGCAATCAGCGAGCCCAGAAATGCTATGGCAGTTCGCATTTTAAGGAGGATCCATAGGGGCCATGACGCACGTCAGTAATCGTACTATCTTGTGAATGAACAGAGCCAACGTTTCCTTCAAGCGTCTCGGCTGTACCTTCGTATTTCTGTTGCCTTTTCCTAAGGCGGATCATGTTGAGCTTGAGTCGCTCCTCAAAGATCAGTAGATCTCGATAGGTGACTGAGGAAGCGTGCCGAGAGTTGAACTGCTCCTCCGAAACCCGTTCCTCGGTCGGGGCAGGTGCTGATGCATCCGTGACCTGCGTCACTGGAGAGAATGATGCTGAATCGGCCATCGCTGCTGTGCTGAATCGGGGAGTGGGGTTGTATGCTGAAGGAAGAAGAGGAAGAAGAAAAAGAATGTCCAGACGTGTGTGTGTGTGTGTGTGTGTGTTTAGAGTGCAGAAAGGTTCACAGAACAGGAAGGCATGCAATGGGCATGGGATGCAAAGCGATGGGAGCAAGAGGGTATGGGGGGCGGGGATGGCGGTGCGCAAGAGTGGTGCAGTGCTATGCGGCGAGGATGGCGGTAGACAGGGGCATTGGCATCCAACAGAGTGCCAGACCGGAAGCGAGATGGAACGAGGAGCAGAGGAGCAGAGGAACGTCTGTGGATGGGCAAAGGCAAAGCAGCCATACTTCGGTGCCAGCAATCACGTGCTCTCGACGTGTGCGAGATCCCTTATGTTCCCCCACTATCGCATTACAAAATACTACTATGTCACTCACGCGTTCTTTTTTGGCGCGAATTGTTTCACCACTCCATTCCTCACCACACCGTTCCCCAGCACCACACCACCCGTTCTCAAACAATGGCAACACCAGACGACCCCCATCCGTCACTCTGAGCAGCACTTTGGCTACTGAAGACTCATCACTTGCCATCAGCGCATTAACTCAAGTGCCATTAACCTCCCCGGACAGCGTGGAAGATGAAGAGGTCCTCCAAGCGGCAATCCGAGTTGGTATGAGATTCATCCTCAAGCTACTCCGCTGCTGCCAGTGATTTCCCTATGCTAACCTTACTGTTATTCGTTCAAGTCAGTAGGTCTCTTAATACTCTTCGAGGAGAAGCTCCCCGTGATGAGATGGAGGATGAGGACAGGAACGCAGCTGAGACCGCCACATACAGACGTGATACATACCTATACGATAGCCGTCAAAGAACAGAGAAGTGGGTTTCGGCATTCCTGTCGAGTTCTTCTTGGCGAAGATCTCTCAGTTGCAGCTACTCGAGGGATGGCTCCTTGCTATGAAGGATGAAGCGGACGGAATCAACTGCGCAAATATCCGCTAATAAGCTACAATTCCACTGTAGGTACGAGCTCAAGTACGTGCGATTCTTTATGCACGAATAGAAGGCAAGTCGTACACTCTAGTCGAGGCCTTCAGGGACGAATGGCGGGATCTGGCGCCGAAGTTGATTCAGTACATGGACAGGAGCTATTTCGATTCGATTGCGGCGGATAGGAGACAGTGGATATTTTGCCCGCGTGAAGGTGTCTCCTTTGTTTGGATTAACACAAACAACTACGTCGCATCCTGGCACAATTTCTTTCAATAAAAACACTTTTTTTCAAGAGCAAGCAGACAGCGGCGCATTGATAGCGTTATTTAGATCCTCAGTGACACCGCGATTCCACACTACCAAGCAGATGTGTATGCGGTACATAGTGCAAGTCGGCCAGATGGCTCCAGGGGCGAGGGAGACTTTGGCTGCCAATCTAGCAGCGTCGAACCACAGGGATCTCAACGTGCGGAGTATCCTGAGGCCGTCTTTTTGATTCCGACTGCGGACCAGCTGGCCGTGTTCAATGTTGAGTCGTTCAAAAGTCCTCCGAGTACGTACGAGATTAACATCGCATGGGCTCCTTGAAGGGCTTGCACTTTCCCTGCCTTTGTCCAGATGAGCGCGAGCTGTAGGCATATCGCATTGGCAACCATCGAATTCCTCACTGAGTTTCGCCGTACTGACCATTGGAAGCTTCAAGGTGAATCTTTCCTCGGGGAACTCTCAGTTCAAGAAGCTCCCTCTATCCGGCTATGTTGGAGGCTCCTAAAGCGCCATCGACGGTGTTTCTCAGACGTTATTTTGGCGAAGTTAGAGATCGCTGCTTCATTCTGCGCATCAACGAACAAATACAGTACACACATTTCAATTACATTGATGCTTATCGAGACGTGTCCTTGTTTACACCCCACCCACATGCGCTCATCAAGTTTTCACTCAAAAGTGTTCTAGCCTTCTGGAGACTTGTAGTGTAATCAAAAGAACCTCTCCATAGAGTTGGAAGCCATCCAGACTTGAGTGGATGGATTCCATATAGGTTCTTCGGGCGTCTTAAGGATAATGTCCTTAAGTGACTGAAAAAGGCTTGGAACTTGATCTTGGCGCCCACTCGCCTATCTCTTTTTCTTGTACACACCTCGCTACGAGTTTAGACCCTTTCAACCCTTTTGCGCTTTCGCACTCAGATCACACTCCTCAAAACACGATCCCAGTTCACAAAGAAACAACCTAATCTTGTCATGGGTGTTCACGAACTGTGGCCTCTGGTTCGAAAAAAAGGGTATGATCCTACCCCGGCCTCGTTGCCTCATCAACACCACCACGGCACGGTCAGACTCGACGTCTCGTCGTGTTTATTCGCAGCCATCCAAAGAGCTTACTCGACGCACCCACCAGACATGGCTGCTGCCATTTTTGAGCGCGCTTTGACAAGTCTAGTCGGTCACTTGAAAATCTCGGTGGTTTGCTATCTGGATGGGCAACCTGCCTTGGAGAAGGCAGCTACGCACGAGGCCAGAGATCAAAAGAGGAGGTCGACTCTAGACTTTGTCGAAGAGGGTATGGTGACTCTTAGGAGCCGAGTTCAACATCGTCGACCCGCCACCAAACAACAGCACCTCGCCGTGAAAAAAAAGCTCGGAACATCATTTCGCTGGTCTTTCGAGCTCCGACAACAACTGAGAGAATACCTTCATCAGCAAGGTTGGGCGGTCGTCCTGAGTTCTTGTGAAGCGGATGTCGAGATCGCGCGCGATTACCAGGAAGGAGACGTGGTCTTGACGAAGGACTGCGATTTTCTCGCCTACGCAAGGGTCAAGACAGTGTGGCGTTTGGTGACAAAGTCAAAGCTCCTCGTCTACAAGGTCCCCGACCTGCTGAAAGCCACTGGATTATCTAGGATACAGTTGACGGCGCTCTGCATTGTGTCTAAAAATGATTACGACTCGAATGTTTACCGACTGGGAACGGCCACGAACTACAAGCTGATAAAGGGAATTATTGCAGTTGGTAAGGGTATACGTTCATTATATATCCACAGAAAATGACTATCAGTTTGTCCAGCGATCATTGACAGGCTCTCTGCTTTTTCTACATAGATGTCCAAGAAACTGTTGGACAATATCGCTGTCACCAGGATGTTGTGCGGAGAAACAACACCGATATCTCGTTCGAACTTTCTCAGCGAGTGTTTGTCACCATGGAGCAGACAGCAACACCAGGCAACCCTTCGTCCGCATTGAACACGCGCCACCAGACCCTGCAGTCCGAGTATGAGCAGCTTTGCACGCAGCTCAAAGCAATGTCAGAGGAGGCTAGAGCCTTGTGCCAAGAGTCCAAGTAAGCCTAGCCTCATGTCCACCGTTGTTCGTGTTACTGCTGCGTGTTATTATATAGAGAAATGTTACCAAGTCGCTGCGATTACACAGCATTCACATGAAGCTGCTGCTTTTACCTTCAACCTGTAGAGCCATGGATGGCGGCACACCTAGCCGCCATAAGCCAACCCAAAAGTTCAACCAATTCAGGACCATTGACCTGCCTACGCCTTCAACGACACAAGCAGACAGCGTGACGGACATCGAGATGGTACCGGTCGACGAGGGTGCACCCGACATGGCTGAGATTACTTTGAAGTCAGCACATCCAGCGTTGGCGCGTACAAGAGTCCCTCGCCATCGTCCACGATACTCACCCAAGGAACGAGTCCGCATAAAACAACATCCGTCACCACCTGCTATGAAACAGTTCAAGTGGAAGGAGCACAAGATAACGCCAGAAGTCACTAGCTCGACTAGTTCTGACGCTCTTGAAAAGCCAGCGAAGAGGAAGAAGACCGCGCCAGACAAGACCCATGATGAAATTCGAGCAAGCCTCAGCACCACCCGCAAGCCAAATCTCGTAAGAATGTTGTCTGTGGAACACCCTGTTGTCACCTTGCAAGTCGGCACATTGGCAGCAAACTCCCACGGCGCACGGTTGAGCGTCCAGAACGAACTGGGCGTTCAGATTGATGGCCTTGATGAGGCTGGATCAGAAATCGCAAAAGAGGTTGCCAGAATGTTGAGGAGAGCATCACGACAGGCATCCTCAGCCAAGAGATCCGCCCAGGCCTTGGTAGGTGGAGTTATCCAGAAGGCAATTATAGATGACGGGCTCGTGCAGCGAGCTGTTGCACAGGATAGGGAGGCCATGTCGGACGACGACAAGACGCTCCTCAATATTCTGGACCTTCTCTGTCCGCCAATCTCCAAGCCCAAAAGGAACGACAAAAGTGACGGTCAGGCGAGCCAGCACGAACTTCAAGATGATGACGAACCACAAGCGCCTGAAGAAGAGGACACTTCGGATCAGGGACGATTTATCTCGATGTTGCTGCAGCTGCAGCACACAGGAATCTGTCACTGCACGTCGAAGCATGACAAGTCACTGGAGGCCCTTGTGGACCGGGCTTATACGCTTGGATTGTGTGATCCGTGGGTCAAGTCTTCCACTCCAGCCCGAACTGAATTTCCTGCTAGGCCCTTAGTGGCATCGTCCGCTGCAGAGATGTCCAGTGAGTTTCGGCGCCATTTCCGTAAGGGAACCCTGGAAATTCAAGACAAGGTATTGCTTCAAATCGACAATCAATATTGCCTTTATTTGAATACTTTGAAGGCTGACGCTATAACATCATTGGCAACAATAGCTACAGAAAATGATTGACAAGGGTATGCTGCCTCCTACCACCGACATCAGGATCCGCTACGAACTCCCAGCAATCATTAATTTTGTGCGCCTGAATGCTATGCTCGACAACCGATATACGACGGCGCCCTTGTCACCGATTCTTCAGCCATATGTCCTATTCTCAGAAGCCAATCTCTTGGTGTTGTTTTGGTCAAGCGAGATCTTGAAGGAGGAGATAAGAAAGATTCTGAACATGACAGACCGCAACAAAACTCAGGCAGAGGCATCGAGGTTGCTCGCATTACAGGGGCCAGGATACTTGTTGACTCGACTTGTGTCGAGCGTTGGCCGAGGTGCGCGGCGCGGGGCCACAGGCTACATGAGGCAAACCACCACGATGACATTGGATCAGATCCGCGAAGACTATGCCACAACTCGCGCAGTCGGGTTCAGGCCAAACGAGTACAATTCCAATGGATATACTCTCTACGGCTCAATCAGAACCAATGGTCTGTGCCTTCAACTGTTGGCGTTCAAAATGAAGGAGTTGCTAGCAGTGAAGTATAGAAGGCTCCCCGAGAGTGTCCTCCCCGAGCGCCTTACGTCGACCAGCCATGGAACGGCGGATTATCTTACGGAGATCAGGAACGTCGTCCGGTCGCAAGAGGACGTCTCTCGTCTATGGGGTTGTGACCCATCTAATATTTCGATACTCGCCCTGGATCTCGGTCAAAATTGTGTTGTCGGTGCCTACGCCTTGAGGCCCAGGGATCCATCCATTCCTCAAGAAGCACCGCCTATCCACTGTAACCTCGCTGTAAAGTCAAAGGCCGTGTACCAACCATCCTTCCGATACCGAGCATGGCTGTCTGAGAGGAAGGAAACGGTCCCCCTGGGATGCAGCGAATCAATTGCAGCCATGGAGAGCCGGATATCTCCTCGCCGAGGGCTACAGTCAGACTTTGTTGATCACGCAAAGTACATAATCAAGGACAAGGACAAGGACCAAGACAAGGATGATTCTCGAAAGGTCGCTGAACACCTGGACCAATTTTACAACGGGGATATGAGCATCGTACGACACCAATGGGACCAGCGAAGAGCCCACCTGGGCGAGTTCCAGACGATCACGGACCGCCTGCTCGGAATGATTGGGGGAAGCATCGGCCGACACAGGGACCCCAAGGACAAAGTTGTGATCGCTATAGGGCTTGGAGAATTCAAGTCGAAGTCTGGGCTTGGCTCGTTGCATGAGGCATTTGCCTCGTACTTCATCCAGAAGGTTAGCCATTTGTTGCAAACGAGCACACATTGCTGGTTCTCAGAGCCTTCTGTAACACATTTTTTTTTTGACAACTTCAGTGTCGTTCCCTCGGCTACGTTGTCCTGGGCGTTAACGAGTTTTATACTTCGAAGCGCTGCCCGCAGTGCAAGAATTTCGTGGCCCAAGTGACACTCCGTCGCCTCTACTGCAGAGAGTGCGGGACGTACCACCATCGGGACGTCATGGCTGGCAACAACATGGCAATCATCGTTCAAAGCCATCTTGTGCACCTTCGGCGCCCCGATTATTTACAACCGAAAGACAAGAATGGCTCTTTGATTTGGACCCAAAGCGACCCCGGCACCAACAGTGGCACCAACAGTGGCACCAGCTCCTGCATCAGCCCCAGCAGCCAGAAGCGCAAGCCGGTCTAGCTACAAAGTTTGCGTGTTCGCCAGCACGCTAAAAATTGTCGGTTCTCGTCCTTGTGGACTGCCTCGTACGAGGGGAACACAAGGACACCCGACGTGTGCCCTGGACAGCGTTGACAAGACCACACAGCCACACTACGCTCTGCTCTGCACCCCGAGCAATGTCCGAATGAGATCCACAGAGGCACGGATCCAGCTGCAGAACACGATCCAACGCACGATCCGCTCCTTCCTCGCCTCCGCTGCACCCCATCTCATCCTCGACACGCGATCTCGCTCAGCCTACCGTGCAAGGCACCTCGCACCTTCGACCAACATCCCGCACGACCACCTCCATCGGTCATGGTTCCAGCTCCCGCCCAAACAAACGCCCTTTGCCGTTCTACAATCAGCTCGCGAACCCACATGCACAGAATTCAAGGATGCAGGACTGACAGTGAGCTTCAAACAAGTCCATAGCTGCCCTGATGATACGGGTCCGTCTCAGCAAACTCATTTCCAACCAAGCGACCTGCTACGGTCCCGCGGATGGAAGCCCGACTGGACCTTTGAAGACCATCCCATCTTTTGGTCCACATTCGCGCACGAGTTGTCCTTAACTCCACTTGACCATCCAACCAGACAAGGACGAGGACAAGGAGAGCGAGAGGGGCAGGGACAGGGACACGGACAGGGACAAAAACAAGGATCGGTCGAGTCGCCGCAGCTCTCCATCGAGACAGCTGGTCACCTCTCAAGGTCAACCCAGTCATCACGCTACAACTTCTTGTTCATGCCGAACCCAGTCCTCGTCAAGATGCTACCCTCGATCGAACGCCGTCTACTCCAACTGCGTCGACCATCCAACCAAACACCTACATCCGCTCTGGACACTGAACAGCCGCCATCAGACCTCGCACCACTGCCTGCCACCGTCCTTCGCTGCCTGGATATGGGCTGTGGATCTGGACGCGACATGACCTACATGGTTGCGCGCACTGCCAACGACAAAGATCCTTCTTCTTCTTCCTTTGGTAGAGCCCAATGGACAGTCGTGGGCATGGATCAGCGCAAGGATGCATGCGAGCGCGCATTACAGCTCGCGAAGGATACTTTCCCGTCTTTGCAACAGCTGAGCCGAGACCATTCTTCGGGTCTACATTTGGATCTGGATCTGGATCTGGATCTGGATCAGGAGCTAGATCTAGCATCACGCGTGTCCACTCTTGTCGGCAAGGTCGATCCAACCACAGGCGTCTTTTGGGCTTCCCCATCCCAGCCCTCCTCCTCCTCAAGCCCTCGTTTACTTCTCAACAACATTCGTTATCAAGACCCAGAGCAAGATCGATTGCAGCTGCAGCAGCTTCGCATCAAAAACGCGCGCACTTGCAAAAACGACAAGAACCATCATGGAGGTGATGACGATGAAGATGACGATGACGATCGATTCGATCTCATCGTCATGATCCGTTTCCTGCAACGACCCCTTATGGAGCCTCTGGTCCAACACTGGCTACGTCCGGGTGGATTCGTGCTTTTGAGCACATTTGTCTCGGACGTGGATTTGCCCCGCTACTCCAAACCAGGTCCTGCCCATCGACTGCAGTCCAAAACTGAAGCGCGTGATATCCTTGAGCGACTTGGACTGGATGTCGTTTTGGATGAGGTGTCGTTGATCGAGGATCGAACCCGATCTGTGGCTACGGTCGTGGCTCAATTGCCATTAAAGTGATCCGGAAAGTGCTTGACTTTATTACGCGTGCTTTTTTGTTTGTTTACTTGATTCTGTACAAAAGCAACCAGGAGAGAGAGAGGAGAGAAATCAGGGCTGAAAAATTTGAAGAGTGAAGTTGGTTTCTAAGATATATCATCTAAGGCTTGCGTCGTTTTCAAAAGGGAGAGTGATTTAGGCGTTGGTGGGCTTGAACTGGTAGACCTTGGCGTTCTCATCAAAGTGAACACCAAGCTCAAACAGCTTCTGCGCAACCTTGGCAAAGTCATCAAAGAACTTCTTCTCGTCCTTGGCGTAGATCTCGACCCACTTGCGGAACTCCTTGTCCTTGGCCATTGCCATGTCTGCGGGCAACATCATCAACGACTTGGACTCCTTGTCCTCAAACTGCTTGGGTCCAGACCACTTGCGCTCGACCCACTTGCGACCCAAGAGCTCAGTGTAGAAGGTGTTGGTGAAGACCGTGGGCGATGCGGTCCAGGGACCGTCAAAACCGGAACGATCGGGGTGGCAGCGTCCCAAAGCGTGAGCGCCGAGAAGAGCAACGATTTCCTGATCATTAAAGCCCATCTTGTAAAAGATGTCGCGAGAGTGCTGGCCGTCGGGTCTACCGGCGTCGGGGAGACGACCATCTGGGGGAGACTGGCTCTCCTCGCCATCAACACGACCGGCTCTCCAGTTGACGATTGGGCCACCCTACAGACAGAAGACAACAGTAAGCTTTAATTTTACGAGCGACATACAGGAACATGTGCAAAAAAAGAACCAAAGTCGACATGGACATTACCAACTCCTGGATGGCAGCAACACCAGCCAAGGTCCAGAGATCACCATATGAAATCTCGGGGAACTGGTCCTTCACGCGGTTGAGACGCTCGCGAGCGATTCCCAGACCAGCGTTGGCACCATGACCAGCCTCGGGCTTGAAGCGCATGGTGGCATAGTTGGAGCCACCGTCCTTGGTGTTGACGTCGTACGTGCCCGAGGCGTGCCAGGCAAGGCGGAGGAAGACAGGACCGTAGGAACCGTCGTCGTAGTTCTCATCCTCAATGATGGCGGCGATGGCGTTGTAGACCTTCTGGTAGTCAAGAGGCTCCTTGGGCTTCTCGGCGGCAGCAGCGACAGTGGGAAGCGAGGACTCTATAATCACCAATGAACAGCAGAAAAGTTTTGAGTCTCTTGTGTGAGGACACAGATGGTGGGGTTGAGCATAATCGAATCTCACGGAGCCAGCCAAAAAAAAAAAAAAAAAAAATGCCCCAGCCGGGCAGGTAGCATTATGCAAAGCTCTGCATTTAAAGTTTTTTCCGAAGTGGAGCGGACACGAGTGATCGGGTGAAGGACGACGGAATGAAGAAACCAAGGCTCATCCCTGGGCCATACTCTGCGAAAGAGCACATTCTCCATCGTGCCCAAGAGGCAGACAACTGGAACCGTGTCGGCAGTACAACACGGGCAAGAGGGAGAGACAGGCAGAACACAGCACCCGCGGGAACACCCTGAGAGACGCCGAGTCCGAAAGAAAACCCTCCCCGTAACGGCAGAATAAGGTTTGCCCGAAAATTATCTCGGACTCTTGCGCTCTGCCCGTCCTTCCCACATGACAAGGCAGCTGTTGGCTGTTGAGGCAACTGAACCGAGGGAGCGAGAACGAGAAAAGAGGCCTGCAGAAAGGAAGAGAGATATCAAGAATACAACAAATGACGCTCAACCCCTCCCCTCACTTTCAGTGAAGGGTACAGAGCGAACAAGTTGCGTACTGTAACCAAGGACACGCAAAAAAAAGCTCGGATTTTTTGGAATAGGGTCTGCGCAGTTGTCAAAAATATAGGTCGGTGCCTGCGCGACTTGCCCTATGCGCTGCAACAGGCTATATTCATGGAAGCGGACTGGCAACTTACTCTCGTTCTCGAGGTACAGGTGGTAGCCTGCAGCACCGGCACCGGCGGCGAGCGCTGCCACGACAAGGGACTTGCCAGCGCCGCCCGAGGAGGCGGGGGCCTGGGAGGAGTAGGTGCGGACGGAGGAGACGGCAGCGCGGCGGGCAACGGCAGCCAGGGGTGCGCGGAGGAGGACACGGGAGGCGAACATGGCGAGGGTACAGACAGGAGAAGAATAGGGGAGTATGGGGAGAGAGATGAGAGACTGTTGGGAATGCGAGGGAACAAGATGGAAAGAAGAGAAGAAAAGGAATCAGGGGAATGAGCACTTCCTTTCACTTTATGGCGCGCTGGCTGTGGCGCGTTCAAATTCGATCCACTGCAGCAGCAACCTGATTGGCTCGGACATTGCTCAGACTCGCATCTGGGACTCGAAGCTCGGGTCATCGATGTATGTACATCTATGCCCTGGAGTAGTGCTCCACTGCACGCCAGTTCTGGATCAACTGTTGCGCATCCAGTTCACCTGTCCAGGCTACATCTTGCGCCGATACGCGAGCAGAACCATGGGGAGCAGATGGAGAGTCTATTCGGACGAGGAGTGACCTTCAACGGCCATGATTCTCGCGATGGGGTCCATCGAACGCTCCTGATTCAGGGCGGAAGCAAGACCAGATCCACTGAAGTGTTACCTACATAGCTTACAGTCTAAGAGACATCAATTTCGTGATTTTTTCATCTTGCTCAACACCGACAGCCAAAAACACACGCTGCTTGTATTCATTAATACCCATGCGGCCAGTGAGGAAATCAAAGAAAGAAAGAAAAAAGAAAAGAAAAAGAAAAAGAAAGAAAGAAAGAAACAAAGAAAAAAAAAAAAAAAAGAGTTTGGGGAACTTGGTACGATTCTATCTATGAGTTGGGCTTGATCTAACCGCTGAGCTTTTCTATGTTACCCTCCTCGACGCGCCCCAGGTCCTCGCGAGTGATTGCCGAGATGTGATGCAGAATTGATGCCCTTGGGCCCCAAGTGCACTGTCTGTTGCTGCTGTTGTTGCTGCTGAAGGAGACCGTTCGTAGGGGTCCGGTTTGTGCTCGATGTCGCACCTGAGCCAGAACCACGCGATCCCGAGGACGGAGACGATCCTGCATGGTCCTCCATGTCTCTTAGACTTGCCCTGATGGCCGCATCCAGATCATAATCCGATCCCGAACCAGATACCGACCCTGAGCGATGAGCACTCGAACTGCCATTCAAGCTGTGGTTGTTCATGTTGCTGTTATTGGCGCCATTCAAGGTCAAACTAGTTGGGTTTCCAAGGCCAGTGTTAAACGCATTGACGGATGCGGACATCACTGTTGGCGAAGAAAACAATGATCCCGATGCAGAAGAGTGCTGGCTAGAGTGCTTGTTATGTGTTTTGAAATAAGCACCGTTGCCGTTGGTGTTGGAGGACAGGGTGCCGTTCTGATGAACCCCACCGCCTGTGCCCGATGGTGAGGGGGATCCAGGATGAATGAATTGCGAAAGCGCGCCCGGGGCCGAGAAGCCATTCAGAGAATTGTGTTTGTTTAGAGAGGTCTTGATGTGGCTAATCGATCCCGAACTGGCAAGCCAGGACGACCGCTGAGGCGTGTCTGCAGTTGGAGTGGACGGCATGGAAGCTGATTGAGTCAGCGGGCGAGACTGTTGCTGCTGTCCTTGTTGAGATGGTCCTGCAACTCGTACCGGGGAAGGTACATCCATCTTTCGCTGATACTCCACCAGGGACTGGAACAAATTGGCCACCTCCTTCACTCTTGAGAACTGGACACAAAAGTTCTGCAGCGCATGATAGTATCCAGGAATAGTGATCGCCTCGTTCCTGAGTAAAGACTGCAAAAAGACACACAGCTAATACCACAGGCAAATTAGAGGGTAAAAAGATGTCCGTTAGAAACCACGGGGCACGTACAATATAGCAGGCAATGTCATTAAGGCTGTGGATGACCAACATACCATACGGACCACGCGGGCTTGTCCAACCTTGTCCTCGACCAATTCGCAACACCGAACCGCGTTTTCAATGTAAGCATGCAGAAACCGCGGTGAAAGAGTTGTTGCTCCGGTCAACCGATTGACCACCTCCAATGAATGGAGCGTCAAGCGCTTAGCATGGGTCATCGTGTCCAGATATCCATCGACAATAGTGGGTACTGGGCTACTTGCACCACTACTCTTCTGACCCGCTTTTCCAGTTCGGTCCTTGGAACCATTAGTCTTTTGGTTGCTTCCCACGATTTCCATATTCGGACCCTCGAGCTCGGATGAGAGTTGGATCAAGTGGAGGAGTAAGTTGAAGGCGATCATAGGGTTATTGTCAACAATGCCAGGAAGGGCTTCATGCGGCGGTAATGGAATATGGACCTTGGCTGCATCGCCTGTGAATTGAGCCAGCATGAACTGTGATATGCGCAAACAGACACGAATAAAGGTTGAGATATTATGAGTAACACGGTTGTTTTTCGCATCCAAAGCAGAGAATGCATCCCACAAAACCTACCTGTTCCTGATCAAACGACAATGGTTGGATCACGGCCTGCTCCATGATAAAGTTCAATTGCTGACGGTTGAAAGAGTTGTCCGCCTTCTTCTTCGTTTTGCTGGCGACCACTGCAGGTGCAGGCGCAACGTCCTCAGATCCCTGGAAATGCTTTTCAGCCTCAATCTCCCACTCCTCCAACTCCTCTCCGTCTCCAGTTTCGTCATCCTCCGCCTGATGGCTGTCAGAGTCATTTGTTGCCGAACCAACAGCGGTTGACTTCTGATCCTTATTTTCCTGGCCTGTGCTCTTGATGGTCTCCTCCTTCGGTATCGTCGATTCAGGTGTATTAATGTTCTCCATCAATCCCTTGAGGGACTCCCAGAATGCTTTGCGATCTCCACGCCTCTGAGTAATGTCTTCCCAGCCGAGTCCTATTGGAACTTGATCTTCTATGGATACATCCGGCAGGGTATCATCTAGTGACTGCAGATCCACAGGCCTAGAATCCGCCTCGCGTGCTATCGTGATCAGTTCTGAAGGTTTGCTTGGAGCCAGCTAAAGCAACAAAAATAGACAGAGTTAGAGACAGAATATATGATGTGTGGATTGAATCGGCACCAGTGTACCAAGGTGGCGCTTTACCTCCTCTCCATCTCCGTTCAGGATCACGCTGATCACAAATCGCTCAGGCTTTTGCTGCTCATCCTGTAGCGCGGTCGAGTAAATGTCCACGAAGAGGCAAAGGAAGGGATGCTGATGAATGGGGAGACCGCTGTACAGACTGTAAAGGAGATAAAGGGTCGTTATTCGCACTTTGAGAGGCTATTAGCAAGGAAAAGAAAACAGTAGAATGCAGGTGAGTTTCAAGAGTGGGGTCATCCTGGAAGTTTCGAAAGGGGAGTAGGAGACACCAAATGATGCAGGGGTCGGTATATCTGTAGAGTGCTCCCCACAGTTCCGAAGATAGCAACGCTGATAACAGTACCTCGGATTCAATGTCCCCTTGCGAACGGCTGCGATCTCGCTCCTGCAGAACGGTCCGGATCCGCTCCTGCACCGACTCTACAGCGTTCAGTACGTCCATTAAGGCACATCCTGCCCTGAACTGCCGATTGGCCGCGACCGACTGCAAAAACTCGCGTCCGGTCTGCTCCAAGACCCGGTCGAGATGATTCCCGAGAAAGGTGGCAATTTCTTGCGGAGGCACTGTAATCATCGGTCCGAGACGCAGGTGTTGTGTTGCGAGGCAGATTGGATCAAGGCCGAAGACGTGCAAACGGACTGAGCGGCTGGTCCGAGCTGGCTAGGTTCTTTTTCTTTTTTTTTTTTTTTTTTTTTCCTTTCCGCGGCGAGCTGCTCTGCGTTGTACGGACGATGCAATAAAAATGCGGACGAGAAGCCTTGTACTGATTACAGTCGACCAGCAGTCAGAGGACAATTAAGTGGAACTGAAGGTTGATGAGGAAGAAGAAGGAGAGCTACGTTAGCCTTGCTGGATATGACTGATGCACAATACAACTGCAAGACTCGAACGCGCTGTAGTACCTAGTCGAGGAGTGACGTGTTGCAGGATCGAGGCGTACGATGGAAGTAGCTCAAGCCGCTGATCAAAAAGACAGCACAAAGAGTGGGGTGTGTGTGTGCGAGTGTGCGTGTGTGTGTGTGTGCGCTTGCAAGGCGATGGAAGAGAATGGGCAATGAAGGAGAGAAGTACTGGTGCAGTCCGATGATATGCTTGAGATGTCACAAAAGAAGGACTCCCAGCTGTACAGAACACAGACTCTTTGGCAGAGAACAAAAGAAAAGGAGCTGGCTGCGAGAAAGAGAGCGGTGGTTGGATAGAGCTAAGCAGCGCCAGGCAATGGGAGCCAACAGACAAGAACACGAGATTGAGAGTGTGGAAGTGTGGAGATGACGGAGATTGTGTGTCTGTGTCTCTTTACGTGTGTGTGTGCGCGTGAGTGTGCGTTTGTGAGTGCGCGAGTATGGTGATTTACGAGGCGTGTGGTGATATCCGATAGACAGGCCGTGTATGTGTATGTGTGTTGTGATATATCTGCGTATGGGTGTGTGTTATGGAATATAGGCGTGGGACAGGAGATCGATGCTGCTGGAGAGACAAGAGGGGATGCACCAACAGGGATGGAGGATGGGATGTGATTAGATGATTAGATGCGAAGGAGGTCCCTTTTGATTGGATTGAAACAAAGACAAAAGGGGAATTGTGAATGAATTCGGATGGACAGGTTGCGCGCTGTTGAAATATATATCGTGTATTGCTGCGTGGCTTGGAGCAACGCGCAGTGGGCACAAGGGGTGAACAAACCTCCCTAAACAATCATGTACTCTACACCTGCGATACTCGTCTTCAAGTCTAGTATCTATATAGCTGGCATCATACCCTCCTGGCTGGCATCTCGGTATCCCTCCATAGGGACGATGGGCAAACCGCCTTTACTTGATCAAAGTGGCCTCGACCTGAGAGGCCGTGATGTCGCTGAGACGGGTGATCAGGGTCTCGTAGAAATCAATGCCCTCTAGGAAAATGTCCTCGTGCATGCGCTCGTCGTGGTCATGGAGCAGTAGTGGTGTGTTCTTGAGGTACGAAACTCCCAACGCGGGGATACCCACCTCACGAAGGTACCGAGAATCGGTTGCAGCTATATAAAGCATCGTCATCAAAAGGAAGAGAGTGTTGGTTCCACGTTCAACACGCGATATCGTCATGGGGACAAACGACGCGCTGTACCTGGAAAGATCTCGGTTTCGTAGTCGACCTTCATGCCCTTGCAGGCATCGCTGAATACTGTCCACCAGATATTGGATTCGTCAATAGCCGTCAGGGTGTTGTCAAAGTGTCCATTGACAAACTCCATGGTCACGCTATTACCAAGAAGGTGTTTAGGTATTAGTTAAAATTCATGCAACTTAGCCAGCCTTGATCTAAGCATCTGTTGCTTGCATACCCTGGTTGAGAGGCAACGAATCCCTCCAGCTTGGCCTGGAACTCCTTCATGTCAAAGAAAGGGCTCACGCGAATATCAAAACCACAGGTTGCCTCCATGGGAATCACGTTGAACTGGATCCCGCTCTACATGAGTTATAAAAGTAGACCACTGCGGTATTAGCAACCAGTTGGCAACCATACATGTAGATCAATCTGAAAAACGAAAAATGATAATAACTTACCTGCAAGAATGTCAGGTTGATGGTGGTGACATCGCCGAGGGTGTAACTCTTGCCATTGTGGTGCAGGCCGACTTCAAGCAGCTTCTCCTGCTCACTGCGAAGGTTCATAAACTTTTCAATGACCTTGAGCAGCTTCGAAGGTGCAGTTTCCTTAATAAATTGGGATCCATGGCCTAGTCATACGTCGAGCAGTATCAGCATCATGATGCTCATAGCCATATGGAGATCAACCTGTCCATGCTCCCGTATGCTTTCATGTGTACCTGTAGGACCTGTAGCGGTGACCTTGATCCACCAAGGCATGCGCTCGCCATAAAACACCTTGAGTGCGTTCTTGGGGGAGGCAATGCCTTCGTCCAGGGCAAAAGCGACATTGAGACGCCTAAACTCTTCGTGGTGGACAAGCAGCTTCATGCCCTCAACACCTCCAACCTCCTCCTCTATAAGTTGGAAACAAAACGACAGCGGGTTAGTCACGGGTTTAAGCCATGGTAGAATACGTGCAAGTAATGGGAACACAAAAATGCCAGAAGCACAGTCTGATGCCCGATCGGCGCTTAAACTAGACTAGCGCGCGATGACCGCACGCGCACCTTCCACACTCGTGATGAATATAGTAGCCTTTTCCATCAAACGCCCTCGGACTAGTAGATCCTGTCGACTCTTCAATCCCGCACGCACTCGGTGTGGTTATTCCGGTTTACACGTACGCCTATGAGTCCAGCCCATCCTCGAACCTGAATGTTGTACGAGGCTGAATAATCAAAAACACAAGAATGCGCTACTGTAATCGACTTGCCTGGAACCCAAGTGAGGTGGATGGTTCGGAGAGGTTTCTTTCCGGCGGCTCTATAGCGGCGAAGGACCTCGAGGTAACTGCGGAATTATAGCGGGCAAAAAAAGTTAGTTCATGAGTAATATTCCCACACCACCTCCAGTAACCTTTATTTGCTCGTTCCTCATTTTTACCTCATGCCGACACATTTCATGTCTTGAGAACCACGAGCATAGATCCAGCCATCGATCTTGTTGGCAGCAAAGGCGTCTTGGGTCCACTGCTCAGGGAACACAGGGACCACATCCGTGTGGCTGTTGAGCAGCAACGTAGGCAGGCTGGGGTCTGTGCCTTCAAAGGTCATGATGACAGTAGGCTTGCCCTTGACGCACTGAGTGTCAAGAGTAAGGATTGGGTGCACCATGTAGGGGAATATTAGGAGATGAAATGACCGGACAAGAATCAAACTGCGACCCAAGAGAAAGAACGAAAACTGCAAACTTGCCTCAACGACTCGATAGGGCATGCCAATTTCCTCAGCCTGGCGAATCAGGAATGTGGTCGATTCGTCATACGCAGGGGTGGGCTGCATAGTCTGTTGTGTGTTTTTGCATGTGGATGGAAAGGCAGGGGCAGGTTGTTAATTGGTGCTCGCAGGCAAGAGGATGATGAACCGGCGCATGTCACAAAGCCAGATACGGGTCTGTTGCAAAAATAATGCCATGCCTTGATGCGCAGGTACTCGCGGAAGCGGGTGACAGCAGGATGTTCATTGGTATCGAGTTGGGTCATGGCGTCTGACTGGGGGGTGGGAGTTGGATGCTGTTTGCGAACACGCGTGAATTGGTGAGAGAAGGGAAGAAAGAGAACGAATGTGTCAGAGCCTGTTGCCCTACAGGGAAATAAAAGCAGAACGAGCTGGCCAGTAGAATGCGGAGAGAAACTGCTTGCGAGCAGGCTGTTGTTTCTGGTATTTCCGTTAGGCAAACATCGCCATGGTAACACCGCAGGAAGGTGTTTAATGATACAGAAGAGAACGATGTAACCTAAAGCTTGGACGCGGCCGAGTGCTTCTGCACAATGTCGTGGATATTGGGGTTGCTGTAAAAGGCCACCTTGGACTTGGATGCTGGGTGAACTTCCACCAATCTGGGCTTGACGCCCTCGACCTCGGGACTGTCCGCGGTTGCAATGAGTCGCATGCTCTGTGCAACGACCGCCACAGAGACCGTCAGGGTCTTCTCTGCCACAAAGTCCATGAGTGGCACAATCTTGTCCAGTGCCCACTCGGCTTTTCTGTTTCGAGACTCACGAGGCTCTACCACCTTCAGGTATGACGGCTGCAGAATACTCACGCGCTCGAATCCAATCTCTGCCAGGGCCTTCTCAGTCTCTCCCTTCACCTTGCTGTACAGGAAGAACGAGTTGATGTTCGCGTTCCCTGCACTGACATACAGGTAATGAACCTTGCTCGTGCCATCCTCGTTCTTAGGGGCCTTCTCGTGGATAAAGCGCGCAGAGTCCAAAACGTACTGTTGGTCAATCCTTCTGAAGGCCTCGGCCGATCCTGCATCGGCGCGAGTGGTGCCTAGAGCGCAAAAGACGATCTGGGGCAGATCAGAGGCAGGGAAGGTCGCAGGGATGTCCTCGAGGCTGACGGTCTTTTGCTCCAGAATAGAGAGGTTCGAAAAGGTGTCGTCAGTGCTGACGGGGCGGCGGCCAAGAGTCAGCACTCGTGTAAATGCATTCGAGGCAAGTGCATCTCGGACAACGCATTTGCCCACAGCGCCTGTGCCGCCAAGGATCAAGGCTGAAGTTTTGGAGATGGTCATTGTCAAGTGTGGTTGAAGTGCCGGAGGGTATGGAGCAACAGCGTTTTCAATGAGGTGTTGAGGAGCAGGCAGTGAAGGGAACAGCAGTGAGGGGTTTGAAAGGTTGATTATGAAAAGAAAAAAAAATGAAAAATGAAAGGGGACAAACAAATCCAAAAACAAGGAGTGATCGAAAACGACGAAGAGCATGAAAATGACGCGTCTTTTGCGTGTTGCGTAGGTTTTGAAGCATCATGCTCGCGCAAAGGTGTTTCCTATGCGTTCTTGGGGTCGACTGCTCCTTCCTCGCCTGTTGCTACCCACTCCACGACGTACATTTTCCGGTTCGGCATTATTTTGACGGGTACACAAACCTGTGGCCGATCCACTGTGCCTCGATCGCCAAACTGCTGTACCCCGCAGACTTTTTTTTTTGTAGTTTTATTTTTTTGCGGTACAAAGCAAGATATATGGGCATGATGTGAAAAAAGGACAAGATAGAGAGCGTACGATCGGCTTACGATGAGATCAGTGCAATGCGCCTCTTAGTAGATATAGGGGATGAGCTTGTAGGGAACGATCTTCTCGTACTCCTCCCAGTACTTGCCGTACTTGCCCTTGCAGCGGGTGTGGTCACGCTGGATGCGGTGCAGCAGGAGAATGGTCATGTAGATGATGTAGAAGTAAGGAAGCAAGTGCTGGGTGCCGCAGGTCATGCAGAAGGCCAGCGAGATCAAGAGGTCACCCACGTAGTTGAAGTGGCGCGAGAGACCCCAGTAACCGGAGCAGAGCAACAACGACTTGTGGGTCTTGCCATCCGAGGTCACGAACGAGGTGCGGATCACCTTGGCGGGCTTGCCCCAGATCATACACTCGCCGTTGGTGGTGCGGACAATGTCCTTCTGGTGGTTGACGGAGCGGAAGATAAAGTATCCGGTGTATCCGACAGTGAAGATCAAAGCAAAGTGGAGAGGGCTCAAATCGACGGGGTTGCGCACAAGGTAGTGAGACTGGAGAGTGTACTACGAGGCCGAAAAAAAGATATGCACAGTTCGGATTAGATATCTGTCTAGGCTGATTGCCACTGGAATAGACACCGATGTAGTAAGACGGGAGAGCGGTTGTGACACTTACCAGCCAGGGCAGCCAAACGGAATCACCCCAGGCGAGATAGAAACCAAAGTGGTCGTGGGCAATGTCGATGGTGCGAAGGTACCAGTCCTCGTTGTAGAAAAAGTCGAGCACGTAGGTCATGTGCAAGAGGTTGAGCAGGATCATCGAGTTGGTGACATAGCCAATCTTCTCGTACTGGGCGGCAGCAAAAGACAGGTTGATCATCGTCCATGCAACAATTCCAGGGCGGCCGTTGTGGAAGAGCTTGAAGTCAAAGTACTTTCCGAAACGGGGGTTAAACTCGATACCCATGAGGAGATCGTAGATGAACGAGCCCGAGAACTTGCGGTCGGCAGCGTGCGAGGGGAAGAAGTGCGCCTTGATGTAGCAGAAGAAGGTCAGGAAGTATCCGTACATGTTGGCAGCCAGAAGGAGACCGCCCCAGTTGTCGTGGATAATGGTCAACTTCCACCAGCCAAAGTAGAGGCCGCCAACTGCGTAAAGGGCGTGGGAGATGATCCACGCAAAAAGGCCGTTGACCTAAGGATGGCGGGGTTTTGTAGTCGTGAGACGAGACCTTGAAGTTAGTCACTTGTGCCTGGTAAAAATAACAGGGGCACCAGAGGCAGTTGAGGCCAAAAAAAAAAAAAAAAAAAAAAAAAAAAACGAAAGGACTACAGCCCGATCTACGGGAGCACTGAACTCCCGGTCCTCAAAGCGCGTGCGTACCTTGTAAGGGAGCAAGTGTCCAGCTGGAGTGCGCTGACCATATCCAATCTGAGAAGGAAGGAAAGCGTAGAGGACGGCCTGGAAGGTCAACCAGGTGAGGAAGATGCGAGCAGCATGGGGCGAGAAGGTGGGGACCTCGCGGATCAGAAGCTGCTTCAGAGCCTCGAGGGCGTCAGGGGAGTTGTAGACCTCAAGAGCAGGGGCGGACATGGCGCACTGGTAGGCATTACAGGAGATGTACGTGTACATGACCCACAGAGGCGACAAGACCAGGATTCCGAGAGACATCAAGATGGTGCCGAAAGAAACATCTACAGATGTGGATCAAAAGCCAATTAGATTCTGTTTCGAGCGTGTCCATCTGATGAGTGCATCCTGATGCCCTGAGGCTCCTGGCGCAACACTTCCAGCTGCTCCCTTTTTCCGACTGTCCAAGGGCTGCGAAAGGACAGCGGGGTAGCCCAGGCACGGCAAAGAGGCGTGCCCACGACCGGGAGAGAAAATAACTCTGCTGCGAGTGGCGAGTAGGAGAAAAAGGACCATACCTCGATCGCGTCCCCAGGTCTTGCCAACCTGGGCATTGACTTTGGTTTCGGCTTTGATCTCTGCCTGAGCGACGACTTTCCTCTGCTGCACTGCCATAGTGGAGAGGAGGGGTAGGAGGGGGGAGGGGAGAGGGGAGATGAGTGAAGAAGAAAGAGAAGAAAGAAAAGAAAAAAAAAGTGAACACCGCGGTTTTAAGCCAGGCCCCGCAAAAAGGTACAGTATGTGATATCCCAACAGTGGTGAGCGGTTACGAACTCTATTCCTAATAACCTAACTGGCATTTGGTTGGCTTTCTGCGCTGTATTCTGTCGATTCTTGAGGACATCCTCCTCTTCCTCTGCCTCGATCTTGCACAGTAGCAAGTGGAGCACAACGGCCTTTGGGAGTACGAAAAAATGCAGTCAGACACATCAGTGCTTGAGCATGGATCGATTGACCGAAAGTATCCCAGCTCATCAGACTTGCCACCTTTCCTCCCGCTGTCATTCTTGCCTCCCTTCCTTTGAGTCTCTACGCAAGACTGACCGAAACACTAGACGGAAGAGGCACGGCCCGTGGAGTGGATAGTAACGTCCGTCCAGAGCATTGTCTGATGGAAGATCCACATATCAAGACTTTGCTGCAGACGTAGAGAGGCAGGGCGGCCCTTTTTCTGCTGGAGTGATCTGATGTCGAGGATGCGCTCTGATTGGCTCCCACGGTCATCATTCCATTTTTTTTTTTGGCCTCTCCAACTCCCAAAGCGCCCACAAGCAGCCACTGGAAGACAAGGAACCGCGGGAAGCCATTATACATAACCGGTTTTGCGCACAAAAGCAACAGTAGTGATTTACACAAAGATCGTACTTCAACGGAGGGTGTGGATGGTGCTCAATTACAATACCTGCACGACGAATTTAATGAGTTGACGGAACATCCTTTATTATGTTCGCGAGCTCGGACGCCTCGTTGGCACAGTTACTCTATACCTGTATACCTGTAGTGCGACAGATGTAATTAGCACTGCAAGCGCGAATTAAGTCCCTGGCTGACAGCTGTGGTCGCAACCGCGAAAAAGTCTGTTTCGACAGCATTGTTCCATTGGCGTATCCATAGTATCTCTTCTGGTGGAGAACCGAAGGCACGCTTACTGAAGATAGCAAAGGGAAATCAGTTGTGATGGTGCTGTGAGAAGCGAGCGAAGTACCCCTTGATATGACCCAAGGCCTTATCTTGGCCAGTAAGCTTTTCCCAGCTCTCATGCTCCCGAGAGTTCTGATGTGAGCTGGATTAAGGCAAGAGGAATTGGAGGGAGAGGAGATGAATGCCTCGCGTTAGGAACACTCTTCCCGAGTATAGAAATGGACACAGGTGGATGGCGACGATGTGATGCTTTGGGGATTATGACATTGTCCTTGTCCTTGCCAGTAGTGGCGATGTCGCATTCCGGTCAATGTCTCCTGTCCTTCGGCCTCCTGTCGCCTCTGCTGTTGACCTCGTCCTCGATGTCCTAACGTCCATGGTGCCTGTGCTCGTGGGCAGTGTAAACGAGTTTGAGTGACGGGAAGAAAGCGGTGACAAGAAAGTCTGCAGAGGAAATAAAATTGTAGCACTCACCTATGCACGCTAGACACGTTTTCTTTGGTCATCCTTGATCGCTCTGAGTTGGGTCTGCGCGCCCTACCCCTTGTTCTCTTTCCGTCTCGCTCTGCGTGTCTTGGCCTCATGCGACAAGTCCTCCTCGTCATCACTATCTTAGGTAGTCTACAACCAGCGCAAATACATTTGCACCTACCAGACCTGACTGACGCCTGCTACATTGGCTTGTTGCTCGCGCATTGTCCTTTCCACGTGGTCTTTTCGTCGCCATCTTCGCTTGTCCAGGACGCACCCTGAGCCTCGTCCTTGTTTGCGCTGGTTCTCGTTGGCCAAGTGCTTGTTACGATCGGCTTCTCCAGATTTTGCAATAACAGCCGAATCAACACCCATTGCAGGTTGGGCGCAGTAGTAGAAATAACAACATCCTTGTTATAGAAAGCATCGGTGTCGTTGCCGCTTCTACTGCCGATGGTAGAGATGCGGCAAGAGCGCCTGTATGGTGATACCGATGTTGGATGAACCATAGTCTCCATTTCGATAGTTGCCGACATGCTGCTGATTCCGGTCTGTGCTACCAAGGGTCTATGTTGCTTTGCGCGGCTTATGAGGAAGGACATGGTGCTGATTGTATATAAAAAGAACGTGTGCGTGTGTGTGTGTGTGTGTGTGTGTGTGCTGCAATGAAGGACTACAGTAAAAATAAGAGCTTGGGTGTGAGTTGCAGAGCAGCTGAAGTGAAAAACAAAGAGTTTTAGTGTGTGTGCGTGCGTGTGCTGCAAAGAAGAAGAGTTGGAGTGAGGAAAAGGCGTGTGTGTTGCAGGACAGTGCCGAAGTGGAGCGTATGCGTATGAACGCAAGCCAGCAAGGTTGTGTGGATGGGAAAGGAGAGAGCAAGAAGCACTTTAAAGCTCGCGACCGCACTTTGCAGTCGCGCGTTTTCGTCTCCCACTCGGACTGTTCCGCCAGCACCTCTACTACCTGCCTGCTGATGATGGCAGGACGATTAGCACTCCTTCAACCAAGGGGCACGGATGGACAGGATGGCACACCTTGGACAAGAAGAAGGCGGCAGAAGCAGATGCACGCTCACACCGTTTGCTCGCTCGAGTCGAGTGCAGATGTTTGTGCAACAAACATGGACCATGGTCGGAAGTGTTCAAGTGCTGTTGAGAGCAGTACCGACGCACTCTCACTGTTGTGATTATGGCCTCCAGCGTCAGTGGCAAGAGTAAACCGCCGTCGAGTGAACACAAGAACCTCACAAGCATGAGCAACTGGGTGAGAGATACAGTGGTCTATAGAGCATTGCCATATGCTTTAGTCGGAGGATGAACGGGGTGTCTAGGAGGAGTACGGTGTGGGTCTGCTTGTGTGTGCTTCTCGCTTTGTCCCCCTCCAAGGCACCTCTCTGCTCCTTCACCATTCCCTGCCATTCCACATCCTCATCGCCCGTCTCTCTGCCTCCTAACGACCCCTCCCGCTGATTGCACTCGGCTCTGCATTGTCCTAATCTCGATCCAATTGACTCATCCACAAGTTCATTGCCTCCCGCACCGCCCATTGGTCGTCAGACCTTCTTTCTCCACACTATCCCTCCATAAAAATAACATTAACGCCCCTGATGATGCATGCACTTTGCACAGCGTTGTTTTTGACCCTGCTGTCGCTCCACTGGCACCTGGCTCTTGCCCAGGCACCGGCAAGCACCCCTTCGCCTGCTGGACGCCCTCCAACCTTTCAAAACACCCCAGGAGTTCTTGTCGCGATGCCTCTCAACGGTATGACCATCAGGCAAGACTCTGGCGTTCCTTTCAACGTGATGCTGACAAGCGGCAAGGCGGTGGGTAAGTGACATGAATATATACAGACTTTCGTCGATGATGAGACCCATTAGAGCCCTGAGTAGCGATATTCACATCCACTTGCGTCTAAACACTAGGCTCGATCAGCGCGTCCATTGCCCATATCGATGGTTCGGCCAACACAACCATCCTCGACCTGAAGCAGGTGACTCTCTACCGGGTGCTGCAGCTCCGCAACACCAGCTTGTCAACCCTTCCTCTTGGAGATTATCACGTAATAAGCGCACATCATCGACTTTGTTCTCTGGAGGTTTTACACAGTCATGTTTGCTTACGAAGACCTGGAAACTTCTGCTCTTTTCCAGATTCAAATGATCATCATGCCTAACATGTCGGCGCCTCCTGCAAACGGAGTCCCCACTGCTCCAGCTCCTGCTGTACCAACCTCACAAACTCCACCTTTGAATTCACCTGCGGTATACTACTGGAGAGGATTGATTCATCTTGCAGCTCCAGAGGAATCGAGCACTCTCAATTCTGCCGCTTCGACTCAGGGACAGGGCGCCGCACTTGTTGGAACTAGGGTGATTTGGGTCAACATGAACATAGCCCTGGGCGTGCTGTTCGTCGCGTTCGCGTTTACACTTTAGTGCCAGCTGTTGTGCAAATTGATATTTATTGATACAGTATACCAATTCACAGCAAGACGTACCACCGTAGATATAATTCAATACAGCAAAGGAGCAGTGGTTGGTTCATTGTTAGGCCTTGGCTTTGACCAGTGTACCACCATCTACTGGAATGACAGCGCCTGTCGTATATGCGCCTGCTCTGGATGCAAGATAGATGCAGGTGGCAGCAATATCCTCGGGCTGTCCAATGCGACCCAGAGGAATGTTGCCGACAATGACATCTCCAAAGTCCCTAAGTGTGGCAGCCATCATCTTGGACTCGAACGGGCCGGGGGCAATGGCATTGCAGGTGATCTTGCGGTGGCCCAAGTGGCCTGCCAGGACACGGGTCATCTGGTGCAGAGCAGCCTTGGACGCAGAGTATGCGTAGGTCTCGAGCATGGGGATGTGGACACCATCGACTGAGCCAATGTTGATGATCGAAGCGGGTGCGTTTTCGGTAGCAGCGGCATCCAACAGTGGTAACATCGCCTGTGTCAGAGAGAAGACGCGCTTGAGGTTGAGGTTCATGACCTTTTCAAACGCGGCATCAGGGTAGGTCTCGAGAGGCGCGCCCCACTATTTTATAGTAGGATAGAGTAAAGGCGTTTTACTTTAGACGGGCAAATTGCGGATCTGAAGCGAGACCAAAGTGTATCGAAGTGGTGTGATCCTTACAGTGGCACCAGCGTTGTTGACGAGGACATGGACCTCTATGCGTTAGTGATGTACAAGTCCAGTGAGTGTCTACTTTCACAGACAGTCCTTCGGGTCCATCGATATACATCAAAGTTGCTTACTGGGTTCGCGCTTGGTCAGCTCTGCGACGAGCCTGTTCACCTCGTCCAAGCTCTGAAGATCAGCTGGGACTGAAATGCACGTGCCCGGTCCGAGCTTTGTCAAATCCTCTGCGACCTTATCGCACACGCCAGCCGAGCGGGACGAGATGTAGACCTTGGCGCCGTTGACGACAAACCCGTGGGCGATCATCAGGCCGATTCTATACGGAGGGATGGATCGAAAAGCGCGTAGCAGCGATGCTGAAGTGAGTCAACAGTGGTATAGTGATACAACGGGCGCGAGGACACGATCGGCAGGGTCTGGAGCGAGAAGACGGTACCCTCGGCTGCCACCAGTGACGAGGACAACCTTGTCCTTGACATCGAAGAGGGAGGATGCGTGCATGGACGACATTGGAGTGGGCGAATGAGTGCAGGACGTGTGCGTAAGGACTGATGGCAAGTATGGAAGAGCTGAGGGTGTGAGAAAAGAGGGACGGGATGGATGGACTTGCGCTGCCATTGCAACCCCTGTTGGACAAAAGGCGCTCGAGCAGCCTCGCTTCTCCAGCCCATTGGCAGCACGTGATTTACTATGGCAGAACGCGAGTGTAGGATGCGCTTCAATGCACGCGTGCCAGTGTGTAGCATGGCTGCCCCATGGGGAACCCACCACGGCCAAGGGGCTCACCAGGGCGCGAGCGCGCAAGCGACGTGAGCACGAGTGGAGCCTGTGTATGTAATAAACGGTGCGTGCCTCATCATCATGCGGGCATATATATATAATCCTTATTCTTCTGTCTCCGTGCACTCCCCCTTGTTTGCTTTCCTTCTTTCTTTCGTTCTCTTTTCTCTCTGTCCATCCTTTGTCCATGGTCCGCTCTGCTCCCTCTGCTTCCTCTCCCGCCCATCTCCCGTGCGTCTCCCTCGCCGTCCCCTTGGTCGGCAACCACCCCCTTGCATGCCAATACTGCTTGCTGACAACCCCAACCCCCGCAACCCACTGGCCCGCGCGCTTGGGACAGGCGCACAACCGCATGGCCATGCAGACCGCGGCACAACGCACAAGGCTGCCCGCTGTGAGCTGGACACTTGTGCTTGAGCATCCACACCCCATCGTTGCCCATGTAAGTGTGAAATGGCCCTTTGGCAAAACACCATTCTCCATGCTCCATTCTCCCTTGGTATCCCTAACCGCCTCCTTTTTCTTTTCTTCTCCTTCCTCGTCTTCTTCGTCAACCTTCCTCTACTGCACACGCCTTTCGCCTCTTACCTTCTTCGTCCACTTCTCCCCTCCACCAGGCTGTCACCTATATAGTGGCCTCTAAACCTAAACCTTGAGCACCATGACCTCCAGGAACATAGTGGAGACACTGCCTCTGGCAGCTCACAGCTCGTCGTGGCTGTCGGATCCAACCTTGCCGTGGATCAGCACCACCAACACCGTCAGTGTCGGCAACAAGGTCCATTATCCCTGCGAACCACAGCCACAGGCACAGCCCCCAACCTCACCCCCGATCTCGCCCCCACGCTCGCCCATGTCTGACAGAGTACCCCCCTCTGCGTTGTCCTCGATCCCACAGGCCAACAGTCCCATAACGCGCCTACCTGTCGATATCCTGCTTTACATCGCCTCACTGCGCTTCCTGTCCCTCAGCGACATTGTGCGCTGGCGCTCCACGGCCTCTGTATTCTACCACTCGATCCCAGTCCCGAATGCTGTGATGGCAAGTGCACCCTAACGTCGTCCCTAGTGCGCAGAGATCTGAAGCTTGCTCTCCATGCTGTCCTCCTGACATGCCTTTGATCCATTTTATAGATTCTGCAGGTCGCTCACCTCTTCCAGATCAGACCCAGGAGGGGATATCTCGATATTGGAGATCAATCGAGATCGGCGGCGCCTCTGCAGGACTCTCATGATGATCCCCAACGGCTGTTGACAGCAAAGGACCTCTATTCAAATTACAAGGATCAACAGCTGCGCGATATTATGAACCGACTGACGCGCCTGCTGCTTCATCCAGCATTTCAACCCCGCCTTATGCGGTCCAGCTACTCTTTTCATCATCAAGAGCCGTCTTTCTCACATCACCACCACCACACGCATCATCCGGCGAGGTACGGCCAGGCGCACCACCATCATCATCCCCGTGACCGGTTCAAGAAGGCCAAGAGAATACGGCGCGACTGGCAGGATTACCCCGTCTTCTTGACCGGCAACCCTCCCGACTTGGTGCGTCTGGCGATTGAATTTGGCCACATGCCATTTGTAGACCATCTCTTGCATAGAGGCTTTCGACCGCGTGATCTGCTGGGATACGTTTCAATGGCTCCGTTCCTTCCTTTTGAGGCCGCTACGACTGAGCAGGACGTCAGTGAGCACATGGCCAGCCAAGAACCAGGGCAGTGCAAGCAGCGCGCTGACGAGCGGGAGTCTTTCCTCAAGCGGTCGCTAGAGCTCAATCAGATCTGGGAGTGCATGCGGGTCGCCAACCAGGAGCTGACAGACGCCTGCGCTCGAGCAGATCTGGACGGAGTGATCAGGGTCCTAGATGCAACATTAATCAGCCCCCGACCCGCCTTGGATAGCACCCCAGGGCTTTATGCTGCTCAAAAGGTGGATGTAAAAGGAAAACAGAGGCGACAGTCCTTGGACAATGCCCACACAGAAAGTGTACTGTCGAATCGGAAAACAGCCGGTCTGGATCAAGTCGGGGTTGGAGTGGGGTCACCATCGTCTCGAGAAGCTCCTGCATCTCACTCTCGCGACAATTGGACCTCTTTTGACGAGCCCGACCCGCTTAGAGGGAATATTTTTCAGCCAGATTCGACCCCACCAGCTGTGATCCATCGTTCCACTATATTCCGGAGGCGACAAAGAGTAGACAGTGGTGGCAGTCAAGAAGAGTTTCGCCCATCCTTCGGATTGCAGGCTGCAGCGTCCGTGTCCACCCTTGATCAACACGAGTCAGAACCACATATGCCTTGGATCGACGGTAGGGCGCTGACAAGCGCCCTTCTAGCCATCTGCTTTCGACGGGACGGGTTTGAATCAGAGGAAGCTGCAGCGCTGGAGGAATACAGGGCAGTGCCCATTGTAGCCGAACTTCTCAAGTACGACTGCATGCTCACAGCTCAGTCCCTTGGTCAGGCCGTGCTGGGGGTTGCCTACTCGCGATCGCCGGGGTCGCTCAAGAGGGCGCATGAGCAGAGGTCACAGCAGCAACATCCACATCCAATGCACCCGGGCCGAAACAGCGCTCCCACCGTCAGCGTGATGGATCTACTCATGGAACGCATCGGACCTCGGGAATGGCTCAAGCTGATCAAATGCTACTTGCAACGACAGGAGTTTGATGACCTAGCGGTTATTTTGCAGCGCTGTCCGTTCAAGGGTTCTCAGGTCGAGGCCATTGAGAAGGAAAAGGACAGGGACCCGCGCCAGCCATATCGTTCAGAATCGAGAGGCGCTCTTAACCAGCAGGATCATTATCGCCAGCAGCTGCGGGAGCTCATCGTGCGTGAAGCCGGAATCTGCGGCGTGGGCACCCGACTCGGCCATTTCACCGGCCGCGGCATAGCCCAAGCATCATACAATGTCTCCTCCACGCTGTATGCTGCCAGTCGCATCCTGTACACAGGTAGCGGCACTCGATTCAATCACAGCTATATGCTTCCACGCGGCGGCTTTCGAGGCATTGGTGGCAACAGCAGCGGTCATTCGAGCTCTATGGGTGCAGAGACAACAGCAGACGCAGCGGAAGCGTTTCATGGAGAAGAGGATGATGGCCAGCAAGGTACACCAACAGCCATTGCCCACCATCCCTCGAACCTTGCGCCCCCAGAACATCAGGAGCCTCATCTACCTTTGGCACACGAGCACGGCGCCCACAGAAACACGGATATGAACGCTGAAGCTGACGGCGATGGCCAGGATGAGGATGACTTTGGCATAGAGCCTGAGCAAGTAGATGCCCAGGATACTAACCTGGCGTTTGGCGGTGTTGGTAGCAGTACCACATCGAGCTCACGCCCAGGACCGGGCATCGCTGGCATCGCCATCCAAGTCCAGGCGCCTGAACACATCCTCAAGGCCCTGCTAAAGATGGGGTTCCGCTTTTTCAGTATCTGCGACCTCTCCATCTCGGATGCTCGCCATCCTTTGGCGCTGCAGTTTCGGCAGCAGGAGAAAATGAACCGGCAAATGATAAAGTTTTGTATGGCTCCCGATGTAGAGCACGTGGACCATGGGCGTGGCCAGAATGAGCGGGAGGGCATGACAAGGTTGCGCTCAAAGCTGCAAGAATATCATCATGATGCTGGAGACTTGGAGCGCCATGCGGATGCAGTCCAAAAGTTTCTCTATCCAGCTGCCCATAATCCGACCCGCGTGGCAGTCTCCATTGCAGGATTGCCATCATTGATCGCCGGCTACAATATCAACGGAGGTGGAGGCAGCAATCATCAACACACCGGTCCGTTTATGACAAGACAGCGACTGTCAATGGTCAACCCAGCAACGCTATCTCCTAACACTACCGCAGTGACGACAGCCACCCAGGTCGAGTTCACTACGGCGGCCATGCCTGTTGCCTCACACTCTTCGCACTCGTCGCCCATGGCCTGCGCCAGTCCTCCGCCTTTTGTTCTACCACCAGTCCAGCTGGGCGACTCGTTCGAATCCATTGCCGCCGCGGCAGCCACAGGCGCCTCTCGCCAGGATACTCCCTCGCCATTCTACTTATCGCAGTATCAGGAACATTGGTTCGGGAAGTCGACACCACTGCCCATTCGGACGTCGATTGATCAGAGGGCGTCTCTCATCGATGGAAGGTGCAGCCTGGAAAGCCCTACTGAGGGATTGTCGCCAGCCATGCTAGCACAGCAGCAAATGCTTCACGAGACCATCAAGCGCAGGGTACGTGAGTATCTGTCATCGGAATACGTTGACTTGATGACCGTCGGGATTTGCCTGTACCAAGCATGCTACCACCGCAAGGAGGTACTTCTGGGTGTCTTGCTGGAGCATCGCCTGCTGATCGCTCAGGATGCGCTGACAGGAGCGGTGCAGGTAGCGGCATCTGTTGGGTGGAAACGGGGGCTCAATCTGTTGTTGATGCAACAAGGCGACCTGGAAGCAGAGATTGAGCCAGTGGTTACTACGACTAGCGAGCATGTGCATCTCGGGACATCGATGAGGTGGGATCACGCCACGGCCCCCCAACTCTTTCCAGGCCAGGGCGGCGCGGGCTCGGGACCGCAAGCGATGCAAACTCGAGCCAGAGCAGCCTCTGCTGGTGGCGTAGAGGGGCTTTTCAGTCGAAGGCTTCGTCGCCATCGGAGTGATGGAGAGAGACTTGACCGTGTCAGCGATAACTGTTCTACGGAGTTGGGTATCGGCGTAGGAGGACGATCCTTTGAGATCCAGCGTAGGACATCGTTCGACTTGTCAACTCCATCCCTGGACTCGGCAGGCGCTTTGGACGGCTCGAGACCGCAGCACATCTCCGGGACTTTGCTGGCAGGTCCGATCATTCCAACGCCTCGCTCCTCATCTCTCAAGACAAAGCTGCTATATTTACTTCCTAATCTCTCGGCCACATTCTCCAGCACCTCTTCAGCAAACAATCTGACCGGTAGACCGAGGAGGCAAAGGGCCAAACACCACCGCCAACAACAAGAGCGTAGCCAGGGAAGCAAGCATTCTGAAAAGACACCGCAGCACACCGTCCATCCCCCGACAGTAGCGCCAGCAGTCATGATGCTGTCTACTTCGGGGTTGTGGTCGCTACCTACCGTGATGATGCAGCGCAAGAGCAGGAACGCTGTTGTAGCATTGATGGCGGCCTGCACGAGGAACGACCCAGGTCTGGTCCAATGGTTGGTCGAGTCGTTTGCTGACATCCAGGTCGTCCACATTATGCAAGCGCTGATGATCGCGTGCGACTTGGGGCTAGTACGCGTCGTCAAAGCGCTGACGGGAGTACCTATTACAGCTCGACACGGACGCTCAGAAGGTCAGGGGAAGACTAGCAACTCAGGATCGAGGATGCTGTTCCGGACATGGCTCGCATTTCAGCACCAGAAGATCCTGGAGCACACTATACCACCGTCCACAGATGCCAAGTTGAGCGCCGCACCTGAGGGCTTTCAGCGAGGATTTCACTCTTTCCCTTTCATATTCTTGATGGAGTCTTCGCCTCTTTTCCGCCATTTCTACCAGACTCTCAATACGCTGTCCTCGTGCCAATTCATGACAAAGAGAGGGGGTTCTTCTAGGAGCAGTTCCTCAGCAGCGACATCTTCGCGTGCTCTCAGCTCTGAAAGCGCCCTGGCAGAGGACAAAAAGCACAGTTCACAGCGAATGCAAGAGAGGAATCCTAACCCTGCCCTGTATCCTGCCCAAAAGCGTCAGAGCACCCGAGTACGTTCGCCACAAGAGACCAAACTCGAGATAATCAGAACCATGCTGGCACCAGTGTTGGAATTGCTGGGGCCTATCTCTGTTCGCAAGGCCCTGGACAGGCTACCCAGAGACTGTTGGTGGCCATTGGACCCAGATGTGAGATTGGTGGTCGATCAGGAGGCTAGGAAAGCCATGGTGGCGATCTTGGCGACAAGAAAGCGGCAGCAGCGCGAGCAGGTCCAAAAGGCGCGAGAGCAGCAGAGAGCTCAAGAGCACAAATGGAGACAGGCACAGCAGTCGACTGGACTGGGTCACGATCAAAGGGAACAGTACCAGGGAAAGGCGGACACCGAGGACGCGATCATGTTGGACAACGAGAAGGGGTCAGGAACTGCGCCAACGGGAGGAGCGCAAAAGTGGCACAAAGCAACAGCGCAATGGCGACGAGTTCGAAAGTGGATGGTGCAGAAAAAGAATAGGAGAAGAGAATCATCCACGGCGGTCGAGGATTCAGAAAAGAGCGCATCGACAGCGCCGTCGTTCTTTCGCAGAATGAGTCTGAGCAACATGCCCATGTAGTCACACGTACAGAGAATCGAATCGGGAAAGAAAATAAACAAATATATTTTATGATAATCCACGAATGAATTGCATGCTTGCAGTTCGAAAAGAACCATCCAAGGGACGGCTACTAGCACTTGCAGCCCTTCTTCTCATTCAACATGGGCGCAGCATATTTATGCCAGTACGCTGGAGGATCGAACGACTTTTGAGCAGCGTTGACAGTGCCGAAATAGGCTGGGTAGATATCGCCGTCGTATTTGCCGATCGGCGCCTTAATCACAAAGTCCGGGATGGCCCAGGCGTCCACCAAGGGCACTGCATCCTTCCGCAAGTCCTTGCACTGATCTAGGAACAGCTGTCGGATCATCTTAGCGTGCGATCCATCCATATAGGCCTCCTCCATGAACAGATCCAAGTGACGCTGCAGCACGAACGTGCTCATGAGCTGGCCCATCTTTTGCAACATGGGGTACACAGACGTGTTCTTTTGACGATCAATTCCTCGCTTATAGACAATCAAAAAGTAGCGCCATGCATGAACGTCTGCAAGACGAACCAGTTCCGTCTGGTTTTCGTTCCACGCCCGCTCAAAGTTGCCCTTGCCTGCCTTGGCCAGGATACCTGCCAAGTCCGACGTCTTCTTAGTACAGGCCCACTTTAGAGTGTCAATAACAAAATCATGACTGAGAAGGTCGCGAGGATCCTGCAAGGTGGTCTTGTGATGGGCAAGGATGTTCTTGTGGTCGTTCAAGTAGCTGATAGAGCCCATCACCTCCTGACCTTCCTGCACCCATTGGAAGGTTGTGATCAGGTACCGCGCCGCCTGTTGCATCAGTACCACGTTGTCTCCACCACCTGTGGTGACGACACCAAAGTCGCCAATCAAGCCAGCGATCGCATTATAAGACGAATACGCATGGCCGCCGCATGCCCGACGGCAAGACTCGAGGATCTCGGTCACATACCAGGCTAAGGCTCCCTTGAAGGCTGCAGAGACACCATGTTGATCTGGGATCTCGCGCATGAACGCGCCAGCGTCCGTCTGTGCATAGCCTGCGACTTCATCCCATTTTTCCATGAGCATCTTGTCCACGGTGTTGAGCATGTAAGTAAATGCAACGCCCGGCATCAGACTGGTATAGTGAGTCTGGTAATCCATGATTTGCTCGTCGTGATTTCCCTGTCGGCGGACAGCGCCGTAGCGGACAGCAATGGTGAGGGACTGGGACAGCACCACTTGGGCTCCTGCCAGGATGGTGAAGCGCTCAGGGATCAAGGTGGCGTACGAGAGTACTGGGTTGGGGGACGGTGTGAATGTGCCCTCAGAGGTCATTGAAGCCCACTTCATCAGCATATTTTCGCGCGGGACCCTCACCGCCGTGAACTGTATCCAGCCATTGTCGAGACCCTGGCGTGAGGATTTGTGGCCAATGTCGCCGCAGGTCACGCCAGGCAGAAGCTTTCCTGTCTTGGGATCCCGGAGCGGCACGATAAACCAGTTGATGCCGTGGTTCTCTCCGTCCACAACAGTTTGGCAGATGGCAACTGTAGGCAACAAGAGTAAATAGTATATACATAGATGAGGGTCAATCAAGTGAACACGCACATGTAAACATTCAAATTTGTCACTTTATCGAGCATTTCCATTCCTCGGGCTCAAAATTCTCGTTTTTGCGGTAAGACCATCCCCGCCGTTGTTCTGTGGAGAAAGATGAGTTCCTTACCAGTGTGAGTGGCAGTTTCTCCTGCCATGCCAATCCACCACTTTGTGGATGTCAAAGTGGGCGAGTGGATTATCCAGTCATTCGTGGCACGGTCATATGTCGAGGTTGTCTCCAGTCCGCGCAAGTTTGAGGAGTGTCCCAGTTCTGTCTGTTGCATAGAACAACAAAAACTAAGGTAAGCCGAGTGTTAACAAAACAAAACAAGGCAAAGCAACAGTGGCAAGGACTCTCTTGCGGTTTCGTACCATGGCAAAGCAGCCGATGACCCTCCAGTTCTCAATATCGCCTATCCATTTGTCCTGCTGTTCAGCCGTGCCAAAGAGCCTCAGCGCCTGATGGAACAGCATCTCATGAACATACATCCTCATCGAGAATGACTCTGAATAAGATGACATAGCCTTTAAGAGTGCCTGCTGTAATTGCGGGTCTTTGATTTCCTTCTTGAGCTGAATAGTGCGCGCTATTTGACGCATCGTCTGCTCGCGATCTTCGGCTCTCGTCAGATCAAAGTGGTGTCCCTCACGCATGCGGAGGTCGGGGTCACGCTGGATCATTTGGTAGGCAACACTCTAGATGATTGAGACATGTAGTCGTTGGTACTCGAGCAAACAACAACAACAATAGAACGGGGGCCACCGTTTCTTCTCAGGAGGGGTTGCCTTTCTTTGTTTCAAGTACCATGAGCTCAACGTTGGCTTTTCCGCGGAAGAAGACCTCGGTCATGTCCTCGACTTTGAAGGATGCACTTGCACGCTCACGGGCCAGGTCAGCAGGACCGGTGGGCTTGTCGTTGTGGATGGCGTGTCGCTGGAAGCAGGGCTGGATAGCCAGATGGCTCTGCACGGCCGTAAGACGGGCCAAGGCGGAGGTTGAAGTGGACTGCATCTCTCAAGTCGATGGGTGAGTGTGCGCAATGGACAATGGAGCTTGAATGGGTTGCGGATGCGGGAAGGAAGAGATGGAGCGTTGTAGATGAGAGAAGGAACGAAGGGCGAGATGCAGGAAGAAAGGAATGAAGGAAGTCAAGCAGGGAAGCAAGGAAGGAAAGCGAGGACGCACGGGAAAATGGAGGAGACGCGAAAAAGGAGAGACGAATGCGCATTGGCCTGCAGTCACCCTCTCAGAGTAACTTGCTCGTATGGAAGCACAATCCCACAGTGTCCTTCGATTGCAAGGCAAGGATCTATAACCCCTGTACATGCTCATCACACAGGCCCAAAAAGTCTATAGAATATCGTTTTAATCAAGGAGTCATGCCCCTGTACTTGTGGAAGGCAGCATTGGAAGGGATCTTCGCGTCTAACGAGGAAAGTCGTTGGGGCAGCTGTAAGGACCTTGGGAGTTCCCTTTCGGTCCAAACGAGATGCTTCTGGCCCATTCAGCATTGGTGATTGAGGATGTGACCTCAGAATAGCTTCCTGTACAGTCAGCACTTCTGAATACTTTCGTAGAGCCCGAGATACCCTTGTAGATAGTGTGAGTGTTCACATTCTTGACACAGGCACACTGTCTCGAACATCCGTAGTTGGCAATGTAATGCACCGCATTATTCTTGTCCCTGTAGTTGACCTCCGAGTAGCATCCAAGCACGACGCTCAAGCTAGCAAGTACTGCAGCTACCTGGAGGATCAAAAGCTTCAGCATTGAAGAGTTGTTGGATGGGGGGGGGAGGACTTGATCAGGCGAGAAGCGTGAAAAAAGGTCAGCTTTGGAAGTGTTACATATCCCATAGCTAGAATGCGGATTCAACAACAGAGCCTTACGTTGGAGGGAAAAGGAGATGTAGGGAAGAGGGCGATGTCTGATAACGGTTTCCTGGGGAAGATTGTGGGCTTATTTATGTGCGATCGGGTGCCATGCTATTGAGAATTAAACAACCTCTTCGTCAGCATGATCGAGCCCGTCAACAGTAGCACGCCGCCATGGGACGCCGCACCGGGACAATACAAAATGAGACGCCGTGGTGAGCCCTGTCCAGAGTCAGAGACTCGTAGAGCTTATGAAGCTATACATCCAGCCTAAACCCAGAGCTAGCGCGTGTTTTCACCGCGCGTCCCATTATTTTGTATCAGGACAAACTACAATTGCTGCGCCTTTTCAATTGCCTCTTCTCTCGCAAGAAACAGCTCATGCAGACACAAGGCACCGGGGATTTATGTATGAATGCTTTGATTGTATTCAATTAGTCAAAAGATAAGAACAGGGAGAGAAGAGAGAGTAGGGTGAGAATGTACCTTGCGCCCGTCAAGGACAGGCAGCAGAGGATGTAGTGGAGGGAAAGGAGATGAGCTGGGCGAGTTTTCTTCACCAAGCAGACTTAGTTTCCAGAGATCTCGGCAGCAATCTTGGCAGCCTTGGCGGTGGCATCCTCGATATCACCAACCATGTAGAAGGCAGCCTCGGGCAAGTGATCGTGCTTACCCTCGAGAACCTCCTTGAACGAGCGGATGGTGTCCTCGAGCTTGACCAAGCGACCCTCGGAACCAGTGAAGACCTGGGCGACTGTGAAGGGCTGGGACAAGAACTTCTGGATCTTACGGGCACGCTCGACAGTCAGCTTGTCCTCCTCGGACAACTCGTCCATACCCAAAATGGCAATAATATCCTGGAGAGACTTGTAGGACTGGAGGATCTGCTGGGTCTTGGAGGCAGTCTCGTAATGCTCCTCACCGACGATACGGGGGTCCAACATACGGGACTTGGAGTCGAGGGGATCGACAGCGGGGTAAATACCCAACTCGGAAATACCACGAGACAAGACAGTGGTGGCATCCAAATGGGCGAAGGTGGTAGCGGGGGCGGGATCGGTCAAATCATCAGCAGGGACGTAGACGGCCTGGACGGAGGTAATGGAACCCTTCTTGGTGGTGGTGATACGCTCCTGCATTCCTCCCATATCGGTGGAAAGAGTGGGCTGGTAACCGACAGCGGAGGGAATACGACCCAACAGGGCAGAAACCTCGGAACCGGCCTGGGTGAAACGGAAAATGTTGTCAATGAAGAGCAACACATCCTGTCCCTCCTGGTCACGGAAGTACTCGGCAATGGTCAAACCGGTCAAGGCGACACGGGCACGGGCACCTGGGGGCTCGTTCATCTGTCCGAACACAAGGGCGGCCTTGGACTCGCCCTCCAGCTTAATGACTCCGGTTTCCATCATCTCGTGGTACAAATCGTTACCCTCACGGGTACGCTCTCCGACACCGGCAAAGACAGAGTAACCTCCGTGGTGCTTGGCGATGTTGTTGATCAACTCCTGAATGAACACAGTCTTTCCGACACCGGCACCTCCGAAGAGACCAATCTTACCACCACGGGCATAGGGAGCAAGCAAGTCGACGACCTTGATACCGGTGACGAGAACCTCGGGAACGACCGACTGGTCAACGAACTCGGGAGCCTCGCAATGGATAGGGGCAGTCTGCTTGGCGTTGATGGGACCACGCTCATCAATGGGCTCACCAATAACGTTGATGATACGGCCCAAGCACTCGGGGCCGACGGGAATGGTGATGGGAGCACCAGTGTCCTCAACGGGCTGGCCACGGACCAAACCCTCAGTTCCGTCCATGGCAATGGTACGGACAGTGTTCTCACCCAAGTGCTGGGCAACCTCGAGAACCAAGCGGCGATCGAGGTTCTTGACCTCAAGAGCGTTAAGAATGGAAGGGAGCTTGCCCTGGTCGAACTGAACATCGACGACGGCACCAATGACGGAGCGAATCTGTCCCGAGGACTTGGCATCCGAGGCATAGCCAGCTAGATGAGACAAGGATATGAAGAGGCCAAATCGTTAGCAAGCTGGCTCACAAAACACTCTTTGACCGTCCGCGAGGGTATATTTGTCGAGAGTGCACGTGTAGTGAGACGTTCGGGTTGTAACGATCCAAGACGGTCCTGACAGAGTCTGCCTCAGAAGAGTGTCCTCCATGAGATGCTCGTTCTGCAAATCTAGGATCCGCACGAACTCGGAACAGATCTAGACGACACGCGTTACTGAGACCGGGTGCAGTCGTCGACAGTGCTTCCTGTTATACTACTTCGCATCAGCAGTGTGATCCTTGACACTGCCTATGAGCTCCTGCGATCGGGATCTGGCAACTTATTCGGAAAGGAACTCCATCCTCCAATGGACTCTGTTCCTGGATCTGGCCTGTCTTTGACAACACCTGCTCTCTTTTGTTTCACTGCTTGCCAGCAACAAGCATCCTCTCAGAGGTTATCTGTTGTTTGATCTGGACGCGAGATTGGTCCAGGGCAAGTTGGGTTTGGGCGAAAGGAGGTTGACCGCTGTGGATGGATGGGACAGGCAGGGATCGTCCGCTACGACAGCGTGCCTGTCCAAAGTTCGACAGCGGGTGTTGTCGGGTTAAACCTGCTAGACTGTAAGACTGCAGAGGCGAACCGTGTTTGTTGCGGTGAATTGTACTTGTGCTGGCAGAGTGGTTGGTTGCGTGCTGTCGCAGTCTGCTGATTGTATTGCGGTGCTTGCAAGTTGGTGTTGTTTGTCGTTTTGGCGTCTGCAGTGCGAGGAGTGTGAGTGTGTGGGAAGATTGAGCAACAAGCACGAGCTTACCCTTCAAGAAGGCGGCGTTGAACGCCTTGGGGGCGGTCTTGATGGCAGCAGCGCTCTTGGAGAGGCGCGAGATGTTGCGAAGGGCGTACATGGCTGAGGATAATCCAGGGGTGGGGAGAGGACCTTTGGATTGGGAGGGAGTAAAGATGATTGGGAAGAGAGAGGAAACACACGGGCGGGAAGGGAGCCACCTGTAGCCAGGCTGCAGCAAAAGCGTTTGTTTTGATAGTGTCACGTCACTAAGGCTCATTCGAATTTGTGGCTCGCGATCGTCCATCTGGACGTTTTGAGGTTGACACATACGAGAAACGGAAACTCACACGGAAACACACTTTGCGAGCACTATGTTCTCAGTCTTCTTTCCACCTCTGAAACCCTCGAGTCAAGCCGTCAAAAGGGCTGCCAGAGCAATGAAGGATCCCCCCCCCTGTCCGCTGAATATGCAATTTCGAAAGGTCATAGACTACTACAGCAAGGAACAATCGCTTGATTGTCTATCCAATACTAAGATTAAAATGAGAGCTCTGCATGGTGCAGACATTCGGTGCGACAAGGCTGCAAAGGCAGTAAAATCGAATCCTGTGTGGCCGAGGGCTGATCACTAGCAGATCGAAGCAGCCCCAAGGCCGAACAAGGCCGAAGGATGTATCGTGTGGATGAAGAAAGAATAGTGCGTGCGTTGGATGAGATGGAGGCAGTGCATCTGAGCAGCAGGACGGAACCCAGAGGTGCGTCGAGTGTCGACTGCACACTGAGCACACCGCTAGGCACCACTGGGCAACCCGGGCACCACTGGTGGCAGACACGCCGATTGGCGCCTGTTCCTGGCGATATGGGGAGCGAATCAGATTGGTCGGGCTCACTCGACTTTCTATTCTTCTTTTTTGTTCCCTCGCCAAACACATCATCATCTTTGCTTCTCCATCCTCCATCCTGCCTAGTCTCGTCCCACCCCCACCCCCTAATATAATGTCGGTCACCGCATCCTCACCCGCGCCTGCCGCCAACGGCGCCTCCCCAAAGACGGCTCGTGCTTTTGTCAAGAAGCCCAGCCAGGACGAGAAGAACGAGACCCTGAAGGAAATCGAGGCCAACATGGAGAAGATCCGTCCTCGCCTGGTACGTGGTCGTCCTTGAATAAGCACAAGCTTAGAAATTAGCAGACGCCGCTAGGAAAGCAAAGAGCTTTTTGTTTCGCTTCATTGCCCTCTAAAAATGGGGCCATTGTCAAGCACATTGGATCTCCTCTTGGAGCGGGACATTGGCCGCGATTGAAAGTCTGCTGCATGGCAGGCACGCCTTCATTTGGATCCTGCGTTCTCATGCTGCTCCGCGCGCCTTTACCTTTTCATATCGATCCATAGAACGCCGTCCGCGAGGCCATCGCCTCTGTCACAGGCAAGTCCGAGTCTGACCCCAGAACCGCCCTTCGCAAGCGTTTGGGCGAGCTTCGTGATCAGCAGGCGGAGAACAAGAAAGGCAAGCAGGTCAAGATCGACCAGCTCACCGCACTCAACAACTCGCTCAAGAAGAAGGTTCGTTTTACACGGCTGTTAACTGAGTTGTTTTGCATGCTAGCGTCCAACTGCGGTATTTTGTTGACGCTCTTGCTCTCGCTTCCTTTTTCAGATTGCCGATCTGAAGGCCATTCAGGATAAGCTCCCCTTCAAGACCCAGGAGGCTGTCGAGGCTCAGATTGTGTAAATCCTAGTCGAGATCATTCATGCCTAGCACTTCCTTGCTTGGTTACTCTGTTACTGGCTGCTGTAATACCACTGATCAATGAACTTCCCTTTCTGTTAACAGCAAGCTGGAGAAGCAGCTCGAGTCTGGATCACTCAAGTTGGTTGAGGAGAAGCGCATCTTGGCTGAGATCTCGTCCCTGAAGAAGGCCAAGAAGACTGTTGAGACCGCTCAGACTCAGCAAGTTGCTATCGACGCTGACAAGGCTGCCATTGCCGCCCTCAAAGAGACCATTGATGATCAGCCCGCAAAGGCGTTGAGCGCCGAATACAACAAGATCCAAGCCGAGCTGGATGAGATCAGCAAGGTCAAGGACCAGGCCTGGAAGAAGCGTAACGATCTGTTCGATGAGCGCACCCGTCTTCAGAAGGAGCTTGATGGCGAGTACCAGCGCAAGAAGACTGTCAACGACGAGTACTTTGCTGCTCTCCGTGAATTCAATAAGCACCAGCAGGAGGAACAGGTCCGCAAGCGCGAGGAGTACCAGGCCAAGAAGCAGCAGGAGTTGGAGGAGAAGCGTCTGGCCATCGCCAAGGAGGAGCGTGAGCTCGCCGAGATTCCCGCCTACACCAACGAGATCACCACTTGCGACAGCGTCTACAGATACTTGCTCCAGTTCAGCACAGACGAGAAGCGCATCGCCGAGGCCAATGCAATTGCTGCTGTCGAGGTCCCCGTTGCCAATGTTCGCCAGGTTGATGCTACCTCTAACGTTCCCAGCGGTGTGATGCTTATGAAGAAGGCTGATAAGGAAGAGGAGGTTTTCTTTGCTGGAAAGTCTAAGAAGAGCAAGGGTCCCAAGGAGAAGAAGGCCGAGGGCAACTCTTTCAAGCTCCCTCTGGATGTTCTCCACCAGTTGGTACGAGGAGGCTGCTGAATCATTTTTGCAAACATTGTGAGTGACTTTAGGATTACATCGCGGACCACTGTTGCTAACACCGCCTCGTCTTGCACACTTTAGATCGAGCTCAAGGTCGTTGTCCCTACCTCGCCCGCTGACCTTGGAAAGACTTTGGATGCTTTGCAAGAGAAGCGCGACCACTTCAAGGCCAACCAGGAGAAGGCTACTGCTGAGAACAAGCGCAAGGCTGAGGAGCGCATTGCCAAGCTCACATTGAACGACGCCACTGAGGAGTCTGAGTCCACTGCTGAGAAGACTGCCGAGGCCGAGGCCACTGCCTGTAAGTGTTAACCCTGCTTCTGTATGATCATGGCATTGTATGGCTTGGCTCGGCGCGGTGTTTGTACTGGATATGAGATTGGCACTGACATCTCTTGCTCGTTTGTTCTAATTGGTAGAAATCCGCTTTTGTTCTATGCTCGGTCCCCAACCCGACCAACTTTTGGTACCGATATATAGAGTATTTACCACCACACCACCGCGACCGCACAGCGTAGAGGATCCGTTGAGAGACGGACTCGCTCGCTGTTGATCTGATAACGAAGATATCCCAGACTATCGTGTTCAAGGAAAACAAAAAGCAATCGAATCATCTTTACAAAACTGACTTTTGGCTTGGCGAGCCAACCAAGCAAATGCGATTTTATGCTTTCCAAGACCCGACCAATCATCCAACACAGGCGCATAAAAGCCGTAAACGGTAAACGCGCAGTGGAGTCTGTTTTCTCTTCTGTATTTCCATCTGCCTCTTCTCTCTTCGGCAAACTCTCATGTCGTTCCTTATTTCGCGGCGCAATAAGAAGCCCACGCGTGCTGAACAGCGAAAGGCACTGGAGAAGCAGACCGGCATCACTGGCACCAGCGCCGGCCCAGCCATCAAACGCCAAATTCCTACCAAACCAACGCCAGAACCCGCACCGGGCACGTACACTGATTACAAGCTTGTCTCCGCCTCCGACAATGTTCTCCACCACGTCATGCGGTTCCATGGAGGCAAGAATGTCAATCCAGCCGCATTGGCTGCTCCCGTCAAACTCCAGAGGAAGCGGACCGAGACACCCTACAACCGCTACTACAACAGATACAACCAGTATAACAACCAGTATAACAACCAGAGCCAAAACAACGCCGGCGCCTCCGCCACTAACACCACCGAGGCAGGAGCTAACAGCAGTGCCGGCTCGAAGGACGCGACCGGCAGCAAGGATGCTGCCGGCTCCACCGCAGGCGCACAGCCCACGACGGGTGCCGACATGGCGTTGATTGCCCCTTTTGGAGGAGGCGTCCGGAACAAGCAGATGCTATTCAAAAAGAGGACCAAGCAGGTGTACTTGGCCAACGAGGAGGAACGCAAAAAGAAGGAAATCGAGTCTGCGCCGTGGGTTCTTGAGGACTGCGACGGTCAAAACACATGGACGGGACAGCTCGAGGGTGGTCAGCAAGCCAACTACTATGTGTTTGTGTTCTCGGACGATGGATTTAAAGTGGTCAAGGCTGACAAGTGGTACAAATTCAATCCCAAGATCCCATACGCGACCCTGACTGCTGAGGAGGCCGAGGAGCAGGTATTTTTTGTGAAAGAAACTGATGCGCTTGACGCGTTGGTTTGGATGGCTCGCCAACGGCACATTCAAGAGTTCTAATGCAACTCATCGTTTTATTTATTGTTTTATTCTCCCTTAGTTCGAGAAAGCACAGAAACAACCAAGCAGCAGTCGATGGTTGATGCGCTCCAAGAACAAGCGGAAGAGGGAAGATGGCGAAGAAGGAGCAGAGGATGATGTTGAGGGCGAGCAGCTTATCACAGTGGATCACGAGGATGAAGCAGGGTAGGTGCTTATTATGGTCCCAATTCTCTTTGTTGCCTGCACTCATTGTATTTACTGTAGGAGACGATGTCAGATTGAAGGTCACAATGACTGAGGCCGTTTAATCCTTTCAATGGATAGTTACGATGAGGACGAGGCTAAGGAAAGAAGGAAGAAGCGCGGCAAGCATGGTGACGTGGACGAGATGGACTTTGACGAAGTGTGGCAAGACGATGAGGAAATGCCTTCCGAGATGCCTGGCTTTGAGGAGGATGCCAAGGACGATGTAAGAACATGCTTGCTTGCCGATTAAGCCATGTCGAACGAGCACAGACGTTTAACCATACTCAATTTTTTGATGTCGCACTACAGCCTCGAAAGAAGTATGGTCAAGCAGCAGACTCGGATGAAGATGAGGACGAGACCGAGGATCAGAGTCGATTGAATGAGACCGGGAAGGCCATCAAGAAGGCGCTCCTGAAACTGGAAAAGAACAAGGTGTACGCGGACGACGATGATAAGGATCCATATGCCAGTGATCAGGATTCTTCCGACTCAGATTTGGATGAGATCGACAAGGAAAAGGACGCGAAGAAGGAAGATAGCACACATGCAGCATCGCAGGAGGCCACCAAATCTAGTGTCAAAGGCAAAGCTAATGCCAAGGCACCTTTGATCGCCAAGAAACCAAGCGCCATGAAGCCCACAACACCAAGCAAGGCTATGAGTGCAAAGGCAACAAAGGCCAAGCCTGTACCTCTTCCCAACCCCCGCAACGCTAGCCTGCCGAGCAGCGATGCCAACAAGGCCACCACAGCTCCTGGCCCATCATCATCGACCAAGGCTGTTACGTTGAACAAGGCCATGAATGCAAAGGCAACTAAAGGCAAGTCTGCAGCACTTCCAACTCCCCGCAACGCCAGCGCCAGCGATACCCACAAGGCCGCCTCGAACGCCACCTCGTCATCAGCAAGCATGACCTCACCACCGGCTGCTGTTCACGGCCGATCCAGCTCTCCTGGGGCTACAGAAAAGAAACGTAAGAGGGCCATGGAAGGCGAGGCATCAGAGACCGGATCAAGCAAGAAGGGCTCTCACCCTGTCGACTCCACGACGTCGTCTGATGGTAAGAGTTTGCGTTGATAGTTACTGTTGCTCATGGTACTGTAGTGTGCACTCTATTAATTCTTGGTTCTGCCAATTTTGATGATAGACCAATGGCTTATCACAGAGGAAGAGATTGTCAATGTGCTGAAGAGCCGGCCTGGATTGACGACCAGGGATCTTATCGTCGCACTCGGCAAAAAGCTCAAGAAGGACAGCCGGAACAAGACGATCTTGGCCGCACTTGTCAAGAAGGTAGCAGTCGCGAAAGACGGCATTCTCGCCCTCAGAGAGGGCCTGTAGAAGAGTCAATCGCGTGGTCCAGGAGCATCTCCCTGAGGTTTGCTCGATAGCAATAAAGAAAACCCCTCTCCAGTTGCTCAGCTAAAGTCCTTGTGTATGAGTTCCTTCTGTGTATGAGTTCCTTCTGTGTATGAGCTCAGTTGTGAGGTGCGTGTGGATGAGTGAGGGGCGAGCGAAAGCGCTTAAGGGGAAGATTGCGACCCTTGAAATTATCTTATATTCCCCTTGTGTGCTGGGGTCGAGTCGATTCTTTCTCTGAACCAGTCCAGTTGAACAAAATGGTTAGCAGTTTTGCCGCAACGTACATCCGCTTGCATCCATCGCCATATCTGCAGGAGACCATGCTCAGGCATCCATCGAACCACACGGAGAGCGCACAGGACCGCATCGAGACCAATGCCGCCATCGCTATCGTCATCCTCATCTTCAGCACCATCGGCTGCATCTTCACTCTCAAGGAGCAACCATGTGCATCCACTCTGCAATCCATCCGATCATCTCGTCCTCTACGAGCCAGCCAATCCCTGCTCATACAATCACAACACAATCTCGCAGGAAGAAAGCGTCAGCCCGGCAGCGGTTTCATTAGGCTGGTCGTTAGAAACGTCAGGATAGCACGGATTCAGAGCAGATGGTCTACGTCTGTGATGAAAAGTCTCTGCAGGATCACAACTTTTGGGTTCGAATCTGTCGATCAACTCTTCCGCAAATGGATCGTCAATGGACAGCGCATGCAGCACTCGCTTGAATACTGATACTGAAAAGGATCATCGGAGTTCAGGAACTCCCTTTTTATCTGCCCCCATTGATGAAACTATGATCTAGGAGACTAATCAGACTACATCTTGCGCTGTCTTATCGGAACTATAGGGTATTGACATTAAGAAGCACCACGTTCGCAACAAGAACCGTCAGGCTCCCAAGTCCGAGGATGTCTACCTGTTGTTGCTCGTCAAGGTATGAAGCTGGATCACCCTCTGGATATTCTGAGACTCGTTGTCTGTCGGCATAACCAGGACTATCAATAAGCGCCTTTCTCGACACGAACAGCGTTTCGACCAAGAGGAAACTTTTTGCTTGGTGCCGTCGTTGTTATTTCCTATCATGGGCAGTCAACAGCGGGGGTGGGAACTTGCGCACTGCGCTATCTCACTTGCCATCCAATCCCACGGTCAGCACACAGAGGAAGTTCACAAGGATCAGCACCGCTTGCATGACAGACGGGCATGATTTGAGAGACGGAAGACGCGAACCATTCAGCAAATACTTTTTATGATGTTGACGACGTACACAATAATGGAAGCAGACCACTGACCTGCTCAGTCATCCCCGCCACACTGTCTATTCAACCGCAGGAGCAACAGCAACTTTCGCTAGCAATTGGACACGAAATCAACACTGGACGAACACCAAGGATGAGACCATCGTAAACACAAAATCAACTCACTATTGTATCATTTACGATTTTGTACCAACAGCTCTACAGATTCCTTGCTCGCCGCACGGACTCTGCCTTCAACAAGGTCGTCTTGAAGCGCCTCTTTATGTCGCGCGTCAACCGTCCCCCCATGTCGGTCTCCCGTGTTGCTCGCAACATGACCGGCAAGGATGGCAAGACCGCCGTCGTTGTTGGTACCGTCACTGACGACAACCGCTTCCTTGAGGTCCCCAAGCTGTCCATTGCCTGCTTGCGCATCACCAAGACCGCCAAGGCCCGCATCTTGAAGGCCGGCGGTGAGGTCATCACCTTTGACCAGCTCGCTCTTCGTGCCCCCACTGGTGCCAACACCGTCTTGCTCCGCGGCAAGAAGAACACCCGCGAGGCCGTCAAGCACTTCGGTATGGGCCCCGGCAAGCACGCCAAGCCCTATGTCCAGAGCAAGGGTCGCAAGTTCGAGAAGGCTCGTGGTCGTCGTGCCTCCCGCGGCTTCAAGGCTTAAATGCCTTTATCCCTCTGTGGTGGTGCTGTCAATCATTCCTGCAATCCTTTACAATGTCCAAAATAAATGCCTGTTTTCGGTTTTATTATGCGCTTTTTCTCGTTTTCTTCCTCGTTTTTTCTTTTGTTTGCATGAATGAAGTTTGCCTGCTGCCTTGTGTGCTTTTGTTCGTTGAGGACCGTTGATAAAGGGCAGGGAGTGAAGCGGACAATCATGCAGTTGAAAGCGAGCGGAAACTACTAACGGATTGACATCGCGTACTCGACCTTTATGTCAAAACTTTCAAGTTCTCACTCATACTCAAAGCGGCGCAACAGTGGACCCGCATAAGAAACCAGGGTGGTGAAACAGCAAACTTCCAGGGCAGAGCACCAAAACAGAAGAACCACACACTCTGTGCTTCCCTTGGGAGTGTGCCCTTGAAGAAGGAGCGTGGCGACATGCGCACGGGGCTGGTGTCCCTTTGGCCGGTGTTTGTGGTTGCCAGAGGCGGCAAGAACCATCTTTTGTATATAGTTCCGCCCCCCAGCCGCCTCTTTGGCTCTGATGCGCATCTCGCACCACGTCTTCGCTATGCAAGTTGCGGCTCACACCGCGACTTGGCTATGCATGCATAGAAAACTTAACAGGAGACATATCGGTTGAGGAAAAAGAAAAAGAAAGAAAGAGAGACTAGCATAGTTGCAAGTTCAGCGGTCTGCATGTTGGGAAAGAAGAGAAAATAAGAAAGAGAGAGTAAGAGAGAGTAAGAGAGAGTAAGAGAGGTCGGCGGCCCCTCGTTGGCTTGCTTAAAGTTGGGTTAGAGCAAGTAGTTAGTCGCAACAGTGGTCTGGGTTGTACATCAGGGGACACTGGACATTTTCATGTTCTTGCACCCCCCGCCCTCCCTCACTGCAGTTCCTTTCACCTTCTCCTTCGCTGTTTCCTGTCCTGCACATCCTCCTTGAACTTAGACCTCGGGTTGATGCAATTGCAACCTGGAAGAAAGAAAGAAAAACTGAGGGCGATAGGATTATGGAAGAGGGAGGCCACAGGGCAAAAAAAGGGTATGCAGGAGTTGTGGAACACCAGTGCTCGATTTCAATCTACCCAGAGAGACGGTCTACGAGATGTACTTGGTGCTCTTCATCGTCATTGTGGGTCGAGAGCAGACTCGAGGACCATGGCTCACCCCCGCCATGAAGTTGGGGTTTCTAAAAACTGCTTCGGAGAGTATCAAATGGGGTATACAATTAACCACAAGAAAAGCTATCCTCATGGTGCTATAACCTCATCTCATTAAGCCAATAGCACATCCCCCACTTTGCGATACCAGAGCTTATGCCCATGCGTGACAAGCTAGTTTGCAGGCAAGACCTCGTGTCCGTTTGCAAGAAGACGATGACGCGCTGGTCCGAGCGAACTGAGGTTCAGAAGCTTGCTGCATGAATATGCAGCTATAAAGTCTATGCCGAGGACAGATAGGGTGTTTCTTAGCTGATAATGAGGGCCTGCCGCTACATGTCTCTTCCGCTTTATGCAGCGTTACTGCCTCGTATGCACCCGCATGCAGTATGCACATTGAACAAATTCAAAAAGGAGAAAGCTCTTGGGCACCGTTAAGTATTAGATGTTGCTGACCTGAAGTGACTAGGATGCTAGACCCTCAGGACGGCCGGACAATTGGAGGATAAGAAAGGGGCCCAAAAGGAAAGCTGCACACCGACCATGACACTGCAAACAGTGATAGGGGTTATTTTAAATGATAATCGGCTGGCAACACTCTGAGAACTGCAACAGTCAAACAACACCTACCCTGGAGAGTGCATGGTGTTTTCTACAATGAGAACCCGGGGACGATATAGCCAGCGAGCCGCGTTGCCATGCATAGCAGTAACCAAAGGAGTGGCCCGGGTCACTTTTCTAAACTCTCATCCCGACCCTCTATCCTCACACTGCACTCGATTTGAGCCCGTGTCATGGCGAGAAGCACCGCACACGTAGGAGGTACACCGTAAGCAGGAGGATCGATAAAAAGACAGAGTGTGTGAGAGGAATATAGCGTGAGAGGCAGATAGAGAGAGACAGAGAGGTGATTGAAGGAGGGGGAGAGGGGAAGGAGGAGAGGGAGTAGGTTCGTATATCCCTACGATGAGATGCAAAATCACGTCAACAGAACATTGATCCACTTACTGGCCATGTGCATAGCACAGAACTGCAGATCTGTCGCTCCTATCCTCAAAAATGTCCGAAGAAGCAACGCCGTAGTCGCGTCATGAGTAGATTACGTGCAAGCCGATCTGCTAACAGGCAAGAGCCAAAATGCTGGACGCATCTGACATTGCGCTATCATAAACGGCTATGCTCTCAGCCCGATTTTCCTTGCCTTTTTATTACATTCTAGGCGCAGTTTGTCTCTCGCTCGTTCGTTCAAGGCACACTAACAGTACTCCCTTGTCAGTTGAGTCCAGTCAGCCTCAGCGCAAGCTATGGAGCAGCCAAAGAGAACATTGAAGGTAGAGTTCGCTCACGATCCAGTTTGTATGACACAAGGAGGACAAGCGTAGACCACGGCCGATGCACATGATGACCAACGTGGTCTCCTATTGATAGTAAATCTCTTAGGAGAGAGAATTTTTCGGAACGCGACTTTTTTGTGGTTGCGATGCCATGATGCCTTTACTGTTGCCTCCTGTTCATCCTCAAGCTATTTTTCTCGAACCAAGTCAAGGGTCCGAGATCTCATCATCTCGGCAATTTACTGCTATATTCCCAACACGCAGTTTGTCCGCTCCTTTTTGGGACGCGCGGGCCTATCCGTCAAACGGATCGCCTTTGGAAGCCTGCTATGACTTTTTGCAAAGGTCAAATTGAGTTAGGGTCCTGCAAACGAGAGTAAACACCCCCTAACCTTAGACAGCAGCAGTTGTAGGTGTACTTGATCTCCACCCTTTTTATCGCCTGGCTCTTCTCGGGCTGCCTCTCACGTATCAGATCTATTGGAAGAAGATCATGCAAATGCAAAAAGAGCGTTCTGAGGCAGTCTGCGGCAGTATGGTTACAAGAGTCGACGATTTATGGTTGATGGAGGCCAGTACCAGAGGATGAAGAAGAAAAAAAAAGCACAGCGACAGAAAGCAAGGGGAGAAATAATTGGCTAACAAGGGGTCGAGGAAAGTTTACCATCATTGTTCGACATCGATAACACAATTGAAAGTGTTCAGCCGTTTTGAACGGCAGAGACCTGAGGGGTGAGCTGAGACGAAGGAGCGAGAGTACAAGGCTTGCGAAGTTGCGAGTAGACCGAAGACACGGCAGTTTGTCGCGGAGATTTGTCTCGGCACCCTCCTAGTGATCGCTTGTTTTTGGCAGCACCAGCACGATTTCGTATTACAGTTGCCACCCCAAAACAGAGGGAAGCAAGTGCATCTTGAGTGCTGGGGCGTGCCATTGGCAGGCGAATTAGTTCCCATGAATAGGAGGTTGACTTTAGTAGCCGACTGCTTGCACTCTCCCAGCGCGTGAGGGGGCGTAAAGGGTGCCATTTTGTCGCTTCGCTGCGTTGCACTTGCTCTGTTGCTAAATGCTCTCGTCCCCAGAGCTCGACGATTCGATCGCATCAACCCTGGTCGAACCATGGGCTGTATTGATCTGCCATCACTTGTTCGGCTCAAGCCTCGACTCTCTGCCTTTCTCGTTCTCTCCCCCTCCCCCTCTCTCTCACTCTCTCGTTCTGCTCCTCTGTCTTGACCACTTCCCTTGCCACTTTGCTTATCTCGACTCTGGCCTCTTGCTGTCAACATGATTTCTGGGCTGTAGATCCTTTACTACCTAAAGCTTTCCTATACTGATTTTTTTTTTTCGCATCGGCTGCATCCTTCCGTCCCCTTGTATTGAACATTCACTTAGACATAAGACTTTTGTAGGATTTGCACCCTGCGCGCTTGCCCCCTCCACCCCCTCGCTGACTCCTGTGCTCTTTCTGTCCATGGGCAGTTAATAGTCGTCGAAGACTCGAAACGCGCTGGAGCTTGATCACACTCTTGCTCTCCGTTTGCTCCCCCTCTCTTTTGCTTGCTCTCTCCCTCTCTCAATAGTCTCTTGCTCTCTCTCTGTTCTCACTTGGCTGTTACTCTATATTCGCTTCAATCGAGTATAATTCTTATTGAGAAGCGATAGACTACAGCATATTGTTTACTAGGCGTGGAGGCATATGCGGTGCCGTTTCGATCAAGTTTATGGGTTCGCAGCTGCATGTTCTCCTCTGCCACGGTCGACAATGGGGTAGCAAACTGACAGATGGCTCGCATATAAAACTGACGCCTCGAAATGATATGCACCCTCGTAATTTCCTTCTCGTTTTTCGTTTCTTGCTCTTATCAACAGCAACCACTTCCTCAGACTTGTAGCAACCATCGTCCTGCAACTCGATTAATCAAACATTGCACAAGATACAACGACTATCCCAATCCCTGCGTTGACTAGATACAACCTTTGTAGCCTTCTCCATCGTCGCGACACTGCTCCACAAGCACCGCACCTGCTAGCCCTCTACCTTTTCCAAGGCGTTAACTATTACCTACCAAGCACCTAGTTTTTGTGAAAATGTATGTTTCCTTCTACCGCTGAGCTGACTTGCACTATCGTGCTCTTACAGAACAAACCCATTCGCATTGACACTAACCAATGTCATGTCTTCTCGACTCAACTTCCCGTTTCTCTCTCGGTACTTTACGCGCGCATTTAACAATGTCGCCCACCCGTTTGATATGTTGGCATCGTGCGTATTCTGTGCGCATAAAAAAACACCACCCTTGTATGCACTAATTCGTGTTACTCATCATATTGTCGCACGTAATGTGCAACCACCCCTGTGAACCCCTCCCCTAACACTACCCCTTCGCCATCACGCCTTTAGTCTTTGCCCCTCATTCTATCCCAACGCAAATATTTTTCTTCCCCTCGCCTTGCTGCTATATCTCTTCTCGTGAACTGGCAAACGACGACTTGTTTTCTTGAATCAACAGCTCAACAGCTCAACAGACCAACAGCAACAACAAGCCCACCAGAATAATAGCAATGTCCGTGCGCATCATCAATAACACATCCATGGCCACTGCAGCCAGTCCCACTATCATCACGACAAATGCAAGCAAAGCAACCGCGCACAACCCTCAGACCACAGTTATGATCAAGACACTCTCGCTGAAAGACTACTTGACCATTGAGACTCGTCCTCAGTTTCTCAAAGACATGCGGCAATCTCTGATTGAGATTGGCACATTTTACATCAAGCACCATGGTGTGCCTACAGAGCTCACCCGGGGTGCCATGAAGTCGATCCAAGACTTCTTCGCCATGCCTCTTGAAGAAAAGAAAAAAATCGTGATTGGTAACAGCCGCCACTTCCGCGGCTATAAGGTCATGGGTAAGCAATGCCGTCTATGGGAGGTTTTTTTTGGAAGTAATATCTCCTAGCGCGTTTTTTGCTTGTTCGCGATTACTGCTCCTAGCGGAGCACAGCGCTGTGCTCATACTCCTATCCCACTTACGATGTGTCGGGAGTATAGCAACAGTAATATCTTACTCTGATCGTTTTGAAGTAGACCGTTGAAATGACCAAATATCTACGCCCCTTTTCTGCGATTTTGGATAGGCGAGGAATTGACCAACAATCAGGTTGATCACCGAGAGCAACTGCAATTTGCTCCTGAGCTGGCCGCCATTGATTCCTTCGTTCCCTCTGGCTCACCTAACTACCAAGGTCTTCAAGGCCCCAATCAATGGGCTCCCTCCACGCTCGCACTTCTCCCAGACTTCAAGCCCCACATCCTTGCCTACATGGACCATCTCGCGATCCTATCCCAACATCTGATGGAGGCTGTTGCCTTGTCCCTGAACCTGAAGGCCTCTTACTTTCGAGACCTCTTTGGTGCTAATCCATACTACCGACTCAAGTGCGCCAGATACCCCTCCGTCGAGCGGGCCGCCACGATTGGCTGTGGAGCTCATAAGGACACTGGTTTCTTGACGGTGCTTCTGCAAGACATGGTGGGTGGGTTGCAGGGCCAAAATCCAGCGACGGGTGAATGGATGGATACGATACCGATTCCAGACACGTTCATTGTGACGATGGGCCAGTCGATCGAGCGCTTGACGGATGGACTCTACCATGCGACCGTGCACCGTGTTCTGAACAACACCTCAGGCCAAGACCGTTATAGCATCCCATTCTTTTTCGACCCACAATTGGACGCGACGATCCCTTATCGAATCGCGCTTCCGAAGATTGACGATTCTCTGCTGTCGTCTTCGTCCATGCAAGTGTCCTTATCGGAGGGCTCGGTCTCGGGAGAGGAGTCAGGCTCGGACGAAGAGCTGGAGCGCTTGGTGGATGAGCTCAAGATCCAGCCTGAAGAAAAGGTGGCTCGCTTGAATGGACTGGAGGGTGAAGGGTGGAGCAATGGTGATCACATATTTGAAACTGTCCATCGCTGCCATCCAGAGGTTTTTTCACGGTGGTACTGCCCTGCATGAAGTCATACACCATCCACCGCGCTCCCATAACACACACACACACGCACAAACACATATAAGCACAGACACGCACACACACACTCACACACATTCACATACACACACTCATACGCACACACAAAAGTATTGCCTTAGCACGTCTCCGTCATCTAATTCGTTTACATACTGTACATAGTCAACTGAACAGAAGTCAGCAGCAGCTGGTTAATATCATTTAATTGTAAGTTTTGCTCTATGATGAATGAGAGAGTACATTAATAATGAAGATGGATGCAGTTCAATGCAGGTCGTGAGAAAAAGAAAACCTGAAGCTGTGACATCGTAGCGGGCCCCCTCCTTAGTTTTCTACTTCGTGCAAGTGGTGGGAGTGGATGCGGCTGCAGGTCCAATCTTTTGGTACCAGTTTCTCGGATCCTCATCGCCCAAGCAGGTCGCCACAGGAACCATCTTGTAACCCAAGTTCTTGATGTAATTGATCGACCAAGGGGCCATGAGGCGGATCGTGCGCATGTACGTGTCATGCATCAACTGCATGTGCGTAGCACCCTTGGCTGCCGCCTCTACCACAGACGTGACCTGGTGCTGCTCAGCAGCCATCAAGGCTTGATCCGTCAATTTGTGAGGGATGGTATTGTCATCAATATCTGCATCCGTCGTGGCAATGTCCCAGGTAGTGATCACATACCCCAGACCCTTGAGCGTGGTCTGGACCTTGACATCATTGGCGTTTCCGTTGCCAAAGGTACCGTCGCCAAAGGGAGGACGCATGTAGCGAGGCACAACTCCAAGGACGGCCTCAAGCGCCTCCTCCAGACGGGTCATCTCGGTCTTAATACCGTCTACTGTGAGTTTAGTAAGAGCGGGGTGCGACCAAGTATGGGACGCGATTTGGTGGCCAGACTGGAAGGCGCGTTTGAGGACCGATTGCACCTTGGGATCGTAAATGCAGCCCTGGTTATTGCCGTTGACAAAGAAGGTCACCTTAAGGTTCTCCTTGTCAAGCAAGTCCAAGAGCTCATGAGTCCACTATGATAATTGTTGTTTGGTACAGAGGATGATCAGCAAGGGAAGTTTGGTTATGGATATAAAAAAAACACGTGTGGTAACATATCGGCACGCGTAAATTGGCGGAAGCTGAAGCGGTGTGCCAAGTGCATAGGTAAAAATAGAGTGTGTTTCGGCGCCAGGGGGTTCTACTGTAACGTCTGGAATTCTGTTGTCTAGGGTCATATCCAAGCGACACATATGGAACATTGACAGGCGCTGACATCAAAGGAAGGAAACTGGATGCAAAAGAAGATATACGAGGATACGACAATGTACTGTACTGATACTGCAGGGCTCATTAATTATATGCAAGGAGAAAAAAACCAACCTCAGAGGGACCATCGTCAAACGAAATCGAGAAGGTGTTAGGGGTCTTGCAGGTCGTGTAGACCATACCGGCAACGCCCACGGGGGCTGGGGCTGGTCCAGTCAGGGTGTAGAATGGGAAGAGTGTGCCGTTGATCATGGTGCCATTCTGGCCAGGAGGGATCACACCTCCAGTGGGACTTGGGCTTGGGCTGGCGCTCGAGGTAAGAGTGGGCTTGGTCGAGTTGTCGGACTTGTTGTCGGAGGAGTTGTTACCGCTGTTCTTATTGTGAACACCGAAGTATATGCCGAGAGCAACACCCACAACGACTACAGCAGAGATGGCCGCGATCAGGATCTTGTTCTTGGTTTGCATAGGTTTGCTTTCACCTTTTTCGGAGGACATATTGTGCTGACGTGGAGACAAGGGTGAAGATCAGAAACAGCAGTTGGGTGGGTAGAGGAGAAAGGATAGAGAGCCAGCGAGAGAGAGAGGGAAAGAGAAAGAGCGCGAAAGAGAAGGAAAGAGAGTGAGGGCGGTAGATATTTATCAGTTTGGACTCCAGGGTGTCTTGTGGCAGGGCTTGGAGATGACTGGGCTTCCAATGCCGTTGCCGCTTACTTTTTCGTTGTCTGCTTCTGATGATGGTTTCGTTACGTTGGAAAGGAGAGGCGTATCCCGGTATAAATAACAAGGAACGAGGATGCGGGTTGTTTGTTGATAAGATTAACAGTGAGGGGTGATCGTAAACAGGAAACGAGAAAGCGTCTGAATCGGGAAGGGTTGGATGCAATGCGGCAGAGGCAAGGGAAGGAACAGACACAAGATGCGTGAATGCGGAGAAAGGAGATAGAGACGGTCCGAAGGGAGACGAAAGAAGGATGGGCGGGCGACGAGAGGAGGAAGGGCGAAAAGAGAACAGAAAGAAAAGGAAGACAAACTACGCAGCATGCGTTTTAACGGCACCGGAGGCTGACAAACAGTTGTACGGACCTGGTACGGACACACCGAGGAGCGGATGCTGAAGTGAGCACCAAATCGAGAGCTGCTAACTTTCTGGCTGCTTTGGGGTGCCTGGCTCGCTGCCTTTGGCACTGAGATGTCCAACATAGGCTTTAGCGTGGCCATTTGGGTTATATGTATGTACCGCCGCAGGTACAGGAGCGCGCTCATTAAAGCCAGCCCAGTCCTTTCAATTGCCTCGAACAGGCTCTTGACAGCATAAGAGTATTGTAGCTATCAGACTGTATAGACAATCAAGCGCATGCAGCAACGGAGGAGCCCTTTTGTTTGTCCATGAATTCCCGGCAAACAAGATATTGTGCCATTCACAACCAATTCACCCCTGCAAATGACATGCCTACGCCTGACTGCCATATGCAGCACAGGCACGAAGGATGTTCTCTGTTCCGCGACGACGTGTCGTTCCCAGGTCTAGGGGTTCGCGGTCGACTATAGAAGCGTTCAGCGAGCCTGTCCATTGCAGACCCCTTCCACAATGGCATACCGCTATCGCCAGACGCATACCGAAAGAAATCAATCTGGCCCCTGTGTAGACAGCCTGGGTCTGCATAATCCATATTCCTGCCATACAGTACCGCGCTCTCGTTTGCACGCTGCTCAGAGTCCGCAGCCCACCGACATGCGAAATAAACAACCACACTCGAGGTAATTTTAGAACGGGTGCTGTTTTTGCCGAGGAAGAAGGGAAGCGAGTGCAGAAATACAATCGTGCACAGTTCACAGTTCAGAGTTTACGCCTTCGTGTCATTATTTGATAAAGGGCTCGCTCCCCCTTGGATCCTGTCACACAGGAATTACGCCTCGCCTTTTGACTATGAAGAAGAAAAGGGTCTGCTGGACGTGGGGTAGGATGCAATCGATCTAGCTTTGTCGCGGTTTCTTTATGCCTTGACACAGCAGTGTGCGCGCTGACTTTGTCTGTTTACAGTTTAGCCTTCTTGTCTTTGGCACCACCGGCAGCTTTACCGAGGACAGAGATCCCGTACTGGGGGGTGATCCTCGCGACATCGCCACTATACCGATCGTCCTCAATCAGGAGCATAAACGCATCGGTGACGAGCTCAACGGGTACGAGGGCTCCCATCTTCGTTACAAGGTCCCTGATCGGCTCAATGATCTTTGTGGGCGAGAAACTGAAGCGTATACACAAACGAGAGGAGTGTCAGTGTCAAATTTGTGGCAAGCAGGCTAACAAGGGAATAAATATGAAATCACACGCGTGCACTATACCTCGGTGCCACGGCATTGACCCGAATGTTCTCGCCAAAGTCTTTGAACGATCTTGTAAAACCGACCACGCCAAACTTGGCTGCTGAGTAGACAGGGGTCATTGCCTGAGGATAGAGACCGGCAAGAGATGCAGTGTTGATGATAACGCCTCCTCGCCCTTGCTTCTTGAGGGTTTCAATTCCCAAACGAGTGCCTTCGATAACGGCCGACAGATCAATATCGATGACCTTCTTCCAGATACCTTTTTCGTCCTCCCAGAGTGGCTGGTTCTCAGCGATGCCCGCATTGTTGACAACAATATCCACGCCTCCAAAGTGCTTCTTGGCTGCCTCGAAAAGGGCGGCCTGCTGGTCGTATTTGGTCACATCGCACTGGACAAAGAATGCGATTTCCTCCTGCTTGCTGCAGAGTTGCGATCCATGGCAAGCAGAAGTGATAAGAATATGAGTTTCAAAACTTGCACTGAGTGCGGGGTCTTTCCACGGCTGCAGTCTTGCTCGAGCACTGCAGGGACTACAAGTGAGATACGGAAGAACACTTACCCATAGTTGAGCTCAGTTGCAAGGCGGAGGCCGTCCTTTCGATCAATGTCACCCAGAATGACCTTGGCACTGCAGAATACGAGTTGGAGTAGCTCAATTGGTTAGCCAAGCTCAGATGGTGCATACGTTTTGAATACATGCCATTGGGCCGGGTCGACAGCGATTTGTCTGTCTATGTCAGTTCTTTCTTACCCTTTGCTAACAAGGCGCTCAGCAAGGGCCTTGCCAAGACCTACGGCGTGGTATTCGAAGCATCGCTGGTCAGTTGCTGCTTCTGACAAGAGAGATCTGTTTCGCACACTTTGCGCGTGGCATGCAGATGCATTTTACCAGAGGATGCGCCAGTTATAATGGCAACCTTGTTTTCCACGTGCATGTCGGACGGATTAGTTGAAAAGTAAGCTCGAGGAGTGAGGAGGGGTTGGTGACAAGCAGGTGTGCTGCGAAGGAGAGTGAGTGAGTGATGGAGGATGAAATTAGAAAAGGAAAAGGATGAAGCGAGTGTGTAGAGCGAGGATGAAGAGAATGTCGACAACGTTCTTGCCTCCGTGTGGGGTAAGCAGCAGTGTGAGCGCGGCAGGAAAAGAGGAGTGTGACAGCGCGGGCTGCACCGATCGCCTGAAGAGAGTTCCGTCCACACACCGCCCTCTCCGAACCGGAGCCATCATCGCACTGCAATGTGCTGTACACAGATGCCATATGTACAAATGCAGCTGCAAAGGCCGCCAACTTTAATCTCAACCGCTCGCGCCGCGGGCTGTGCTTCCTGCGGCGCCTCTCAAGCTTGCGAGTTCCGCTTCTTGGGTTTATCCTTGTCCTTGTCCTTGTCTCCGCGGCCCATCAGTGGCCCCAAGATGCTGGATCCTGACAAAAATCCGCCTGGCTTTCCAAAACCCCGTCCTTTGCTCGTGCTACCATCTGTTGTCAAACTCTTTTTCATCTTGAGTATGCCGTCTGGTGGCGGAGGCGCTGGTGATCGAGCCTGCGTAGGTGCAATTGTTATGGACATGGGCGGTGCTGTTGCTGTGGCTGTTGCTGCTACAGGCGCCGAGATGGATGTGGGTGCGACTGTTGCACTAGTGGTTGCTGAAGCTTGCATTGGGGCAAAGAGCGACGAAAGTGGCCTGCTTCTCTGCGCAGGACTAGCCCTCTGTCCAGGAAAGCTCTCGCCCGCATGGATAGTCGCACTGGGGAAGAGTGTGCTTCCAGTGCTACCGCTGCTGACTGAGGAGTGGGTACTCTTGAAATCAAAATCCGACGTAGAAAGGTTGTGGATGGATTGGGTTGAGTGAGATTGATATCCAATATCGTTCCCTACAGGAACTGACGATCGACGGCGGAAGATCCCCTTTGCCTTGTTTTTGGACTTGTTGAGTTTGCGCTCAGGCCTGACCACGATCACGGGCACTGGCGAATGGTGCAGGCAGTAGCGCGATACCGATCCGAGCAAGAATCCCTTGACGGAGCTGCGTCCTCGAGTCCCAACCACCAACATGTCCGGCTGGTATAACTTGATCTGCGGTCGTGAAGGTGCATTGTCAGACGACAATTTCCCACAGTGTACGATACTTCAAGAACAAGCAATTTCCTCTCTTACCATGTGCTGGATAGTATCGCGAACGTTACCGACCATGTACTCGACCACAATGCTGATTTCCTTGGCTGACAGGTTTCGATCTCGGATCGTGCTCATGATGTTGTTGGCCTCAGTGCGCGCTGCTGACTCTTGACCCTGGAATGACGGGATGCCCGTTTTGGACACTGTTTGCGTCCCAATGAGAGGATCACAGAGGAGTGTGTTAGCATATTCATCTTGGCTGATCTTCAGTCCTCCCACGAGAGTCCAATCCTGCTCTGCCAAGTTGATATTTTTCCCGCGGTCGTACTCCATGAGGCATATTGTACGACAACAGAGGACAGCACAACTTACGCGAGTCTCGCAGTTCTATGGGCACCACACGCAAGGCAACGATCTATTATGTTGAGTCCAGATAAATCAGTAAGCAAGAGCCTAAACACCGTCAATTTGTGAAGGGGGCAGACGGTGGGGTGATGCGTGTTGACTGCAGATGCATGCATGGTCTAGGTCTTTTCTTGTGCGGCCACGACTCCTCGCTATGCCTGAATGAGCACATACTGACCACCCGCGTCGCTTTCATTTTCCATAGTGCTGCTTTTCAGTCTCCACAGAAGGTTGAGGAACCCTCTCCTTTCCTTTTGGTCTGGTGGTTTTCCTGCGTGAGAGTATAAATAGAATGACCAACTGAAAAAAAAAAACTTTACCTCATCACCGTTTTCAACCATGTTCTCCATGACCCACTGCAGTGCATGGGCAGAGTAGTCGTTTAGGTCTGTGCCAACCAGAAAGGTCCTGCTGGTCTTGGTCCTTCTCCAGCCGTCGGTCTTTGCCTGAAGAGTGAACGCATATTCGGCCGTATCGTCGCAGCCGAGGGTATCGAACCCGACGCGGGCAACGTAGCCGTCCACAGCGGTGGAGGCTCGTCTCTGGCGCGGTTGAGGAGCGTTCTCGCTGGCGATGGGCGCGTTGGTCGCGCTGGCGATGCTTGCGCTCGTGCTGCGGGGTCTGGTCGTTGCTGGCTTGTTGTAGGAGAAGTCTGCAGTGATCTGGGCATTGGCGAGCGTGTTGCTCATGGTAAGGGTGTTGGCGTCGTTGAGGTCGCCAATCTTTGGCGTGGAGATGATCATGGTGGCGGACCGTTCGCGAGGTTGACGAACTACACAGACAGACGAGGCAGTGGCGAGAGAGAGGGATATGAAGAGGAGACAGAGAGAGAATGTGCGGGTGTCGGTGTGGGTGATGGACAGAGGAGAGGAGAAGAGAGAACAAAAGGGAATAAAAAAAAAGAGAAAGGAGCACCTTAAATCTTCGTACGGCTGGAGCGTGGAGCGTACGTGAGCTTGTCTTACAAGCTGCCCAAGTTGTCATGGCTTTCGCCAACGCACTGGAAGCGATAGCAATAGCTACAAGACCCCCGCTGTACCATTTGAATTTATTAATGCGAGATGTGGGTATGATAATATGGTACCAGCCTGCCTGAAAACCTCTCAGCTCGGGACCCCTGGGGTGCCTCCTCAGGCTTCAATGATGGCATGCGGATTGCCAGGAGCCCGCTCTTCCCAGTAGTTGCTGTCGTGCTTGGCCCCATTAGCCATCGCTGGCACCGGAGTCTTGTCAGGCAGTTGTCCCGTGGGTGTTGCTGTTGTGGTGAGCAGCGGGCTGTATATCGCTGGTTGAGTGCCCACGTATTGCGTGTTGCCTTGGACATAGCCAGCATGTGCCGGCGATGTGTTCATCGGTCCTGGCGAGGAGCGCGCCACAGGACACGGTGACAGAACAGCGGCGGGTAAAGAAGTGGCGGCTGCAGAGTAGAAAATGGGAGGCTGATAGTTGTATCCCATGTCCTGATACGGATGCTGCTGCTGCGGCTGCACGGGCATGTGCTGCTGTTGTTGTTGCTGTAGCTGCAACAGTCGTCGCTGAAGCTCCAGTTGTTCCTGCTGATTCTGAAGCTGCATACGTAACCTCTCAAGTTCGGGATCGTCACGGCTCTGTGCTGTGGGCGGCTGCTGCTTGAGCTCGCGCAAGTCGTCTTGGTCTCCAGTAGTACTCACGGGCGTGCCCCTGTTCTTGCGTCGTTTAAAGACAAAGAACAAGACGCCTGCGCAGAGGATTGCAACACCTCCAACCACACCTCCAGCAATGGCACCAGCGTTATTCGATGTGGACTTCTGGCTTGGCACTGGTACCCCTGAAAAAGATGGGCCCCATGAACCATTACCGTCCGTTGGTGTGGGAACCGCTCCAACTGGCTCGGACTTTCTTGCGGCTACATAAGACGCTGGTGGGACGTATTGCGTGATCCAATTGTTACTAGAGATGCTGTAGACATAGGCGGGTGCTGGAGCAACAACGTCGTTGCCGTCCACGCCGCCCCAGATGATCAGTTGGTCACCGGCCACTGTGCAGGCTGTGTATAGTCTGGGAGGTCCTGGCGTTCCTTGCTTCCACACCTGATTGACAGTGTCGAGAATAAAGACCTCACCGCTGAAGGGAGCATTGCCTACAGGCCTTCCGCCATATATAATGACCAGGGAACCGTCGTCGTCTGTGCAGGATGCCAAAGTGGACGAAAGAAGCGTCAGTGTCGAGAGCCAAAATACAGGGAACTGCAGAAATTTGATGAAGGGGGAAGTCTTACTGGAGGTCATGCAGTGGTCTGCACGCATGGTGGGGGGTGTGCCTGTCGTGGACTATATAAACCGAACGTGAGCAACACGGACAGCAAGGTGGCGGTCAATCTCCGGTCTTCATTACAGATGCCTGTGCGACTTGAATGTAGACTTACCATGGTGCTCCAGGTCTGTGTTGACGGCACATACTCAGACACGACATTGTCGTTGGGGATGGGCTTGAGGGTAGTGTTGTATCCGCCAAAGTAAAGGATGCTCCCTCGCTTCTGACACCAGACATTAGAGTAGTAGGCTCTGTTGGGGAAAACAGACGAGGCTGCGGGCATGGCATTGTCGGCTATAGTGTCCGTGTTGAAGTTGTAAATGTTTAGCGTGTTTCGCGACCCGTCTGTATAGCCGCCAGCCAGGTACACCAAGCCCGTGTTGGGATCCGTGACAGCACCGACGCCCTGGTATCCACCGAACTGGACCTGTAGGGTGGATGGCGTCCATTGGCCCTTGGCAACCGAGTAGCGATATGCAAAGGTTGCGCCTCCTGAATGGAATGTGATCATAGTCTGTTGGTCCGCGGAGAAAACTGCCGGATAAATATTTTGCTGAGGGCCATCGTTCAGCTGGGTCCAGGCGGGTGCAGTGGTGTTCCAGTCGGCAGCCAGGTCTAGGGAAAAGAACTGGCCGTAGTTGATGTTGGCAAAGGTGCCGCCTTGGATGTAGAGTCGCGTCGATGACCTTGCAAAAGCAGGACCCGAGACGGGCAACGGGGCGGGGGTGGACTGCCCTTGTACGAGAGGGGGGAAGAGGAAGAGGGTTGCAAGACACGTCAGGAGAAGATTGAGGAAGTGAGTGGGGCTATGCTTGCGTTGCCGCCGGCAGTGATGGTCATGGTTGACCTCGGCCGCCATGGTCAAGACTAGAGGGAGCGGGCGGTGAGGAGGGAGGTGGGTCTGTGGGGATGCAGGATGGAGCGCAAAGAGCGACAACTTCTCAAAGATGATCTTTGAGCCTCAATCAAAACGAATGGTAGGAAGCTGGATTTTGTTCTTTGGTTCTTTTTTTTAAAAATAAACACAACCACAAGGCAGGGGCCTAAGAAGGGCGGCTGAAAGGCAGCAGATGGCGACGAGTGTGCAAGGACGAGCGGGAGAGGGAGCAGAGGATGGCAAGTGTGCAAGGAAGAGCGAGGACGCGCAAGGACGAGTGTGCAAGGAAGTGTCAAGGGGCACGAAACGAGAGAGAGGCAGAGAGGCAGAGAGGCAGAGAGACAGAGAGACAGAGAGAAAGAGAGCGATACACGATGGCCATGCCATGGCATGGTGTGGTCCTACTCCATGCGATATGCGTTTGTTGTGGTGCTCAAGACAACATGGTGCTCATCTTTCTCCACCTTGTCAGCGCATTTCATAGCCCGATCATCACAATTACACGGTGGGTAGACTGGGCTGGGGTAAGACCCAAGGACGTGCCTCGACGCTCCTCGCTGCGCCCTTGCACTCTGTCAACATCCATCTCTCCTTGGCTTTTCCTCTCCTCCTCGCTTTCTCCTTGGCCAGCCTTGGATAAAGTCGTCGCAGGCATGACTGAAAGAGAGATCAAGGATCAAGGGGTGCATCGTGCGAGCGTCCTTGAGCCTTCGATCTAGCGCTGCGCAGTACGACAAGGCTCGATTCGACAAGCACTGCCCCGCTGCACGTTGTGAGTTGAAGTTTTGAAGGTTGGACTTGCCCTATGTACGTGGATGCTGTTGTGCTTTCTCTTGTTGGCCCCTCATGGGCATTCCTGCATCGTCTTGGTTGATCCAAAAGTATATGCCATCCCGTTTCTGGATTGTGATTGTGCAGCTTCAACAACGCGGCCACTTCTCATGGCGAGTCATGGCCGTAACGCCTGATGTCTTCGAGCAGCGCCAGGTCATATAGGCCTTTGTCACCAATTAACGCTAACTTGAAGACCTTGTTACCATTTGAACGTCCCATTCAGGGGTTGACGTTGCGTTCTGTTGCTCTGACCCGCCACAAACTACCTTCAACGACTTTCTGCAGAGTTTCGAACAGTCCTGCGTTAATGATAGGCCGTGGCCGCTCAAGAACCCGATGCTGCTTATTGCAGCTAGAGACCAGGTGCAGGGCTTGTGCGCTGCAGTGTCCTAGATCGCAGTAGGAAGAACGTTCTGATAAATGGGAAGAACTTTTGCAGCACGTAGTCTTTCGTTGAGAGCAGGCCCTTGTCGGAGCAGGGCGCCCTCTGACCGTCATTGCCAGTGGAAGAACTGCTGTGGTAATTTTAGAATGGCGGTCTTCATCCTTTTTCCGAAGCGAAATAGTCTTTAAAAGATGGAAATAGTTGGTCTGCTGGACGTTTGTCCTTCAAACTTTAGCCGAGAATGAGTTACGCCTTTGGCAGATATTTATGGATCAACGGTCAAACGCGGTACCCGTACAACTGTTATAAAGGGGCCGCCTAACTGGGGTGATCCCATATCTCTGGCCCTCCTGAAAACATCTAACCCCACGACCACAACTACCGCTGCGACCAAGTCATCATGATATCCATCAAAAGTGCTACCTTGGCTGTGACCCTGCTGGCGGCTGTCCATGCTGCAACCCCTACTGGCAACTACCTGCCCCAAAAATCACCCGCCTACCTTCCGTCCTTCCCTGCTCAGCCTGGAGTCATCACCTCATGGCCTCCAGCTGACGCTTCCGCGCCCTTGCCATCCGGCCCCCTCGCCACTGTGGTCCCGACACTTACTGGCTATCCTACAATGAACGTGGTAGTAACTAATGCTGCGACGGACCCCAATGTGGTGGCTGTTATGAAAACTATTGACTGGACCAAGGTTCCCAACGCTCCCCCCACCACGGACAATACGGCATCACCTGCTGGAGATCCCTATTGTTGGTGGTAAGTTTTACCACGGAACGATTTTCTCGTTTCCCATTTATTTTGCACATCCTCATCTCTTTTTTCATATACTTGTATGCGTAGGACGAAGGGAGGTTGCCTGACTCCAAAGGTAGACTACATTCCTCCAGATATCTCGATTTGTGAGGTCCCTGGCACCTGGGGCCTTACATACGATGATGGCCCTATGTACTACTGGCCAGCCACGGCCGAGAACAGCAAGTGGGCGGAACCCAACTTGTACGACTATCTACTCGCACACAATAACCAAAAGGCTGACCTGTTCTACATCGGATCCAAGATCGTTGGGGCTCCCGTTGCCGCTCAGCGCGGTCTCAATGATGGTCATGTCATCTGTGTCCATACATGGTCCCACCCACACATGACCACGCTCACCAATGCCGAGGTCGTCGCAGAATTTTATTATGCCCTGCGTATCATCAAGGAGGTTCTCGGAGTTACCCCAAAGTGCTGGCGCCCACCTTATGGCGATATTGACGATCGTGTCCGTGCCATTGGCTGGCAGATGGGAATGCGCGCCATTGTATGGGATAAGGACACGGACGATTGGGAGATAAATGGCGATCAGGTTCCCCCAGCGCCAGGTCACCCGACGTATGCAGGCATCAACTCTACGGTTGCAACCTGGATTGATAATCGAGAGAAGGGCAATGATACCAAGCAAGGCCATGTCGTTTTGGAGCACGAGCTGTCGAACGCGACGATCACGCTGACCGAGTTCTGGCTGCCGACCATCCAGAAGCTGTACAAGACCATGCCAGCGACCGCCTGCAACAACATCGCGCAGCCCTACTGGGAAGATAAATTTGTCTATCCTATCCAGGACAAGGCCGCGGTGAGTACGAACGGCTCTTCGAGTTCAACCACGGGCAACAGCGTCAGCTCTGCTGCTGAGCACAGCAGTGCCTTGAGGCTCACCCTGGGTCTTGCACTCGCCGCGCTGGTCGCCCTTGCGAATTGAGGTAGTCGTACAGTAGAGTATTAAAGTGATTGCCCCCCTGTGCTGCAGCATAGCGGAAATGAAATGCACGTCCGATTCATCTCCCGATGGCTCTCCCGTTCTTCCTTGCCCCCCCACGTGGCGCATCTGCGGCATGACTCCATGATGCACCAGCACAGTCCCCAGCTTCTTTGCTGCCCCCCTGCCCCTGCCCCTGCCCCTGCCCCTGTGTGGCTTATTCATATCTACACTGTCTGCACATGCGACACACGGCCCTCTGACCTCATTCCTCATCCCTCGGTAACTCTGCGGCCTGCCATCATCATCCCCATCCCATCTGGATCGTCTTCTCTCTCTTCCTCTCTCCTCCCTCCCTCCCTCCTCCCTCTCCTCCCTCTCCTCTCTCTCCTCTCTCTCCTCTCCTCTCGCCTCTCTGTCCTCCTCCATCGCCCTCACCGCGGCACTCTTAGCAGCCATCACCTTCATGGCTCCAGCCTCACCGTCCACCCACAAGCCAAGCGCACCTTCTCCGCATGACCACAGCACCCGCAGGAGCACCACACGACTGTCCATTCCACAGACAGGCCAACCTGAATTCGGCCAATCCAACCAGCTCACCGAGTCTCCGACCTCCATCCACCCCCCTGCTTTGAGCACGGAGCCTAGTACCCCCCAGCAACAAGAGCCAGCAGCTGAAGATGACCATTCCTCTTCCTCCAATGCTCAAGGACCACTGAGGAGTCGACTGTTGGCCAGTCAGACTTTTGCAGAGGGCATGGCCGGCAGTATCCAGTCTCTGCGCAAAAAGGCCTTCGAGAGGATGAACTCGCACATGGAAAGCAGGTACCGAGAGTCGAACTGGTCGAGTATCGAGTCGGCACAACTTGGTGTACCCCTCGTGTCTAATGCTTCCGATCAACTGTCATTGCACATTCTAGGAATGCCGCAGAAGGTCCCTCGTCCATTGCCTCGGGACATTCAACAGGCGCAGCCCGTCCAGTGATGCCACGCTCTCGACCCAGTATGACCCAGTTCAGAATGAGAGACCAGCCAGCCAAAATGATCATTCCGCCGCCCTATGGGGAGGAAATGGTGCAGGAGGCGGCCAAGGCTCTCGCTGCAGGGATTCCAGAAGGCATACGGCGATCCAACACCATCCACGCCCCTGCAGCTAGGTTTGTGCCACAGTGGACTCCTTTAGTGTAGGCGCCCTTCCGCGATCACTCTAGACTTTGATTGCTAACTCCTCTCTATTCTGCCTTCTAGAGTTCTCTCCGACTCGGAATCCGCTTCCTCTGAGGATGAGCGCGCTGTTCGGGTCCACTTTGGTATGAAAAAAGACCGCTAGCACAAACGTGTCTCTTTCAAGACGCCACACCTAATGTTATATTCTTCGTGTCTACGCTCTACTAGAGATCCATCTCCAGGAGGACGCTGAAAGCGAGCCAATTTGTCCCTTGAACGAAAAGAACGTCGCGACCTTGACTCAAGAACTCGATCTCTCGGCGCAGGAGAGGACAGAGGTTGAGGCGATCCAAACAAAGGAAGAGCTGGCTGCATACTTTGAAAATATTCCCCGAGACTACGATGTTCAAATTATCGTCTCGGATCACGCCCCTGAATGTATGTCCATCCTACGCATCCAAAGCGCTCATGTATGTTCCTGCTCGAGTCCCAATGGTCGCTAACGGGCCACTGCGTTGATTTAAACTGAATTAGCGCCTGGAGTGACGTTCGCGCAGGATGATTACGTGTTGAATGGAGAGTCGATTGCAGTTGTAAGGAGGGAATCCATCTCGTCGTTCAAGGAGAAGAAAAGTCGTCGGAAGAAGCAACGATACAGGTAAATCAAGGAAGCTCTTCCTGCGACACGGTCTCGCGTTCTTTATCAGCTCTTTTCAGACACTCACAAGGCCATTACTTGCTACTGTACCTCAAACCGTTAGACGGCCAACGACCGATCTCTCCACAATGCCGATACAGGAACCAAAAGCAAGCTGGCTCGGTAAGCGACTTCAGCAGTATCTTTTCGCAGGAGTTGTAGACAGCTCATTGATGTTCAATTTTGAATCACTTCTCATATGTCCTTTTTTGTGAATTCAGAACTGTTCTACGATCTCCTTTTCGTGGCCAACTTGACCGAGTTTACACACAATCACCCCATTACAGGAGAAGGTAAGGCGTCTGCCAACGATGATCATCGTATGGTCAATGCACTGGAGTTGTTCCTTACTAATCATCGGCGACTTGCTTATATCCACGTAGGGGCACTGGCGCATTACATCGGCTGGTTCGTCATCATGTGGTGGGCTGTAAGTACCCATACACCTTTGAGATGGTGTAGATTAATGGCGATCACTGAATTATATATTCTTACTGACGCGAAAAACCTCTGTTTCCGACTTTAAGTGGGCTGGCCAGACATTCTGGGCTTCAAGATATGACATGGACGACCTATTTACAAAGCTGTTAAAGCTCATTGAGTTTTGCGCCCTGATATCTTTCGGCGCATTCTCCTCGGACCATTTATATCGGACCTCCACGGGCTTTATTGGGAGCTATATTGTACTCAAGGGCATCCTTGTTATTGAATATGGAAATGGTGAGTTCCTTTTCCTTTAAGAGTCTAGGTCCCTGTTTAATCCAACACTCGTCACTCATGCAAGCGAACTTGCCCTTGTCGTTTACTCGCGCTTAGTGCTCTTCTGGGCGAGACGCAATCGCTCCAAAAAGTCATTGACTCCACTTTGGCTGCAAATCGGAAGCAATGCTCTAGCAATGGTGATCTGGGGTCTGTCTATCCTAGTACACAACATGGCCTGGCGCTACGTGATGTGGTATACCACCATTGTCATCGAAGTTGCTGTCCTGGTGTCCTTTGGTGGCCGAACTTCAGTCACTTTTGCAGGCAGTCATCTGCCTGAACGATTCGCATTGTTCACGATTATTGTCTTGGGCGAGGTAAGACGTGTTTGATCAACCCAAGTGTCATATCGTGAGAGCGCCTTACTACCTTCCTGAGCTCACGCATGCTTCCCTTTTTTTGTACATTCAGAACGTCATTGGACTGATTGGGCTGAGCGCCGGTGCCAGTACTTGGGAGAGAGGATACGACTCGTTCTTGTGAGTACACGATTATGTGTTGCGCTGACTTGTCTGGCTATTGAACGACCTACTTACTCCACTATTCTCAATGATCGCCTTTAGGATATTGTTCCTCTTTACAACAGTGATCCTGTACTCACTCTGGTGGCTGTATTTCGACGACTTTTCGGAAGATGTAAGTTCGGCACATTTCTGCACCGAGGATAGAATGGTTCGAGATTGCAATGGATGAACTTTGGAAAACTGATATGGTAACTTGCATTTTTTTTTCTTGACTCGGCCCAGATTTTCCACAAGACCACCACGCTCTCGCAACTGTGGGCGTACTTGCATTTACCGCTACATGTTTGCATCGTTCTGGTGGGCACAGGGGCGTTGGATTTGATTCGTCTTTACAAAGAGGAGCACCATATCAAGGATATACCCACGGATGCAGGACATCTGGTCGCCATGGGCATGCAGAGTCCGTCGCTGGAGTGGTCCGGGGGCTATGTCGCCATGGGATTCGAGGCGCCGATTGATCGTCGATCTGCTGCTGGCACAGGCTCAGGTGGTTCGTTGGCGGTACGCCCTACGGACTACAACCTGACCAAGCAGTATTTCCTTGTCGTCTGCAGCCTCGTCTTCCTTTGCAACTCACTCCTAAAGTGGATCAACCTGCGGTCGTACGACAGGTTTCAAAGGATCGTGTATCTTTCTCGATTCCTGAATGCCGTCTGTATTCTCTGCCTATTGGCGGTTCCTTTGGAAAAGATGACCCCTTTTGCACTACTTGGGTCTATGGCTTTCTTTTGCGTTCTGCAGGTCGCAGTGGATCTCGCTGTTATTTATTTTGGCGCATACGGCTTCGTCGATGATCTGGAAGCCTGGGCGAAAAGTGCGAGATCCAGTATTGATCTCGGGAGTTTCCTGCCATCGCCTCTTGGAGGACGTTCTCGCGCCAACTCTAGAGCAGGGTCGATGGTCAATCTCAGCAGCCTAGCGATGGGTGGCAAAGGATCCAAGATGTACAACAACAATGATAGCGCCACCAGTCTGGTGAATCTTAAGGGCGCACCTTCACCCAAGGCCCCCACATCTTACTTTCCACAGCAGCATCAGCATCAGCATCAGCATCAGCATCAGCATCAGCATCAGCAATATCAACATCATCAGCAGTATCAGCATCACCAGCAGCAGCTCTCGGCACAGCAGCAGGGCCCAACACTGAGCCAGCAACAGCAGCAGGCTCTTTATAACATGCATGTCAATGCCAACAGTTTAGGATCTTCAGGGGCCTATGGAAACCTCGTGCAGGCGCTAGCCGAGATCAAGAGGCGTGAGGCGATTGGCCACTCGGGTGGCAACTCTGCACTTGGGCGCCAGCTGTCGCTCAGAGGCTCGGAGCGTGGGACACCTTCATCGGCAGTGCCTAGAAGATCCAGCCACAGCAACGCTAATGTCCAATTGAACTCTGGTTCGCTGAAGCGTCCTGGGGTCCTGCCTATGACAGGAGCATCCAATATCCTGGCATGGCAGCAGAGCCGTCCACGGCCTTTAGAGAGCAGCAACAGCGTGTCTGCTACAGCCAGCAGCAGCAACAGCGAGAGAACAGTCTCGGTCACCACTCCTCCATCGACCATTGGGCGTTCGCCCGTTGCGGGCGCCGTTGGGCTGGCCGCCATGTTTGAGCATTCATAGATATCCTGAACCCATAATAATACACACTAATATTGATAGATCATTACCCACGATTCCCGTCGTTTTTGAACTGTGTGTGCACAGCTCCGTGCGTGCCAAAGTTCAAATCTCACTCCCTTTTTTAAGGTTGTGCAAATTTCTTCATGCAGCCTGATATCCGCACAAATCCCATGTCCCGTCTAGCTTCGTCTGATCCGTAAAATTTTGTAACCATGCTTGGCTGGGCTACTGTATACAAAGAGGCGCACAGTCATGGATGTAACAGTTGCTGCAAAAAGGCTTCAATCCAACTGCGCTTTGTTTGGTTTATTAGTCTACAACTATCGGTGGGTCATGAGAGGAGTAATGATACAATGGATGCAAAAAGAAACGAAGAGAAGGAGATAGCGAGGACGAGAAAGAGAGGGTGTGTTGGCGTGTCCGTAGGAGATGATATAAAAAAGACTCTTGCTTATGCAAAGTTGAGGTTCAGCAACGAGAGCAACATATCCTGAAGGATATGTATCATGACCAGGACAAAGGCCACAATGAGCTCGGGGTATTCCTTAAAGTCCTTGAGGGCCTCCTTGGTGACATGGTGACCCATCAGTCGCTTGCAGATGGTCCGGTTGATGAAATTAGAGATCAGCTCGCTGGCCCAGATGCCCAGCGATGCATAGACAGTAACTTCGTGGTTGTATTCGAGATTTCGATCCTTGAATTGAAAGTACGGGTAGATTTTGGCATTAGGCCCGTAGTACAGAATGTTGACCCAACAGAGAAACGCCAGCATGGTTACATTCTCGGCAAGGTTTCTCAGGAACAGGCCGCGGCCGACTTGCCGCTTATATTCCTCATATGTCCTGGTGATGCCGAAAAGGTAGACGAGGGTGCGGTAGACTGTGTGCGTCATGCAGATGGGATGGAAGATACACACCCAGAATGAGGACGCCAGCTGAATCACCAGGAACTGCTCGTACGATCGAAGTCGGACAAAGAGGTTCCTGTAAAAGATGAAATAGATCATGAAATAGTAGAGTTTGAAGATCGAAGAGAGTGGGTAGGACCGTACGCGGGTCTCGACAATATAGTCCGTGATGGCGTCGAGGATGTAGATGGTGCCGACCCATGTGTAGACGTAGATGAGGCCCTCAATGGTGGTATGTGCGCTGTTTTGTGATGTTTGGATATATTGATCCGCGTAGAGCTCTCCTGTGACGATTGTGCTGAGGGCAATCGCAAGGGCCACGCAGAACCAGAGAAAGCGGATGTAGGAGGCTGGAATGCGAGACTCGAAAGACGAGGCTGAAAGGAACAGTTTCTGCGCAGCTGTGAGTGAGTGGCGGTACACGTTCCTGTTCTCGGATCGAATGACCAAAAACGCGACGAGCAGTGGTATGGTCATGGTGCAGAAGGTGAGAAACACCCAAGTCAGCCGGTAGCCCTCCAGTCCTGTGAAGTAGTAGATCAAGATCCCCAGGAGCTGTGTTGACAGCCAGAAGATGAAGTAGGACGTCAGGCCTCCGAGGGCCTTGGGCCACCAGTTGAGCGAGTAGATGTTGAATATTTTGGTGATGAGCAAGAGCGCGATCGCATTGTAGAAGCCATAGTAGAACCAGAGGAAGAACCAAAAGTTGATCATCACCGAGGGCTGGGGAGATCCCGGGGGGAGCAGGTTGCTGATGTCGGTCAGGTTGCCCGCAAGACTTGTCGATCCTGCTCCTGCGCCTGTTACCGCTGTTGCGAGAAGGAGTGAGGTGGACTGTAGGGTATCATTGGGTTGCTTCCAGGGGAATTTGTCCCAAGGCCAGGAGGAGTTGGAACCGCCGCCACCTTCGTCTGGCTCGTCGGGGTATGTTCGAAGGGGCACTGAGCACCACATGATGACCTAACCAAGCGGATGCGGAGGCACGCGGCATGGCGCTTTTTGTTAGTCCGATGGCTCAACAAGGTTTTGCGGATCCAGAACACAGGGCAGCAAGGAGAACAGAGCAGAGCCGAGGCAATGCGGCCTTGCAAAAAGCGTTCTGCAGGCTGCTGCAGTCAGGCGGGTGCTTGGATACTATCTGAGACCGTTCCGATGCACTTGTGTACTTACAATGGACACGGGTAGGACCAGGAGGACAAGTTGTCGTTTCCATATGCTGTTGGTCCACTGCGAGACCTGCCTCCGTGTTGGGATAAGTCCACTCGAGAGCAGAGGCGAGCTCTCGTCGTCGTCGTAGATGGTCACTGCTCGGGAGGCTAGAGAGGTGGATGAGCGGTTGTTGCGGCTCTGTCCGGGTATAAACCGCAATACCTCTATGTGCGCGTCAACAGTACAAGAGCAAAAGGTGAGTCGCGTTTGTTTAAAAGTGCAAGCGAAAGTGCTAGTGCCAGTGCCAGTGCCAGTGCTCGTGGTAAATAGCACAGGACCCGCATCGATGCTACGACGTGGGTGCCTGAGGAAGGAAGGATGAAGGATTTTTCGAAGGATTTCGACTTACCGTTCCACCGCGGCTCGTCCATCTCCTCATTGCCCTGCACCATGGAATGATACATGCTGTGGGAGTGTGTAGGGGATGTGTATTTTGCGTTGTAGACGGTCGCAGGGTATTTCAGCAGGGGGTTGACCTGGAGATTCGGGATTCAGAGTGGTGCGGACAAGGCAAGAGGCTGGGTGCGATGAGGCGAGGAGTCAGGGCTGTGTGAGGATGCACTTGTCGAGTGAGTGTGGAGCAGGCGAGGGAGAGTGAGGGTGTGTGTGTGTGTGTGTGTGAACAAGCGATAACGGGAAAAGACAGAAAAGAGTTCAAGAGAGAGAGCGAGAGAGAGAGAGCGAGAGAGAGCGAGAAAAGAGAGTGCGTGTGCAGGAAGATAAGAGACAAAGAAAGAAAAAAAAAAAAGGATCAATGGCAGGCCCTTGTGACCAGACCAGACGCGGAAGACTGATGCGTCGCTGAGGGCGGGTCAGCGGGGGAAGGGGGAATCAACTGGAATCTCCAACCACGGTGCAGCTGGAATGCGCCTGCGATGTGTTTTTTTTTCATGGTTTTTTAGTCTTGTCCTGTTCTGCGAGCCCATGCTCCCATGGCGATGGGCCTTGCTGCCAGGATCCATGGCCCTGCATATGCCGTATCCTCGCCGCTGCCACACCATGGGCCACGGCACAATGGTGAGCCACACCTGCTGCAGCCTGCAGGACAGCCAATGTGAGCTCTGTGCCACTTCTCGCGCCCTTGTTATGTTTTTGCAGCTTTGCATGGTTCCTGATCCCTCCCACCTCTGCTTCCCCCTTTTTTTTCATGTATTCCGTCATATGGAGAGACAACAAAAAAAAACTTTACCTGCCTCGTGGCCATCTCCGCACGCTCCCCTCTTGTGCTCGCTCGCAAGTCCCCTTCGCTGTCAATCTGGCTCATCTTTCTCTTCTCGTGCCCCTGCCCATCTGCAAACGCGCGTCATGGAAACCTTTTTTTCGGAGTGCCTGTTCCTGGCCAGCTCGTGTTCCTGACCCGCCGCGATCCAAGAGTTTGATTGGCTTTGTGCTCCCTTGGATTATCTCGGAAGGAATTTTTTTTCTCTCTGTCTGTTGAAGAGCAGACATCTATGTGTACAGTACTTCCTCTCTGGTTTGTTTTGAACTACTAGCTTTATTGGATTACAACAAGTAACAATCGTCTATACAATGCGCGTGGAGGATGAAGGAAGGGGGGGATATTTGAAAGGTGCATGAGAGAAAGTGAAAGAAAAAAAAAGAAAAACGACATAAAAGAAATATATGTGTGATTGATATGAGAAAAACCGCCAACAGAACTTGTCAGCATCTTACTTGTGGTCATCCTTCAGCTTCTTCTGGTGTGCCTTGATCAGCTCGGCCTGTTCCTGAGGCTGTACCTTCTGGTGGCGCAGGTACTCCATCGAGAACTCGCCCTTGCCTTGAGACTGGCCACGGATCTCGGACGCATATCCAAACATGGCGTTCAACGACACCTCGGCCACGCAGCTAAAGTAGTCCTCGCCCGACTCGGTGTCCACAATGGTTCCCTTGCGCTTGTTGATACCTCCAATGACCGTGCCCTGGAACTCGATCGGTGCAGTGACATCCACCTTCATGATCGGCTCCATGATCACAGGGCTCGACTTCATGTAAGCCTCCTTGAACGCATTCAGTGTCGCAATCTTGAAAGCCAGCTCGGACGAATCGACTGCGTGAGCTGCTCCATCCTCAAGGACCATGCGGACACCCGTGATAGGATGGCCAATCAAGAATCCCTTCTGCATACCCTCCCGGAATCCCTTCTCACAGGCAGGGATATAGTTGGTGGGAATGTTGCCTCCAACAACCCTGCTCTCAAAGAAGGCATCGTTGCCATCCTCGTCATGCGCTGCTGGCTCAATGTATCCCTGGACACGACCATACTGACCCGCACCTCCAGACTGTTTCTTGTGAGTGTAGTTGAACTTGGCGCCGTCCTCGATAGCCTCCCTGAACGCAACCTGGGGTTTGCCTGTCACACAATCAACATTGTACTCGCGGCGCATACGCTCGACGTAAATCTCGAGATGCAGCTCGCCCATACCCGAGATGATGGTCTCCTTGGTCTCCGAGTCAACATGGACCTTGAACGTGGGGTCCTCTTTCTGGAAGCGGTTCAACGCCTTTGAAAAGTTGGGGGTCTCCTTGCCCTTAGGCTTTAGCGACAAGGAAATAACCGGGTTGGGGACAAACATCGAGGTCATGGTGTACTGAAGTGCTCCATCCGTGAACGTATCTCCTGAGGAGCAATCCACTCCAAACATGGCGCAAATCTCTCCTGGTCCGATCTCGTCCACGTCCTCAAGTTCATCAGCATGCATACGGACCAGGCGAGGGACCTTGACCTTCTTGTCGTTCTTGACGTTGGTGATGAATCCTCCGCGCTTCAGCATACCCTGGTACACACGCATGTACGTCAACTGTCCAAAACGGCCCTCCTCAAGCTTGAATGCCAAACCAACAAAGGGATCCTGTTCGCTTGACGACAACTCGATCTTGGCTTCCTCGTTCTTAATGTCGAGGGCCATGTTGGAAACCTCATTGGGACTAGGGAGGTATGCGCACACGGCGTCAAGCAAAGGCTGCACACCCTTGTTCTTGATAGCCGATCCCATCATGACAGGGATGAACTTGCGGGCAACAGTCGCGCGACGAATGGCCTCCTGTAAATGTTTTCAAAAGACCGGGTCAGATTTGGGTGCCAAAATAAAACAGCAATGGGTGATCGTCGCACAAACTTTCAACTTACAGCCAACTGCTCGCTGGTAGGGTTCTCTTCCATAATGAACATGTCCGACATGGCCTCATCCACCTCAGCCAAATGCTCAAAGAGCTCAGCGCGCTTCGCCTGTGCCAGCTCCATGAACTCCTCGGGGATATCTCTCTCCACAACGTCAACACTAGTGAAAAAAAAATTGGGTGGAAGCAGTTAGGCTAACCGTAACTTTGTCATGCCAGCAGCCAGTGTGCCGATCTTCATTGCAACTTACCCGTCTGGGCCTTCAAAGTGCAGAGCTTTCCACTTCAAGAGGTCGATCACACCTTGAAAGTTGTCCTCGGCGCCCATAGGGATCTGCAAAGCGGCAGCGTGCATCTTGAGCTTGGTACGAAGAGCCTCAACGACCTTCCAAGGATTGGCTCCAGCACTAAGTTGAGGTACGCACAATCGAATATGAATACCGGTGAGTTTGTTGAAGACCTCGACATCAACTGTTACGATAGTCTGCACTGCTGTTCATTATACAAAGCCATACCGATCCATCTTGTTGATGAAGCAAATCCTGGGGACGTTGTAGCGCTTCATCTGACGATCGACTGTGATCGTCTGGGACTGAACACCGCTGACAGCGCAGAGCACAAGGACAGCACCATCCAAGACACGAAGAGCTCTCTCGACCTCAATGGTAAAGTCGACGTGCCCTATTGATGCAAAGGTGTCAATACAAATTAGAGAACAGATCGATCAGCATCAAGCTAGCCGCTACAGAGAAAAAAAGTCTCTCTAGGAAATATCATGGCAGCAAAAGTGCAACTTTGGCTCATAGGGCCAGGACTCTTACCAGGCGTGTCAATGATGTTAAAGTTAAAGTCTCTCCAAGCTGCGTAGGTGGCGGCACTCTGGATGGTAATTCCCTTCTCACGCTCAAGCTCCATAGAGTCCATCTTGGCTCCAACGTTGTCCTTGCCTCGAACCTCGTGAATCTGGTTGATGCGACCAGTGTAGAACAAGACACGCTCAGTCAAAGTCGTCTTTCCAGAGTCAATGTGGGCCGAGATACCAATGTTTCGCAGCTTTGAGATCTTGCCCTAGCGCCATGCAAATCGTGCATAGGTGAGGAAAAAAAGGACGAGGAAGAGTTTCGTTAGAGATAGGGTTATGACGGCAGGATTGGATAGTGTGCTTGGTAGAGCGCTTGTATTCTGAAGAAGCATGCAACAGCAATCGTGAGCGAGGGGAGCAAGCAGAGCCGAACATACGACTTCGATGGGCTGAGCAGCGGCAGAGTTCCAGCGCTTCTGAATCATGCCGACAAGGACTTTGCCAGTACCCTGAGAGGCATGGTCCTTCTGGACGTGCCAGCGGGGCTGCAGGTAGAGCATATCGGGGCTGACACAGCTCTTCTTGGTCGCTGCAGTGTTTCCGCACATGGTAGTGGAGAATGCACGGCGGGCCGTGGCGGTCAAGGCGCTCTGGGCATTGATGAATGAACGGAAGACAGACATTGCGTGTGTGTGTGGATCCCAAGGGGGCAGAGGTGGACACGAGGAGAACAAAGGACGGAAAAACAAGGAAGGACGGAAGAAGGAGAAGGGTCCGGCGTGGGGAAGGCAACAAGACAACAGTCAATGGCCCGGATGCGTGGAGGCAAGAAGGTGAAGAGGAAAAGGAAAAAAGTCTCCAGGCACGGCGAAAGTGTTCGCTCAGAGACCGCTGTGACTGCCTGCGGAATCGATCCGGAAAACAGTAAACAATTCCCTCCACACACCCACACCCACAGCACACACACAAACACACAAGGGTGCCCCCAAGATGGAAGGAGACACACAGAGCACGAGAAATTGCACCTGTCTAGTATGTATTTGTTATGTGACCTCGGTGATTCCTAGAACGGGGGATTGCTTGGTGTTTAGTTGTGGGTAAAGTTGGGCTTTCTCTTCTCGGCAAAGGCACCCATGCCCTCCTTCTGATCGTGGGTCGCGAACGTGGAGTGGAACAGTCTCCTCTCGAAGGTCAAACCGGCAGCCAGGGGGATCTCGAACGACTGGTTGATAGAATCTTTGACCATCTGCACAACGGGCTGCGACAGGTTGGCGATCTTCTCAGCAGTCTTGACAGCCTCATCGACCACCTGATCAGCGGGCAACACTTTGCTGACCAAGCCAGCACGCTCCGCCTCCTCGGCCGTCAGGTTCACGCTTCCAGTCAAGCACATCTCCATGGCCTTGGACTTGCCAACAGCCTTGACCAAACGCTGCGTGCCACCGGCACCGGGAATAGTTCCGAGCTTGATCTCAGGCTGACCGAACACAGCCTTGTCGCCAGCGTAGATGATATCTATTGATGATGACAGCCATACGAGTCGGTTAAGTTTAGTCTAGTTTATGGAGACGCCACTCGCTAGGGAAAACGCTGAAGGGCTTTTCAGCAGATGCTTGAAACTTACCGCACATCATGGCCAACTCGCATCCACCGCCGAGCTATCATAGACGATCGATCCACACCGTGAGTGAGTACAAAAAAACAGGCCAACTTCAAAATTCACGTGTGAATTTCACGTCCCAGCACTCTTTGTGACAGACGGACACCTACAGCGAATCCATTGACGGCAGCGATGATAGGCTTGCGGATCTTTGTGATCTGGGTCCAGTGGCCGAGGAAGTCCTCAGCGTAGTTCTCGATAAAGTTCCTGTCCTTCATCTCCTTGATGTCGGCACCAGCTATACAGAAGGAGCGTCGCGGGTGAGAAGGGGCAGGAGTATGGCACCGAAAGACAGCAAAAGAGCTTGTTCACCTACCAGCGAACGCGCGCTCGCTTCCCGTGATGACAATGGCGCCAATCTCCTTGTTGTCATCAAGTTCCTTCAAAACCTGGTTCAACTCGACAAAGAGACCGTTGCAGAGTGCGTTCAGAGCCTTGGGACGGTGGAGGGTGACAAGACCGACGCGTCCGCGAGTCTCAGTCAGAAGGTACTCGAGCTTGGGCGACTTTGTGGGGGCTACAGCATCTAAAGAGGCGCAGAAATGGCGACAGTCATCGTTGTCCAATATGGTGTGTGAGAGGCGGATGGGGGATGAAAAAAGCAAGAAAAAAACCAGATGCAAAGAGGCGTGGGAAATTAGTTTCCAGCAGGCTGACAAGTAGCCCTGGTCATCCAGCCAGAGAAGAGAAGGAAAACATTCATGCACAGGCACAGGCACAGGCACTTGCTTTGGACAGGGCTGTAGGCAGAGAAGGCGCGAGCAAGAGGCTTTGCAGCAGAGGCGCGGGCAAGAGGTTGGCGGAGAGCGGCGAACATGGCTGGATGGGTGGAGTGAGTGGAGTGGAATGAAGAGAAGAGTAGTGGTGCACAAGGAGTCTTTATTTCGAGCCGCGCCGATCTTCATCACGTGAAGCCATACCCGCGCTGGACGATACCGTTGCTGGGATGCATGGGGAGCGTGGGAGACGAACACAAAAGTGCTTGTCTCTGTACTCAACAAAAAAGCAATGAAGCAATGATTGAAACACGCCTCGAGTCACAGATCGTATGATGTCTTCTTTGGCTTTCTCTTCCGACGGAGGGTATCCGGGGATCCTGACCTTCCTCGTACCTTGATCCAGCCAGTGCTCCCTGCGCACTGACCACTCGGCAAGGGTTTCATTCAAGTCATGGAGGCAGCAGTCTGCAAAAAAAAAAAAAAAAAAAAAAAGTAAAAAAGTATATTATTGAATGTCTACAATAGCGCTTGGGCGATGTGCTGGAAGAGCACGGTCGCTTTTCTGCGCGAGAAGAGTATGTTCTTCAAGGCCACATCCTGACTAGACCAAAAGTCCCAGTAAAATTCATCATTGCAGCTCGTCTGGGACGATCCTGTTAAAGTCTCAGCAGCAACCTCATCCTCGAGACTGCCAGGCAATGTTGTAGCAGCTTCCGTACTGTCACTCTGGATTTCCTCCTCAGATCGGTACATCCATTCGTGATAGCCGCACTTTATCCCGTGCACTTGTTGATGCGATGCAGATCCTTCGGCTGAAGGGGCTGCCTCAATGGAACACATCCAAGAGTCATGGAAACACTGAAGCGCCGCAGCAAGTTGATAATCCAAACACATAGGCGGCCGTCCTGAGCTTGCAGTCATATCATCCACAATGGTCTTCACTACTTGCGCAGAGATCCTGAACACTGGAATTTGGATGCACAAATGAAGCAGCGCCAAGTAGAGTTCTGGTGACAATCGCCGGGCATGCGCATTCGGCTTTAGCGAGGGGTTCAGATCTTGAAAGATCGTCATCGACAGAACACTAAACGAGGATCTAGGAGAAATGGACACCGACGACACAGTCCCGACTTCAGAGCGTTCTGTTGTACTCGACATTCCTGTTGCTGTGGAGCTTGCGGCAGTCAACTGGGCAAGAGTCCCAACGCTATGGGGTGCTTTAGACGTTGGCGAGGTGGGTGCCAGCGAGAGGAGTGAGGGTAGATGGCGAATAGGGCCTACGTTCCGCATATCCGCATAAATCTCAAAGGCCAGATCGACGAGAGGTCCGAGTGTTAATGGCTGAGCACGGTTGAGAGAGATGGATGATGTCCTACGCTGCTGCCGCAAGGTTTCGATGCTTTGCTCTGGTCCCACTGCCTGCTCTGCGCCGTGCACAACAGCCAGTACCGCGTCATAAATCGCTTTTAGCATGCACGTCATGACCAGAGGATCGCGGAGTTGGTGCTGGCTATGCGGGTCGCTTCGCATGGCACTATAAATTTTGAAGGCCTTTAGGTAACGGGATGACACCTCGGGCGAATGAATGGCGATGGTCAAAATATCATGCATAAACATGGAAATAGGACTTGCTCCTTGACTGAGTGCATGGGAGGAATTTGCTGGCGTGGACGAGGCACCCGTTCCAGTCGTAGCAGCCACTGATACAGCCTGAGAGTGAGCTGAGGGTCCATATGCGTTCGAGATGAACGTGTGTGGGTTGACCATGGCCTTGTTGTAGACGACCCACGCACGTGCTTCCCAAAGCTCAGGCTGATGTCGACTGTGGGTTCCATGCTCCATCTCCAGTCCGTCTTCAAAATACACGTCCCTTGCCACCACATTGGGCGACCCTGGCTGGTTTGGTAACAGTCCTCCATGGCCGAGAAAAGCTCTTCTGCAGAGTCGCATGGCTATCCTTGCGGTCTCACCATCCTCGAGAGCTGATCCCATTTTCTCGTACACGTTCGTCCATCCGTACTCAAACTCCTTGTGTACGATGCACTCTTCCAGCATGTTGTTATCCAAAACTGTGAGGTGACGGTTGACATGAATGCGGCTCGGAAGTGAGGATGGATTGCCGGAGGAATTATCGCCGTCATTGCCCTTGGTTGCAAACTTGAAGGTTGACAGAAACGAGAACGCGCCTTTCGTAGGAGCTGGACTAGGGGCTGCAACACTTGCATTCAATGTAGCCGAGGCTCCCGAAGGCCAAGACGGGATAGCGGGAGATGTGCGTTGATGTCCCGACGGTGATCGTTGGTGACCCAGAGGTGTGTTCGAGTGATGACCCGATGGAGAGCGACGGTGAGAAGATGATGTGGAAGAGGAAGCTACTGACACGCTGCGCGCGTGGTTGTGCTGTCGCTGCGCTGGCTTTTGCTGCTCGTGCAGCTGAAGGGCTTGTAAGGTGAGCTGTGATTCTGGCTCGGGTGTAGCAGGTGTGCGATCCATGGTTGCTGGTGCCTTCAAAAGGCCTGCGCGTCTGCGTTCGTACTGGATCTTGACTTCTTCCCACTTGGAGCTGTCCAGCTGTAAACGGTACCATGTCTTGGCTAATGAGGCCTCATCCTCCTTGTGCGACTTTTCGTACAGCTCGATGTACTTTAGCACCAGCACCTCCGCTTCCTGTAGCTGGCGAGGCTTGGACAGTGTGTGACAGATGATGGCAGCACGGAAAACAGCCCCAGTCCATCTGTCGGAACTAACATTGCTGATACAATCCTGAGCCTCTTCAATGTTTCTTCGGTCGGTCCAGTAGTGAGCCATGGATAAATGAGCTTCGTCCTAAACAATATTGGGGTTTACATTAGCACACTATCATAAAACATCATGCAGTTGTTGAAAACAAAAAAGAGAAGAGCCGACTCACCTGAAGACTATACCCTGCCTGTTGGATTGAGCCATAGAGCTGGGTGTAAAGGGCCTCTGGTGCCATGGTGCCTTGGCGTACAATCTCCTTGCTTAGACTCTCTGCTACGTCAGGCTTGCACATTGTCCGCAGAATTTGGGAGTACAGTGCTGCCACGCCAAGTTTTGCCTCCTGAACGACGTCGTCCCTGACTGCCACGCTATCGTCTTTATAGGAAGAATGGTCATCCTTGCTCTGCAAGACAGTCATGGCAGACAGGATGGCGACATAGGATAGCTCCATGTCTTTATCCTTGTTAAGGCACTGAAGAGCGACCGTTGCTACGTGCTCACTGGCAGTATCCCATGACGATAACTGAGAGGTCTTTGGCTGTGGTGCGGGCTCTGCTGGCTCGTGCTTTTCTGGCGTCAGGTCCACCTGCTCAGCCTTTTCTGCATCTGGGTTGTGGTCTACTAGCGTTGACTCTCTGCTGCCATGATCAGGAACGGAGGCTGGTGCAGCGTCCAGGTGCATCTCCTCCACCACCAAGTTCTCATTGGTAAACGAAGACGCAGCAGTGTCTTCCGCCGCAGAGTCGAAATTAACTTCTGGATCACTCTCCTCGCTGATGCTGGAGCTTTGGCGCTCAAGATTCGAAGTGTCCTTGTCTTCCATCCATGCTGAATTCTTCTCGCCCTCCACAACAGAGGGATCTGTGTTTGCTGTGAACTCTGAGTTGTCCTCGGAAGGTTTTTGCTTGGCCACAGTAGACTCTGATAGAGCCAGGATCGATATTGACTCCTCCCCAGTGCATTCCTCCTGCTGCGTGGCTTCCATGTATAATGGCTCTTGGTTCTGACATGGATTAGACTCACAAGCGGAAGAGGTTGTCACGACTGACTCTGTGGTAGTTGTGGTGGTGGATAACGTGGCCTTTGGGTCCAACGTTGGCGAGGAGTCGGGCGAGAGTGAAGGTAGCACTGGGTCTGTCATGGTGTGGTGCAAGGAGGAATGACCCTCCAAGGCTGCTAGCGGTGTTACGGTGGGTGATGCAGCTGAGCAAGGAGCCGGAGGAGCGAGGCGTGGGGTTGAGAGAGCGAAGACGGCTGACGTGGCGGCGGGATCCTGGAGCGCTTTTGTCCTCTTGGCGGCCTCTCGGCGACGTTGGTTCTTTTTCTTGGAGGCCCGTCTTTTACTCTCTGTGGAGGAGTGGTAGAGAAGGTGCAGGTGCAAGTGCAGGCAAGGAGAGGACGAGGACCAGGAGGAAAAAGAGAGAAGCGCGTGTGAGCTGTGTGTGAGCTGTATGTGTGGTAGTGCAAGAAGGCAGGGATGCAGATGGGGTGCCTTGGAAGAGGAGCAGAGCGAGGGAAAAGGTGGAGGAAAGAGTGGTCGCCTTCAAGACGATATTTTCTGGGCCCTGAGCAAGCCACACAGAACTTGCTGCTGTAGCCCAATATGCTCTGCACTGCGCGCGCATCATCTCTACTCAGTAACACCTATCTCTTACCTAAACTTCGCTCCGAGGGAGTGCCGGGTGCAGGGCTGATACAGTTCAATCGGTCAGCAGCACAGTCAAGGCTGTCTGTGGAGCAGTTGCTGATGGACGACGTTGGGGAGGAGACGGCGGACAAGGTGCTTGAGGCATCCGACATGCTGTCCGAGCGAACTCTATATGTGGTCCAAATCGGCGGGGGTGGTCGTGTTGACATGAGGAACGAGTGCCTAGTCACCTGCGCATAATTCACCTGAAGGATGTTTGGGCTCGGGATGCAGTCTAGGGTAGGCCACCGTTTCATCCCCTTCGCAGAGGCCTGCATGGTTGCTGTTGTGGTCCTGCAGGGCATTGTGTGCAGTCTGCCCAGAGCAAGAAGAGAAAAATCGGCGCGATAATGAGGATTGATTGGAGAGAGCACGTACGACGCGAAGGGGTTTGTAAACGAGGGCCAAGAGGTCGGGAAAGCCTAGGACACGAGGGCGACGTTTTATATCAGCGCACACCTGGCTCGGTTTCCCGCCTACATGTGGCCAAGTGCAGACCATAATGGAGGAGCGAAAGCAAAGGCTGTGTGTCAAAGCTGGTGTAGACGAGAACCAGGAATGGCATTCTGATTGCTTTGTGCCACTGGTGAGTCCATCTCGATATTCCTCGGCTTGTTGTTTTGCAAAGCTACCTCCAAGACTTGAGTGGCTCTTTATGATCTTTACTCGGTTAGGAGTCAACTGCACAATGATTTAGAACGTGCTACCGGACGGCAGTAGGAGAGAAGCACGAGCGCACTGCTCTCTTCAATTCGAATCTAAGCAACAAAACGAGGGCAGGGGTGTGGTTTGAGGGTGCACATGCGCGATGTGTGGTTGATTGTCAAAGTGCTCTAGCACAGAATATGGAACGGTCTCGAGCGAGACAGCCATGACAGGCGACAGGCGTACGTGTCCTGTGGCGCTTCTGAAAATACACTTGCATCCCGCTGCCCGAAAGAACCGGGCACCCGCTTCTGGGGCCGTTTTTGCCGCGGAGTGTTTGAATAAGGTTCCAAGGAAGAACCACATTGCAAATTTACAGTCAGGGGCACAGCTCTGGAAGGGGGGAAAGCGTCGCAGGGCCCACTACTCTTGCACCTTGCTAGTTGCGCAGGAATGAAAAAAATCGGTGTCTCCTGTGTGCGATCGCATAGTAGAGTGACCACACATTGAGTTTAGCAGTTGTGATCGGTGTAACCCATCTGTCGCAGTTTTTTTTTTTCTTGTTTTTTGTTTTTGGTCCAATTGTGCTGAGGCGAGGCAGCGCTGACCCGATAGGGGCCCTGGATCAGCAAGCCAACAACTGGGACCTGCGTCTTGCATTCGTCTTGTCCACCTCTGTTTCGTTTGGTAAGCGAGACTGCGAGCGAAACAACAGCCGCGATCGGAGGGTGGGACATTCTCATCGCGCACAAAGGTCTTGCGCTCAGAAATCATGATAGTCTTGGCCCTGTAGCCTCAGGACGACCGAGATCCGTCCTTCCGAGCGGCGACTGCACTGAGACCACTGGATATCTGTCAGCGTTGATGCAGGCAACAAGAAGGCATGTACGTCCGCTCCACAAGAGATACCTACGGTATCGGAATCGGCGCATCCTGACAACTAGACCATTGGCTTTATGTATACAGCACTGTACGTCTTTCGCGTCGAGAACGCTCAATGTATCCACAGCGGTGTATATATACATGATATGAGTCCTCCCTTCCACGTCTCGGACGCCTGCTCGTTGACGCTGAGGCATCCTTACTCAATGTAGCTTAGGGTCGCAAAGCAAGAAAAACAATTGATACCAGGATGTGTCTGGTCTTTTTTTTTAATTTTTTTTCCAGGGCAATTGTGATGTTAGTGAGGATACTCCAAGCTCGCTCTCAGCATAGCCCCGCTCCTCATCCTCCCCAATTGACCAGAGCTGGTGACAGCGCCAGAACCGGCGCCACGTTGACAGCAGCCCCGTCCTCGCTGCCGAGTCACTCACAGCCACTGGCCATAGCCACATTGTTCATTGCGCTCTTGTGGTACCCTGCAAATGTATTCGTGATCCAAACACAGCTTCTCAGGCCCACTACTTGGGTCCTACCCAGAGCCTGGGCTTTGCCTGGCTCTCTACATTCCAACGCTTTTCCTGCTTGACCTCATGCCGGCTGCTGTTCTTGTCTCGATGACTGAGGCAAAGACGAGCCTGTGTGCGCATTGCCTCTGGCTTGAGGAGTGGATCAACGTTTTGACTTGCAGCGGTGGAGCGGGTGGGGGTGGGTGTCGGATCCGTGGCCCCGGAGGCAAAAGAGGCCGGGAATGGAGATATGGAATGGGCCCAGGACAGTGGCCAGTGGACGGTGGCCCTGGTGCCGTGCTTGGTGTGGACGAGCGAGTTGCGTTTTTGGTTTGTTCACTCTTGGAGTGAGGAGGGTGTCATTCCTTGTGCCACCCGTCTGTTGTCTTGGCCCTTTTGTCCCATCGCCATGCCCTTGCTGCCGAGTGTGCCGAGTGTGCAAAGTGTGCGAGGTGTGCGAGGAGTGCGAGGTGTGCGAGGAGTGTTTGCCGCCCAATCGATGCTCTGATGCTATGATGCTCTGCTCTCTGCTCGCTCAGTCTGTGTGTCTGTCGGGAGGAGAGGGCCATCCATCCATCTGTCCATCCATCCTGTCCGCTAATTTTTATATATATGTATTTTCTGTTGTATTTTTTTCTCAGCTCGCCTCTCTTCTCTCCTCTCTCTCTCTTCTCTCTCTCTTCCCTCTTGCCCTCTCTTCTCGCTCTTTCTCCTCTCCTTCGTGCTCTCTTTGTCCCGCTGCCACTCCTCGTCCTCCCTGCCATTCCTTCTCGATATACCCCTATTGCTGTTGTTGCTCTTGCTGTCCTCGTCGTCGTTGTCTCCCTCGTCTCTTTCCTGATTGTCTCCGTCCGTCCACTCTTTTTGTCTGTCTGTCTGTCTGTCTGTCTGTCTGTCTGCATCGTCCTCTTTCTCGCCTTGTGATTGTGTCGCTCCTGCATCCATCTCTGCCCTCCCCCTCTGCTCATCCCCCGCCGCCCTTCTTTGCACCAGCGCCGGTCAATGTGGCATCGTCGCTAGCCCTGGCCGCTCGAGTTCCCTTTACCCACTCCCGCTATGGATCCCGCTCCATACCCCACACACCCCAGTTCCGCCACCAACACGCCCCAAGCGCTGCCCCCCTCCCCGCAAGATCCTTCCCAGCGCCTGCCCTTGCTGCCCTTGCTGCCCTCGCTGGCCTCGCTAGCTTCGCTCCGCGATCCTCTCGCATCCTCATCAGCCGCATCAGCCGCATCGGCACAGACCATGCACCACGCCTCATGGGACCCGCGCTCAAAGGACCACTATGCTGCAGAGCATATGGACATCGACGCGCAGCCCCCGAGTCTGCTTCCGTCAATCGTTGCACCACTGGAGGGCGACCTCGGTGGTCCGCACCGACCGCCGACATCGGGCCAAGGAGTGGCTCCCCTTCCTCGGGTCGGATTCAGCGGCTTGAGCCTGGAGGACAAGACACGGAATCCTGCGCACACCCATCCTTCGGCTGCCTCACCTCTGCCCACCTCAAACGGCAGGGCCCCATATTTCGCCCCCCCTACGGCACGCGGCGAGATCGAGCGGGATAGAGGTCTGGACCATGCAAGATCCAGCGGACGAAGGGCTTACCAGCAGCACCATCCCGACGACACAGCTCACACGGTCCCCTCGTTGCCCTATCCTCCTCATCACCATGCACCGGCCCAGCAGCGGCCCTATCAAGGGAGGTACCATCACCAGCATCACTCACCACCACTTTCACCAACCCGTGCCGACCGATCTTGCTATGCAACAGCCCCGTTACAGACCGCGGTGGACCATCGGCCTAGAGACCCGTCCTCATCGCCCCTACCCACCACACGCGATCGGGCGCTGCCCTTGTTGTCCATGGAGTTGAAGAGCGCGTCTGGTCCGCACGCCCTTGATCCAAACCAGCGCTCTATACCCTCTCGCCATCTCGAGCACGACTCTGGATCGCTGATCCAGAGTGGCCCTCATCCCCACAACTCTGCTCCTACAACTGCACCTGCACCCTTGCAGCAGCGCCGCCTCAGCTGGGAACACGGCCACGATCGACGGCCAGACTACTATCGTGCAACCAATGCGACAGTACGCGACGGCGAGCGTGAAATCGATCGTCGGGCGCTGCACTCCCCAATCCGACTGCGCCCAATCCACCACGAACAGCACCCGCATTATTTGCAGGCGCAGGATCAGCCATATCAGCAAGAGAATTCACCACGGCACCACTCTGGATCTTTGGATGAAGAACCGCAAAGGGACGAGAAATCTCTGGACCCTGCCTTTCCTCACCACTCTAGCCAGGAGTCGCGAGCGCATATCCTGCCCTCCCATCCCCACCCTCCTCCCCATCTGAAATCGTATTATACCCCACCTGCCACCTCTCACGTTTACAGCTCGGCCAGCCATTACAGCCCACCATCTCAGCAGCGGATTCAGCAGCCGCAGCGTTCCAGCTCCCACTCGGTGCGTCCGAGACAGAGCGACCGTATTGTTGATGGCAGCACTACTCAGGACTCTAGCTACGACAGCAACATTGATGACGATGAAGATGCATACCACCCGTCGTCCAAGGCGCCAAGTAGCAAAGATTTTCAGTTCAAGTTTGGAACGGACATGCCCAACACAGTGGACTTGAGGTGCGCGGTCGAGTGCTGTGAGGCGCTTTGCAAGTTTGCGCTTCACTACTCTGATCAACCATCGGGGCATGGTCCGGCGAGTATCCAAGGTTCTTCCCTAGAGCCCTATGAACGGGCGAACTTGCAAAATATCCGAAAAATGAACACCAGAATGTTGGTTGGACTCCACGACACGGCAGAGTCTGGCGAGGAGGCCTTGTTCAAGGACGGTGAGGAGCTGAGCAGATCCGAGAAAAACTCACTGCATCTAGGCCCAGGTCCACCCTCCAACGAAATGGTCCACGAGTTTGCCAAAGCGGCGACCTCCATCTTTCAACTGGCGGTTCGCATCAAGGCGTGGGTTGGAAAGAGCCCCGAGGAGCGCCAAGTGGACGAGGAAATCAATATCATTCGCGCCAAGCGTTGTCTTCTCATGGACAGCACCTTAGTCGTCCCCACGGTGGATCAGCACGGCAATGTTCAGAAGGATTTCGTCCAGGCATCGACCTCTATTTCCAAAAGCTTTCATGAACGACAGAGGGAACTTGAGCAGCAGCGCCAGCCCCCAGCATCTCAGGGCAGCCAAAAGGACAAACCCATTCACAACAACCACCTTCCCCACACAAAGTATGACCAGCCTCAGTACCCATCATCACTGGATATGGACCGCGATTTGGATGACCAACACCATGACAGGCCCATGGTGGGCTACAATCGTCGCAGCCACAGCAGTGGCGGTGAAGCAGGAGGAGGAGGCGCTCAGGGCTTTGACGTCTATAGCGATGGACCGCCCCCCATATCATCACAGCATCAAGACCGCGGTTCGATTAACGCTGGGCGATCTACTTTCGCAGAGTCAGGTTTGACTAATTCCAAACACTATCCCTCAGGCAACTGCAACGACGACCGCAGTAGTCATGGACAAGGCGGTCACAGCATCGATAATGACCATCATAGCAACAGCAGCGGCATTCATGGAGGCAGCAGCAGTCGAAGCTCCAAGAACAGCGACGTTCCTCATCAAAAGTATCGGAAACGCGCCAAGCGTACGCAGCCGCCGGGTCGATGTCTGTCATGCGATTCCTCGGATACGCCAGAGTGGCGTCGTGGACCCGACGGTGCCCGGACACTGTGCAATGCTTGCGGTCTTCGTAAGTACTATTTCGTACTGACAGGCCAGTGAGATGAGCATGAGGCGAATGGAGTCTCTGAACTTTTTTTCTTCTTCATTGTTTTCTTCATTGTAGATTACGCCAAGTTGCTGAAGCGACAAAGTAAGCAACAGCAACTGCCGCAAAACATGCCTACACAATCATCTCAGCAGATAGGGCCTCCCCCCTGCAGGGGCCGCCCATCTTCGCGTTCAGATCAATTGCAAGTCATCACGTTTCCTTTGAGACGACCTGTTAGCAGCCTATCTTTCGACCCAGGATCAGAGGCCATGACCAGTCAAAGGCCCAACGAGTCAGGATCTCGGCGTCTTAATGAGAGTCCTAAGGGCGCATCAAAGTCGCCATTGATGGCGCAGCGTGTTGAGGGTCGAGGTTTGGACGCGTGTGAGAACGATGATCAGGCCATGGAGACCAAGGACAAGTCCTGACCCGGTGCCACATCACACACTCTAGCCCTTTTTCTTTTTTTTTCTTTTTTTTTCACGAGCATACTTGTTTCTGTTGTACCATAGTCAAATCTGTCGTTGTCTTTCCCTTTTTTAATATTTTTTGTCGATATTTACAATATGGAGAACGATGCGGGTGAAATATAAGCAAGCGTAATACGAGATACAAACTACAATTGATGAGGTCTGGACTAAAGGTGTATAGTAGAGTAGGGAGAGAGATAGAGGGAGACGTTTGTGCAAGGCATCCGGTACCTTGGAACACAGAGTGGTGACAGAAAAACAAAGTGTCGTGGCGTTTTGATCGTCACTGCGATGGCAGTGTCGAAGGACACAACGGCGCATCCAAGGCAGTTGTTCTTGCAATCTGTCGCCTTTTCTGGTCCAGTTCAGTCTGTCGTTCAAACGCAATCAAAGCCGAATAGTCCTTGACGGTAGCGCGGCACTCGAGAGCGTTGACGAGCTCATCGATTTCGTCCTGCTCCATACGCCCATCGGGATTTTTTTTCGGATAATATTGTTCTTGTTGTTGGTGGTGGTATTGTTGCTGCTGGTGTTGAAGTGGTTTCCGGTACTCTTCCTTGGTTCCGAGCTCTTGACAGGTGGTATTCTGACGGCCTCGTTCCAACCACTGAGCCTTTTCCTCGGCACTCAGGCTCTCCCAGTAGATCATCTTTGCAATAAACAAGTCATCAAAGCGCTGGGTCTGTGACGCCAGCTCCTGAAATGCCTCTCGCTTCAGCATCATGAGCTCCTGCCGCTGCTGGGGGTCCGTGTCCAAAGGTGTCGGTGGAAACGAGGAGGACGAGGACGATGCGGATGTGGCAGAGGAGAGCTCTGTCTTGGGGGATACTCCGTACCCTGCGTGGTTTTGTGTTGCATGCCTCCTTGCTAGGTCAGGACTCCTGCAGCCCTGGTCGACGCCATCCAGGTCGATTTCAAGATCAATGTCCTCGATTTCCTCGCTACGGTCCGAGACATGGGGAATGGGCGACGACTTGAGCGGTGTTGCGGTGCATGGTCTGGTGTCGTAGCCATCGAATCGGGGCCCTGATAGAAACGACTGCAATTGACCCAGATGGACAGGATGCTGATGGAAATGAGGACTAAGGCGGTTCTTGCGCATACATCTAGGTCGTATCCTGTGTGCAAGGATGGGCGTACTCGTCGGCTATCATCATTGAAAAAAGAAAGGAATACAAGGTGTTTGTGTGTGTGTGTACAAAGAAACAGCTGTGTCAACGCAGGACCCTTTTTCTCTCTTCCGTGTTCTCCATTCTGCATCTGCCTGCCTAAAAGCCATGTCACCCTACCCTGGTCTTTCTTGGGAGGTCGGCATTGGTGAGGAGTAGACGGGCCTTTGGGAGTGAACTGAGGGCGTTGAAGGAGCTATGGAGCTGACGGTGGGAGTGGGCAAGTCGGCCGTTGAGACGCATGTAGTTTGCGGGGAACGAGCTAGCGGCGGCGGTCTTTTTGAGGGCGTGGGGAAGAGGATGGAGCGGACTCCGCAAGACAGCGTTGGATCTGTGGACACCCATGGTTTGGAGCGCAAGGTTGCTGCCGCTTTGTAGCAGACGAGGGCTGTTGAGAAGTAGATTGTCGAGAAGAAGCAGAACAAGGACGATTCGGCTGTTGAGGTTGATGGAGATGTGGGAAAAGGTGAGGCGTAGAATATCATGCACTGGGGTATTTTTATGCAAGAGTGCGTGACCAATGACACTCTGGAGCTGAGCATACAACTACACACATACACACACACACACAGCACACTGATTGCACCAAAGGACTAAGAAGCAGAGCAAAGAGCGTGTCCTTGCAGCATGAATGATGAATGAGTATTGTAATACCATGCTCTCTCTATATAGACCAATTCCTCCTCGGACCCCGGCGACTCCTCTCTACTTTCCAAGCTTCTTGCGCAGAGCTCTGGTTCTCTTGCGAAGCTTCTTGTACTTGTGCTTCCTCATCTTGATCTTCCTCTTGCGCAAGACACTTGTCATATGCATCGCATTGGTCTCTTCGAGATTATCCATGATGCTCTGCAGTGGAGTAGACTCGATCTGCTGCTGGATGGGCGACACGCCATCCATGCTGGGGACACTCAGCTGCTTGCTCTTGATATGTCGGAAAACATCCTGGGGCAGAGAGCTAGGAGGAGTGAAGGGAGCCAGACTGGACAAGTAGCTGGACAGCTCGATGACCGATCCTGTTCAATTGCAAGCCCGAGTGAGTTAGTTTGGGAGGTCCAGCTTGTACTGCATACCAACGCCACAGTTAAAAAAAAAGAAAAGAAAAGAAACCGTCGTTGATTCAGTCCCCCTGCACTTGCCTTGGTTTTCCTGAGCTGATCCCTGTCGTGGCTCTTTGGATCCCAACAATGGATGGTGCAGCGCAAAGAAAGAGTCCAGAGCCAGATCCATTTTGCTAAAGTCGATAGAACGGACCGGGCTTACTAGGAAAGCAGAATCAAACCGGTCACCCGACGATGGCGACGACGACGACGAGGAAGACTGATAAAAGCGGGAGGCAGTGCAGACAGAGGAGCGCATGGGGTTGACGTTGGTCTTTGCTACGGCCAGGACCTGAGGTGCCAAGGGTCCGGAGGCTGATCGCCTGACGATCGACAAGCTCGACAGCATTTGGAAAGATCAATGAATGCTGCTGAAGGAAAAGTGGAGGGTGCGTCGACTGTCGATTGTGGTGCAAAGGGTCGCTTCGAGTCCGGTCCGATTGATGCCAGGTGCGATGCCGTCCAGAGTCAGTGCGAGTGCTATGTTCTTCCGCCCGTCGGAGGTCTGTCCAGAGTAATGAGGTGATCTTGTTTACGGGCGACTCGACTTTCGCGGTCTGCAATTGTACGTCACGTTTGTGGCAGGCAACGTGATATACAAAGTCTAATGTGTTGTTTGTGTGCTGAGGGTGTCTGGGTGTCAGAGTGAGAGTGTTGAGGCCTAGCAAAGTGAGAGAAAGCGAAAGCGAAAGGGAAAAGCAAAGACGAAAAAAAAATAAGAGTGACCCCCTCCACCTCATCCCCACTCTTCGCATCCCTCGCACCAGCAATCCACATTCGCTCTCTCTGTCTTTCGGCGCAGAGCCATCTTGGTCATCGTCAGCATCCTCTGCAGGGTCCAGTCTCATCTGTAAGTCGTCTGCTCAGTCGCAAGCACCGCCGCCTCAGCAAGAAGGACTGGGCCAAGGCCAGGCCAGACCCTAGGTCATAGCCCCGACGGATGCAGCCTGTATTTCCGCTGGTCCTCATCCGGCCACGGATGCCCGCTGCGATGCAATCTGAGGCTGGCCTTAGCCGACTCGGTTGGGGGTGGTGGACATGCTCTGCTGCTGATGGCCCCATGCCCTTGTTGTGTCGCTGACCTCTGCTGCACTCCCTTTCTTCTTCGCTTGCATAGGATTTGTGCGCAAAGAGACAAACTCACTCGACAGCCCCAAAACGAAGTCAGTGCTGTCCCCCACCCAACCAACCACTGCGAGCCATCTCGTTGTTGCTGGACCACCCACAGGCAACAGCGTCAGCATCCATCGCCAACGGCCCTGCTCTCCATCCCCGGCCCTGCCTGCTCCTCCGCCGGCCTTGCCTCCACCCAGCAGCCCCTCATCCTCGACTGGCGCCTGCCCCTCTGTCACCCTTGGTCTGCAAACGCCCGCCGTCTGCTCTCTTCCTGTCTCTGGCCTGCTCTCTCTTTTCTTTGTGCGCCTTGTCCTCTCTTGCCTCGTGATTCGTAGCCCCTCCTGCTGCTCTGCGTCCTTGCCCGCTTGGAAGCCCAAGCCATCGTCCAACCGCAACTGCTCGTCGTCCTCAAACGTGCCTGGGAACACCCATTCCCCATCCCTCCCTCCCGCAGATACCGGCTAGATGACCAACGCAAGCACAGCTGAACGGAGGCAGACCAACTGGGCAGATTTTTACAAAAATGGCCCGCCCAAGGAGATCATTGTGATAGATGACGATACGCCGCCGCCGCCCTCGCTCTCGTCCTCCTCAACGTCGTCTTCGGCCTCGGTCCAGCATGTTCCCAATGGCAATGCGCCCGTCTCGCCCCGGTACCATGTCATGCAGACCCAGCAGTACACTCTGCCAGCCATTGGCACCCTTGGCTCAGGCCCATCCTCAATACACGCATCCACACGTGTGACAAGAAGAACAAATAAGCGGCCACCCTCCACAGAGTTGATCGCTCCGCCGGGATCCAACGGTATATCGGCAACGAACGCCCCGGCTCATCGGTATGCGTATGCAGAAACGTCGTACGCACCAACGCACCAGAATCATCTCCAAAGAGGCGTGTATCCGAATCAACATCTAAATGCCGTCCACTCATCCTCGGGAGTTGCCATCGACGGCGTTGTGCCGCAACCAGCAAAAAAGAAACGGAGAGCGAATGCTGATGCTAAACTCGCACAGCCATTGGCGCCTCAGGAGAACCATGGCGCATACTACCCACCAGCGCCTGCAACCCAGGCGACTGGATCCATGTCGAACCGCGACGTACGTCGATAGGAAATCATTTGCTGCTGTGGTATGGCTCGCCTTGGTGATGTTCATATTGCTTTTAAATACTGAGGTGTACCATGTTGCCTTTTACTTCAACCCTTCTAGGCCCCGATCAATATACCCTCTTGGGACGACAAGGAAGGCCATTATATTGTTGAACCGAATGACGACTTTACAACACGATGTATGTGTCAGGATAACCCAACCCTCCCCCTCCCCCAGAAAAACACCTCCCCACCCACTTCAGTCAACTAACGCGGCATGTGCTGGCTATCCATCTTGCTCATGGCGTTTGTAGACAAAATCATTCGATTGCTCGGACAAGGAACTTTTGGCAAGGTCGTGGAATGCTTTGACAGGCAAACAGGACGCCATTGCGCCATAAAGATCATCCGTGCTGTTCAAAAGTACCGCGATGCAAGCAAAATCGAAGCGCGCGTTTTGACCACGCTCAAGAGGAGCGACCCCAGGAACGCATTGTATGCGCGTTTTGCTTCAATCACTGCAGGCACAGAACGAAACTGCTTTGACAAAGAGCCACGCTAACCGTTGCCATCCATCCATCCATCCATCTATCTATTCTGATTTATCTCTTCTAGCAAATGTCTTCACCTAAACGATTGCTTTGACTTTCGCAACCACGTCTGCATGGTGTTTGACCTTCTGGGGCAGTCCATCTACGACTGGCTAAAGGACAACTCGTTCTGCCCGTTTCCACCCAATCAGATCCAGTTCTTTGCGCGCCAGCTCTTGACGAGCGTCGCCTGTAGGTGCCTCCCAGACACATGGCCTTGTTGAAGGCGGAAAGTGTATTTTGCTCCGCCACTTACAATGACATTCTCATGGAATTTTTGTGTATTGTAACTCTCCAACATGCTAGTCTTGCATCGGTTACGGTTAATTCACACGGATCTTAAGCCTGAAAACATCTTGCTGGCCAATGGAGCATATCGTCAGGCAACCTACAAGGTAAACAAGGAGGACGGATCCGAGATCGAACTATCGTCTGCCCCATTTTTTTCTCTGAAGAATAATGACTCACATCTATAATTCCATGGTCCACGGTGTTTGTAGAAAACGCCTTCAAGGATGCGACGCATTTTACTAGATCCAGAAATACGTTTGATCGACTTTGGAAGCGCAACTTTTCAGGACGAACACCACTCCACTGTTGTCAGTACACGGCATTACCGCGCTCCGGAGATCATTCTAGGTACTAGGACGTGTGTTCTCTATTCACCAGAGAAATCTTCAACAGCCTGAGATCGTCGGCTTGATGCGGACACTCTGGCTGACCTATACTTCTGCCCTCTTTACTCTGGTTCCATATGCAGGTCTTGGCTGGTCATACCCTTGCGACATCTGGTCTATAGGATGCATTCTCGTCGAGTTCCTGACAGGAGAGGCGCTCTTTCAGACTCATGACAACCTTGAGCATCTGGCCATGATGCAGGCGGTCTTAGGGCCTATACCGGACAAACTTATACGCAACTCACAGTATGAGCGAATCGCTGAAGCGTTATGAAAAATGCTGCTTTGGTATCATTCAAATGACGAGAAGAGCATTTGAGCGCTAACGACCTGCTGTCTGACGACGCTCTCTCTCATTTATAGCAAATCGGCTCAAAAGTATTTTGTCAACAACAGACTGGATTACCCAAACGATGAGACGAAACGCAACAGTCGGAAATACGTCAAGGCTCTAAAGCCACTCAAGGATTACGTGGTACCGGCCGTTAACCGAGTCGAAAACCTAGCTTTTGCACAGGACCTTAGGGATCTGTTGAAACAGCTACTGACCTACGACCCCGAGAAGCGGATTACAGCCGCGCAGGCGTTGAAGCACCCATACTTCAGCTATATTGTCGACGAAACCGGCCAGATCCTCGGCCAGAAACCACCAGACGCATACCACCCACCTCGTTGAAAAACAAAACAAAAACCTCTCCGCTTTCCTTGTTCTTGTCTTTACCCTTCCTTCGCACCCTTTGACCATTTATCCATGCTTCCAAAGCAACTCGTACTTACGCACGCACGTGCCTCCTTCCGCGCACGAATGTTCATCTCAAGAAAAGAAAAGATCTCCAAGGACCCCATCTAAACGTCATGTGTCGATTCGGAAGTGGACCAGACTCCGTTTGTCAGTTTGCATTACTTGTACTATTACGTTCTCTTTCGTCGAATTGTATCATACATATACACACTTGTCCTATGCTTAACTATCTATCTATACATCGAGTCGTTGCTTGGTGGACTGAATCGTTGCTTTTTGTGTGTGTGTGCGTGTGTGTGTGTGTGTGGGTGGGTGGGTGGATGGTAGCGGTGGTGGTGAAGGTATTCGGTGTTATCATATCAAATCTTGCCAAACTGGGTCTTGCGGCGCTCTGCTCGAACATTCTTGGTTTGCTGAATGACCATCATATCACGCTCGCAGTAGGATTTGTCCTCAAAGTTGTAGTAGACATCAGTGAGCAGCGTCTTGCACTCGACACAACAGAAGCAATTGGGATGGAATCTCCAGCCCTAATGATATTCATTACGAGATCGCAAAGAAGAGGTTAGAAAGTAGAAGTAATGTTGGGGGTATCGAGCTCAGGTCAATGGTTCACTCTTAAAAGCCAAGCAGAGCTTGTCCTTGGTCCTTACCTCCATCGTTTGAGCACAAGGTCCTTCGATCGGCTGGTCACAAGTCTTGCAGAGCGAATTGTTCAATTTGTGGTAGTGCCGCCTGCAATATGGGGCGTCCCCAAAGACATAAAAGCTCTTGTCTGGGAATGGTTTCTTGCAAGTCTGACATCCAAAGCACGCAGCGTGCCATTTGCCGCGGAGCTTGCCGTCCTGTGCACAGACAGCCTCCTTGTCCACAGGCAAGTTGCACCCACGGCATTTTGGAAGAAACATGTCGTTGTAGTCTTGAACACAATAAACCTGGCCATTCTTCTCAATATGCCCGATAGAAGGATCAATTGAGTGGTGGCATTGGAAGCACGTCAAATGGTGTTCATGATATGTTTGTCCTAACGCATAAACGGTTGACTCTCCCGGTTGGATCAAGCTGTCACAGTGGGCGCATATGGCTGGACGGCGAGACCGCTGCTGCTGGTTCGAAGAGGTATCCTTGTCCATATACCGTTGATAGTCCTTTTCGCAGAGCACCCGCCCTTCATACTCGTGAGCCTGAGCAGCAGACTCTAGCGTGCGTCGACAGCGCGCACACTTTAGGCATTCTCGATGGTAATCCCCGTGAGACATCTTGACCGATTCTGCAGACTCGGAGGGTTCAATGTCGTGTTTGCAGCCTTCGCAGTGTGGTACCGCTCCGCGGCGGTTCGTCGACCGGCTACGGGCTCTTGGGGAGCGGGTAGCAAGGGCGCGTTCGCGCTCTCCTTCACGGCCACCCCTGTCTGATCGGTCGCTCCTATCTCGGTCAGCTCGTTCTCGGTCAACAATACGTTCGCTTCGTTCTCCTGTGCGATCCCTGCCAGAACGCTGACCTCTGACGCTGTCGACACCACTTGTCAATTTTGGAATATCCGGTGTGGGTGGAGGCGAAGGGCCATCGTGTCGACTGCGTCCGTTTTCAGGCAAGTTGGGTCGAGAACGTGAGCGGGCACCCCTATTCGATTCGCGAACGGACGTGGGCATAACGTTGATCTCTTGGAGAAGATCCTCCATGAGGGCGTCGAATTGGTCGCCACCGGGTGAGCGTTGTGGCACCGAAGGCCTTCTGCCTGCTATAGCTGTAGTTGCGTATGCAAACACAAACAAGAAAAAAGAAAAAGGCTATGCGTCTGAGTACCAATGTTGATACGTCTTACATATAGCGACCGACACGCGAGATAAAACAGAACGCTTACCTCTGGTAGGGATGGGGGAGGCGACATCAGGGGGGGTCAGGGGTCGGTAAAGAGATGGTGCTTTCGGGCCATTGGCCATCATATCACCATCCAGAGGCTCATCCTTGGGGGATATAGGCGGTGAGGGTGTATCGTAAGCAGCCGCTGGATCATTATGACGAGTACGTCCTCTGGAACGAGAGGATGCTGCATCCTGCTGCTGGCGCTGACGATGTCTCGCCTCTCGTTCGCGTTCCACACGCTCGTCCTCCTCTGCATATCGGGACCGATCTGATCGTGCCGACCTCTCTACCCTCTCTGATCTTTCTGATCGCATAGACATCTCTGACCTCTCGGAACGAACCGAAAGCTCGGATCTTTCAGACAGCATGGTATTGGACCGTTCCCGCCGATCATAAACACCTCTTTCAGCGAGAATTGACGAGGCCAGAGACGATGAAGAGCCTGCGCGACTGACTCCGCTGGACACTGACGAAGGGGTCGAGATACCGCTACAATGATGAGAAGCATAGTCCATACTAGCCACTGAGCGGTCGCTTCTCTCCCACTCACGCTCAGCATGATTGTGGCCTGGAGCATAGCCGTGACTGAGTCCTTGTCCATAGCCAGGAATGCCCTTTGCTGATGCGACAGAGGGATTGCGAGCGTTTGATTTTTGAGGCAAGCTCGGCTGCTGTTGCTGCGATGCCCTCGAGGGAGATGTTGATCCTGGACTCACGGGAAAGGACGTGCCGCCTGACTCATTCACGGGCGTCTTTGCGCGTGCTGCTCCAGGCGGGTAACGGTGTCCATTTGGCTGCGGTGCAGCATATCGGTCCTCTGTTGGCGTCCTTGGTGGGAGGTGTTCTGTTTGCTCCCTTTGGTTGTAGGATGCAGGAGGGCCATTTTGATGCTGATGGTAGTGGCCGGCCTGTTGCTGTCCATATCCAGACGGCGTAGCACTCACTGGCGAGACTGCCGGCGATTGCTGCTGTTGTTGCGGCTGATGCAGATAGTGGTTGTTGTCGTGGTGGGTGTTGGGCTGCGAAAGCGGAGCAGGTGGCGAGGCAGCCTTGTTCTTTTTAGCATACTTTTCCAGGAACGGGAGGGAGGGTCGCGGTGCGATTCCTGGTGTTCCTGGGGCCGAGCGCAATGGCGAGTGTGGCGAGGCACCGCTCGAGCCATTCCCTGCCGTGCTCAAGTAAGGCGAAGGGTTGTTGGCGATAGGGATGGGCGGCGGCTTGTGTCCTGGTCTGTAACCACCAGAGGAGACTCCGCTTCTGGTCGGCTCTAAGGAATGTGAAAGCGAACAAATAAGGGATAGTGAGCAGGATGATATCGCTTTTTCTTGTCTTTCTGTTGGTTTGATGATGCGAGCGAGGCACGTCTATGACCGGCATGGCGGGAGCGTATCGACAAATTCAGGACGAAACTTCAAAGATGAGAAAAGGCAGGATCAAGGAGGCGTAGGATCTAATATATAGAAATCCACGGAGACGGCCGTGTCCTTTTCGGGTATTGAAAGAGGGACTGGGAGCGAGAGAGCTAGCGGACAGGCAGATGATGAGCTGGACAGTGGGAGATCGTGAAAAAGTAAGAGAGAAAAGGGAAGGAGGGGTGAACGGGGAGCAGGAGACAAGAAGCGAGGGAGGAGAAGGGGACAGAATGGGCGCCCACAGTCCATGCATCCTGCAGTGCCTCTGCACATGTGCGAGAAACAAAAGGGCGAAAGCCTGGCGCCGAAGCCAGACAACCCGTGGGGCAAGAGCGAAGATGAGAGCGAATAGAGACGAGATAACGGCAAAAGGATCAAGGGCACAAGCGTTTCCGAAGGGACACGCGAGTCAACCACAAAAACGAAGGAAGAGAAAGAAAAAGAAAAGAGCGCAAGAATGCTTTGAGGCCATGGCTACTCGAGCAAAGGTGATGTTGTGTTGACTGGCGACCCAAGGACGGGCATAGGGTCCTGTCAGCGAATTTAATGCTGTGTCTGGGCGTGTGAGCGAGCGGGCTTGTTTTCTGTAGTTCCTGCAGCATATGGGGTGGGGTGCCTGCTGTCCGAGCGTCGCGGGAGCACAAAAAAAATAGTCTTTTTTAAGCAGAGTTAAACTTACGCTTTGGTGGCAAGGTGGGCATGGGAGGTGCTGAAGAGCAAATGTGCTCGCCCAGTTTGCGAAACTCGACATCGTGTCCGCAATCAGAGCAGCGAATCACGGGCAGCACTTGTGACAGACGTGGGTCCTTGACGCTCATGAGGCAGGATGGTCGCTTGCGGGTGAATGAAGGAAGCTCGAGATGGTGGCACGCGAGGAGCAGGAAAAAAGACTCTGCTTGAGTGGGGTTGACAACGTCAGGAGGAGAGCGAAGGCCGAGGACGAGGCAGTGAGGGTGAGTCGTAAGGGAAGGCTGCAGATGGTACGAGGACGAGGCAGAGGCGACGAGGATGGAGAGCGAGCTGAGGAGGATGGCGCGGAGGAGGCAGCAGCAGCAGCTGGAGATAGTCGATGGAGAAGAGGGAGGCGGGCGAAGAGAAGGAAAGAGGGCGAGAAAGAGTGAGGAGAGAAGAGACAGGTAGAAAAGAGACAGAGCGAGAGAGAAGAGACAGGAAGGGACGGAAAGAAAGAGGCGGGAAGAGACGAGCAAGACAGAAGAGAAGGACGAGAGCGCAAGACCATTCTATTATACGAATCGCACGAAAGACACGCAGGATAAACATGCGTCCGCCTGGACAGCCTACACGGCACGGTGCAGCCTGGCAAGGGACTGAGTGGCGAGACGAGAGCCTGGCTGGACGTGCTCTCGCTCTCGCCCACACAACAGACAGCACAGACACACAGCAGGCACAGATGCAGCTAGCTGCCAGCAGACTCACACTCGCACCGTCGGCCGGCCTCTCTGTCTGAGGTGTCTCGTAGTCAGGGTGTCTCTCTGTCAGGGTGTCTCTCCGTCAATGATCTGTCAGACCAAGTATGATTCTGACCAAGTGAGCTCCTAGCTTGCTCGCTCGGCTAGCTTAGCTTAGCTTAGTGTCGGCCTGGCCTAACCGCACTTGGGCAGCGTCCAAGCTAACCTTGGCTGAACCTAAATAGATGGCGCCATCACCGTGCCGCTGGTTGCCTCGTTCTACCCTTGATTCCTTCACCTTGCAGGACAGGACAGTTGGCGCACAGGTCTCTTCTGTGTCCAACTGCTGCCCAAGGCGCGTGCATTCATACACGGATTTTGCTTCCAAGTAGGACCCATGCTGACTGCATCTCCGATCCAAAGGACACATATCATCGGAATTAGAGCAATGATAACCCGTTCTCGACAACAGGCCCTGCAGAAAGGCTCGGCTTTGACTTGAGCGATAAAGAGAGAAGTGAGATCGGAGCCCACAATGTGGTTTGAGCGTCGAGATTCACCCTGCCATTGTCCCCCCCCAAGCGAAGAACACCAACGGCTCATTATTATAATTGTCTATTTCCAAAAGTTAACTCGCCCTATTTTCCCCTAGTCCGTACTTGTGCCAAGCGCGGGAGAGTTATTTTTTTCTTCGGCTTACGCACTCTCAAGAACCACACTCCTGGGTCTGGCATCATGACGCATCCTGTATTGCTACCGGTGTCGAAATAGGGGATAGATGTGGATATATCGGATGAGGCGACAACGTTATGACATTTACAAAGAAGAAATCCAACACCTGCTAAGCATATCCCTGACCCCTTCTATGAATGCACTCCTAAGCGTTAGCAGTTGAAACGGAGACACCACACGAGAAGACACGCGCGACCCATGCATAGAACGGTGTAATTGCATAAGGCACACATGGGAGCATCGCTCTGGCAGGGGAAGGGGGAAGGGTGAGCTGGAGGGGGCAAGGGAGGAGTTAAACCATAATGTCAGTCAAATACACTGTTGCGAGAGCTGTAGTACACCGGCAGACAGTGTCAAGGCAGCTTTTCAACAGGTATCACCCCCCCCCCCCACCAACTCTTTTGGTAAGCTTCCACACCCCTCGTGGTCATATTATTGAGGTCGAGCTATACCTACCAGCTCCATTGGATCGAACTTTGCTAGAAACTCTGCTCAACAATGCGTTTCATATCTTTCGCCGTGTGCCCGCCCGCCTGCCATGGATGGCCGGAGCTAGACGCGGCGCTCTTCCTTTGTGAAGTTAGTTCAGTAGGTCTTTGAGTGAGCTAGGCCACACTTTAGGAGTTTGATAGAGGGATCATACAGACGACAGCGGAGACTGTGTCAAGCGCTAAGTGGGCAATAATAGCAACAATAGGCAAGGTAGAAGTGCAGTGGTTTCTAGTCTCCTTTATTTCGGATGTAAATGAAAGAAGGAAAGATACCAGGAATGGTGGATGCAATGGTGATGGTAAAAGTACATGGATCGATGAGGGTACCAGGTAAAGAGAGAGGTGCTGGGACAGCGAGGTGTTTGCAATCAAAATGGAGCTGTATGATCTAGATCCCCATGATGTCAATCTCCTCATTGTCCTCCTCCACCTCAGGCATCATGGATATCCTTTGTCCTTTTCCAGTGCCGCCTCCACCCATGCAAACAGGACCATTCTTGTTGCCTCTTTTCCGCTTGTACTTGTGCTGGCTTCCCATCCAAAGTGCCTGCGCTTGTTCCTCAACATCATGGCGGTCATGATAGCTGGCACAAGATGTCGCACTCATCGCATATCGCCTCCTGTTGCTGCTGTAGGGTTCATAGCAGGAAGGGTGCGGGGGCGAAGGTGAACATGACGATAATGAGTGGCTCGGAGAGAGCTCAGGTGTCCTGTCCATGCAAGCCGCCATACTTTGCTCCATAGCCTCCTTCTCCAGGGTGATCCGCTTTTGCTCCTCCGCCGCAAGAATAGATCCCAATGTCTGCATACAGCACGTCTCCACATACTGGTACACCTCGACCAAAGTCGTTTCGTCCAGTGAGGACAAGTCCACTTCCATTTCCTCGTCCTCGTCCAAGGCTGACTGTCCGCCTGAACCCTTTAGGATCTCAAAAAGGCCAGCCATGTGCTCAGGTCCCAAGTCGTTGCTGATCCGTGCGACGAGGGCTTCCTCCATGCGGCGCTTGTTAGGGTCTTCCGCGATGGTCTGCTGCTGTTGCTGCTGCTCTGGCATTGCTTCGAGCGAAGGAGCGACTACAGGAGGCATCTCAAGGCTGTCAAGAGACATGGTAATATCTGCATTCTTTGGCAGGGTATGGACAGTGTCGATAGATTCATCCTCAGCCAGGCGAGAGATATCCTGAAGGGTCTGATCCTGATCCTGATCCTGATCATCTTCGTCGGTCTCGTCCTCCCCTTCGTCGGACGATGATTCTGCGTCGCTCAAGTCCGAGCTACTGTCAGAGGTGAAAGAGAGCGATGGGTCCGCGAATCCATAAAAGTTAGCGAGGGCAAGATCCTGCTCTATATGAAATCTGGCGGGCATGGTGGGCATGGCGAGGTCCAAAGGTGAGACCGAGGGAGCCATCGAGTCGGGACCGACAATCAGATCCGCAATATTGACGGTTGCAGGTGTCGTAAAGTTGGACGGCGCCAGGTCGAACACCAACTCGTCATACGCCTGATCTGTGGGGAGACCCAAGGTGGCTGACGAATCCCACATTGTGCCTGGAAGCATGCCATCGAGGCCAATTTGAAACTGCATCGAAGCAAGATCGGAAGACAGGTCCTGCTGGCTCATGTCAGTGCTAAACATTTGTGGTATTTTTTTAGGAATGCCCGTTAACACCATGACACACAAAAAGTCCATTTGGAGCAAGAGTAGCGTCAACTGCGACTTACGCAAAAGGGTCTAGCTCGTCGGCGACCTGCCAGTCCTCCCAGGTCCTCGTTTGCAAGCCTGGCACAAGAAAATCCGAGATGGAGAACGAGGCCGAAGACAAGTCTGAGGTCGAGGTGTGAGGTGAAGCTGGAGCATGACCCACAAGAGCACTGGCTTCGAGCGCAAGGTGGTTCAACACCTCTGCACGAGAAAGGCTCTTGAGGCCATGCTCTGGTTCCGCTGGAGTATCCACCAATGTGATTCTATGATATCCGAGAAGCAAGCGATGTAAGTATATGCTTGCGCTCTCTTGGGTGCGGTCCTCTGCTCGTCCCATACGACCCGCTGGGCATCCCACGCAGTCCACGTCCACATGATCCTCAGTCTTCTGGTCCAGCCGGTCTTTTCTTTCTCAGGTTCTGTCTTTAGCTCTCGCTATCACCCTTCATGCATGCCAGCAGGCACCTGCTCGAAAGGCTGCAAGGCGCGGCAGTAGTCCTTTTGAGAGCCTGGCTGAGAGGCTATGCCGACGCCACACAATTAGGCTTGTCCCTGGAGGAGATTCCGGAAATCACCAGAGCAGACATTGTTGTTAAACTAGCCAAAGTGCATGCGGTGCCATCCTGTGCTATCCTGCCTGTCGGCATGCCACGGAGGAGAGAGGGCGAGTGAGGAAAGAAGCGACGTACCCTCCCATTGTAACGAATGCCTTGGGGACTCGGTCTCGTGGGGCGAGCGAGATGCGGAGGAGGAGGGGACAGCTGCAAGAAAAAAGTGTTTATGGTTGGGGCGAGCTCCCGTTTGTCCTTCACGAGCTTGGCGCCTTTGAGTATGCGCTATGGGCGGTCGTGGTAGGAGACCCTTCTCGTGGTTGACTCTGTTTGCAGAAAGGCAGAGCGTGGTGCCACGGAAGGGAGCGAGTGGGAAAGAGAAGGAGCCAGAGGAGGAAAAAAAAAAGAAAAAAGAAAAAGGAAGTCAGAGGAAAACAACAGTCCCCCAGCAGGCCTTTTTCACTCTTTGACCTGCACCCTCGCCCACAGGTTCCGAGGCACCCCAGGACCCCTGGCCAACTATTTGACAGAGTAGACTACCTGGGGTAGAGCTAGCCGTGAGAACGCAACTTTGGCGCAAGCTCATTCCCCTCCTCTCACTCTTCTCATTCACGTTGAACAAAAAACTCGCCGACACTCTCGCGACCGTCTTCACCTGCTCCTCATTCACCTTTTTCACGACCGCCTTGAGAGCAATGATCTCTTTCTACAGTACCAGTGGAACCTATCGCCATCCCACACCTTTCTCTCTCGCGTCCGCTTTCAAGCTTACTTCCATCTCTCTGCGCGTTTCTTCCAAGCCCTTCGATATTCACTTCACGCACGTTGTGACCTGACACTGCCTAACAGTGTCATTCGCGGTCTGCTTCCTCTCCCATGGCTGCTCTTTCACATCCACACCCCCATCCACTTACTATTCTTCCCACCACTCTTTTCGACCTTCACCCCCTTCTCTCTTGATTCTTTCGACTCTTCTTCTTCGCCGTCGACGACACTCACCACAGCGCAGGCCACCTCAAAAGCAAGCACACTCTCCTATGTCTCTGTCACTCACTCACTCACTCTCCATCCTCACCACTTTCTCAGTCAGAGTTGTTCATGCCGACTTTGATCAAGCGCACATTCACCTTCACTCTTGCCGACTGTAACCCTCTCTTTCTTCACAGCGGCACAGTCAAGCTCACCGAACGTTTTATTTGTTTGCCATTGCATACCTTTCATCTTTCACTTGTGCCTCAAGCCCTTCATCCCTCTCATTGCTCTCTTCTTATCTGTTCATGTCCGCCTCACGCGCTACTAACACTACCCAACTACTGTCCCTCGCAGGCCGTCTTTACCCCTCACTATCGTTGCTGTTCAATCTTTCTTTTTATATTGACAACCCACCAGTGGCCACCTCAACCAGCTGCGCGCTCTTCCCACAGCACCTACACAGCACTCAACCACCGTTTCTTTCGTCACCTCTGAAAAATCGCAAAAGTACTCCGCCCTCACTCTTACCGAAAGTGGCCGTTCTTCGTTCACAAAGGCACAGTCAAACTCACCGATTTTTTTTTTTTGGGTTTTGCCATTGCACACCTTTCACCTCTCACTTGTACTTCAATCTGCTGTACATCCCTCTCTGCGCTTTTCTTCTTGTCTGTTCCTCTATTTCAGCTGACACTTTCCATCTGCTGTTCTTCGCAGGCCGTCTCTACCCTCACTGTCACTCTCATGCACTCAGACCGTAGTCCCGAGTACCTGTCCTTGGGCGTGATGATTTGTTGATCCACAGTATCGTACCATGCTCCTCACGCCTGCCACCATCACCCTTCCTCTCGTTCAATTCAGCGAGTCACCTCTTGAGAATCTATTTCCCCTCTTCTCTCACCAGAGCACACGCAACCTCAGGAAAGAACCATCTCGCTTCTCTCCTCACTTCGATTTCTCTTTCCTTCACCGCTTTCTTGCTCCTCGCACATCGTCTTTAACTGATCACTGATCACATTGGCTCCGACACAAAGCTACACCGCTCCTCAATCTCACTCGATTTACCTTTCTCTTTATGACATCAGCCGCTTCGCTATTAGTTGCGCACCCTTTCATCTCTTGCTTGCACAAACAAGTCCGACATCCCTCACTTAGCGTGTTCTTCTCACCCCGAATCATCTCACTCGCGTCTTGAGTTGACACTACCCTAACACTCTTCTTCGCAGCCAGTCTCTGCACTCACTGGCCCTCACTGTCTCTCTCACACACTGCTCATCACCGCGCCATTGATCGTCTGTAGCTTTCTCACAGAATCTCGCGTTCATTTCCTCTACAGGCACCTTACTCGCTTCAGCATGGAACAAACAAAAACTCGACACCATCTCTCACCCAACCTTGCTTCATCTTTACTCTCCCTTGATGATGCAAGACCCTGAATCTTTTCCCACCTTTATTCCCCTTGCACTTCAACGATTGTCACCAACACAGGCCTAGATCTACCATCTCATCCATTTTTCTCTCTCTTCTTTGCCTCTTTTTTCAGCACATCTCTTCCTTCACATCTCACACACCGATGGCACGGTGCTCATCACTTTCTCCCCCATCTCTCAGCACATTCCTCACTCGCTTCAACCTCATGAATTCCCTTCGGACCACTGCAAAAGAAAAAAAAAGTGCCCCTACCTTCAGATCCACCTCGCCTTTGCTCATCTCTTCCGGATCACAACTCCCCTGCCTACGCTGCTCCAATGCCTTTACTCTCCAGCCCAGCCATGCCTTTTTCTCCAAAGTTCCCGTTGGTTAACCCCTTCTCTTTTATGCCACCCTGGCGAGATGGATCTTCTCTTTCACGAACACGAGATGTCTGGAGTGATTCGCGAAACGTACCTGTAGACAAGGATCCGAGATTTCGACCGTTCCAGCTGAACCAGTGCGACGAGTCTGGAAAGTAGCCAGCCGCAATCAACAACCCGTTCCGGTAATGTGGCAGGTACTGCAGCATGCTGGAATGAGGTCGTGACCACAGCTAGTCCACCTTCCGACTCGACGCACTGGAAAAGCGCTACACATACTCGGGGGATAGAGTGCGATGAAAAAAGTGTTAGTCTTTGACTACTACAGGCTCCGGAGAACACGGTTTAAGGCTCTCTGTCCGGCGTCCACGCCAGCACTGACAATTGCGCTCGCTTTGACACCCTCTTTGGCCCAGTTGCTGTCGACACTCACATCTACGCTGGCTATTGCATCTGATTCTTACAGTGACTGAGCCTTGGAAATAGCACTCGCCTAGGCAACTGACCAAGACCCTCGCGTAGGCACTGGCAAATTGTACAGACACTGGCTGGACACCAACACTATGACCAGAAAGCACTTACCCTAGGATTGTGGAACAACAGCGGTTATTAGAGGGCCCTGCCTCTTGAAAAAGACCGTCTGTACACGTACGGCGAAGTCTACAGGGTGGTAGTACCGTAGAGAGAGTTGTTAGATGCTTGTTCAATAAACCCAACATAGAGATGAATCATCCTCATTCAAAAGTATAAATCCAAGGTCAACTGGTCCTACCAAGTTACTTACCAAGTTACCATCCACCAAAAGTGGGGTTCGCTTTCAACGACACTCTTCCTTTGCGCTTTGTCCTCGCTGGCCGACCGACCGATATTCTGGGCGTACTGAGAGGAAGATAATAAACGTAGAGCAAACGTCTGTGGGTTAGAAGACAACATAAAGAGCCAATCCTCATTGAAAGCCGCATTCCAGATAATCTCGCTTCTTACCTTCTGCGTTGCGCCACCGTCTTCATATGCTGCTGTGAGAAAGAGAGAGTGTTTTTTGAAGTGGTTGACTCCACTGTTTTTTATAGTGGTTGACTCCACTTTCACTTTGCTCTTGTAGAGCGAAGAAGTGATTATCCCGCTACCTTGCCTTCCATATTTAGCCAGCGGGGAAGTGGACCCGCTGCCTTGCCCTCGGTTTGTTATAGCGAGAGGTCGCCCGCTGCCTTGTCTTCCATCTTGCTAGCGACACTGAGGAAATGAGAAAAAGCCAAACAAAAAAGCTTGTCAATTGAGCTGGCTCATTCCTCATTTCAAGAAAACAGAGTTTGTTGAGCTGCAGTGGCATGACTTTGACGAAGGATGTGCTTGAGTAGAGTATCAAAAGAGATGAAGCTTACCTTCCGTGCTGCTGAAAAGAGGTGAACAAGTAGCGAAGAGAGGAGGAAAGAAAAGAAAAGCTTCTGCAGAGCATAAAATCACTTTTCTCGAGCCACTCAGCCGAAGACGCTGCGTCGCGAAGTACAGAAACGCCCGTGTATGCTGTGGTTACACATAAGAGAAGAAAAGCTCATCGTGAGCACAAGGAATGTCAATGCAGTTGGTGAATGAGTCAAGCTGTAACAGTAGTACCAGTAGTCACAACCAGTATATAGTCTAGGTTAGATCATTAGTACAAATACAACTCTTTTCCAGCTATCAGACCCGATCCCTGCTACATGGTAGCAAAGGTTCCTTGACCACCGACACTCTGACCTCACCTAGCCCCAGACCCTGACACTGCTTTCCTACCGTATCACCTTGACCCTGACACCCTGAACCCGACACCCTGAACCCAACACCCTGCCATCACCCTGTTCACCCCTGACCCCATCGACCTCCTCACTTCGCGCCTCGAACGCCTCACGATGACCGCCTTCGTCTCCCTCTTCGCGACCCCCATCCCCGAGAATGCCACCATGCCAGCAATTAAAATACGTTCCCCCGAGCCATACGAGGGAGAGCGCGATGGCTTCAAGTGCGAAGCCTGGTTAGCCACCCTCCGCCGATACCTCATCGGCGCTCATGTCCCCGTCGCCGAGCGTACCCTGCACTCGGTGATGCTCCTCAAAGGGCCAGCCGCTCTCTGGTGGGAAGGCCTACGATTGCCCGACGACACCCATATCGACATCTTCGTCAGCAGCTTTCGCGAAGCCTTTCGCCCTCGCAACTTCATTGAGTCTGTGCGTGCAGAGCTCCTACGCATTAAGATGACCTCCACCTTGGCGGAGTATGTCACCAGATTCCGCCGGCTCATAGCGGTACTAACCCCTGAGGGTGCAGGAGGACTAAACGTTGCCGTCGAGGAGTTCGGTCGCACGGTGTTCATGCAAGGGCTCACACCCGAGCTACACCGCATGATCTTCGCCAACATGCAGCTAGCGACCGCGAACATCGAGGATGTGATTAACGCTGCTGAATATTACACTAACTTCATCGGCACCAGCTCCTCCTCTGCGACCCCCCTCGCCCCACCACGCCACAACCCAATGGCCATGGACATCGACAACATCCAGGTTGTAGTCAACGCCATCATGCAGGCCCAGCAACAACACGGTTACCGCCCCAACAACCAGCAACGCCCTCGCCCCAGCAACAACCGTTACAACAATAGCAACAACCGCAACAACTGGGCGCCCACCCCCCGCCTGACCCCTGCAGAGCGCCAACGCCTCATTGAAACGGGCGGTTGTTTCAGATGCCGCAAGAGCGGACATCAATCGTGGGAAGGTGTTTGCGCCAATTTCATTGAAACCAACGAGGGCGCTCCTTCGGGAAACGCCCCCAGCGGTCAGGCTTAGTCCAGGACTTGATCGCTGAAGCCCCCTCCCTTTCTCCTCTGGACAAAGGGAGTGAGACCTGCTCCCAGGCAAGTGTCTGTTCTATTTCTGCAAATAAAATTGCTCCTGAACTGAATGCTTGCCACCTGCCTATGCTCGCTCCCTCACTTGCAAACGAGAATGATACTCTGGATACTCACCCCGCCCCCAACCCCACGCCCCCTGTTGCGCAACCTTGCCATGACCCATCTGTGGTGTTTAGATTGCCTGAGAAGACGGACCTGGACCCACTCTCCTCAACCGCGTCTGCACCCGTGCTCACCAAGAGCAAACTGAGACGTATGAACAAGCGTGCTGTCCGGCTGCAGTCCTTCACAGTGACTGAGGCCGAGCGCACACTGCTCACATTCATTGGCTCGATCAATGGACACCCTGCACGCATCCTCATCGATGGCGGTGCTGAGGGTAACGTCATCAGCTCCTCCTTTCAAAAACGACATTCACTTCCTCTCCATTCACGCAACCCCATTCCCATTGTCCTCCCTGACGGCTCTTCCTCCATCACTCAACACACCGTTCCCATCACCCTCACCCGCGACAATTACTCCGACAACCTCGACCCCCTTCTCTACCCTCTTAAATCATACGATTTGATTCTCGGAAAGCCATGGCTCACAACCATCAACCCCGACATCAACTGGCGCACCAACGACTTGCACTTTCTGCACCGTGGCTGCAATGTCGTCTGGTCTTGTCGAGGGTTCGCCCCCTCTTCAATAACAGCTAAGTCTGGTGGCCGCCTCTTGAGCCACATGCACTTCCACTCCCTCGCTGCACAACCCGGCAACGAAGTGTTTCTTGCATTAGTGAAGACCACTTCAGCCAACACTCCATCCACACCACCCGTCCCCGCTGACGTTCTTCCCATCCTCGACGAGTTTCGTGATGTGTTCCCAACGTCCCTCCCTGACGGTCTCCCACCTGACCGTGGCGACGCAATGAAGATCGACACTGACCCCACTGCCGACCCCCCTGTGCGACCCGTCATTCGTCTCTCTATTGCAGAATTGGATGAGCTGCGCAAGCAACTAGATGAACTGCTGAAAAAGAAGTTCATCAAACCCAGCACGTCCCCATACGGAGCACCAGTTCTCTTCGTTAAGAAGAAGGACGGTTCGCTTCGCATGTGCGTCGACTACCGCGGCCTCAACCGAATCACTCGCAAAAACCGACACCCCCTCCCCCGCATCGACGAGCTCATCGACCGCTTTCGGGGTGCAAAGTTCTTCACGAAACTCGATCTCCTTTCCGGTTACCATCAACAGCGTGTTTATGAACCACACACGCACAAAACAGCTTTCCGTTGTCGTTACGGTCACTTTGAGTTCAACGTTGTCCCTTTCGGGTTGACTAACGCTCCTGCCTCTTTTTCAAACATGATGTTTAACGTGTTCGACCCGATCCTCGACAAATGGGTAGTCATTTACCTCGATGACATCCTGATCTACTCGAAAACAAAGGAGGAACACCTGGACCACATCAGGAGCGCGCTGACCCTTCTGCGCAAACACGGACTCTACGTCAAACTGAGCAAGTGTTCGTTCATGCAGGAAGAGACGGAGTTTCTGGGACACGTAATCTCCAAGGACGGGATCCACACCAACGCTGGTCTCGTCCGCGCCATTCGCGAGTGGCCTCGACCTAGCAAGCAGAAGGATGTGCAACAATTCATTGGCCTCGCTCAGTTTTACCAACAGTATATTGATGGATTTGCCGACATCGCATTACCGTTGACTGGTCTCTTAGGTGAGGGCGTGCCATTCTCTTGGGATCCTGACAAGGAACGCGCCTTCACCGCTCTCAAGGATGCCATCAGCAAAGCACCGGTACTCAGGATCTTTGACCCCGACCTAGCCACCACTGTTGAAGCTGATGCGTCTGGATTCGCTGTTGGAGCCGTACTTTTTCAGACAGACGAACATGGAGTCTCGAGACCAGTGGCGTTCACATCCAGGAAGATGAATTCTGCAGAGAAGAACTATCCAACACACGAACAGGAGCTACTGGCTGTCGTTCACGCGCTGAAGACATGGCGTTATTACCTGGATGGATCACACTTCGTCGTGTACACGGATCACGCCACGCTTCGCCACTTTCCAACGCAACCCAAACTGACTCGCAGACAGGCACGTTGGATGGAGTTGCTACAGGAGTACGACTTTGATTTCAAGTATAAGCGTGGCGCAGATAACATCGTACCAGACGCCCTCTCCAGACGACCTGACCACAGAGAACCAGACCCCGTCGCGCTCCACTCGTTGGCTGTACAGCTGGACCCAGGATTGAGGCAGCGCCTGATTGATAGTTACCCGGATGACCCTAAACTTGGTCCTATCTACGAAAGCTGCCTCCAGGGAAGTTGCCCCCAGAGATACTCACTCCACGAGAATCTTTTGTTTGTTGAACGACATGGCACAAACCTTGTCTGCATTCCTCAGAAGTCTGACATTCGTCTTTCTCTCCTACATGATGCTCATGACTCAGCAATAGCAGGTCATTTGGGATTCGACAAGACTTATGAGCAACTGAGACGAGCAGCGTACTGGCCAAGGATCGCACGGGACACGAGGACGTACGTGGAGACTTGCGAAAGTTGCCAACGCAACAAGCCCAGTCGTCAAAGACCCGCAGGACTCCTTCAACCTTTGGAGATACCGGAACAACGCTGGGACACTGTGACTATGGACTTTATCGTCCAGCTGCCAAGGACACCTCGTGGATTCGATGCAATCACGGTCTTCGTAGACAAACTCTCGAAGCAAGTCCACTTTGTAGCCAGCAAGACAACCGACACCGCTCCTGACGTCGCCCGCATCTTTTTCGACAACATTTTTCGGCTGCATGGAATGCCCACCTCCATCGTCTCAGACCGCGACACCAAGTTCACCAGCCACTTCTGGAAGGAACTTCATCGCCTCATGGATGTCAAGCTCGCGATGTCCACTGCATTCCACCCTCAGACGGACGGCCAGACAGAGAGAGCCAATCAGACACTGGAGATTATGCTAAGAGCGTTCGTGGACCAACAGCAGACGAACTGGGATCTCCTTTTGACTGCTGCAGAGTTCGCTTACAACAACACCACCAATGCCACCACAGGATTTTCCCCCTTCTTTCTGAACGCCGGCTTCCACCCACGAGTACCGGCATCGCTGCTCCTGCCCCGGAGTACGCTCGTCCCCACGGTGGAGACGTTCATGGCGAATCAGCACACCTCCTTGACCATCGCAAAGGAGGCCATAGCCTTGGCACAGGAACGACAGGCCAAGAATGCTGACACGCGACGCCGAGACCACAAGTTCAAGGTTGGAGATCAGGTGCTGCTGAACACAGATCACATCACAGTCGCTGCGGACCAAAACCAGCCCTCACGCAAATTGCAGCCTCGTTTCATCGGACCCTATACGTTGCTGGAGCAGCACTCGCCTGTCTCGTTCCGTGTTGAACTGCCACCGACTATGAAGATTCACGATGTATTCCACGTAGACCGCCTCCAAGAATATAAGCCTTCGCCAGAAGCCCTCGGACCACGAGCCCCCGCAATGCCACCACCAGAGATCATTGACGGCGAAGAGGAATACGAGGCTGAAGCCATCCTCGAGTACAGACGCTACCGACGTCAGCACCAGTTCCTCACCCTCTGGAAGGGCTACCCTCGCAGCTCCGCCACCTGGGAACCACTCGACAACCTCACACATTGTTCCGAGTTGATTGACGAATTCAAAACGACACATGGTATCCATTTTTAAAAGGGGAAGGTGTAACAGTAGTACCAGTAGTCACAACCAGTATATAGTCTAGGTTAGATCATTAGTACAAATACAACTCTTTTCCAGCTATCAGACCCGATCCCTGCTACACAAGCTCATTCCAAATTTGACTCCTCAATCAGCGCTGCAATCCTGGTTTGTACCTTGTCCAGCGCTTGCCACCAATTTGCAAATGAGCATGCAAGGCTACTGCGATGCTATCATCCTGCTCCATGCTGCTGGTAAGACTAGGGAAAGCTCGTAACACGAGTCAAAAGAAAGCTCGCTCTACTCTGCTTGTCCACTCCAAAAATGCACAAACTCCAGGAAACCAAAGACCTCCCAGAGCCTATACTGCAAACCGTGGTACCTGTTCTTGTGGGGGGGGGGGGGGGGACCATGAAGCTTACATTAACTGTATCAAAGACGAGTAAGGGCGGGTGGCAGGAAACGAGCAGGCAGGAGGGAAGACAAAGAGCATAAAGTAAGCAGAGGCTAAAATGCAGAGCATATGCGACGTTGGATTACGGGGTTTATTACGGCCTGTATTCTCAGACACACCACTCTTCTCCCTCTTTCTCCCTTTGGTTTTCCTCTTCCCACCTTTCACGTTCTCAACTTCCACCTCCTCACCATTTACTTCGCTAGCTTTCCTCTTCATAGCGTTCCACTCTCCTCTATATCCCCCAGTAAGGTATGTCCTCGTCGGCGACAGCTGCTCGGTCAAAGTCCTCCGACAACTTACACTTTGCACTGTCCAGCAGTTCGTCCACTTTCATGAACTTGTTTACTCCTCGCTAGGGTTTCTCAAACGTCGGATCGGATCGGATATGACCCCCATCCGTATCCGATCCGACTTGCCAAGGTCGGATATCGGATCTATTCGATCCGACGCTTGTCGGATGACAGCCTCATCCGATCCGACTTTCATTCGATCCGACATCCATTCGATCCGACATCATTCGATCCGACGTCCATTCGATCCGACATCCATCCGATCCGACATCATTCGATCCGACATCCATTCGATCCGACACCCATTCGATCCGACATCCATTCGATCCGACACTCATTCGATCCGACATCCATTCGATCCGACACCCATTCGATCCGACATCCATTCGATCCGACATCCATTCGATCCGACACCCATTCGATCCGACACCCATTCGATCCGACGTTTATTCGATCCGACCCTCATTCGAGGCACCCATGCTCTCATCCGACCTTCATTCGACGCACTCATTCTTTGATTTGACCTTTATTCCCTTTGATGACTCTTCGTACTTCATCCATGACACTCATCGCAACCATTTATCTACCTATATTGCTCAATCGAACTTCCGAGGTAGTCAGCCCAGGAATCAAGCAACATCTGCTCCCTGATCCTAGGATCACTAAGGCGATTCCTTGTGTATGGCAAAAGTGTGCGCGCTTTTGAGAAGCATCTCTCTGACGGTGCTGAGCTCGCTGGGATAGCCAAAAAGTCCCTCGCCATTTTGGCCAAGATAGGATATTCTTCATGATGCTTTTCCCACCACGGAAGACACTTCACATGGAGTTTTCGCTGCGACACAAATAACTCCAAGTCGTCTTCTTTCGGTTGCTTGGTCATTCCAAGAAGCCTAAGCTCCACGTCATCATCATCAGAGTCTGGAAGCGGTTGCGTGAGCTCTTCGTCCAAATCGATTGCGGTATCGGCGTACTGGCTGGTCCACACGTCGCGGACGGATTCCCTGGCATTCCTCTCGTACACACTCCCCCACTTCTCTTCAGTCCAGTACTGAAAGCGCATTGACGGATGAACCGCCGTCGCGACAGAGTAGATGGGCGACTTGTCGGTATCCGCGTAGTACTTCTTGAGCTTCTCATATGCCGCTGTGACACCTTGGCATATGTCTGGGTAATGAGCCCTATTCTTACTCAGAAATTCCTCCAGAGACTTCATCATGTTGTTGTAAATAATAATCGTCAGCGGAATAGTAACATACGTCTTGCTGGCGCAAGCGTCTGTCGTCAGTCTGTCGAAAGTCTCGAGAAGGTCTCTCAGAAGTTTAAGACCTCGCCACTCCGCCTCCTCAATAATCATATCATCCAGTCCGTCTGTCGCAAGCACCGAGCTGTAGGCAGCCTTGCACTCCACGGCACGTTTGATCATAACATACGTGGACCCCCACCGCGTGCAGACATCAAGTAAAGGTGAAAGCCCCTGGCGGTGTTCTTCAGATGCGCTCTCCTCCCTAAATCTCTCAAGTCGTGGTGGTGAACGCCTAAAGAGTAAAAACCGCGTAAAAAACCGATATATCAGTAAAATAACAAAATATATACACGCAGTTGGGCGCACAGTACGGATCGTAGCGCACAGCAGCGATGTAGCAGATTTTACCTGATCTTCACGATCCCTTTTCTCAACTTGACAAGCGCACGCTGAGTGCGTCTGGTGACGTCCACATGCTCAACCGCGGCGTTGGCGACAGTTTCCACTGTCTCTTGCAGATCAGGTTCATTGTCCTCGTCGGAATCGTCGGCGTCGACACAGATGCTGGTCCTAATGAGGCACTCAGTATCGTCCTCTTCGTCCTCCTCAATATTCAAGGCCTCTGCATCTGCCGGCGCCCTTGCGCCTAGACCATCCTTGCCCAGGAGAGCCTGGACAGCAAGGTTAAGGACATGCGCAAGACACGGCACATGCTGCTTCGATGCGTTGAAGACTCGCCTATTTGAATATGAATTGTGGAGAGAATAAAGGTTAGTTATATTGGTGGGAGTGTTGTTGCTGTGAGCTTGTGGTGGCATAGTGACCCGTGTGTTTCTTACCATTCGTTGTGGTTCATGCGCGTGTAGTCCTCAAACAGCGAGGCGAGCTTGAGGACATTGGAACCGTTGTCGCTGGTAATCGACATGACTTTCCGCTGCAGGCTGAACTTCTCCACGACGGCGATGAAGACATCCCGCAACGCCTCGCCTGTGTGTGGACCTCTGAGACGTTCGAAGCCGATTGTGATATCCTGCTGCTTCCAGTTATCATCAATCCAGTGGGCCGTCACGGCTAGAAACGACATTTGATACTTGCTTGTCCAACCATCCAGAGTGAACGAAACCATGGAGACCTTTGCGAGGTTCTCTATGATCTGACTCTCCGCCTCGGTGTACCAGTCCGTAATCTAGAGTGCAAAAAGGCAACACCCACGGAGGGAAAGATGTATGGCAATATTTGTTAGAAAAACGTTGACATATGTTGCGGTTGTTCATATTCATCGCATCTAACGTTCTTCCTTGTCGACATACCCGTCTGGTTATGGTACTATTGGAGCAAAGCTTCACTTCCTCCGGGGATGGCGCTGCTGCCGCAATTTTGAGGAGCTCCAGCATATCGGGGGATTCGGCCAACGTGTACGGTAGCTTATGGCGGACCAGGACTTTGCAGAACTGCCGTTGAAGAATCTCCTTTGAAAACTGCACGGAGCTTCTTTTTCCCAAATTCGTAAAAGCGTTTTTGAGAGGGCCCGACAGGCGAGATCCTTCCTGTGGGGTGGTTGCATTGAGTTTATGGTCGCTTATGAGGTGATTCCTGATGTTGCTGGTAGAACTTTTGAGCCATACATAGCCTGTTTTCTGTATACAGCCTTTGACCAAACAGAAGATCCTGGTCTTGCCGGACTTATCAGTTCGCTTCTCAGACCAGCGCCAAACCCAACTTCCTTCCTTGTCCGACTTGCTTAGCTTGCCCTCTGACTTCCTCGTTGCGCCTGTTGAAGAGAGTGCCGGGGAGGGAAGATCAAACGTAGAAACCGAGCGGAGACTTTGCTGTTCTGGGCTTCCTAGAATTACGCTGGCATCATCATCGTCTTCCAGTTCCAGTTGCTGTCCGAGGGGCTAAAGAGAAAAGAAGAGTGGAGGTTAGCTATTGCACAGTTGTAGAGGGATGGAGGTAACCAAGTTGCTCATTCATGCTTACCATGTCAGCGAAGAGATCATTTGAACAAGATTCAGACATTGAACTTGAGAGGATGGAGAGTAGAGGTTATAGGATGCAGAGATGATGGCGAACACAGGCAATGGAGCGCAGAGATGATGCTGAGCAGAGAAGATTGCGAGCTGCAATGGTGGAATGAGACGCAAGAAGGAGAGGGAAGAATGAGATGCTGAGGCAAGAGACAGGAGATGAGAGAAAGAAAGAAAAGAAAGAACTAATGACGAGCTTAGATGGTCGAATGTAAAAAAGAGAAGCAAAATGAGAGAGAGAGATGATTCGCGATTCATGTTGGACATGGTTGTATGTACTTGTACTCGTGAAGGAACGGGGTAATGAATGGCGTTGTTGTTTTTTCATACAGAAAAGAAAAAAGACAAAACAAATGCAGCGTTAGCGTACTTTCAAGATGCTAAAGAAAAAAAAATGCATGCACGCCAATCACATATAGTTATATGTTGGTACACAAACCTGTTTTCGGATGAATGTCGGATCGAATGAAAGTCGGATCGGATGACAGTCGGATCGGATAATAGTCGGATCGGATCAACGTCGGATCGGATAATAGTCGGATCGGATCAATGTCGGATCGGATAATAGTCGGATCGAATGACAGCCGAGTCGGATGAATGTCGGATCGGATGACAGTCGGATCGGATCAACGTCGGATCGGATCAACGTCGGATCGGATAACAGTCGGATCGAATGACAGCCGAGTCGGATGAAAGTCGGATGGGATAAATGTCAAGTCGGATGAACGTCGGATCGAATAAAATGTCGGATCGGATGAGCGTCGGATCGAATGAACGTCGGATCGAATAGGCGTCGGATCGAATAAAGTCGGATCGGATGGGAGCTTCATCCGACAACCGTCGGATCGGATAGAGGCATCATCCGTATCCGAAAAGTCGGATCGAATGCGGATCGGATGTCGGATGTCGGATATTCGTGAGAAACCGTACTCCTCGCCTCCTCGCACCCTTCTAAAACGATTGTTAGCTTCCCGCAGCATTTTCAATCTATATTGGCTTCACCGGCTGTACTACATATGCTTCCTCCACAAAAAAACCGTCCTCTTAAGCGAGCCAAACAGTTCTTGAACAGCAGGAGCAACCTCAACGAGCTGAAAGCACCTTTTCCTCAAACTCTCTGTAAGTGCAGGGTCCCTCTCTAAGTGCAAGACCACTCTCTAAGTGCAAGCTCTCTATAAGTGCAAGACCTCCTAAAATGAAAACTTCTCTTTTTCGAATACCCCTCTAATTCGAAACCTCTGTAATTGATTCCCTCTCTAATATCCTACCCTTAGTAATCGAACACCCTCTGTAACTGACAACATTCTGCAAATGAATGCAAGCTTAAAGAGATTATCCACATGGTAAGCACACTCCAATAGTCCGTCTCCAATTCTTCACCCAAGTCTTCAGGAACACCATTTCCGTATTCTCCTATTTTTGAGCAATTGAAGTACTCCAATAGCTTGCACCAATACTGGTTACCCTGAATCTTACTTCTATTTAGAATTTCACACCTCATTAAATTTTCACACTTCCTCGATTTCATATTTGAGAGCAATTGAAGGTGTGCCATAGTTCCCCAACACCCCTCGAAGCCCTAAATATTCGGTTGTTGAGATTTTCACACTTCTCAAAAATTTCACACTTCCCCGATTTCATATTTCAGAGCAATTGGAGGTGTGCAACAGTTTCCCAACACCCATCGAAGCTCAAAATACATGATTGCTGTGATTCTCACACTTCTCGAAATCTCACACTTTCTCGATTTTTTATTTGAAAGCAATTGAAGATGCGCAACAGTTACCCAACACCCCTCGAATCTCAAAATGTTCGGTTCCTGAGATTTTAACACTTGTCTAAAATTTCGCACTTCCGTATTTTCACAAGCATTGTAAGAACTGCTTCAAGCCTCTTAAATTTATGATGTGATTTGTCAATTTCATATCGGTCGAATAAGCAAATCTCATTTTATGTTCAAATGCCAATTGATCGCACAATTTCATTTAACGATCATCGTTCAATCGAGAGTTTCATTCCAAATGACCTTTTCTTGTGAATTGAGAGCCCAATTTAAGGTTAATTCTAGGGTTTTTTAGGGTTTTTTAGGGTTTTTTTAGGGTTTTTTAGGGTTTTTTAGGGTTTTTTAGGGTTTTTTAGGGTTTTTTTAGGGTTTTTTTAGGGTTTTTTAGGGTTTTTTAGGGTTTTTTAGGGTTTTTTAGGGTTTTTTAGGGTTTTTTAGGGTTTTTTAGGGTTTTTTAGGGTTTTTTAGGGTTTTTTAGGGTTTTTTAGGGTTTTTTAGGGTTTTTTAGGTTTTTTAGGGTTT